>CM046874.1:455095116-456295116 GCA_025667525.1 Glebionis coronaria
ATTGTCTCATCAAAAACGGAGTTCAAAAACGTAAATACGTAATCCTAAGGTTTCCGGTTTAGTCGTAAAAGACGCCAAATTATGCACGTAAGCCCAAATTTAAATCCGTAAATTGTGAGTTCGTCAACCAACACAAAAATAAGTTTCAAAATATTATACGAGAAAATATTTCACTACCTGAAAATGTTAGATTTCTCACAGCTTTTCCTCCTAAAAGGGATCAACGTCCTCGTGATCCATTTCATTTGGATGTCCGTTTCTTATTGAAATCGAAGAGGTGCGGATATTTCTTCCACATTTCATCCTCTCGTTCCCAAGTATACTCCGGTCCATGCTTTGAATTCCATCGGATCTTGACAATAGGTATCCGACTTTGTTTCAGTTGCTTTACCTCACGGTCCATAACTTCTACGGGCTCTTCGATAAAATGCAACTTCCCATCTATTCGAACCTTACCTAACGGAATTTTCTCATCACTCACTGCTAGACATTCCTTCAGATTAGATACATGGAATGTGTTGTGAACACCATGAAGTTCTGGGGGTAACTCTAGTTTATAAGCCACCGGACCTACTCTAGATAAAATCTTAAAGGGTCCAATATAACGGGGATTCAATTTTCCTCGTTTTCCAAATCTGATAACGCCTTTCCATGGCGATACTTTCAACATTACTCGGTCACCCACTTCAAACTCCATTGGCTTCCGCCGCACATCCGCGTAACTTTTCTGTCTACTTCGGGCAGTCAACAACCTATTCTTAATCTGAACTATCATCTCCGTAGTCTCCCGGATCAACTCCGGTCCCGTGAGCTGGGTATCCCCAACTTCACTCCAACATACAGGAGATCTACACTTCCTACTATACAAAGCTTCAAACGGTGCAACCTTAATACTAGAATGGTAACTATTGTTATACGAAAACTCTGCTAACGACAAATGTTTATCCCAATTCTTACCAAAGTCTAACATACAAGCTCTCAACATATCTTCCGGTGTTTGTATCGTCCTTTCACTCTGCCCATCAGTCTGGGGGTGATAAGCAGTGCTCATGTCGAGATTCGTTCCCAAAGATCTTTGGAGAGATTTCCAAAAATTCGATGCGAATCTAGGATCTCGATCTGAAATGATCGATACAGGCACTCCATGCTTGCATACAACATTATCAAGGTATATTCGAGTCAGCTTCTCCAGTGAGAACTGCTCCTTAACCGGAATGAAGTGTGCTGATTTGGTCAGTCTATCGACAATAACCCAAATCGAATTGTTTCAAGATGATGTTCTTGGAAGCTTGGTGATAAAGTCCATCGTAATTCGCTCCCACTTCCATTCAGGAATCTTTGGTTGTTGAAGCAGTCCTGATGGCTTTTGATGTTCAGCTTTAACTCTAGCACAAGTCAAGCATTGAAGAACATACATAGCTATGTCAGCTTTCATATTCGGCCACTAGTACAACTTCTTCAAATCATGGTACATCTTATCAGATCTCGGATGAATGGAATACTTAGATTTATGGGATTCTAACATAATCAAGTCTCTTAAGCCTCCAAACTTAGGTATCCACATACGACCTCTTAAGCATTTCACTCCATCAGCTCTAACCTCTAAAGGATCTCCTTCTCCTCGGAACCCTTCATTAACAAAATTCTCCTTCTTACAAGCTTCTACTTGCGCATTTCTAATTTGCTCGGGCAAATTATTATGCACGGTCAAGACTAGAGAACGCACCCTGATAGGCTCTCTATCTTTCCTACTTAATGCATCAGCAACAACATTGGCTTTTCCTGGTGATATTTTATATCACAATCATAATCACTTAACAACTCTATCCATCTTCGTTGCCTCATGTTCAATTCCTTCTGGTCGAGAATATACTGTAGGCTTTTGTGATCGGTGAATACCGTACACTTGGTGCCATACATATAATGTCTCCACAACCTAAGAGCAAAGACTACAGCTCCTAACTCAAGATCATGAGTAGTATAATTCTCCTCATTCTTCCTTAATTGCCTAGAAGCATAAGCTATCACTTTCTCCCTCTGCATCAAAACAGCTCCATAACCTCTAAAAGATGCATCACAATACACTACAAAATCTTCACTCCCGTCGGGTAATGATAAGATTGGCGCACTACATAATTTTTGCTTCAATGTCTGAAATGCTCCATCTTCATCACTTCCCCAAACAAAAGGTTTATTCTTCTGAGTAAGCTTAGTCAAGGGTTTAGCTATCAAAGAAAATTCTTTAATGAATCGCCTATAATAGCCAGCTAATCCTAAGAACTGTCGCACTTCCGTTGGCGTTGTCGGTGCAGACCAATTCTTAATAGCTTCAACCTTTGTAGGATCAACATGAATTCCATCTCTGTTAATCACATGACCAAGAAATTGCACAGAATCTAACCAGAAATCACACTTCGAAAACTTAGCATACAACCTTTCATCCTTCAACAACTTCAAAACAATCCTCAAATGTTCTCTATGCTCATCTTCATTCTTAGAATAGATTAGAATATCGTCAATAAACACAATCACAAATTTATCCAAGTAGGGCTTGCACACTCGATTCATTAAATCCATGAAAACCGCAGGTGCGTTAGTTAACCCAAATGGCATTACTTGAAATTCATAGTGTCCATAACGAGTTCTAAATGCAGTTATAGGAATATCTTCTTCACGGAAGCGAAGTTGGTGATATCCTGACCGCAAATCTATCTTAGAATACACACTAGATCCTTGCAGTTGATCAAACAAATCATCAATCCTAGGTAAAGGATATCGATTTTTAATTGTCAACTTATTCAGTTCCCTATAATCAATGCACATACGAAAAGATCCATCCTTCTTCTTAACGAACAAGACTGGAGCTCCCCAAGGCGACGAGCTCGGTCGAATAAAACCTTTATCAGACAACTCCTTAAGTTGCTCAGATAACTCCTTTAATTCATACGGGGCTAATTGGTAAGGCGCACGTGCCACCGGTGCAGCACCAGGAATTAAATCGATTCGAAACTCTACTTGCCTTATCGGTGGAAGTCCGGGTAAATCTTTAGGAAATACCTCAGGAAATTCACAAATAATAGGTACATCTTCCAATCGTTTCTCCCTCAACTCATTCCCGGTCACTTGAGCTAAGAATAACTCACAACCGTTCCTGATGTACTTTTGGACTTTAATACATGAAACGATTTTCAAACGGGATTCACCTCGACTACCATCAATTACTAACGTCCTATTCCTAAGAGGAATCTTAACCTTCTTCTCTCCACATAAAATAGTAGCATTGTTCAACGACAACCAATCCATACCAATAATAATATCAAAACTACCTAATTCTATCAACATCAAATCAATCGGAAAGGAATGGTTTAAGAGATTTAGAGAGCATCCTTCTAATAGCTTATTAGTTTTCACTAATTTACCATCAGCCAATTCCACCTCGTAACTGGTACTTATCTCAACAGGTTCAATATCAATAAGGGCAGTAAATTTAGTGGATACAAAGCTCCTATCTGCACCCGAATCGAATAAAGCAACAGCATAATGATTGTTAAGTAAAAACGTATCGGTAACGACATTCGGATCCTCTTTCTTCACCTCAATTGTTCCAAGTTGGTAGATACCACCCTGGGGGTTTCTTCCAGGTACAATCGCTTTCAACTTGGGGAATTCCGATTTCCTATGACCTTCTTCATTACAGTTGAAGCAAATGGTTCCCTTCTTACACCTTTCAACCTTGTGTCCAAGCTTTCCGCAATTTCGGCACTTCCAGCAGTCGCCAGCATGCCTCTTGTTGCCACACTTAGGACATCTATCATCGTTGCGCGGTGTATTGTTGGTAAGAGCATTTGCATTCCCCTTTCTATGGTTCTGACGGCGATTGAAATTCTTCCTATAATCACCTCTATCTACACGATCACCGTCTCCCTTTCTTTTCTCACCAACACGGGCTTCATCTTCCTTATCCTGAATTATCTGTCCAATTAGTTGGTAAGCCATTCGAACAGCATCATCAATGGTCAGTGGTTTCGATGATGTCACGTCCCCCCGGATATTCCTGGTCAACCCTTTCACATATTGCTCAATTCGGATCTCTTCGGGTTCAACCAATCGAGGACATAGCAAGGCCAACTCATGGAATCGATTCGTGTAACTATCAATGTCCACACCTTTCATTCTCAGATGAATCAACTCCTGTTCTAACCTAATGATCACACTACAAGGACAAAACTCCAAAGTCATCCACTTCTTAATTTCAGCCCAAGGAGTAGCATTAGCAGCATCAAGACCCATGAAAGCAATTCTCCCGTTCCACCAAGTCAACACACGACCTTTAAGAGTAGCCATAGCAGAAGTCACCTTATCTTCCTCCTTACACTTACTAATCCTAAACACCGATTCAATCTTTTCAATCCACTGGATTAGTCCTACAGCACCTTCAGTTCCATTAAAAGGTAGAGGTTCACACTTCATGAACGTCACATAAGTACAACCACCAACTTCAGGTGCATTAGTTCTAAGTCCTCCTACATTTCCTCCAGCATTAGCATTCACATTATTAGCATTCACATTCACATTAGTACCGCCAATTCCACTACCGCCAGCTCCACTACCGCCAGCTCCACTACCGCCAGCTCCACTACCGCCAGCTCCACTACCGCCAGCTTCATTTCTAGCATTAGCCATAAATTCAGTCATAGATGCGGTAACTTGCTCCGTAATAATCCTACGTACATCATCCTCAGTCATAGCCTTCTTGGGCGGCATAGTTCTATAATTCCACAATTTCAAAGTATTAAGCATTCATCCAACAAAGGATTCATATAATATGGATCGAATTCATAATCAAGATACAAATAAGGCACAATATGGAATTCAAGACAAGATACATATTTCATTCGATCTGAAACAAAAGTATTGTCTTAGTACATCCCATATCAAAGTTTTAACACTATATACACTCAAAATTCGTGCCAAGTCTACTACTAACAAGTCGGTTCAGTCAAAGCTACAAACACAAAAGATATAAAGGTCACTACTAAACACAGACTGGTCTACTGAGAACCGCTAGATGGTCCATCATCCATCGTCTTCTGAATCTTCGTCGGACGATCACTTAGACACATCTTCAGCTGGGCGCTTACGGATTACTCCTCTTTCAACCATGTCGGCATAAAATCTACTGTTCCATCTGTGGGATATACTCAAATCCTTTTCAGCTTACTCACGCATCGCACGAGCCACACTCAACTGAATCTCCATAGAATTCACCTTTTTCTTCATTGCAGCATACTCACCACTTTCCAAAACCGATAACCTCCTAAAAGCCTCATTCAACCCACGTTCTACATCACTCAAATCCAGACTAAGCAATTCTCGCTCTTTCTCGCCAACCTTAGTCTTCGACTCCAAATAAGCAACCTGAGTCTGAACAACACCTAATCCAACCTCTGTCACACAACTCTTAACACGGGAAGCATCTAGATCACGTCTCAAGGCCCATGGTGCAAGACCATCAATATGAGTAGCCTCTCGAGTACTAGACGACTCTCCTATCTCACGTCTACGAGTAGCAATACCATCAGTACCGTCAGGTGCATCGTCATCCTCATCCTCCTCTGATTCAGAATCAGATTCAGACGATTCAGACATTTCATCCCTTGGTAACTCATCCTCAGAATCAGACAAACAAACTGGTGGGGGCAAAGGCTCGCCCTCTGGAACATCATACGGATAAATAAGCTCAGCTTCCTCATCGTCATCAACCTCAACATCTATACCTACGTCCTCCTCGACATCCTCGTCATCTAAATCATCTAACCCAATCTCATCCTCATTCTCAATATCAGCATTCTCAATCTCCACATTCTCATTACCCACATTCTCAATCTCATTCTCTACTAAGTCAACCTGAGGGGAAATCTGATCTCCTAGTCCTAACTCGGGCTCGGGATCCTCAAATGGTTCCTCCTCGTCATCAATATCAAAATCTACTAAGTCTAAATAAGGATCATCTTCTATATTAGGTTCGGGAATAGCATGGTTTTCTACAGGAATATTAGGGTCAGCCATGACAATCTGCATTTATATATATATCTTGTATTAGGATAACATACCAGTTAAACAATTACATAATGAAATCACGATATATACATATATAAAAATTATATTATATATATTAAAATATATATCTTCTCAATAGGGCTTGTTGGTAACGTCGGAGATCTCTGGCACCGTTATAGTCAAAAGATTTTTCATATATTTTCTCAAATGTTCATTGTCAAAAGATTTTGAAAAGTTTTGTTCAAAACCTTGGTTTTTAAAATCTTTTGTTCTCTACAACGAGAGCTCTGGTACCAAACTGTAACACTCTCATTTTTCGTATCGGTACAGCAGAAGGGTCTTTCAGAGTGTTACGGGATAGCACAATAACTCCAATCATAGACAACACATAAAAATGGTTGTACAAGGTTTAACAAACATTCATTCGATAAAAAGTTTCAAAAGTGTACAACAGGTCCCAAATTATACAGGTCATTTAGTTTACAAAACACAGATCGAATGAACATTTTTAATATTAAGTGTGGGCCATCAGAGTCGATCTCCATCTGGATTACCTTCAAGCACCTGAGATAGAAAACATGCAAAAAAAATCATATCAGCGAATGCCGAGTGAATTCATAGAGTTTAATGAAAACCGTTATATAAAACAATCATTTATATTCATTTAAAATCAGAACACAAGTATAATATCGGAAGTAAGTCCACATATTGCTAGTCAGGCAATATATAAATCAAGCATACATCTGAAACCGTCCATGAGACCGCAGTCTCTATATTACCATGATAGGTAATATATTCATCGTTAATAGCGTCGTATCATATCGTTTATTTAGATTATATAGATTGAATAGATTATAGGATTATTATTAGCCGCATGACATTGTTATCTTACTGTGAAAACAGCGGGCCGCGAACCCGACAAACAATTTGCCCATCTAAGTTAGCGTGTCGTCACAAAAATCACGCTATGGAATCTTCTCATACATAAAATCGCTTACCAATCAATGTGGTACGACGGGGATTAACCGTCAAGGCGCGAACAGGGGTGATCGTCCCCAAATAGTACTATCAAATGCATAAGCGTCTACCAAATCCCGGTAGTTCACAATTCATGCTAATGGGACTTTAAGTGACATAACCTAACTACTAATAATCCTTTTAGTCTCGAATATAGGGTCATAGCATCATTCGGGTCCATATCATTAAGCATACAATCGGGACTACTTGTGTTCTATTTTTATAAAAATCTAGCATGTTATCTCCCTCGCGGGTTTACAAATCATTTTATAAAACATTTAAAAGAGTGCGAGGCTATGAACTCACGTTGTTAATGAAAGGCGGATTATCGGCTACGGGCGTGCTTCGGTCACGGAAACCTATATAAATAATAATCGGTCTTAGACTCGGTCCAATGACTTTCATCAAAATAACAATATACATATGATGATTTTGTACATATGATGATGATCAAGTGGGTTTATACATCCTTGTTTACTCATTTTAGTGTTTACGTTTTGGTAACGTCTTACTAGTTCACTAGTTTTACCGATTTTACCTATTTTAAGTTCATTAATTCTTTTATAAGTTCTTTAACTTGTTTTTACCCATTTTATACCTATATGATCAGTATATATATTTTTCATGTTGGGCCCAAATGGGTTAAGCCCAATAAGCTCTTTTTACAAGTATTTATCTTATTAAGTCTAATTATTAGTCCAATAGGTTTAGTTAGCTCGTAAATGTCCGTAATTCTTATAGTTCGGGTTTTATCAGTTTTTACTTGTATTAGTTACTTATACATCAGTATACAACTTTTATAAACTTTACATTAGACGGGTTTGGTCGTCTAAGTTTTATTTGGCGAAAAACGTTAATTTTACGGCGATAGCCGAAAAAGTCGTAAAAATCAAGTTTATAGTTTTTATTACTTATAAATATTATTTTACCACCATTTATATAATTTACCCATTTAATTAACCTTTTATACATTTATATAAATAAGTTCTATAAGTTAGTGGGTTTATATTTTTACATTTTATAAATTATAATGTGAGTGCTTATATAATAATAATAAACATTATTTCCAAAATCTGATTTTTAACTTCATATTCACCATTTTTATCATATCTAGAGTTCTACAATGACTTAGAAGCTCATTTTTGGATGACAAATTCTTCATAATATGTGCTACATATAACTTAGTTATAGCTACTGCCCATTTTGAGTCTAAGTTGCCTTAACAGTCCCTACAAAACTGCTTATTCAGATTACACCACCTAACTTGTTTTGATCATATCTCACTCATTATTTTGATTCCATTGCATGGCCAACTCTCACATGTGTATAACATCATCTACTTACTGTTAATAGATCAAACCATGCAATTTTATCAGTTCATCTTTTAGTTATCAACTGTTTTTATACAGCCAACTAAATAGTCAAGATTTTAGCTTCATTTCTTATGGTTATCATCATTTTTAAGCATGTTTATCAACACTTGATCCCCACACAACATTTTTATCATCATATATACATCATATACATATACAAAATGAAAGAAAATACATTTGTTCTTTACAAAATAATAAGAGAAAAATGTAGAGGATGATCTTCTTTACCAATGCAAGTGGATTTCTTGTTTTAGGAAGGCAAGAACTTGATGAACACAACAAGTATCTCCAAGACCATCAAATATCAAGAACATAGGTTGGAAAATCAGCCCTAGGACACAAGCAAATCACCTCCAAAGATGTTAATATGGCCACCAAATGATCAAGGCTTCAAGAGAACACCTTAATAGGACTAGTAAACATGTGGTTTATGGCTAGAAAAGATCAATGATGGTGTTTGTTGGCTTATTTAGGACGACACAAAGGAGAGAGTTGAGAGGATTTTAGAGTGGATTGCATGTAAGAATGATGGTATAATGAAACAACTTGCTAGTTTTGTGTTAGTGGAGAAAGGTTAGCTTAATGTGTAAGCATATGCTTACACATGTTGTAAGCTAGCTAAGACTTGATGCCACATATGTGTGGTGGTGTCAAGTTGCCGTCCCATATTGCTAGTGGGGTGGGACAAAGTGTTTTGTCCCATCTCACTAGTTTACGGGTATTTCTCGATTCTAGTTTTCTCGATTTGCGTGCCCTCGGGTCGTTTTACGAAAAACGTTTTTATAAATTATGAATCACCGTCACAAAACGAATCCAATAAAAATTGTCTCATCAAAAACGGAGTTCAAAAACGTAAATACGTAACCCTAAGGTTTCCGGTTTAGTCGTAAAAGACGCCAAATTATGCACGTAAGCCCAAATTTAAATCCGTAAATTGTGAGTTCGTCAACCAACACAAAAATAAGTTTCAAAATATTATACGAGAAAATATTTCACTACCTGAAAATGTTAGATTTGTCACATTACCTAACTAGAAAAGCATATAAAAGTGATCAAAGGCTTATATTGAAGCTTAAGATTGAAGCTGAATGTGGGTGGTAGATTCCCTGGCACAATTTGGCATTTTCCCCAAAGTCATGTGAGGAGGGTTTAACATGTGACCAAGATGATGAGGTGGCAAGGGTTTTTGTGATTGGGTTATGACTAGGAATACCTTAATCACTAATATGGAAGAGATTAGGGTTTAATTGTTGGTGATTAAGGAATGCCTAATTTTGCTAAGAACATCAAGAACACAGGTTTTGATCTTGATTTTGGTTTAAAAAATGTTTGGCGCGTCTTTAACTTAATTAATATTAAGTTTAAACGGGTTAGGGTGAATGGGATGTGAGGTGGCAAGGAGGCGGGTTCTGATTGGAGGAGGGGAGTGAGTGGGGCACGTGTCACATGGTGGTTGGTCTAGGTTACTTAGGTTGTCTGCCCAATTCAGTCCCTCATCTTCTTTAATCCTTTCATTTGCAAATAAATTCGTCCAAACTCCATTTCCTTTGTATTTAAAGTTTGCTTTTTCACACTTTTGCCCCAAAATGTTTTGCAAAGTATTTTCTGGGGTATTTCTTGCCAATTCTTGATTCTTGAAGAGTTGTTTTGGCATTTTCTTCATAGTTAATGGTCTTGACTTGTTTTGTTGACTTCTTGGAGGACTAAAATTGACAAGTCATAATTGTTGAGGGACCATTTTTGCCAATTCTTCAAAGTTGAGGATCCTTATTGTAAATTTGACAAACTTTAAGGACCAATATTGTAATTATGAATAAACAAGGGTTTAAAGTGTCAATTCTTCAATATTGGAGGACCCTTCTTGTACAATCTTCAAATCTTCAAGGTCTATTCTTGGAAAATCATCACTTGGGCTTGGTTCATTGTGCGGCTTCGTTTCCCGTGTTCGTTTTTGCATGTTCTTTGTGATCTTTTGTCATTTCCTCAATATCCGTACCTAAAATACACAAGCAACAAACACAAGCATATATTTGGCATTTTTATTGATATTTAATGCATTTTAAGCCCATTTTGGACGATGAGACTATGTATAAAAGCAGTCTCATCACTCCCCCATACTAAACCATTGTTGTGCCCTCACGCAATGCTAGAAGAAAGTATCGTAGCATCTCCAAAATTCATTTTTGTTTACTTTATTGAAGGATAAACTAGCTATACTACTACTATTACTACTACTTGCGTTTTAGACATAATGTATGATTTTCATCGCATAATGGGACGTTTAGGTTCATAGAACAAGAACACGTGAATGCTTCGTTAGAAATAATTTCGTCGTCCTCGATTTTCACCCCAATTCCATGCCAAGCATGCAACGAGATCATTGTCATTATAAGTTAGTAATGCTAACACTACTCATATCCTCTAATCACGTACTTATCCTCCCTTTATTCCTAGTTTGTATCTCTTATATTTTATTTTGTCTTGAATGTTTCACGAGGATTTATTGTTTGACTTATGCGATAATAGAGATTTAGGTCTAAAAATAGAGTCCTAGCGGTGTAACCAAGACCATCAAATCAATAACCCCTCCTAATAGACAACGATGTCAAAAAATTAAGTCAACAAGAAGGATCGATAAACACGGTTTTATAACGGTTTTGAACATGAGACTTATTACCAAGACTTTTATACGCCCCCTAACGGAAGGGCCTTATTATCTTTGTTTTACCTCCATCTTTTATTCAGCTTCTCCATGAAGCTTTTATTATGACTTCGGTCTTGCCTTGCCTTTTATTATACACCTCATCGGTAGTTTTATTAGCCAAAGACGTATATCCTCACGCTAAGGCGAATTTTGGATCTTTAAAGCTTCAAAAATTAAGGCTTGATTCACTTTCAATTTTTGCATAGATTTTTCGGCCTTGTGGGGCTTCAAATTGTTTGCTTGATTTAGGTGAGCACTTGAAATCTTATTATTGGGTGAAGCTTTTGATTATTCGGGTGCCAATACTTCAAAACCGTGACGCTGGCGATACCTTAATGTCTTCCCAATTTAATTACACGGAAGCTACTAGAAAAGACTAGAAACCCAATAATCACGACTAAACCGCTAAGTCAATATTTATTAAGCAAAAAATATTTACAAGCGATGGGAGAATAAGCAAACAACGAGAACACATGATTTTTTGAAAGAATACGAATACTCTACGTTTAGCATAGTAACTTATAATTAACCCTATCATTTCTCGTCCTCATTTAAGAGACTTAGCCTAATAAAAAGTTAAGGAATCAAAGCTAAGTTCTCAACACGCACGGTCAGTCAAAATTTACTCTTATTCTCGCCATCGGAAAATCTACATTCGTGTCTTCAAACACTTATAAAACATGAGAAATTTTTTAAAATTTGGCCATTTTTAGCCTTATTTTGCAACAAAACGATAAACAAAAAGATGAACTTTGGAAAGCGTGAAGGTTTGGCAAGGCAAGTATCTATTCACCCCCATACTAAGGTTAAACATTGTCCTCAATGTTTCATGTCTAGGAGTGCAAACACCCCCATACTAGAGACGTAGTCGAATGCCTAATCTAGCATGGAAAGGGTGTAACCGTTAAATTTAAAGCCGTTTATGAAGTGTGCTATAAACCTAAGGTTAGAACATCAAAGGATATATCATTTGGATATTGAGAAGTCCTCAAAGCAAACGATCGAGTGCTCCCATAAAACGAACACGAGAGGCTCCAATTGTGAAGACCATGATCATCTAAAATCCATAATTCACAAACAACCATGAAACAAAGGTTTATAGGGAACAAATCCCCATACATTAAACTAATTAGAAAGCAATAATATGTACATGGATAAGTATGGGTTTCCCCCACGAGGCACCTTTTTTTGATAACCGAGTCAAAAGCTCGACTCGAATCCCCATAAATGTGATCATTTAGGGATAATCATGGTATGGTCAATTTTTGGTGGGGATTACATGATAAACAAGGCCCAAAAAACAACCGGTATTATGGACTAAGTCGTTTGATGGTGCAAAATACCAGGATCAAAGATGGCGTTCTCGTTTTCATTGGAAAAACAAATCAACGCCACTTCATCATGTGTCAACACAAACCCTAAGGGTTTAAAGAAAATATATGATAAGAAATAGAAGGTTGGGACAATGGGTAAGTCACAAAAACCATGAGCTACTCGAGGTAGACTCGCACCAATCAAATAGAAAGATTTTCCATTTATTGCATCGGTGGAAGACCGAGATTTCCCTTTATAAGCAATTCCGGGATCAAATATTTCATCCTCGGTGGAGAAAGGGGAGGGAACATAAGGGGCTTCCCCCACACTAGGTCCACACAAAGCATTGTTGGGTCAAAAAGTTGATACTGTCCAAAGCATCTAAAAAGTACCAACCCAATGTCGACCAATTCTTTTGCTAGTACATCAACGAATTTAGCAGCAATAAATCTAGGGTTTCATCTAACAAACCCTTAAACAGTGAACTTCGATGCTGAACCTTATGATGTTTTCAGTCAAGGCAACGTCTACTTCAAGTTCCACAAGTTCCAATTCTGATAATGAGGTATGTAATGACTCTTCTTGTAGGATAAATACTGAAAAACTTAATAAAGAGATTTTAAAATTAAAATCAGATCTTTCAGACGTAAGATGCACGTTATCTATTTATCAAGTGGCACTTGTTCAAACTGAAAAGACTGTTTCTGAGTATAAGAAAATGGAGTTTGACCTAAAAGATAAAATCAACATCTTAAAACATGATTTAAATCATAGTAATGATATTAGAAACATCGTGGATAGGGTCAATGTTGATCTACTGGCTAAGTTAGATGAGGCTATCAAAAATAAGGATAATGTAGACCTTAAAATTCAGAGATTTGATAAAGCCTCACAAACCCTAGGAGAATGTGTTAATAAACAAAGGGATTCTAAGGACATGAGTGGGAATGGGATGAAAGATTATACTGTGGTTCCACCACCAGCTGGGGATTTCTATGGTGTCCAAAGAAAGGACTTATCTTGGACTGGTTTACCAGAACTCCAAGAGAAGGAATTTATTCCTCCACCAAGAGTCACTTCCCCAGTTGAAGAGTATAAACGAAAATTGACTGGCCTAAATGAATGGAAGAAAGCTAATCCTACCTTGTTTGTTAAGGGAGGTTTGTTGTGTGAAAGTCCTAATGAGCCCACACCTATCACAAGCCACGAGCCTACCCCTATCAAGATAACAAACCCAACCACTGGCAAGACTGTTGACCTTGGCTCAAACACTGTTAAGAAACCTAGTGTTAAATATGCAGAAATGTATAGGAATACTAAGTCACCAAAAAGCCAAATTAGTAATCATGGAACAGGTTTCTTTTCTTCTAGACCTAAAGTTTTGTCTAGAAAATCCTGTTACACTTGTGGTAGCTTTTCACATTTAGCCTATAAGTGTGTCAACGCTGCCAATGTCAACGCTGATTGGAACACATTCAGCGCTGACAAAAGTCAACATAGGTCAAACGTTGTCAGACCCAAAACTTTTGTGAACCAAAATTCACAAGTTGTTAGACCAGCTCCTTTCTTCTCTAAGGCAGCTAACACCCATGGACAAAGGCCCTTTCAAAAGACCAACACTTGGTTAAACAGACAGTATGTTCCTGTAGCAAACCCTAATTTGGGCGCTGAGAAGAACAAATTCAGCGCTGACAGGAACAAATTCAACGATGACAGGCACAAATGCAGCGCTGACAGCTCCAAATTTGGTATGAGACCTTATTTTAGACCATATAAACAAAGATACTTTGTTAGTAAGGGTCAAGGGTCTAGGGCATCATCCCACATAACTTGGAAACCTAAACAAGAGCAAAACTCTAGTTTTAATGGTATTTAAATGACTTGCAATAGATTTAAATATCTTGAGAAGGTCATTACTAGTCTCATTGGAACAAATTGGGTGCTTAGGTCACAAAGGGATGAGCAGGCATTTATGGTAAAGAATAATACCACTCTAGTTGAACAACTAGACAGATCCAAGTCTGACAAGGCTTGGATCTCCAAAGAAAACTAATTTGTTTTCTTTTTGAGCAGCCTATCCAAAAGCAGGTTAATGATCAACGATATTGGGATAGTGGATGCTCAAGGAACATGCATTGTTGGTCTTTCCACTGTTAATATTTTTATCCACTGATATGTTATCTCTACCCATTATTGTGGGAAAGGGTAGCCTCTATTGGTGTGTTTTTGTGGTTTTTGTCTAACTATGCAGGAAAGTGGAGCTACATTTGGATGGATACAGAATTGCAAACTTTTATTTATGATGGTTGGAGTGTTTACATTCCTATCTTGAGATAAAATTTTGCTTCTTCACACATAATGATTTGTATGCTTCTGTTAAGGGGAGGTAAACCTTTAGGTTTTTGGGTATTCTTAGAATGCTCTTATCACAATTCTAGATTGTGTCCACTGGTGAGTGGGGGTTAGAAATAGTGAAGACTTTTCCTTATGGAATTGTTGGAATTTCTAAACCTCGAGGCACTGTAGCATGCACGTTTTTATTTAAACATGCATGCTGCCAAGACTATTGACCTAGAATTGGGTGTGGTCGTATGGGTGACTTGGGTTAGATATATTTTTGGGCTTACTTGGGGAGTTGCAAAGGTTTTATATGAGTTAACTTTCTCTTTGGGGCATTTGTGAACAAAGGACTCTAGAGTTCATGTGTGTCTATCATACTTTTGCATGTGTGTATGCATGAACAGTGTTTGTCACTCTTGCTTATTAGAGACTAGTTAATTTTCTTAGGATTATTACCTTTGTTTATGTTAAAACTAAAGTTTTCCATTCTCAAGTCCATTTTATGCTATGACATCTTAGCTGGTGTCATTTATAAACTTCTTTATAGACCCAAAATGCTTCATCACCCTTTCATTTTTCAAATTTTTGGATATCTAGAAGCCTAATGATCATTGAGATGTTTTTCCTAGTGATTGACATCTAGTAGTAGCAGAGATCACTTTCACCAGGGTGTGTTGTGTTATGGAGATGGCTGAGACTATTTGCACTAGCTTTAATGCAAGTCAAGTCAGTCTTATCATCAGTAAGTCCATCCCCATGTCATATGAATCAACATTGAGGATTCATTTCCCGAATGTGGATGAGGACAGTATGAAACCTTTGACATTAATGGAATTGACGAAAATCTGTATTAGCTTGTAAAAGCATAATACAGAAATGGTACAAATTGTCAAGGATCATTGTTTTGAACTGATAGACTTGGAAGCTGATGCAAGGAGGATGTTATTAGTTCCGTTCCTGTATATTGATCTTGGAGAGGAGTCTTAAAAAGGGGAGGAGCAATCGAATTTGAGTGACAAAAGTAATAAAGAAAGCTCCAAAGACTCTACAGGTGTTGAAGATGATTAAGACCAAGTGAAGGCTGACTATACAAGTGATTTGAGTGATTGACTTTTCGAGATTTATTATTACTCAAATTCAGGGATAAGTATGTTTGTAAGAATCCTCTCTGTATGTTTTATTTTATTCAAAAACTTGATTACTAGAGTAGATATCATGCTTAGGGGAGGATTGTTGGGAATAAAATTAGCTAAGTCACTTGAACGCTGACAAGAGGAAATTGGACGCTGACAAGAGTAAACGAGGCGCTGACAGATGAGACGCTGATAAGAATTATCAAGGCGTTGACAAGAAGAATCTTAAATATAAAGACAAGGACTAAATCTGCCAATGATGAATTCTTCAAGCTGGTGGACAAAATATGAAGATAAGAATTCAAAATATATTCCTAAATGTTTAAAAGATTTAGTCAATAAGTTATTTGAGTATGTTTATCTTGTGTCTCTTCCAAAAATAGTTGATCTTAGCTTTTTGTACAAGGCTCCTTAAACCTATAAAAGGAGGCCTTAGGGTTAGACATAAGACACATCTCACATACACCTCTTCCACATATCTCATAACACTTTCATTGTAATCTTTCATTGTTATTATTAATCAAAGTGAAAGTTTGGTATTCATATATTCTGTTTGTTCTTCGTTCTAAGTATTAGTTTCCGCATAATACTTAGATTGTCGAATACACATTTGGTATCAGAGCCTCGTGGCTCGTGATGCTAGGACCAACAAGGTGTTTGTGTATGGTGAAAAGAAGAAAAATCCGTCTAGGGTTTTTCTGGACGTTTTTGTGTGCGCAGCAGTATTCAGAAGGTCATAACTTTTGACTGAACCGTTGGATCGTCACGAAATTTTATATGTGGGTTCTTCATACACATATCTAAACATCCACCGGAGGGATTGTTGAGTTTTATCCCCAGGCAAAAGTTATTAGGCGTCAAAGTCAGCAGTAGGAGGTATGCAGTTTTCTGTGAACAGCCATGTTCAAAACACGATCTCTCCTTCGTTTGGATCTTCGTGATTTTTGAACTGTAGATTCTTGACACTTGTGTCTAGAATCTCACCGAAGGGATTTTCGATCTCAGCCCTAATGAAGATGTTATTCAAGGTCGAAGTTCGCTGATTATGGCATTAAAGTTTTTGCTTTGTTCACATGAAATCATGAACTAGGGTTACTCAAACCCTAGATCGATATGAAAAGCAGAAAGTTTGTGGTTCTTGGATGTTATAACGTGAAGATGGTTCATTATATTCAGATCCTAGTACAAATTTATCATAACCCTAATTAGGGTTTCAGATTTTCAATTACTGTTCTAGGGTTTCAAGAACCCTTGCTATAATCAAATACAACAGATCTCCCTTCACGTTTTCTTTACTGACTTTATGAGTATGGTTTATTTTTGGACGAGATTCATATAGCTCAGAAAGAAGCGTGTTATTGTTAGAAGGAAGGAACGTGGCTGTGTAAAAGCAAATTGGACGTGAGGAGACGTATACTACATGGAGTGGTCCAAGATATGCAAGAAATCATTCACGTGAAGTATTTCAAGTCAAAGATATGTGATGAATATGGAGCAGATATTTCGTAATTATGAACATGGGAAAAGATTTGTTATTTCGTGCATATATGTGAAGCAGTTATACAAATGCTATTTTTATGGGATAAACACGTTTCACGTTGCAGAAGTAAGTTTTCCCTGGATCCTTATTTATAGGGATATGACAGTTGGACGAAAATCAAAGGAAATACAAATCACATGGAGATATGAACTTTTGAATCATTCATGATGTGGGGTAACACTGAATGATTATACGAATCATGTGAATAGCAAAACGTGGGCTACATTCATGCAATTTCAATCCTAGCTACGTGGGGGGTTGATTTTATATCCCTTATTTAATGAGCAACTATATGGGATTTATATACAGACAAGAAATATATTATGGTTTTAAGTAATGAAACGTGATTTATTGCCCTAGATGACGTCAGTAGAAAGAGGCGCTGACAAGAGTAATGTTGACGCTGACGAGTGAAAATTTGACGCTGATGGAATAAGTCAACGCTGACAGCGTTGACAATGTTGTCCGAGATATGGTTGTTCAAACGCTGATACGTGTTGTCCGATATCGGACAATACACATGGAAGGATATTGGACAGAGGAGGATCTCGGGTAACACACTGATTGCTGTTATTTGAGAAAATTGTAGGTTTTGAGCACACAAAAAAAGAAGGAAATTACACACGAAGGTACATGGAATCTCTGTTTTAATTTAGAATATCATGATGATATTTATGGCTTGGATATTTTTAAACGGAATTAATGGTTTTAATGTGAGTTGACAACAATTCATGAAGAATTTGATGGATATTTTAAATTATGTAATCGGGATAGCCTTGTGAAAGAGTTATCCAATACCATACTTTTACATATGCTATGAAGAATAAGTTTCATCATGAAGAGGTGTTAGCTTAAGGGGAAGAATTCTTATGGTAAGTTTGATGATTGAAGAAGATTTTTGCGAGTTTGTGTTCTATCATATCTTAAAGTCGTGCACTCCCAGTCATAGACTTTAAAGGTAAGTTGTTCGTGCTTTACATGATTGGTGATGAAGACTTGTCATAAAACTTGAAGGATTTACATTATCGTGCTCAGTGTCTCACAAAGGATGAGAATATTGACAAGGGATCGAGGTCTACTTATAATTTGCTTTAGGTATAAGTTCTTCATCACGTGGATAAAACAAGACATGGAACACAAGGTTGGGTTCTTCTACTTCTACATCAAAAATGTCATATTAATTGTTCTTCAAGATCATTACATAGAGCTACATTTGGAGAATCTTCAAAGATTGCAACATTGTTTACTTTCCTGTTGATGTGACAAAAAGGGGAAGAAATACATGCTACACTTGAGGGGAAGCAATTTGAAGATCGTGTACAACTTACAAGAGATACACATAGAGTTTTGCCACCATCAACTAGGGGAAGATTGTTGGGTCAAAAAGTTGATGTGGCAGAAACTCAAAATCGAAGGACATTTACTCAATCGTTGACAAGAGTAATACAAGAGTTGACAAGAGCAATGTAGGCGTTGACAGAAGTCAACAAAAGTCAAACGCAGTCAACAAAAGTCAACGCTGATAGATTTGATAGAGAATTCTATTTAGGGAATATATTGGGTATATTATTTATGATATACACAATATATAATTTATCTAAATAGAAGATTTAGATGTTTATTTGATTTTATCTCTCGTAGATTCTGTTCCTTCCACTATAAAAGGAACAAGGGTCTTAGGTTTTATTCATTCAATTCATTCATAATGTAAACCTAAAGCGTGTGTCGACTAGACGTGGGATTCAATGTATACACGTCTAGTGATTGTTGATTATTAATATAATTAGCAATCCAATTGTGTTTTAATTCATGTTATTGTGCCTAAACACCTTGTTAATGTGTCGTGTTCTAATTCTGCTTTGATTGTATAATCATATGAACATGATGCATTCCTAGTTGCTTCAAAGATCCGGAAACCAAGGTTTCCACAAGCATCGTTAAAAGGAGAAGACGAGCTTGTAGCACTCAAAACACGAGGTGATGACGGAGTTAGCATTGTAGAAAAATCTTTTAAATCCAATTTAAATCTTTCCCTTTTTCATCTTTTAAACTCTCCTTATGAAAACCCGACTTGATTATGTCAAAAATATTTGGTGTTTCTAAAACAATGTTAGTGACACTAAAAATTCTCACATTTGAAAAACGTTTTGGTTTTGGCGGTGGTAAGTTCTCAAAACGTTTGTCAACAAAGAAAACTTCCCCATCGGGGTCAACATATTCATCATCCGAAGAATCATTCGTGATTGGAAACGTATGCTTAACAGTCTTAACCTCCACCGGCGGAGGGGACGAAAAATCGTTTCTATCATCAACTCCTAAAACTCTTTTTGAAATCCTTTTGCAAATCTTTTTGATGGGATTAACATTGTTCAAAGACGTGATAGAATACACATGAGAAAGTTTAGAGTTTTGAGTTGCATTTATGACGAGTTCTTCCTCATTGAAACGTAGAGTGATTTTCCTAGCATGCACATCAATAAGTGCTCTCGAAGTATCCAAAAATGATCGACCTAAAATTAGAGGAACTTTAGGATCGATGGGGATGTCAACAACGATAAAGTCCACGGGATAGTAGAACTTTCCAACTTTCACGAAGACGTCCTCGGCTACTCCACAAGCTAGAATCGTAGAATGATCGACCATCTCGATTGACATTCTTGAAGGAGTGAGATTAGGAAGATTGAGTGACTTAAAAATCTCAAGAGGCATCAAATTTATACTAGCACCATGATCGGCCAAGGCGTAGCATTCCTCCATATCTTGTATTGCACATGGGATTAAAAATTTATCGGGATCACTGACTTTTTGAGGTATGCGGCTAAGAAAAACCAAAGAACAACTAGACGACTTTTGCAATTTCTCTTTGTTATTCAACATACTTTTAAAGTTTGCGGCAAATCGAGGAATCATGACCAAGGTGTCGGCAAAACTTATATTAAAGTGCAAGTCACGAAACATTTTCATAAAAAGTTCAAATTGATAATTATTTCGTTCTTATGCCTTTTCCTTGTTTCGTCTTGAAGGGTAAGGTAAGGGTGGGGTGGGTTGGGGCATAGGCAACGGCCTTGGAATCTCGGGTTCCACTATTGGTATTGGTTAAACCGTAGGTGTGGTTTGAGCGGTACTTCGTGGGCTTGGAATTTGCTCCTTTTCTACCACCACCTCGGGTTCTTTCTCTTTTTCCTTCTCCGCAGAAGTACTTGGACGAGAGATGGGTTTCTTGAAAGTTTTACCACTACGAGTAGTAATAACCTTCAATTCTCCTTTCGGGTTTACGATGGTATCACTAGGAAGACCACCCGAAGAAGAAGGTTTACACATGATAGCTTCAAACATTTTTCCCATTCGGTCTTCAAACTTAGATTGCCTAGCATCCGCTTTTAACAACTCTTGCTTAATCTCATGTTGACCTTGCTCCATTTTTTGTTGATTTTGTTGGAGACGTTGAACATTTCCTTCCATTTTATTAGCATGAGTCTTTAGTTCATTAGTAAGTTCGTTTTTAAGCTCGTTCTTCAACTCGGATCTTAAGCTAACCATCTCACGTTGCATATTATAAAACTTAGCATCGTTTGCTTTAGCATAATTCAAAAATTCTCCTTGAAGATTTTTGGTGTGATCATTTTGAAAACCTTGGGTAGTATTTTGAAAATCACGGTTTTGGTTTTGGTTTGAAATTTGCCCATTTCCACTTTGATAATTACCCTTGTTAAAGTTACGTTGAGCACCATTTTGATTGTTTCGATAGTTGTTAGCATTTTGATCTTGTGGAGCTTGATTTTGGCGGGAACCTTGACCGTTTTGGTTATAAGTTCCCGTGGCTACATAAGCATTCGAAGTGTTACCATCCGCGGTAATGCACTCGGAAAAATCATGAGCTCCACCACACGAAATACAACTCTTGGCAACCGCCTTAACCGATGCGGAATTCAAAGCATCTTGTGCTTTCCAATGAGTCATAAGAGTCGAAAACTTATCGAAAAACCGATTCTCCTCATTTGCTTCATCTTGCAAGGCACTCATGTTACGAGACGACGATGACCCCATAGTGGCAACACTTGGTGTGTTACGAGGGCTATAAACTTTAGACCTATTCTCAATGATTTTCCAAGACTCATCGGTCGTTTTGCACAAAAAATTACCACCCGCGGCGGCATTTAAGTAATCTCGTTCATGATCATTAAGCCCATTATAAAAAGTGTCAATTTGATGCAATTCGGACAAATCATGGTGTGGACATTCATGTAACATTTCTTTAAACCTTTCCCAAGCCATTGAAAAACTTTCATTAGATCTTTGTGTAAATCGTGAAATCTCGTTTTTCAAATGTGTTGTTTTAGATGGTGGAAAAAATTGGTTCACAAACTTAGAAACGAGATCACCCAACGTCAAAATCGAATTTGGGGGTTCTTTCTCGAGCCATATCTTGGCGGGTCCATCTAACGAGTATGGAAACAACATCATCATAATGGCATCATGTGGTACATCCTTAAACTTGCTTGTCGCTGTGAGACGATTAAATTTCCTAATGTGATAATGTGGGTTGTCTTTTTCGTGTCCGCGAAACTTGTTGCCTTTAAGCATAGACATTAAACCCGTCTTGATCTTGAAGTTCTCCGCAAGGATGGCGGGAATCACAATGGCCTCTCCAAAACCCTCAGTGGGTGCTTGAAGCAACTCCATCATAGTACGATTAGCCATGATAGCTCCTTGTTCTACAATAGGTTCCTCACTTGGAGTCTCTTCACTAGAAAGATTAGGAGTAGGTGTTGACTCCTTTCGGTTTCTACGTTTACGTACACGTCTTGCTTGATTACGAGTTTGCATAAACGTCACGTACAACGTGGGGATGAGCAAAGAAGATTCTTTTTGGTGTTTTTACTTTTTCAATTTTTTTGGATTTTTGATTGTTTTTACTTTTTTTTGGATTTTTGGAATTGTATTAAGTAGACAAAAATCTACAAATCTCCTCCTTAATCAAATCTCTTGATTAAAGAATCCTCAAGGAATGAAAACGATCACGTGAAGTGAACGCCTTCGATGACTTTAGAACGTTGGTGGAACACCAAAACGTTCAAGAGGGTTTAATCAATGAAACCAAGAAAGTATATATGATACTTAATAATACTTAAGGCGGCAAAACCCTCGATTAGCTCTCAAAGTCAAATACTCACAAGCAAGCGGGGAAACGAGGCGGCGCGAAGCACTTAAGAGCCTTTTTCCTTAGGATATATTTTATAATATCCGCCTTATACGCACCTTATAGTTTGTATTTTTCAAAATCGAGCTTCACGAAAGTATTTATCTATTTTTGCCTTTTTCTTTGGTTTGAGATTCGAATACAATGATTGGGTAATGACCTCCCAAGTCAAGGTTGTGATTTCTCACTTCTGGAGTACTTGTGTATTTATTGTTCTACGTATACAATATAGTAATAGTATTCACACAAAAAAACGAAAAACCGATAATACGTATTAGTAGAGTGCTACTAATACAAATACTATTTATGGTTAGTATATAAAAACAACAATTGACAAATCACAACACAACACGCCTCCCCGGAAGCGGCGCCAAAATGATGGTCGAGTTTTCACGTCTTTTAGGAAAAAGAGCGTAATTAGGGCAAGTATTAACAAGTGACTTAGGAAAATCACAAGTTATAACCCAAAGTGGGGATCGTTCTCAAGGAGGCTTGGTGTGTGTGTAATGAAATGATTAATTATGTGATTATATGATTGTGAGAAAGAAAATAGAAATGGGATAAGAAGAGAATGACGGTTACGATAACGGATTACACTAAGACGAAAAGGTCGTACACGTAAAACCGTAAAAGCACCAAATTTCAAAATTTACCCTAAAAATTCCTAAAAATTACAATAAATCCTATATAATGTATTAAGAGTTTACAAAAAATCAAAAATCACCCAAACCTTATATTTAATTAAATAATGATTTTTAATGCTAATTAAAGCCCTAAAAATCAATTTAATTAACAAAAAGCCCAAAATGAGTTTTATCACTTTGTAAACCTCTAAAATACCCTAACTTAATTTAAAACTATTTTTGAAAATTTTAAAATTAATTAAAACTAATTAAAAATAATTAAAAACTATAAAAACTTAAAATAATTCTAGAAAATAATTGAAAAACCCTAAAAATATTTGGAAGTTGTAAAATTCCTAATTCAGTGTCTAGAGTCTAGGAAAAATATAAAAACTTAGAAAATTAGACTTTTAATTTTTAATAATAAAATAATATTAAAATATTAATAAAAATCCAAAATCCTAAATAATTCTAAGAAGTTGCAAACTAGCTTAATTTTAACCTAATTAAGTAGAAAATGAAGTTGAAATACCAAAAATACCCCTAATGGGCCTCCAAATGGGCCAAATACCCAAACAGATCCTTAATGGGCTTGATATTGGGCCCAATAAGAAAAAGTCCTCAGAAATGGCCCTAAAGCTCCAGTCAAGCTTTAAATTTGATTCTAAACACATTTTTCCAAACGCCCAAAAGCTGAAAATGCGCTTAAGCTAGCTTATTTCAAAACAGCTTATTCTTAATGGGCTTTTTGGCCCATTAAGCTATAAGCTGATGCCATAAGCTAAGATTTTACCCACGTCCTTCTCTTGACCTAATTAAGCTATTTGCAAAACGAAACTTGAAATAAGCTCAAGAAATAAGCCTAAAAATGCAATAAGCAATCAACACAAAACGACAAAATAGTCATTTTTGAGTTCTAGACTATTTCAAGAGCTGATTCCAGTTGCAATAAGTCACAAATGGCTTAAATAAGCTTAATCAACAAAAAGATTTTCAATAAGCACACTCAATAAGCTGGAATAAGCAATAAGCCAATTTTGAAAAAGACAAAATAGTCGTTTTCTAGTAAAAACTTAAAACCAAAAGCTGTAAACTTCCAAATTCACTTATAAGCTCAAAAGATTAAGACCTATTACAAAAAATAAGTTGTTGCACATTGGAATAAGCCAGAATGACTTATTAATAAGCTTAACACAAATTATAACTAGCAGTGGCTAGTAGCAGGGGAAAGGAGTTCCCACTGCCTTGACTTTTTGACCTGGCTTTTTAGAGAGTTTTACTTGGTATCTTTGGACAATCAAGGCACCCTTGTGATCAGTGAATCACAAGGAGTCGATAACAAGCAGAAAATCACAAAATCACCCAGCCAATCAGTGCAGTTAATTCAATCTTTGCCCAGATGTGTTCCAGACAAGTAACAAGCAGGTCTGGTGACAATAAGCTACTTTTAAGCTATTAAAAGCTAACCACAAGCCACCAAATGCATACACAAGCTCAAAACAACTTATAGTAACACAGCTTAACACATTACATGCAATAAATCCAACAAATGAACAAGATCTAAGCACATGCAGTTACTGATGAATAATGAAGAACACAAGAAACAAGTTTGCTGATATACTTGACACAAAATCCAATTTCAAGGCCTCAGATCTATCACATATGTTGCATTAACAATGATTAAAGGCTTGTTAGCCCTAGGTTAACATAAAAACTAGGTGTGCACAAGATTTCAGAACAAAACAACAAATATTCAAGATTTTATAGCAACTTGTTTGATTTAGTGATTCAAGGCACAAAACTTGCATATATCAGATCACAATAGCCTCAATATCAGATACACACTCAAACAATACCACAATTCCAACTCAAAATCACATAAACTAGAACCAACAATCAATCCCAAACATCCTTTTAACTTTGTAAACTCAATTTTAAACAAGTAAAAGTCTTCTCAAGATTGATTTAAGCCCAGTTTAACATCATAACATACCACAAGTGAATCAAGAAGCAAGTATCAAGCATAAAAACACATTTATGCCAGCAGAATCACAAAATCCCATAAATACCAAAGATTAATCAGAAAGATGAGTTTTCAGAATTCAAACCTCCAAGATGTACATCCACACCTTGGAATCAATGAGCTGAGGTGCTAGCAAGAACAAGCACTAGCTTCCCCCTGCTAAGAACAACAAGCAGGCCTAGCCAAAGGCTTGATCCTAGATTAGCACAAAATAAGGTAAAATAGGTGACAAAAGGTCAAGTCTTTACAAGACTTAGGTCCCGACAAGGCCTGAATCTTCCCTTAAGGCCTCACCACCCCTTAATCAACCAAGATTAGGAGACTATGATCACCCTTATAAAAAAATAAACATGCTGTTGAACCACAAGTACTTAGCAAACCACTTGACTAAAATTTTAAATCAAAAATGTATAACCAAACTCCAATATTTTTCAAGCTAGTTGATTTGTGACTTATGTCACTTAAAGAAACACCTCAATGAACAATCCTCACCCAAGCACATGCCAAATTCTTGAACTCAGTCAAGAACAAAGGGACTCAAAGGCTTATAGGTGATGAGATGGCATTTATACATGATCTCATCGTTCTTTTCGGGCTTTAAATGCATAAAAATGTCATAAAATACCATATATATGCTTGTGTTTGTTTACTTGTGTGTTTTAGGTATGGATATCGTGAAAAAGACAAAGGATCACAAGATACAAGGAAAAACGGACACGAGAAACGAAGCCGTACAAAGAACCGGGCCCTAATCATGGAATTTTCATCAAACACCCTTGAAGACTTGAAGACAAAACAAGATTGATCCTTAATGAATGAAGAAATGACACTTAAAACCCTTGTATATTAATAATTACAAGTTTGGTCCCTTAAGTTTGTCAAAATTACAAAAAGGTCCTTCAACTTTGAAGAAATGGCAAGTTTAGTCCCTCAACAATTTCAAATTGCCATTTATGGTCCCTCATGAAGTGAAAGACACATTGAAGACCTTAGAAGATCAACTTTGTCCAAGTTCAGCCCTTGAAATACTCAAAATAGCAAGAATAGTCCTTGGAAACATTTTGGAGAAAGTTTGTGCCAAAAGTGTCAATTGATGGAAGATATTAACAAAGGAAAGGAGATTTTAAGGCTGGAAATCTTTAAAGGCCAAAAAAAACCAAAAACCAAGGACCAAAGTTGCCAAAGCTGAAACATTTAAATAAAAATGCGCCAAACACCATCTCCACCCCCAAATTCGGATCAAAGGAAGCACTATTCACCTTCTTACCACCCCAGATTTTACCCTCACTTTTACTTGGGTAAAACTCAATTAAACCTTCACACACTTAATTCACACACTCACAAACCCTTCCCACTCCTAAAAACCTGCATCCCACTCATGTGCACCAAAACCCCAATTCCCCAATCCACCAATCACATCATTCCTTAGCCACCAAGCATCATGACGTGGCTTAAATCAATGGCCAAGATTATTTGCTTCCTCCCAAAGCAAAATAAACGTTCAAGATCAAGAGAGGACAAAATGCACTCAAAATCATTCAAGGGCACATTTGGGATTTTCTATGTATTAGGGTTTTATGTTTTTATGCTTCTAGGATGTTCTATAGGCTCTATAAAAGGAGACCCAAGTTGTGGTGATCCCTTTGTTCCAGTTTCTAGTCTCTCACATGTAATTCCTTTTTAAAGAAATAAAAAGTTTGGTTTTTGAAATATTCAAGTGTAATTCCTTTTTTATTGTTTTTAAAAGTTTGTGTGTTGTGAGGAGATTGATTCTGAGTTCCACTTTGTTTATTGGTTAAGCAACTTTGATTTTCAAAGTTGTTTAAGGTTTTGAGATTTTGAGAGATTTTGGTAAAATCTTCTCAAAAGGTTTTTGTTGTTAGGAGTTCATGTTTGTTGGTGATTTAAGTGTTATAGAAACATTTAAAGAAGATTAAAAAGGTTTTGAAAGTATTTTGGAAAGAAGAAAAAGGAAACATAAAAAAATATATATTGTTATATTATTTTCTTGTTTTCTTGTTTTGTGATTACAATAGGTTGAAGGCTTGTTGATTTGGTTCAGCTCCAACCCGAGTTGGATTGGAGGAGGATTTTCATCCTCTAGGTTCTTGGATGTAAGAACCTTAGGTAAACTCCTTTTTCTTTTGAAAGTTCAAAAATAGCTAGTTGTATGATATTATTTGATTATGTGTTTAAGTGTGATTTAGCTGTTGATTTGATGTTATTTTGAGTTGATATACATGTTATGAAGCTTTGATAACAATTTGGTTAAGTTTCATAAGGTTTGATTTGTTAAAATTGGTTTTCAAAAAGTTTAAAGGGTGTTTGGCAACAGGTTTAAGCAGGGTACAATCATTGATTTGTGTTGCTAAAAGATGTTAGGTTACTAGATTAAGGTTAAGTTAGGTGTTAGTAAGTTGGTAAATCAATTTTGATCAAGTTAGAAGTTAATTGGAGTGGTAAAAAAGGATAAAGGGTGTTAAAAAAAAATCTGCATATTGCTAATTTGCTTGATTTGTGATGAACTTTGTGCATGATCTTTGATTGTTGATCTTTGATTCTTGTTGTTATTTGTGTGTTACTTGACTCCTTGAGCTTCAATAAGCTCAAGGGTGCCCAATTGTCCAAATAACCATCAAACAAGCTCATTGCCAAGCTCCTCTTGGCATCAAAAGTGCACAAGTGTGCACTTATTTGGTTCATCAGCAGAAAAAAACAGGTCCGTCACACGAATTGCGCCGCAAGTCATACTTGTTGCGGCGCAACTAAAGAAGCTGCAGATTTTGGTATTCCCGTTTCACTTGTTGCGGCGCAAGACAGAAGCATTGCGGCGCAACTGAAGGTGCTGCTGATCTTGGTGATCTCGCAACACTAGTTGCGGCGCAAGACCCCACTAGTTGCGGCGCAACTGGGTGACTTTTATTTTTTTTTTGGAGTGTTTTAATATTATTTTATTAATTAATTTTCAAAATTTTATTTTTCTTTCTTTTTCATTTTTCCTAGGTTCTTTGTCATTAATTGGGACTATTTCCATTTTTAGATTATTTTTATAGCTTTTAGATTTATTTTTATAATTATTTTAAGTTTAATTAGTTTTTATTTATTTTAAATCATTTTTAGAGTTTTAAAAATAATTTTAATAGGTTTTAATTTTTAGAAAATTACTTTTTAGTCTTATAATAATATAAGTTGAGTAATTATTCAATAAAATCATATTTTTGACATTTGAATTAATTAAATTTAATTTTAGGGCTTTAATTAGCATTTAAAATTAATTATTTAATTAATAAAAGGTTTTAAAATATCTTTATTGGATTTTTGTCTTTATTTATATTATTTTAGACTTGTTTTAGTCTTTTTTAATCTTTTTCTTGATTTTGTTTTTGGTTTTAATAATTTTTAATTTTTGTGTTTTTCTACGGCTTTACGTTTTCGTTTTTTACGTCATAGTGTAATTTCCAAGAAACCGTCATTCCATCTCATCAATATTAATCTCAAATATATACAAGTTAATTCACAACACCATACCTCCTTGGGAAACGAATCTTTCATCTCTTTTAAGTGATTGTGGGTCATTAGTGTTGATTTTTCCTAAAATCATCACTCGATACTTACCGCTACTTTACGTTTCTTCTCTTTGTTTTTCCTAAGGCAAAGAAAGGGGTGTAATTTACTACTATCACTTTGGCGCCGCTGCCGGGGAGGTGTGTCGTGTTTTAATTTGGAAAATTTTGTTTTTGATATTATCCATAATAGTATTTGTGTTAAGTGGAACTCCCTTAACACGTATTATCGGATTTCTCGGTTTTTCTTTGTGAATATTATTAATATATTGTATTAAGTATCACAACCAAAATACAATATCTCCAAAAGTGTGAAAACACAACCTTGATTCGGGATTTCATCACTCGATCATTGTATTCGAATCTCAAACAAAAAGAAAAGGCAAAAATAGATAAATACTTTCGTGAAGCTCGATTTTGAAAGATACGAACTATAAGGTGGGTATAAGGCGGGTATTATAAAATATACCCTAAGGAAAAAGGCTCTTAAGTGCTTCGCGCCGCCTCGTTTCCCCGCTTGCTTGTGAGTATTTTGAGATTGAAGGCTAATCGAGGGTTTTGCCGCCCAAAGTATTAATACGTATACTATATTTGCTTGGTTTTCTTTGTGATTAAACCCTCTTGAACAATTTGGTTTTCACCAAAGTTCTAAAGTCATTCGAAGGCGTTCACTCCACGTGATCGTTTTCATTCCTTTGAGGCTTCTTTAATCAAGAGTTTGATTCGAGGAGAGATTTTGTAGATTGTTGTCTACGAAGATACACCAAAATCCAAAAAAATTAAATATCATCAAAAACACAAAAAAAATTGAAAATCCACAAAACAACCAAAAAGAATCTTCTTTGCTCACCTCCCATTCTTCGTGAAGTTTATGATCACTCGTAATCAAGCAAAACGAGCTCGTAAACGACTACAAAAGCAAGCAAATCAAGGATCGTTGATTGTTGAAGAACCTCCAATTGTTGAACCTATTATAGAACAAGAAGTCGTCATGGCTAATCGTACTATGATGGAGTTGCTACAAGCACCCACCGAGGGTTTTGGAGAGGCCATTGTTATTCCCGCCATCCTTGCGGAGAATTTCGAGATTAAGACGGGTTTAATGTCGATGCTACAAGCAAACAAATTTCGAGGTCACGAGAAAGACAACCCGCATTACCACATTAGGAATTTCAACCGTCTCACCGCCACTAGCAAATTCAAGGATGTTCCGCATGACGCCATTAAGATGATGTTGTTTCCATATTCGTTGGATGGACCCGCAAAAATTTGGCTCGAGAAAGAACCGCCAAATTCGATTTTGACATGGGCCGATCTCGTTTCTAAGTTTGTGAACAAGTTTTTTCCACCATCGAAAACAACACACTTAAAAAATGAGATTTCACGATTTGTGCAACGTAACAATGAAAGTTTTTCAATGGCATGGGAACGATTTAAGGAGATGTTACATGAATGTCCTCATCATGATTTTTCGGAATTGCATCAAATTGATACATTTTATAATGGGCTTAATGATCATGAACGAGATTATTTGAATGCCGCCGCGGGTGGTAATTTTTTGTGCAAGACGACAAATGAGGCTTTACAAATCATTGAGAATCGATCTAAGGTTTATAGCCCTCGTAACACACCGAGTGTTGCCAATATGGGTTCGTCATCGTCGTCACAATCGTCTCATGGAATTAATGCCTTACATGATGAAGCTAATGAGGAAAATCGGTTTTTTGATAGATTTGCTAATCTTATGTCCCATTGGAAGGCTCAAGAAGCTTCCAATTCCGCTTCGGTTAAAGCGGTTGCTAAGAGTTGTTTATCGTGTGGAGGAGCTCATGATTTATCCGAGTGCATTACCGCGGATGGTAACACTTCGAGTGCTTATGTAGCAACGGGAACTTACAACCAAGCCGGCCAAGGTTCCCGCCAAAATCAAGCTCCACCAAATCAAAATGCTAATAATTATCGAAACAACAACCAAGGTAATTACCAAGGCAACACACGCAATTACAACAAAGGGAATTATCAAAGTGGGAATGGACAAATCTCTAATCAAAACCAAAACCGTGATTTTCAAAATACTACACAAGGTTTTCAAAATGCTCACACGAAAAATTTGCAAGGAGAATTTTTGGATTATGCAAAAGCAAATGATGCTAAATTTGATAATATGCAACGTGAGATGATTAGCTTAAGATCCGAGTTGAAAAACGAGCTTAAAAATGAACTTGCTAATGAACTTAAAACTCATGCTAACAAAATGGAAGGAAATGTCCAACGTCTTCAACAAAACCAACAAAAGACGGAATTAGGACAACATGAGATTAAGCAAGAGTTATTGAAAGCGGATGCTAGGCAATCAAAATTTGAGGACCGAATGGCTAAAATGTTTGAAGCAATCATGTGTAAGCCCTCTTCTTCGGGTGGTCTTCCTAGTGATACCATTAACAACCCGAGGGGAGAATTGAAGGTTGTTGCTACTCGTAGTGGTAAAACTTTCAAGGAACCAATCTCTCGTCCAAGTACTTCTACGGAGAAGGAAATCGAGAAAGAACCCGAGGTGATGGTCGAAAAGGAGCACATTACAATCCCACGAAGTACCGCTCATACCACACCTACGGTTACACCAATACCAATTGTGGAACCCGAGATTCCAAGGCCGTTGCCTAATGACCAACCCACACCACCTTTACCTTACCCTTCGAGACGAAACAAAGAGAAAGCACAAGAAAGGAACAATTATCAATTTGAGCTATTTATGAAAATGTTTCGTGATTTGCACTTTAACATAAGTTTTGCCGATGCTTTAATCATGATGCCTCGATTCGCCGCAAACTTCAAAAGTATGCTAAACAACAAAGAGAAGTTACAACAATCGTCTAGTTGTTCATCGGTTTTTCTAAGCCGCATACCACAAAAAGTCGGTGATCCCGGTAAATTTTTGATTCCGTGTGCTATACAAGATATGGAGGAATGCTACGCCTTGGCCGATCTTGGCGCTAGTATTAATTTAATGCCTCTCGAGATTTTCAAATCGCTTTCGCTTCCGGCTCTTACTCCTTCGAACATGTCCATCGAGATGGCCGATCATTCTACGATCATGGCATGTGGAGTAGCCGAGGACGTTTTCGTTAAAGTCGGAAAGTTTTACTATCCCGTTGACTTTATCGTTGTAGACATTCCCATCGATCGAAAAGTTCCTCTCATTTTGGGTCGTTCATTTTTGGATACATCAAGAGCACTTATCGATGTTCATGCTCGAAAAATCACCCTTCGTTTCAATGAAGAAGAACTTGTCATCAATGCAACACAAAACTCCAATCTTTCTCATGTATATTCTATTGCAACTTTAAACCATGGTGACTCGACCAATGTCGTTTGCAAAGAATTTTCACCAAGAGTTTTAGGGAATGTCTCCAAAAACAATTTACCATTTCCTCCGCCGGTGGAGGTTATGAGTGCTAAACCTACAAGGAAGAAACCATCAATACTTGAATCGAAAAATCCTTCACATTCGTTCTTGAAAAGTGTTGATAAGTTGCCGGTTTCTACGGAAGATCTTTCGGATGATGAATATGTTGGCCCCGATGGGGAGGTTTTCTTCGTCGATAAACGTTTTGAAAACTTGCCACCACCAAAACCAAAACGATTTCAAAATGTGAGAATTTTTAGTGTGACTAACATCGTCTTAGAAACACCGAATATTTTCGACATAATCAACAAGGGTTTTCATAAGGAGGGTTTAAAAGATAAAAAAGGAAATGATCTTAAATGTGATTTAATTGATTTTTCTACAAATCTAACTCCGTCATCACCGCGTGATTTGAGTGCTACAAACTCGTCTACTCCTTTTGACGATGTTTTGTGTGGTTTTAGTATGGGGGAAGCCCCTTATGTTCCCTCATCCTTGTCCACCGAGGACGAGATATTCGATCCCGGAATTTCATGTAAAGGGAAATCTCGGTCTTCCACCGATGCAATAAATGGAAAATCTTTCTATTTGCTTGGTGCGAGTCTACCTCGAGTAGCTCAAACGTTTGTCTTACCAATTGTCTCACCCTTCTACTTCTCATCTATTTTCTTCAAACTCTTTGAGTTTATGGCACATGTTCAAGTGGCGTTGATTTGTTTTTCTAATGGAAACGAGAACGCCATCTTCGACCCCGGTATTTTGCATCATCTAAGGACTTAGTCCTTTATACCGGTTGCTTTTTGGGCCTTGTTAATCATGTAAGCCCCATCAAAAATTGACCACACCATGATATCCCTAAATGTTCACATTTTGAGGGGATCGAGTCGAGCTCATGACTCGGTAATCAAAAACGAGGTGCCTCGTGGGGGAGATCCCATGCTTATCTTTATGCTTTATGTTCACTAATAAGGGGACTTGTACCCTTCCAACTCGTTGTCTCGTGGTTGTTTGTGATTGTGTTATCTAGATCATCATCATCGTCTACGATTGAAGACTCTCGTGTTCGTTTACGTGAGCCTCCATCGTTCGTTTGAAGAAGTTTTTCACGAATCCATGACATATCCTTTATTGTTCTAACAATTATCTTTTAGCATAATCAATAAACGGCTTTAGATATATTGTTGATCACCCTTTCCATGCTAGATCCTAAGCATTCGATTCTTCGTCTCTAGTATGGGGGTGCTCCACCTTTAGACTCGAAACATTGAGGACAATGTTTACTTTTAGTATGGGGGGGTGAATAGGTACTTGCTTTGCTACGCCCTCACGTTTTCCAATTTTCAATGTTTTGTTTTGCTAATAAGGCTAAAAATGGCCAAATTTTAAAATTTTTTAGTTTTCATAAGTGTTTTTAAGACACGAATGTATATTTTCCGATGGGTAGAATAAGAGTTAATTTTTGACTTGATGGGCATTTGGAGCCATTTACATTCCTTAACCCGCTCAATTCAAGTTTTGCTAGACTTTTATATAGGGAGCTTTAAAACGCGAAAGTCTTAATTCATTCGAGTTAAGAACAAGAACTTTTCGCAAGTTCCTATAATTGATTCTAGAAAGTCACTTATCAAGGGAACTATAAAACGCATTCTCTAAACTTGAAAAAGTCCAAGAAAGTGCAAGATCCTATAGGTGGCTTGAAAACCCAAAACTTTGATTTGATATAGTCTTAATGAAAGCTAATCCAAATTTGGCTTAATTTTGACTTGCACGGCTAAGTATTCACGAGTCTCTTTAATTAGAGGTCTTTAAATAGTGAAGAACGAGAAATGATAGAGTTAGACAAGTGATCATGCTAAACGTAGAACATGAAAGTGTTCTTTCAAAAACTCATATGTTTTTAATTGTGGCTTTTTCTTCCCATAAGATCAATGCATTAGGAATAAAACATAATTGCAATAAGTAAGGTCGTACGATTTGAAAGGTTACTTAGCCTCTAGCGCAAGATCGTTTAAAAGTTGCTCGGGGTTGAATAGAGTTCATAGCCAAGGCATAACTTATTGAAACGGGACGCGAAGATTGGCGATCATCCAAAAAGGCCCTAACAAGGCATGAGGAGCTCTATTTTTGCTAAAGATCCAAAAATGATGTGAAGTATCATTATTCCAAAATCAATATGAAGGATCGAGACACACGACGAGAAGCTATTACTCCCCAAAGAATGGAGAAAGTCTATCCAAAAAGACCCTAACAAGGTATGAGGATAAATATATCCAAGTCCGAAAAGGAGGCGGATCGTTGTATATCAAAATCCAAAGTAAAGATTGAAGAAAAATGATGAAGTCGTGGTCCTATATGAAGAATCTCTCAAAAACGTCAAGTGAAGAAATTCCAAATATATGAAGAGAAGACCATAATTTCGAGAACGTCTTCCCAAGATTTGAAGTATGAAGTACATGCCAAATATCGGTCCGAGAAAGGTCTCAAATCGTGAAACGAGTTATGCCAAGATATGAACTTAAGGAGATACACGAGAAGCCGTTTTAAAAGATTTTGTCCTTCGGCTAACTATTGATCAAATCGTGCTACTTTGCTTTTGGACTAATAACTACTCAAATAAGTCAATATGAATCACTTGTGATCCATGACAAATAGATAAAAAATGCTAGTAACCCATTTCTTTTATAATAACTAGGATTGCGGGGAGAAAAAGTATTACACAATTTGGACGTATGAGTAGTGTTAGCATTGTGACTTGTACCAACAATGATCTTGTTTTTGCACTTAGCATGGAATGTATGACAATCAAGGATGACGAAATTTACTCTAAGGGACATTAACTTGTTTCTATTCTTAGACCCTAAAAGTCACATTTTGGTGATGAAAATCATACATTATGTCTTTACACATTCTCGTAGTATGTTGCAAGTCTTTTACTCTTCAATAAAGGTTAAAAAAATTGAACTTTGGTGATGCTTAGATACTTTATTCTAGCATTGCGTGAGGGCACGGCAATGGCTTAGTATGGGGGAGTGATGAGATGGCATTTATACATGATCTCATCGTTCTTTTCGGGCTTTAAATGCATAAAAATGTCATAAAATACCATATATATGCTTGTGTTTGTTTACTTGTGTGTTTTAGGTATGGATATCGTGAAAAAGACAAAGGATCACAAGATACAAGGAAAAACGGACACGAGAAACGAAGCCGTACAAAGAACCGGGCCCTAATCATGGAATTTTCATCAAACACCCTTGAAGACTTGAAGACAAAACAAGATTGATCCTCAATGAATGAAGAAATGACACTTAAAACCCTTGTATATTAATAATTACAAGTTTGGTCCCTTAAGTTTGTCAAAATTACAAAAAGGTCCTTCAACTTTGAAGAAATGGCAAGTTTAGTCCCTCAACAATTTCAAATTGCCATTTATGGTCCCTCATGAAGTGAAAGACACATTGAAGACCTTAGAAGATCAACTTTGTCCAAGTTCAGCCCTTGAAATACTCAAAATAGCAAGAATAGTCCTTGGAAACATTTTGGAGAAAGTTTGTGCCAAAAGTGTCAATTGATGGAAGATATTAACAAAGGAAAGGAGATTTTAAGGCTGGAAATCTTTAAAGGCCAAAAAAAACCAAAAACCAAGGACCAAAGTTGCCAAAGCTGAAACATTTAAATAAAAATGCGCCTAACACCATCTCCACCCCCAAATTCGGATCAAAGGAAGCACTATTCACCTTCTTACCACCCCAGATTTTACCCTCACTTTTACTTGGGTAAAACTCAATTAAACCTTCACACACTTAATTCACACACTCACAAACCCTTCCCACTCCTAAAAACCTGCATCCCACTCATGTGCACCAAAACCCCAATTCCCCAATCCACCAATCACATCATTCCTTAGCCACCAAGCATCATGACGTGGCTTAAATCAATGGCCAAGATTATTTGCTTCCTCCCAAAGCAAAATAAACGTTCAAGATCAAGAGAGGACAAAATGCACTCAAAATCATTCAAGGGCACATTTGGGATTTTCTATGTATTAGGGTTTTATGTTTTTATGCTTCTAGGATGTTCTATAGGCTCTATAAAAGGAGACCCAAGTTGTGGTGATCCCTTTGTTCCAGTTTCTAGTCTCTCACATGTAATTCCTTTTTAAAGAAATAAAAAGTTTGGTTTTTGAAATATTCAAGTGTAATTCCTTTTTTATTGTTTTTAAAAGTTTGTGTGTTGTGAGGAGATTGATTCTGAGTTCCACTTTGTTTATTGGTTAAGCAACTTTGATTTTCAAAGTTGTTTAAGGTTTTGAGATTTTGAGAGATTTTGGTAAAATCTTCTCAAAAGGTTTTTGTTGTTAGGAGTTCATGTTTGTTGGTGATTTAAGTGTTATAGAAACATTTAAAGAAGATTAAAAAGGTTTTGAAAGTATTTTGGAAAGAAGAAAAAGGAAACATAAAAAAATATATATTGTTATATTATTTTCTTGTTTTCTTGTTTTGTGATTACAATAGGTTGAAGGCTTGTTGATTTGGTTCAGCTCCAACCCGAGTTGGATTGGAGGAGGATTTTCATCCTCTAGGTTCTTGGATGTAAGAACCTTAGGTAAACTCCTTTTTCTTTTGAAAGTTCAAAAATAGCTAGTTGTATGATATTATTTGATTATGTGTTTAAGTGTGATTTAGCTGTTGATTTGATGTTATTTTGAGTTGATATACATGTTATGAAGCTTTGATAACAATTTGGTTAAGTTTCATAAGGTTTGATTTGTTAAAATTGGTTTTCAAAAAGTTTAAAGGGTGTTTGGCAACAGGTTTAAGCAGGGTACAATCATTGATTTGTGTTGCTAAAAGATGTTAGGTTACTAGATTAAGGTTAAGTTAGGTGTTAGTAAGTTGGTAAATCAATTTTGATCAAGTTAGAAGTTAATTGGAGTGGTAAAAAAGGATAAAGGGTGTTAAAAAAAAATCTGCATATTGCTAATTTTCTTGATTTGTGATGAACTTTGTGCATGATCTTTGATTGTTGATCTTTGATTCTTGTTGTTATTTGTGTGTTACTTGACTCCTTGAGCTTCAATAAGCTCAAGGGTGCCCAATTGTCCAAATAACCATCAAACAAGCTCATTGCCAAGCTCCTCTTGGCATCAAAAGTGCACAAGTGTGCACTTATTTGGTTCATCAGCAGAAAAAAACAGGTCCGTCACACGAATTGCGCCGCAAGTCATACTTGTTGCGGCGCAACTAAAGAAGCTGCAGATTTTGGTATTCCCGTTTCACTTGTTGCGGCGCAAGACAGAAGCATTGCGGCGCAACTGAAGGTGCTGCTGATCTTGGTGATCTCGCAACACTAGTTGCGGCGCAAGACCCCACTAGTTGCGGCGCAACTGGGTGACTTTTATTTTTTTTTTGGAGTGTTTTAATATTATTTTATTAATTAATTTTCAAAATTTTATTTTTCTTTCTTTTTCATTTTTCCTAGGTTCTTTGTCATTAATTGGGACTATTTCCATTTTTAGATTATTTTTATAGCTTTTAGATTTATTTTTATAATTATTTTAAGTTTAATTAGTTTTTATTTATTTTAAATCATTTTTAGAGTTTTAAAAATAATTTTAATAGGTTTTAATTTTTAGAAAATTACTTTTTAGTCTTATAATAATATAAGTTGAGTAATTATTCAATAAAATCATATTTTTGACATTTGAATTAATTAAATTTAATTTTAGGGCTTTAATTAGCATTTAAAATTAATTATTTAATTAATAAAAGGTTTTAAAATATCTTTATTGGATTTTTGTCTTTATTTATATTATTTTAGACTTGTTTTAGTCTTTTTTAATCTTTTTCTTGATTTTGTTTTTGGTTTTAATAATTTTTAATTTTTGTGTTTTTCTACGGCTTTACGTTTTCGTTTTTTACGTCATAGTGTAATTTCCAAGAAACCGTCATTCCATCTCATCAATATTAATCTCAAATATATACAAGTTAATTCACAACACCATACCTCCTTGGGAAACGAATCTTTCATCTCTTTTAAGTGATTGTGGGTCATTAGTGTTGATTTTTCCTAAAATCATCACTCGATACTTACCGCTACTTTACGTTTCTTCTCTTTGTTTTTCCTAAGGCAAAGAAAGGGGTGTAATTTACTACTATCAATAGGCTATCTTGGACTTGTTCAAGGTTTTGTTTAAGTACAAAAACGTGACAATACAACTACTTAACACAATAAATATCAATGGAACTCAGTTTCAATCACAACACAATACCAAATTCTATTAAATTCAGAAAAATGGCTTTACAAGGCTTGACAAAAGGAAAACTGAGAACAAGAACTAATGTGGTGAACTAGTGGCTTTATATAGAGCCTTACAAGTCTAAAATGCAGAATGTAAACTAGAAACCCTAGTTGTAGAAGTCCAAAAATGCCCTTGAGGATTTTGGCATTTTGCTTGATCATGTGACCGAATTGGCAGTTTGTGTGAGGTGTCAAGCATATAAAAGTGATCAAAGGCTTATATTGAAGCTTAAGATTGAAGCTGAATGTGGGTGGTAGATTCCCTGGCACAATTTGGCATTTTCCCCAAAGCCGTGTGAGGAGGATTTAACATGTGACCAAGATGATGAGGTGGCAAGGGTTTTTGTGATTGGGTTATGACTAGGGATACCTTAATCACTAATCTGGAAGAGATTAGGGTTTAATTGTTGGTGATTAAGGAATGCCTAATTTTGCTAAGAACATCAAGAACACAGGTTTTGATCTTGATTTTGGTTTAAAAAATGTTTGGCGCGTGTTTAACTTAATTAAAATTAAGTTTAAACGGGTTAGGGTGAGTGGGATGTGAGGTGGCAAGGAGGTGGGTTCTGATTAGAGGAGGGGAGTGAGTGGGGCACGTGTCACATGGTGGTTGGTCTAGGTTACTTAGGTTGTCTGCCCAATTCAGTCCCTCATCTTCTTTAATCCTTTCATTTGCAAATAAATTCGTCCAAACTCCATTTCCTTTGTATTTGAAGTTTGCCTTTTCACACTTTTGTCCCAAAATGTTTTGCAAAGTATTTTCAGGGGTATTTCTTGCCAAATCTTGATTCTTGAAGGGTTGTTTTGGCATTTTATTCATAGTTAATGGTCTTGACTTGTTTTGTTGACTTCTTGGAGGACTGAAATTGACAAGTCATAATTGTTGAGGGACCATTTTTGCCAATTCTTCAAAGTTAAGGGTCCTTTTTGTAAATTTGACAAACTTTAAGGACCAATCTTGTAATTATGAATAAACAAGGGTTTAAAGTGTCAAGTATTCAATATTGGAGGACCCTTTTTGTACAATCTTCAAATCTTTAAGGTCTATTCCTGGAAAATCATCACTTGGGCTTGGTTCATTGTGCGGCTTCGTTTCCCGTGTTCGTTTTTGCATGTTCTTTGTGATCTTTTGTCATTTCCTCAATATCCGTACCTAAAATACACAAGCAACAAACACAAGCATATATTTGGCATTTTTAATGATTTTTAATGCATTTTAAGCCCATTTTGGACGATGAGACTATGTATAAAAGCAGTCTCATCACAAGGCAAGGTAATTGGAATGTCTTAAAATCAAGCTATCGGAATATAAGAAAATGGCTACAATCGGAATCCAAAAAGTGAAGTGATCGGAATCCGAAAGGAATCCATATCGGAATGTTAAAACCCTAATCCGATCAGAGTGATCAGAATGAAGGAGCAGCAGTCGGAATGTCTAATCGGAAAGGGGTTTACCCTTTCCGACGGTATGAATTAGCAAATAAGCTAAGTATTAAACCATTTTCAATAAGCCAAATCCAAAACTTGATCGAATCAATAATGAAAGAGACTAAATAAGCACGAATAACAACTTTTCAAAACCTTAAATAAGCAAACTTTTAAATCAAACTTTAAATAGACGAATACTTTTTAAGAAACTTTTTAAAAAGTAAATAAGCTAAACATACAAATAAGAAAATAATCACAAAGATCTTAAAGCTTAACCGTATGAAAGCTTATGTAGGAATAAAAATATTGACTTTTTAATCACGAAAACATCAAGATCAAACATGGATCATAAATATTTCGGACCAAAAGTAAACTAAAATCAAGAAAGGTAGAAAGAGATTAATGAAAAAAAAGCTTAACTTGAACCTGATTAATGAAATCCAAATACAAGGATAATCAAAAGCTTAATCTTGAAAGATAATAAAAGATGAAACTTAGTGAGAGAAAGTTAGAACTTTCTCTCTCAAAAAACTAGAAAAGAAAAATGAAAAAAAGGAAAAAAAACTAACTAGCTAACCACCCTCCTAATGTGATTATGAGGGTATTTATAGGGAAATGGGGAGTGCATGTGTTGCCTTCTATATCTTTCTTCTTATCTCGACTCGATTTAAATCCTTTGTCTTTCTCGACGTCGTCTCGGGATTTGAACTCGTCTTATAATTTTCTTTTATAATTGGACTTGAGTTCTTCGACTTCATTAAACTTCCGTCTTTAGACTTTTTCTTCAATAAATCTTCAGAATAGGCCTTGGACTTCCGTTCTTTTTGCACTCTTGATCTTTTGACTTCGTCTTTTCTCGTTTTCTTCGATAAAAGCCCGTGAGAGGCCGTGTTTTTTTCCTTTTACATCTTTTGGTCCTAAAACATAATAAAAACACAAACCACGCATAATTCCGACTTTTACGACATAAAATACACGTTTTGGTCTTGTTATTATTGGAAATAAGTGGTAAAATCATAAGTGTTTTCACACTTATTATAGAACCAAAAATTATGTCATCAACATAAACTTGCACAAGCAATATGTCATCCCGATATTTATTAATAAAGAGAGTAGGATCAATGGAACCTTTGGAGAACCCTTTGGATACCAAGAAGTTTGATAATTCATTGTACCACGCCCTTGGAGCTTGTTTGAGTCCATATATTGCCTTCTTGAGATGGTAGACTTTGTCAGGATGATGAGGATCAATGAACCCTTCCAGCTGATTCACATATACTTCTTCCTTCAAATTACCATTGAGAAAAGAAGTTTTAACGTCCATCTAATAAACCGTGAAGCCTTTATGTGCAGCATAAGCAAGGAATATCCTGAAAACTTCCAAACGAGCAACTGGAGAAAATGATTCATCGAAATCTATCCCTTCTTGTTGACGATATCGCTTAACTACAAGACAAGATTTGTTTTTGATGATGGTTTGTTCTTCATCAAGTTTGTTTTTCCAGATCCATTTGAAGTCTAAAAGCGAAATTCCATAGGGTCTGTCAACAAGTTCCCGAACATTTAAGCGTTCAAACTGATGAATTTCGCCTTACATTGATTCAATCCACGCATGATCAGTCATGGCTTGCTTGATGTTTGTAGGTACAGTTGAACTCACGGTTAGTGCATACATACACACATCGCCATCAGTGTTAAGTTGTTTGTGTGTTCGAACCGGTTGTAAAGTATTTCCAATGACTTGCTCCAATGGATGATCACGTGTCCAATGGTGAGTAGATGGATATCATTGGTAGAATGTATGCATGTTAGACGGATCAACATGTTGAGTAGAAGACTCTCCGACTTTGTGTACCGGTGTACCGAACGGGTTGATAAATTCTTCTTCGTCAGGTTGTGCATTTATTGCTTGATTGTTGTTTCCTCCTTCAGCATTGACGGTTGGTGATGTTGGTTGTATGATAGTTTCTTGAGTTTGTTAAGTATCTAATGGAATTGTCTCTTGAGCAACGGTTGTTGTGGTAGATGTAGTTGTGTCTTGTTGACTTTGTTCGGGTGCATCAACATTATTGACAAAGGAAGGCTTTGACACAACTTGATTTTTTTGCATAGTAATAATCATCAAACATTGTATCATATAAATCAACCAACTCATTCATTTGTGTCGTATCCGTCGAGTCTGCTGTAGGAGTACTTTCTTGACATTCTTGCACGGGACGTACACTGTTTTGTGTAGGTGCCATTGCTGGACATTGAGGAGAGGGACTTGAGTTGTTGTGTTCAAGTATCATTTGTGGAAATTCTTCAAAGTTCACATGATATGTTTCGACAATAATCATTGTTCTCTTGTTGTAAACTCGATATCCTTTCGACAATGTAGCATACCCTACAAAAATACATGCATCACCTTTTTCTTTCATCTTGTCGAGATTCTCACCGTCTTTAAGAATGTAGCATAAAGATCCAAATACGTAAAAGAATTTAACAGTAGGTTTCCTGCCATTGATGATGTGGTAAGGTTTCTTTTCATGTGTAGGGATTACGAGAGAACGATTCTAAGTATAACAAGCAGTTGCAATTGCTTCAGCCCAGAAGAATAGTGGGAACGTAGTTGCAGAAAGCATTGTTCGAGCTGCCTCAACCAAATTACGATTCCGTATTTCGACAACTCCGTTTTGTTCAGGTATTCGAGAAATAGATGTTTGATGTTCGATGCCTTCTTCTTGAAAGCAAGATTGCAAAGTATTGTTCAAAAATTCAGTACCCCTATCCGTTCTTACGGTTAAGATGTGAGCTTGAAGATTGCGTTGTATCATCTTGAGAATGTTTTTGAGAACCTCTGGTATTTCATCTTTGGATCTTAAGAAGAAAGTCCATATGTATCCAGAGTAATCATCAACAATCACGAGAATATACTTTTTCCCGTTAATACTCTCTACACGCATTGGACTACATAAATCCATGTGCAGAAGTTCCAATCGTCCTTTTGAGCTTGGGGTAGTATTTGTTTTGAATGACTTATGTTTTGCTTTCCCCAACTCACAAGAAGAAAAAAGATGTCCTTTGACAAATTTTAACTTAGGAAGACCGGTCACAATATCATTCTTTGAAAGCAAGTTTATGGTGTCAATGTTGAGATGTGATAATCGTTGATTCGATAACCATGCTTGAGAGGATGAAGTTTTCGCCATTAAGAAAATTGGATTTGATGAAGATGTATCTTGAAGAGTTACTTTGTAGAGATCAGAACCACGAGAACCTGTAAGAAAGCCATTCCCATCGTAGTCTCTAACATAGCAAGTAGTTTTCCGAAAAGCCACTTCCAAATCCGCATCACAAAATTGACAAACCGAGAATAAATTATGATTCAGTCGCTTGACGTAATAAACCCGTTTTATAGTGATACTCCCTTGAACCAAGTCTCCAAACCGTACCATACCCAGAAACTTCTCCATGAAGTTAATTAGAAGCTTGAGATTGTCCGTCATGTGCTTTGTGCACCCAAAGTCCATTATGAATAGAATGATCTCGACGAGCTGCATAAGAATTAGAAGACAATGTAGAGTTTGAAAAATGGGAGCCCTTGATAGAAGTGGGTTCCAAAATATTAGTAGGCCTAGATTCTAAAGGCAAGCTAACATTCATAGACCCAATTAGAATAGTGGTTGTCTTAGGTACCCATTTGTATCGGGTGGTGTAAATCTTGAGTACCCCTGTTTACATGTCCTACTCATGTTCTCATAAAGATTCGTTAACATGTTTTGTTTACGCAGAATAGTGGATTCTAACGTACTTAGTTTCTTAAGTGGTTGAGCAGTGAATTGGTTCAAAGTTCTTGTAAGTTTTCTAGTACTAGTGGGCACAAGAATAGGCTTCCTAGTTCTAGCATTCACGCCATTATGATTAAAAGCACAAGCATCATGATTGAAAGAACGAACACATTTTCCACATTTAACACAAAGAAATTCAACATTCGAAGTCTTAACATTCAAACTGTCATTACATGCCGTTACAAACGTTTTAATCTTATAAAACTTAAAATTCCTACGGTGGTCTTCTACTTTCATCTTCTTCCCTTGACTATTGTTAGACATGACTCTATCGTCAATTGTAGTGCTCTTAAGCTTTGGTCCGCTAATGCTAGTAGTGGGAGTTACTCCTGTAGAAGAAGACACACGTTGATTAGTTTTCCTAGTATTCTGAGGTAACCGCGATGTTCCAGTTTGAGTGGACCTAGTGTTCATCTTATACATTCCAGGTGCTATCACATTTGTGCTCTTATCAGTTGCTAGCTTAGGTAATGTTTGTGGGGGTTTGCCCAAAATAGATGATTTAGGGCATTTAACCGCATTTGGTGGACGAATGGCGGATGGTTTACTCAATTTAGACTTTCCTTTTAGTTTCTCAATGAGTTGTTGTAGCTCACTGATGGCTATGTCTCTTTCTTGTAGTTGAGCTTTCAAATCATTTATTTCGAAACCTTTTTCATTTAATTGTCGAACCGAAGAAGCTACCATTTCTTGACACTTTTTATGATTATGAGAGTTTTCACCTTTTTGTAAATCAAGTTCAAGAGAAATAGAGTGATTCTCAAGTTGGAAAAAACTTTTCGAAAGTTTGTTATATGACTGGATTTGTTTTGAAAGCTCTACTTCAACATTGCGACATTTCTCTTCCGTTTCTGACTCTAGACATGCTACATGACAATATTGATCAAGATCGGTATACACACCAAGTATAGCGTTCATATGGTCAACATAAAAGTATTCCTTAGAAAGTCGATCAATTTCGTTAGAAAGTTGGTGTTCTTGTGTCTTTAATTTAATTTGAAGAAAATCAACTTCATCTTCAAGAGATTTAACATAACTTAAATCAGTTAACATTTCCTTAGTGAGAGCGTTATAAAACATTTCCACATTGTTTGAAAGATCATCGATGGTTGGAACAATACATTGTTGAATGACGACTTCTACTTGTGGGTTAGGTTTAATATTCCAAACGGTATCGCTAGAAACTTTTTCATAATCGACGACACCTTTGTACAAATTTAAAACCCCTTGTTTTATGAACTCAAATTGCTGAACACTTTTACTTTTCTCATCTCATTTTCGTTTTTCATCCGAAATTTGTTTTTCTAACAAAATTGATTGCTTTTTGAAACTTCTTTTTAAAGAAACTTTCTTTTGGGGTCCATCACTTGGTGGTGGAACACTATTATACCTCTTTTGTTCTTTGGAAATTTTTTTTGAGGAACAAACTTAATATAATGATCAAAATCAAAAAGGTTTATTAAATCACTTAAGTTCGATCGACTTTCTTCTTTTTGACGAATAATTTCGTCGGAGTCAGGGAAAGCATAAGAGCAAGATTATCAACATAACAACTGATATCATAAAGAGCAGGCTTGGTACTTTGAACTTTCTTGAGATATTCAGGCTTGAAAAAACTCGTTTTCATATTTATATTGAGCATATTCATGGTTTGAATAGACTAACCTGTTTTGTAAACAATGTTGTTTAACGTGTCGACTATCTTTTCCAAAGCAAGAATTTTTTTCAATATCCTTTTCTTCACGAGTTTTATAAAGCTCAATTTGTTCTTTGTTAACCGACTCTAATTCAGTAATCTGAAGTTTATGTAGCAGCAGTTGTTCTTCAAGGTCCAATATCTTTTGTTTTGACAAATGAATTTCGTGTTACTTCAGAACAATATTGTTCATTGAGCACCTTACGTTCATATACCAAACCATTAGCTATCACAACCCGTCGATCAACTTCTTTTACCTAATCACACTCTTTAAGCTTGTCTATCTCCTAGGCTAAGGATGTGTTTGCTTGCTTCAAACGTTTATTAGCCTCTTTGTTTTCATCAATTTCACGTTTTAAAGTATCAATAATAGACGCAAGAAAATCACGGTCCTCATCTGAGTCAGTATCCTGAGCAGCATTACCGTCATCATTACACCTATGTTGTGAATCCGTAGAGATATTGCTATCCTCCGTGTCCATTACATATGTGTCATTGATGCTTTCGGGTTGCTCAGGATACCGTCGTTCATTAGCAAACATATTATAGTTATCATATGATGGTACCTTTTCAATTGGTTCAGTATCAAAGATAGTTCCAGAAGTATCAGCAGTCTCTGGAATCACTTCTTGAATCTTTTCCATGTACACATAATGTTCCTCCAACTCTTGATCATCGGCTTCATCATCAGTGTCATTACGCTAGTCAACTTCATATGCTGTGAGTGGAATCCCTGCTTCTTCTTTGTTACACATCATCATCTTTTCCTAGTGATAACTTGAATCCTTAACCCGTTTTGGCTTCTTGCATTCCCTAGCCATGTGTCCAAATCCCTTGCAATTGAAGCATTGAATCCTAGTCTTCTGCACAACCGGGGTGCCTACATTATCTCCAACCCCAACTTGATTCGACATCCTCTGATTATCATACCTAGCATCACGATCATACCTAGGTTCATGATCAACTTCCTTATATCTAGCATTGGATGATGATCTGAGGTTGTTGTTGGTAGGTTTGTAGATCTTCTTATAAGTTGTGGTGAGTAAAGACATGAGTTCTTCAATCTTCTTATCCCTTGAAGTTTGTTCATCATCACTGTCTCCATCTGACTCGTTGTCATACTTTAGAGGTGGAGTGGGGACAATTGCTTTTGCTTTGTGTTTAGCAGTAGTTAAAGGTTTGGTGGATGAGCTTGATGACTTTGAGGAATGAGTAGACGGTTGTTGACGGGGAACGGGTTTTGTTGAAGTAGCAACCACAAAAGCAATAGAATTAGCAGACCGGTCTGCCTTTTCAGCCCTTAGTTCATTAACTTCTTTCTGATGTTGTTTCAAGATATCATAAAGTTTGTGATAGGAGATGGTCTTGATATCTCCCCTTTGTTTAACCAAAGTCACAAACCTTTGCCATTCAGTTTGAGTTGAAGTATAAACTGAACATTGGCATGATGATTAGAGATGGTACATTGATTTCTGACAAGCTCATTCATCACTTCTAAAATCTTGAGTAACATGAGTCAATGGATTCATCATCTTCAGATGTGAATTTTCCAAACTCGCAAAGTAGATTAGTCTCTAGATCTTGAACATTGATCGACTCACCTTGCTTCAAACGATGAATTGTATTCCACATTTCCATAGCATTAGGACATGCATCAACTGTGGAATAGATATCGGTATCAATCCCAGTGAGTATGTAGTTAACAACATCAGCTTCAACTTGGAGGAGTTTCTTTTTCTCAGCAAGACATGTATCGAAATTCTCCATAGCTTTCGTAGTTGACGAAGTACCATCCTCTGCTTGAGTGGTAATGGGTCTGGATTCAAAAACTAGAGGTAGAATCTCAAGGAAGTGACGAAGAGCAGTTCGGTTCTCTTTTCCGTCGAGAAATCTGAGAAAACGAGATCTCCATTGAACGTAGCAACTGGCAGTGAGCACAGGTGGATTACCGTTGCCACCTTATTCCAAACAAATTTGATTAGCAGTAGCAATGTTGATGTTGTTAAACATCGTAAATTTGTGTGAATGGATTACAAATCTTAGTAGATATGTTGTGATGAGGTGTGGTTAAATTTCGTAAAGTTCGGGGAATCTTTAGTCCGACAATAAATGCCTCAGTCCGACAAAACGGTAAGCCAAAAAAAATTTTACCGCCAAATTTTAAAATTGAGTTAAAAATAGCCAAAAACTAGTAGGGAAAAAATTTGAATTTACTTGACCTAAATTTTTTTTTACTCTTTATTTTTTTTGGGTAAATTATGATTCGGGACTAGTCTAGAAATTGATCGAACAAAAATTGGCTAAGATTCCGAAATGTTGGTATGCAATGATTCCGCAATGTTACTTGATTCCGCAATGTGGCTTGATTCCGCAATGTGGCTTGATTCCACAATAATGTAATTTCGCAATTTAATAATTCCGCAATTCTATCATTTCGCAATTCGATGATTTCGAAATTCAATGATTTCGCGATTCAATGATTTCACAATCAATGATTTCGCAATACAATGATTTCGCAATTCAATGATTTCCCAATTCAATGATATCGCAATACCAGAAGAATGATTCCGCAAATAAGGAATTTGAAGGATTCCGCAATAACAGAAGAATGATTCCGCAATCAAAAGAAGGACACAATTCCGCAATTATATTGGATTCAATTCCGCAATATAGCACAGATTCCGCAATATGGCACAAATTCCGCAAAATTGGAATTGATTCGATTCCACAATACTAGAAGAGGGATCAATTCCGCAATTATTCAAATATTGAGAAATTGTTCCTAAAATTGTGTATCTCGGATGAACTTGTAGATTTTCAAGTTTTCAAGCCAAAAATGAAGTCAAACACCAAAACAATTTGCGTTTTTGACCAAACCAAATAGCACAAATCACTACCACGACTATGTAGATGATTTGTATAACGATCTAAACCACAAAACACAAATTTTTTGAAATTCGACCTCTAGGAAGCTAGAAAAACACACAAATTTTAATAGAACAATACCACACAAACTTCAATCACCTATCTACTATAGGCTCTTGATACCAAATGTTAATCCCACTTAATCCATAACACAAGATTCTAGAGAGAGAAAGAGAAGAAAAGTAGATAGAGAAACAAGAGAGATGGTGGAAGGTTTATGTTTACTAGAGAGAGAAAGTAAAATGAACCAACACCCTATTCCACACATGGAAGAGGGTTTATATACCCATGAGCTTGGTGGGCTCATGGGCTTGTTTCTTGGGCCGGGCTTGGCTTGCACTTGGGCTTACGCCCCTAACTTATACAATATTAGGTTAAAGTCAAAGCCCGGTTTTCCCGACTAACCTATTACAATACAAGACCATTAACGACTAAGATGACCTATTACATTCTTGTTCGACTATATAAAATATAGGGCTAACAACAACTTAGGAATTAGAGAAGGAGTATTACACAATTGTCTTATTTAAGTGGTTTTAATTTGAGAACTTATGGTAAACAATGATCTTGTTTTTATGCTTTGTATGGGGAACGTGAAACTTGAGGGTGATTAATATTCATGACACCAATGCCCTAATTTAAGTCATAGATTTCTTTACAAGTTTCTCCCATCAAACAATTTCAAAGTTAATAAATTAAAGGAAATTGTTATATTTTTTATAAGTTTTATCTTTTCATCGTTATTAAGTTTCTTTTATTATGTAGTAGTAATATATTATAATAAAGGCCGAGATGGGTTAAATATGATGGAAAATGTTAAACTATGCTTTGAAATTATACATTACATGAGGGCATTGCAATGGTCAAGTGTAGGGAATTTAATAACTATGAAAACACTTATCCTTTCACCACTTAAAACAAGTAAAAACGAGACCAAAACGTGTAATTAATGTCATAAAAGTCAGAATTATGCGTGGTTTGTGTTTTATTGTGTTTTAGGACAAAAATATGAAAAAGGAAGAAAACACGGGCTTTCACGGGCTTTTATCAAAGAAAAAGACAAAAGACGAAGTCAAAAGATCAAAAGTGCAAGAAGAACGAAAGTCAAAGGCCTATTCTGAAGATTTATCAAAGAAAAAGACCAAAGATGGAAGTTTAACGAAGTCGAAGAACCAAGTCTAATAAAAAAAGAAAATTAGAAGACGAAGTTCATTTTATCATTCGACAAATCCCAAGACAAAGTCGAGAAAGACGAGTTATTTAAAAAGACGAGAAGACAAGGGAAAAAAGGAAGCATCAACACCAACTTCCCTTCCCCTATATATAGTCTCCTAATCTTTCATTTTAGGACTTAGTTCATTTTTAGTTTTTCATAATAGGTAATTAGGAGTAGGTGTTTACTTTCTCTCTCTAGTTTTCTCTTTTAAGTTTGCTTAATCTTTCATCTTTAAATCCTGTATTTGAATCTTAATCTTCATCATTAATTCAAGCTTATTAAGTATTTCTTATTCTTCCTTTCTAAATCTTAATCTTTTGGTTGATTTGATTATTCGTGTAGTTTGTTTAGTCTTGTTGATTGTTTGATTGATTTGCTTATTTGATTGTTCTTATTGATTTGATTTGTTTGATGTTTTTAGCTTATTGTGCTTATTGATTAATTAGTGTGTAGCTTATTTTCATTTAAGTTGATTTTATAGTTTAAATCTTTTAGAAGTTGATTTTTAATATTTTGCTTATTTGGTGTTTTCATTGCTTATTTAGATAATCCAGGTTTTAAAACCCTTGTTCCGAATTACATACTTGAGTTTTTCCCGAATTACATTTAAGATTTTATTCCGACTTATGTGCAAAATTCATTATTCCGAATTACTTTAGAAAAATCCACATTCCGGATTAGATATAGTTGACGGATTCCGAATTATAGTTAATCACTGTATTCCAGATTAGTATCCGAGTTTTATTCCGGATTGTGTACTGTTTTCAACATTCTGGATTACATACTAGTGCCTAGTATTCCGACTTAGATGAAAATTGAATTGTTCCAGATTAATCAATTTTACTGGATTCCGAATTAGCCTTGGAATATTATTCTGGATTATATGCTTGTTGTGGATTCCGAATAAGGTAGATAACATACATTCCGGATTGTGTGCATATCACGGATTCCGAACTAGGGTAAAGTCTCACATTATGGATTGCTTTGAAACCTTGGATTCCGGATTTCTTGTTATTTCTGGATTCTGGAATGTTTGTAGGAGTGCTATTCCGAATTATGTTTTGAATTATTTTCCAAATTACATTTTGTAATATTTTTCCCGAATTGTTTTTGAATTTTATTTTTCTCGCTATTTTTTATTTTTAATTGTTTTAGTTAGTTTTAATTTCAAATTTACAGTTTATTAAGTTTTAAATTTGCTTTATTTCTTTTATATTTTGTCATTTACTTTTAAAGTTTTTAATTTTTATTTTAAAATAGATAATCAACGACATTTTCTTTTTACACCAAGAACAACTAAGTCACACATTTAACCATGATCATTTCGATAAGACACAATCTCAAAGAACAAAAGTATCTATATTAATCATCACTCAAATGAGTGTGAACACTATCTGGATGTGACATCTGTGGAAGAATGATTCATGAAACCAGAGACTGTAACCAAAGAGGGGGACAAAAAACCCAGAGTCGTGGTCAACGACAAAATGGACACATTGGAAAGTGGGTTCATCATTGAAATTAATCAGGTTTCATTATATCTATGGAGGATTTGAAGAAATCTGTTTGGTATCTGGATAGTGGTTGCTCCAGACACATGGCAGGGGTAAAACAATATATGCATGGATTTTTTTAGAACGACAAATGTTAGTGGTTAGTGGGTAGAGTCGTGCAATGACATCCAAGTGGCAGAATGTATTATTCAAACCCTCGCCTAGTTATGTTAAACTCCTTATCCTCTTCGCCTAATAGCTCTTGGCAAGTCTTGAACCCAAGACCTCCAAGTAATCTCCCCAAGGGAACCACTTAGTGGAACCTTGGTGGCCAACTAAGTTAAGCCAGTTAGTTAATATCTACATAGATATAAAAGGGAGTCTGCTCCCACGGTAGTCTTTTGAGATGACTCCCCAAGGGCTAATGAAGGATATGGCTCAGTGGATTGCAATGGAATTACCTTCACTAGGGTCTCTTATGTTAATGGACGGAAACACAACTTGATCAGCATCAGTCAACTCTATGATGTTGGAATCAATGTTTTGTTTTCCAAGATCCAAGGAATAATCTTTAATCAAAATGATGATGTTGTTCTAGTTTCTCTAAGAAGAAGGGATGTGTATGTTATTAACATGACATCATGTCCAGAAGGAAGGAACACCTGTCTCTTTGCCAAAGCCTCTTATAGTGAAAAATGGCTCTGGCATAAGAGATTGTCCCACCTTAACTTTAAAAACATCAATAAACTGGCAAAGAATGATCTGGTTGTTGGACTTCCCTCTTTAACCTTCTAAAAAGATACGCCATGCTCAGCCTGTGAAAAAGGAAAGCACCTCAGAGCCATATTCTAAACCAAACAATCATTCTCCATTCACAAGTGCCTTCATCTTCTACACATAGACTTGTTTGGACCAGTCAAACCCCAATCCTTAAATCATGAAAAATACAATCTTTTTATTGTTGATGAGTTTTCCATATTCACTTGGGTATTCTTTCTTCTAAAGAAGAGTGAAGTTGTTGATCGTATAATGTCCTTCATCAGAGAAATTGAAAACTTCAATGATTGCAGAGTTAAGGCCATCAGAAGTGACAATAGTACTGAGTTCAAAAATCATGCAATGGTAGCCGTTTGTGATAAAAAAAGATATATCACAAAACTTATCCACCCCAAATGCTCTAGAACAAAATGGTGTTGCTGAAAGAAGAAACAGAACTCTTATAGAGTCAGCTAGAACTATGCTAAGTGAATCCAAACTTCCCAAACAATTTTTGGGAGAAGCTGTATACACAACATTTTACACACGTAACAAATCTATCATTGTGAAGAGACATTGGAAAACCTCCAATGAAGTTTATAGGAAGAGAGCCCCTGGTGTCAACTACTTCCATGTCTTTGCTTGCCCTGTTTTCATTCACAACTAAAAGGATCATATGGAAAAGTTTGTTGAAAGGTCAGATGATGGTTTCTTTTTTGGATATTCCCAACCTCTAGAGCATTCAGATTGTTCAACATAAATAGACAAGAGCTTGAATAATCTATCCATATTACCTCTAGAGTTGTTATCTCATACCTCAACTCAAATGCTGGTGATATTGACTTTAATGAAGTCATATCATACCCAGAAGATGATTTCTCAATCCCTAAGGAATCATCTCAAACATGTCACAAGGACTTTCCTTATGTTCATGCATTTGGTCATCATTCCATCACTAACATAACTCTAGAAGCAACTGTATCTGAAACACCATCCCTACCTCTAGCTGTTGAAAGATCCAATTTAGACTTCACTAATACTCAAATGGATGAAGAGATCATGGATGAAGAAATCCTGTGTGATGAACAAACCACAGACAATGCACCTTTTGTCTCTGCTCAAATAACACCCTCTGAACCCTCTCCTGAACCCACAGAGACCCTTGCACCTCAATCTAAATGGTGTAGAATCCAAGATGTTGGGAATAAATATAAGTGTATTAGTTACCCCTGCTAGTTGGTCAAAGTTTCCCCTGCTAGAGTAAGTTCCCCCTGCTAAATAACAAAGGCAGGAGGATTGGTTCCCCTTCTGAAGTCAAAGACCCTGCTGCTAGAGATAACTTGGAATAGATTATAACGCGTATCAGTTACTACTCCGAGATACTTTCCAAGTTTGTTAGTAGTAATCTTGTACGTGAGTCCTTGTACTATAAAAGGACCCACTAGGTTATCATGCAAAGTGTGTCTTTCTCTGTTGTCTTTCATTTCATACTTTAAGGTTTTTGTAACCCTAATACTATTATTGGGTATTCGTATATCTTTGATATATTAAAGTTTAACGTTTGCTTTAACCATTTGTTCTTGTGCAGAACACTACATTCCGCATCTTGTTTAGTTACTTTGTATTGCAAAGTTTCTCTGGTGTTAATTTGAATCTATTCTTTCTATCACAACCCTTAAACAAGCTAAGGTTTAAGATCTGAGTTTGGGATCAACAAATGGTATCAGAGCTTCTTGAGAAACTTTGATTAAACCAAGAACAAAACATCTCACACAATCAACATCAACCATGTCTTTAGATTCTCATTCATCCTCAACCAACAACAATGCTCTCAAACTACCCATTTTGGATCCTGAAAACTTTAAACTATGGGAATTCAGAATTCAACAATACCTTAAAATGGAACACTATGTTCTATGGGAAATCATAGAATTTGGTGATCAATTTCCACAGACTGTATAAGTTGAAGAAAAGGATAAGGGAGAAGAAAAAGGTGAAGGCTCCAAAAGTGAAGCCAAGAAGAAGTCTGCTACCCTTACTGACAAGGAGATACTGGCAAGAAGGCATGATGTCAGGGCTCACACCTCCTTGTTGTTGGCTCTACCTGATATACATCAGCTAAGATTCAGAAAGTACAAAACAGCTAAGGAACTATGGGAAGCAATAGGCAAAACCTTTCGAGGAAATAAAGCCATAAAGAAGAAGAAGAATCAAATGCTTGATCAATTTGCTTCTTTCAAAGCAATTGGTGATGAAGCAATTGGTGCTATCTACAATAGGCTTCAAGATCTCGTTGCTAAGTTGGAGTTCTTTGAAATAGAAGTAACAAGAGAACAGGTGAATACCAGATTTCTTAACAGTCTTCCAAAAGAATGGTTCGTCTACAAAGCTATTTGGCAGTATAGGGATGACATAGACGATAAGAACATTGATGACATATACAATAACTTGAAAGTTTTTGAGCTAGTGGTCAATGAAATGAAGTCATTAGGAACCATCCCCACCAATTCAAGTGGATCTGCTGATTCCCCTACTAACATGGCGTTCATATCTCACAGCAGTGGTATCTCCAAAGGTAGTGGAATCGAAGTTGTCCCAGCTACTCATTCCCCTGCTACTAGATCTGGATCATCTTATGATGAAGAAAGGCCTGCAACTTTCAGCCTTGACAGTGCTTGTGCTTTCATAGCATCCCAAGGGTCACAAGGATCTACTATGTTACATGAAGATCTGAGTCAAATCAGTAAGCAAGGACTGCAGGAGATGGACATCAAGTGGAACATAGCTCTACTCAGTATGAGAGCCAACAGGTTTTACAAGAAGTATGGGAAGAAGATCTCCATCAATCCTTCTGATGTAGCTGGATTTGACAAAACAAAGGTTGAATGCTACAACTGTGGCAAGAAAGGTCATTTTGCTAGGGAATGCAGAGGACCTAAGACTTGGAGCAGCTATAGGAAGGAAAGCAGGGATGATGATTATTGTGCTAAGGCTATGGTAGCCATGTAGGGGATAGATGGAGCAGGTGGATGGGATTGGAGTGTCATGACAGAGAGTGTTGAAATAAATCAAGCCTTGGTTGCTGAGGAAAAAGAGGAAGATTTTGCTCTTATGGCCATGTCAAGCTCTAGCTCAGACATTGAGGTATATGACGATTCATATTGTCTAAAGCTTGTAGGAAAAATACCGAGTCATTGAATGATCAAATAAGAAAGATAAAAGTTGATTACATTAATTATGACAATGACCTTGATAACTACAAACGTGCTTTAGAATAGCTAGAGTCCACCATAAGAGAGTATAAACAAAGAGAATGTGATTATAGAGATCACATTGTGATTTTAGAGAGAGATGCTAAAGAAAATAATGATTCCATTAAGGAATTAACTGCTAAACTAGAAGTTTTTAGATCTAATAAAAGGATAGATGAAGAAACTGTTGAAAAAATTGGAAAAGCTTCTAAAGATCTAACTAAAGCAGCTTAAATTGGACAGTCTCCTAGGGACAAAACAGGTTTTGGTGTCAAAAATGAGCATCCTGCTATACCACCACCACCTGCTAATATTCATGCACCTTTTCCTAGAAAAGATTTGTCTTGGACTGGTCTCTCTTGTTTCAAGAAACAGGAAGATATTGAATTTGACTTAAGTGCATACATACCTAATAATCTAGAAACAAATGAACCACTAGTGAAAACCAGTGCTGTTAGGGACTTTCAAAAGGAACAAATTGCTTTAAAACAGTGGAAAATTGATAACGCTGTTCTCTTTTCAAGAGAAGGACTTTTTGGAAGCGATTCTAGTTCTAAGAGTAGTTCATCCAAATCTAAAACAGGATCAAAGTCCTCTAAGTCCACTGTTAAATATGCTTGTATTTATAGGTCTGTTAGAGGTAATCAGAGAAATTGGAATGACCAAAAGTCTCATCAATTAGGAGAGGACTTTGTGATAAACACCAAACCTTGTTTCACATGTGGCAGTTTTGATCACACTTATCAAGACTGTCAGGAACCAATGGAAGTAGTGGCTGCAAATACCTTAAAGGACATGCAACCAAAAGCCATTCTTCTGAATGCATGGGCAAAATCCTTTTCACCTGCCAAGTATGTTGTCCCTGCCTTGAGAAACAAGGTATCTGATAAGTATGTTGTTCCTGCTCTAAGGAAGGTGAATGATGCATATCCCAAGACCAACACTTCCATGACCAACCCAACACCTCATAATGCATATAAATCTTTCTCTAGACCTTACCAACACATCAATAGAGGCCAAAACAAAAGATGGGTTCCCTCTTCCAAGCATAGGGATTCCCATGCTAAATCAGGGGTATCCCTTGCTAGCAAAGTTTTGCCCTCTAGGAACATGGGTAGATGGGGAAAAGCTTTGAAAGCCTCAGCTTGTTGGGTTTAGGTACCCAAAAGGGGTGCTCGGTGTATCTCTAGTCTTTGATAAGCTATCCTATATTGATACGCGGGGTAGATCCAAGTCTGTAATGGCTTGGGTCCCCAAGAAAAACTAAATTGTTTTTCTTTTTGCAGGTGACAAAGAAGACCAGGGATGATAAAGCATATTGGGATAGTGGATGCTCAAGGATCATGACTGGACATATATCTTATCTGTCTAACTTTGTTCCCCTGTATGACAATGATGGTGTTTCTTTTGGAGATGGGCATGGAACAATCACAGGAAAAGGAACTATTGTCACCAATGGGATGACTTTTGACCATGTTTACTTGGTGAAAGAGCTCAAGTACAATCTCTTCAGTGTGTCACAAATGACAGATAACAAGAATTTTGTCTTGTTTACATATACTGAATGTCTGGTGTTAGGGAAGGAGTTTGTCTTACCACCCAACGCTCCTATTGTACTTAGGACACCAAGACAAAGAATATGTACACAACTGATCTCAAGACAATGAAACCTGTTTCATTGCCAAAGCCTTAGTTGATGAATGTAAGAAATGGCATAGAAGACTTGGTCATCTTAATTTTAAGAACATGAACAAACTGGTAAAATATAATGTGGTTCATGGTATTCCTTCCAAGTCCTTTGCCAATGATCATACTTGTGCTGCTCGTCTGAAAGAGAAGCAACATAGAGCATCTTGTAAATAAAAAACAAGTATATCCACTACCAAGCCATTGGAATTACTGCATATGGATCTTTTTGGTCCTACTTCTGTGGCAAGTAATGAAGAAATGGTACTGCCTAGTGATTACTGATGATTTTTCAAGATTCACATAGACATTCTTTCTGTTTGAAAAGAGTGACACAACAGATGTACTCATTGGGTTCATCAATCAGATTGAACTTTCTAAAAGTATGTGGGTAGTAACCATGAGATCAGACAATGGTGGTGAATTCAGAAATAAGAAACTGGACACTTTCTGAATAAACAAAGGAATAAAGAGAGAATTCAGTATAGCAAGAACACCTCAACAGAATGGAGTTGCAGAAAAAAGGAACAAGACACTTATTGAAGCTACAAGGACTATGCTATATGATTCCAAGCTTCCAGTTATCTTTTGGGCTGAGGCTGTAGCCACTGCTTGTTATGTTCAAAACAGGGCCTTGGTGGTTAAGGTCTCCATGTGGGGGAGGTCAGGGGTTCGACTCCTGTCATTCCCCATATGGGGGATTTTCCCAGAATTGGCAGCCGGGTTTGAATCCCATCGCAATGACTTGAAGCCCCTTAATGGGAAACTGGATGGCTAGCATGGGGGTTGATATTCTCTTCGTGAGATGATTCGAACTCGGGTTGAAAAATTTGGTACCTCGGTGGCACGTAAGATACTCCACTGCACCAAACTTCCGTTCAAAAAAAAGGCACACAACAAGACCCCTTATCAGCTGTTCAATGGAAGACCTCCTTTAATCGACTTCTTTAGACCATTTGGATGTCATGTGATAATTTTGAACACATTTGACAATCTAGGCAAGTTCAGTGAAAAGGGGGATGATGGGTACTTTGTTAGTTATTCATTAAACAGTAAGGGATATAGGGTCTTCAACAAGAAGACAAGCAAAGTGATAAAAAATCTTAATGTAGATTTTCTTAAAGACAAGACTGAAGATGTACAAACAGGTCCTGATTGGTCTTTGATATTGAAGTTCTCTCAAAGTCTATGAATTATGTACCTGTTGCTCTGTAGAATACTAACATTTCAGGTACTAAAGAACCAATTGGTGCGGAGAAGCCACCATTGAGGTATATGAATGTACCCTCATTTTTTCCCATTGAAGCTGCTCCAAAAACAGGTGAAGAAGATGATACATCTCAAAGGAAAGAACAGCCATTCTCTTCCCCTGCTAAGTCAACTTCTGAAAGCAGTGGAATGGCTGAAAGCAGTGGAATTTAGGATTCCCCTCTTAGATCAATTGCTTCCCCTGCTACCAAGGATCCAACTGTCAGTGATGTTAATGATGAACTAAGAGAATCCCCACTCATTTCCTCATCTTCACCTATCTCTGGTGGTCCACTCATGTCCAACAGTGGAAGCAAAATAATTAGGTGTGGGGGTCCAAGTTATTCAGAGCTGCATTCAGCTCATCAACATCCATCTCTAGGTCATACAGTATCATTCGGAAGCTCTTTTGAGGAGTTCTTTCCCAATCAAGATAGCCCCATCACTTCTGATTTGGAAGAGGATGAAACAGAAGTAATCATAAGCATACAGCCTACCTACAGAATCAATAAAGATCACCCCTTGTCACAAATCATTGGTGATCCTGAAGCTCCTAGACATACAAGGTATTCTGCAAAGGAACACAGCTTCATTGCAAACATTACTATGAAGTTTAATCATGACAACATGCAATGTTGTCTGTTTACTGAATTCTTATCACAAGAAGAGCCAAAGAAGATTTTTTAGGCTTTAAATGATCCAAGTTGGGTTGAAGCTATCCAAGAGGAGCTCTTACAGTTTGACATTCAAGAAGTCTGGATTCTGGTAGATTGTCCAAAATGGGAAGGCTTTTTGGGACAAAGTGGGTACTCAGGAACAAAAAGGATGAGAGGGGTATTGTAGTCAGAAACAAAGCAAGATTTGTGGCACATGGATATACACAGGAAGAAGGCATTGATTATGAGGAAGTCTTTGCTCTAGTAGCCAGGATTGAAGCCATTAGATTGTTTCTTGCTTATGCTTCATTCATGCACTTCACAGTATACCAAATGGATGTTAAGAGTCCCTTTTTATATGGCACCATTGATGAAGAAGTCTATGTTATGCAACCTACAGAGTTTGAAGACCTAGAACACCCAAAAAATGTGTACAGGGTGAAGAAGGCTATGTATAGACTTCACCAAGCTCCCAGGGCCTGGTATGGAACTCTTTCTAGTTATCTGTTGGATAATGGCTTCAATAGAGGGAAAATTAACCAGACCCTGTTTATCAAGAAACAGAAGGGTGACTTTCTTTTGGTACAAGTTTAAGTTGATGACATCATCTTTGGATCAACAAACTCTATGCTTAGCAAAGAGTTTGCCAAGTTGATGCAGGACAAATTTCAAATGAGTGACATGGGTGAACTCAACTTCTTTTTGGGGTTACAAGTTCAGTAGAGAAAAGATGGGATATTCATCTCACAAGACAAATATGTGGCTGAAATTGTGAAGAAGTTTGGCATGGGTGAAGGAAAGAAAGATTCCACTCTAATGGATAAGGATCATCCTTTGGGCAAAGATGGTCCTGGAATGCTTATTGATGTCAGGAATTATAGGTCTATGATTGGATCTCTCATGTACCTTACAGCTTCAAGACCTAACATCATGTTTGCGGTCTGTCTATGTGCAAGATACCAAGTGGCACCCACAGAGTGTCATCTATTTGCTGCGAAGAGAATTTTTAGGTATCTAAAGTGTCATCCAACTTTAGGACTTTGGTATCCTAAGGAGTCACCATTTGAGCTGATATCCTACTCAGATAGTGATTATGTTGGTGACAACAATGATAGGAACTCTACAACAGGTGGATGCCAATTTTTGGGGAGCAGGCTCATATCTTGGTAGTGTAAGAAGCAGATTATTCTGGCCACATCCACAACTGAAGCTGAGTATGTAGCAGTTGCTGCATGCTGTGGTCAAGTTCTTTGGGTTCAGAACCAACTGCTTGATTATGGGTACAATTTTCTTATGATGAGATGGCATTTATACATGATCTCATCGTTCTTTTCGGGCTTTAAATGCACAAAAATGTCATAAAATACCATATATATGCTTGTGTTCGTTTACTTGTGTATTTTAGGTATGGATATCGTGAAAAAGACAAAAGATCACAAGATACAAGGAAAAACGGACACGAGAAACGAAGCCATACAAAGAACCGGGCCCTAATCATGAAATATTCAACAAATACCCTTGAAGACTTGAAGACAAACAAGATTGATCCTCAAAGAATGAAGAAATGACACTTAAAACCCTTGTATATTAATAATTACAAGTTTGGTCCCTTAAGTTTGTCAAAATTGCAAAAAGGTCCTTCAACTTTGAAGAAATGACAAGATTGGTCCCTCAACAAAATCAATTTGTCAATTATGGTCCCTCATGAAGTCAAAGATACAAAGAAGACCTTTGAAGATCAATAAAGTCCAAGATCAGTCCCTGAATTATCCAAGAATGGCAAAAAGAACCCTTGAAAACCCTTTTTAAAAGTTTAGTGCCAAAATTGCCAAATGGTGAAAGTTGATACAAGCTTAAATGGGCGCTGATGGGTTTTAAAAGAGAAAAGACAAAAGAAAGGAAGGATAAGGACTAATGTTGTACACTTTGAAACATTTAAACTCAAACACGCGCTAAACACACATATACCTCCTTGGGAAACGAACTTTCTCTCTTTTATTTGATTGGGTCATTAGTGTTGATTTTTCCTAAAATCATCACTCGATACTTACCGCTCATATACGTTCTTTTGTTTCCCTAAACAAGAGTCGTAAATTTACTACAATCATTTTGGCACCGCTGCCGGGGAGGTGTGTTGTGCTTTAATTTGGAAGCTTTTGTTTTTTATATTATCCATAATAAGTATTTGTGTTAAGTGGAACTCCCTTAACACGTATTATCGGTTTTCTTGGTTTTTCTTGTATAAAGATTACTATATTGTATTAAGTATCACAATCAAAATACAATATCTCCAAAAGTGTGAAAACACAACCTTAATTGGGATTTGATCTCCTAATTATTGTATTCGAATCTCAAACAAAAAGAAAAGGCAAAAATAGATAAATACTTTCGTGAAGCTCGATTTTGAAAAATACAAACTATAAGGTGGGTATAAGGCGGGTATTATAAAATATACCCTAAGGAAAAAGGCTCTTAAGTGCTTCGCGCCGCCTCGTTTCCCCGCTTGCTTGTGAGTATTTTGAGATTGAAGGCTAATCGAGGGTTTTGCCCCCCAAAGTATTATTACGTATACTATATTTGCTTGGTTTTCTTTGTGATTAAACCCTCTTGAAAAATTTGGTTTTCACCAAAGTTCTAAAGTCATTCGAAGGCGTTCACTCCACCTGATCGTTTTCATTCCTTTGAGGCTTCTTTAATCAAGAGTTTGATTCGAGGAGAGATTTTGTAGATTGTTGTCTACGAAGATACACCAAAATCCAAAAAAATTAAATATCATCAAAAACACAAAAAAATTGAAAAATCCACAAAACACCCAAAAGAATCTTCTTTGCTCACCTCCCATTCTTCGTGAAGTTTATGATCACTCGTAATCAAGCAAAACGAGCTCGTAAACGTCTTCAAAAGCAAGCAAATCAAGGATCGTTGATTGTTGAAGAACCTCCAATTGTTGAACCTATTGTAGAACAAGAAGTCGTCATGGCTAATCGTACTATGATGGAGTTGCTACAAGCACCCACCGAGGGTTTTGGAGAGGCTATTGTGATTCCCGCCATCCTTGCGGAGAATTTCGAAATTAAGACGGGTTTAATGTCGATGTTGCAAGCAAACAAGTTTAGAGGTCACGAGAAAGACAACCCGCACTACCACATTAGGAATTTCAACCGTCTCACCGCTACTAGCAAATTTAAGGATGTTCCACATGACGCCATTAAGATGATGTTGTTTCCATACTCGTTGGATGGACCCGCAAAAATTTGGCTCGAGAAAGAACCGCCAAATTCGATTTTGACATGGACCGATCTCGTTTCTAAGTTTGTGAACAAGTTTTTTCCACCATCTAAGACAACACACTTAAAAAATGAGATTTCACGATTTGTGCAACGTAATAATGAAAGTTTTTCAATGGAATGGGAACGATTTAGAGAGATGTTACATGAATGTCCACACCATGATTTTACGGAATTGCATCAAGTGGATACTTTTTATAATGGGCTTAATGATCATGAACGAGATTATTTGAATGCCGCCGCGGGTGGTAATTTTTTGTGCAAGACGACAAATGAGGCTTTACAAATCATTGAAAATCGATCTAAGGTTTATAACCCTCGTAACACACCAAATGTTGCCAATATGGGTTCGTCATCTTCGTCATAATCGTCTCGTAGCATTAACGCCTTACATGATGAAGCTAATGAGGAAAATCGGTTTTTTGATAGATTTGCTAATCTAATGTCCCATTGGAAGGCTCAAGAAGCTTCTAATTCCGCTTCGGTTAAAGCGGTTGCTAAGAGTTGTTTATCTTGTGGGGGAGCTCATGATCTTTCCGAGTGCATTACCGCGGATGGTAACACTTCGAGTGCTTATGTAGCAACGGGAACTTATAACCAAAACGGCCAAGGTTCTCGTCCAAATCAAGCTCCACCAAACCAAAATGTTAATAATTATCGAAACAACAACCAAGGTAATTACCAAGGCAACACACGCAATTACAACAAAGGGAATTATCAAAATGGGAATGGACAAATCTCTAATCAAAACCAAAACCGTGATTTTCAAAACACTACACAAGGTTTTCAAAATGCTCACACGAAAAATTTGCAAGGAGAATTTTTGGATTATGCAAAAGCAAATGATGCTAAATTTGATAATATGTAACGTGAGATGATTAGCTTAAGGTCCGAATTGAAAAACGAGCTTAAAAATGAACTTGCTAATGAACTTAAAACTCATGCTAACAAAATGGAAGGAAATGTCCAACGTCTTCAACAAAACCAACAAAAGATGGAATTAGGACAACATGAGATTAAGCAAGAGTTATTAAAAGCGGATGCTAGGCAATCAAAATTTGAGGACCGAATGGCTAAGATGTTTGAAGCAATCATGTGTAAGCCCTCTTCTTCGGGTGGTCTTCCTAGTGATACCATTAACAACCCGAGGGGAGAATTGAAGGTTGTTGCTACACGAAGTGGTAAAACTTTCAAGGAACCAATCTCTCGTCCAAGTACTTCTACGGAGAAGGAAATCGAGAAAGAACCCGAGGTGATGGTCGAAAAGGAGCACATTACAATCCCACAAAGTACCGCTCATACCACACCTACGGTTGAACCAATACCAATTGTGGAACCCGAGTTTCCAAGGCCGTTGCCTAATGACCAACCCACACCACCTTTACCTTACCCTTCGAGACGTAACAAAGAGAAAGCACAAGAACGGAACAATTATCAATTTGAGCTATTTATGAAAATGTTTCGTGATCTACATTTTAACATAAGTTTTGCCGACGCTCTTATCATGATGCCTCGATTCGCCGCAAACTTCAAAAGTATGCTTAACAACAAAGAGAAGTTACAACAATTGTCTAGTTGTTCATCGGTTTTTCTAAGCCGCATACCACAAAAAGTCGGTGATCCCGGGAAATTCTTAATTCCGTGTGCAATTCAAGATATGGAGGAATGCTACGCCTTGGCCGATCTTGGTGCTAGTATTAATTTAATGCCTCTCGAGATTTTCAAATCGCTTTCGCTTCCGGCTCTTACTCCTTCGAGCATGTCCATCGAGATGGCCGATCATTCTACGATCATGGCATGTGGAGTAGCAGAGGACGTTTTTGTTAAAGTCGGAAAGTTTTACTATCCCGTTGACTTTATCGTTGTAGACATTCCTATCGATCGAAAAGTTCCTCTCATTTTGGGTCGTTCATTTTTGGATACATCAAGAGCACTTATCGATGTTCATGCTCGAAAAATCACCCTTCGTTTCAATGAGGAAGAACTTGTCATCAATGCAACACAAAACTTCAATCTTTCTCATGTCTATTCTATTGCAACTTTAAACCATGGTGACTCGACCAATGTCATTTGCAAAGAATTTTCACCAAGAGTTTTAGGAAATGTCTCCAAAAAACAATTTACCATTTCCTCCGCCGGTGGAGGTTATGAGTGTAAAGCCTACAAAGAAGAAACCGTCAATACTTGAATCGAAAAATCCTTCGCCTCACCTCGAACATTCATTCTTGAAAAGTGTTGATAAGTTGCCGGTTTCTACGGAAGATCTTTCGGATGATGAATATGTAAACCCCGATGGGGAGGTTTTCTTCGTCGATAAACGTTTTGAGAACTTGCCACCACCAAAACCAAAACGGTTTCAAAATGTGAGAATTTTTAGTGTTACTAACATCGTCTTAGATACACCAAATATTTTCGACATAATCAAAAAGGGTTTTCATAAGGAGAGTTTTAAAGATAACAAAGGAAAAGATCTTAAATGTGATTTAATTGATTTTTCTACAAATCTAACTCCGTCATCACCACGTGTTTTGAGTGCTACAAGCTCGTCTACTCCTTTTGACGATGCTTTGTGTGGTTCTAGTATGGGGGAAGCCCCTTATGTTCCCTCATCCTTGTCCACCGAGGACGAGATATTCGATCGCGGAATTTCATGTAAAGGGAAATCTCGGTCTTCCACCGATGCAATAAATGGAAAATCTATCTATTTGCTTGGTGCGAGTCTACCTCGAGTAGCTCGAAAGTTTGTCTTACCAATTGTCCCACCCTTCTATTTCTCATCTATTTTCTTCAAACTCTTTGAGTTTATGGCACATGTTGAAGTGGCGTTAATTTGTTTTTCCAATGAAAACGAGAACGCCATCTTCGACCCCGGTATTTTGCATCATTTAAGGACTTAGTCCTTAATACCGGTTGCTTTTTGGGTCTTGTTTATCATGTAAGCCCCATCAAAAATTGACCACACCATGATTTTCCCTAAATGTTCACATTTTGAGGGGATCGAGTCGAGCTCATGACTCGGTAATCAAAAACGAGGTGCCTCGTGGGGGAGATCCCATGCTTATCCTTTATGCTTACTATTTACTAATAAGGGGAATTGTACCCTTCCGACTCGTTGTCTCGTGGTTGTTTGTGATTGTGTTATCTAGATCATCATCATCGTCTACGATTGAAGACTCTCGTGTTCGTTTACGTGAGCCTCCATCGTTCGTTTGAAGAAGTTTTTCACGATTCCATGACATATCCTTTATTGTTCTAACAATTATCTTTTAGCATAATTAATAAACGGCTTTAGATATATTGTTGATCACCCTTTCCATGCTAGATCCTAAGCATTCGACTCTTCGTCTCTAGTATGGGGGTGCTTCACCTTTAGACTCGAAACATTGAGGACAATGTTTACTTTTAGTATGGGGGGGTGAATAGGTACTTGCTTGGCTACGCCCTCACGTTTTCCAACTTTCAATGTTTTATTTTGCTAATAAGGCTAAAAAATGGCCAAATTTTAAAATTTTTCTTAGTTTTCATAAGTGTTTTTAAGACACGAATGTATATTTTCCGATGGGTAGAATAAGAGTTAATTTTTGACTTGATGGGCATTTGGAGCCATTTACATTCCTTAACCCGCTCAATTCAAGTTTTGCTAGACTTTTATATAGGGAGCTTTAAAACGCGAAAGTCTTAATTCATTCGGGTTAAGAACAAGAACTTTTCGCAAGTTCCTATAATTGATTCTAGAAAGTCACTTATCAAGGGAACTTTAAAACGCATTCTCTAAACTTGAAAAAATCCAAGAAAGTGCAAAGATCCTATAGGTGGCTTGAAAACCCAAAACTTTGATTTGATATAGTCTTAATGAAAGCTAATCCAAATTTGGCTTAATTTTGACTTGCATGGCTAAGTATTCATGAGTCTCTTTAATTAGAGGTCTTTATATAGTGAAGAACGAGAAATGATAGAGTTAGACAAGTGATCATTCTAAACGTAGAACATGAATGTGTTCTTTCAAAAACTCATATGTTTTTAATTGTGGCTTTTTCTTCCCATAAGATCAATGCATTAGGAATAAATCATAATTGCAATAAGTAAGGTCGTACGATTTGAAAGGTTACTTAGCCTCTAGCGCAAGATCGTTTAAAAGTTGCTCGGGGTTGAATAGAGTTCATAGCCACGGCATAACTTATTGAAGCGGGACGCGAAGATTGGCGATTATCCAAAAAGGCCCTAACAAGGCATGAGGAGCTCTATTTTTGCTAAAGATCCAAAGATGATGTGAAGTATCATTATTCCTAAATCAATATGAAGGATCGAGACACACGACGAGAAGCAATTACTCCCCTAAAGAATGGAGAAAGTCTATCCAAAAAGACCCTAACAAGGTATGAGGATAAATATATCCAAGTCCGAAAAGGAGGCGGATCGTTGTATATCAAAATCCAAAGTAAAGATTGAAGAAAAATGATGAAGTCGTGGTCCAATATGAAGAATCTCTCAAAAACGTCAAGTGAAGAAATTCCAAAATGTGAAGAGAAGACCATAATTTCAAGAACGTCTTCCCAAGATTTGAAGTATGAAGTACATGCCAAATATCGGTCCGAGAAAGGTCTCAAATCGTGAAACGAGTTATGCCAAGATATGAACTTAAGGAGATACACGAGAAGCCGTTTTAAAAGATTTTGCCCTTCGGCTAACTATTGATCAAATCGTGCTACTTTGCTTTCGGACTAATAACTACTCAAATAAGTCAATATGTATCACTTGTGATCCATGACAAATAGATAAAAAATGCTAGTAACCCATTTCCTTTTATTATAACTAGGATTGCGGGGAGAAAAAGTATTACACAATTTGAACGTATGAGTAGTGTTAGCATTGTGACTTGTACCAACAATGATCTTGTTTTTGCACTTAGAATGGAATGTATGACAATCAAGGATGACGAAGTTTACACTAAGGGACATTAACTTGTTTCTATTCTTTGACCCTAAAAGTCACCTTTTGGTGATGAAAATCATACATTATGTCTTTACACATTCTCGTAGTTTGTTGCAAGTCTTTTACTCTTCAATAAAGGTTAATAAAATTGAACTTTGGTGATGCTTAGATACTTTATTCTAGCATTGCGTGAGGGCACGGCAATGGCTTAGTATGGGGGAGTGATGAGATGGCATTTATACATGATCTCATCGTTCTTTTCGGGCTTTAAATGCACAAAAATGTCATAAAATACCATATATATGCTTGTGTTTGTTTACTTGTGTATTTTAGGTATGGATATCGTGAAAAAGACAAAAGATCACAAGATACAAGGAAAAACGGACACGAGAAACGAAGCCGTACAAAGAACTGGGCCCTAATCATGAAATATTCAACAAATACCCTTGAAGACTTGAAGACAAACAAGATTGATCCTCAAAGAATGAAGAAATGACACTTAAAACCCTTGTATATTAATAATTACAAGTTTGGTCCCTTAAGTTTGTCAAAATTGCAAAAAGGTCCTTCAACTTTGAAGAAATGACAAGATTGGTCCCTCAACAAAATCAATTTGTCAATTATGGTCCCTCATGAAGTCAAAGATACAAAGAAGACCTTTGAAGATCAATAAAGTCCAAGATCAGTCCCTGAATTATCCAAGAATGGCAAAAAGAACCCTTGAAAACCCTTTTTAAAAGTTTGGTGCCAAAATTGCCAAATGGTGAAAGTTGATACAAGCTTAAATGGGCGCTAATAGGTTTTAAAAGAGAAAAGACAAAAGAAAGGAAGGATAAGGACTAATTGTGTACACTTTGAAACATTCAAACTCAAACACGCGCTAAACACACATATACCTCCTTGGGAAACGAACTTTCTCTCTTTTATTTGATTGGGTCATTAGTGTTGATTTTTCCTAAAATCATCACTCGATACTTACCGCTCATATACGTTCTTTTGTTTCCCAAAACAAGAGTCGTAAATTTACTACAATCATCTTAAAACCAAGATATTTATTAACAATAATAGCACCATTTGCATTATTAAAAATCTTGTTTTTCATAGTAAGACTAAACATATTGAAATAAGACATCATTTTATCAGAGATTGTTTTGAAAAAGGTTTGATTGTCCCAGAGACAATTCATACATAACTTAATGTTGTTGATCTTTTGACCAAAGCTTTTAAAGTGGGGAGGTTTCAGTACTTGGTTGCAAGTATTGGAATGGTTTATCCCTAAAAAAAATTGATGTTTATTTTTTCTTGTATACCCAGGATTGCTTTATTGCTGTTGTTGTATATATGTTTGTCACTTTTTCCATCACTTTTCATTCCACTACTTTTGAACAAAGATTCCCCTGCTGGGGTTCATTCCCCTGCTAAGAGTTCTTCTCTTAAGTTGGGTTTGTTCTTTTTAAAAGTGGTTATATGTGGTTTTAGACTAACAATACAGAGATTCAAATGGTGCATGTTATACTCATGGGAGAATTAGGGATATGCTCTATGTTTTAGGGGAGGTTAGGTCACAACTTTAGGATTTAGGGTATCCTTAGGATACTCATATATGATTCTAGATCATATCCACTGGTGAGTAAGGGTTCAGAATGATGAAAACTTGCTACAAAGATTGTCGGAATTCTGAAGCCTTGAGAGACTGTAATGTGTACTTACACTTCTTTATTCAATAGCTTGTTGTCTAGATTCAGATGTTCAGTACATATTGCCAAGACTAACTGACCATAGGTAAGGGAAAGGTAAGGATGGTGACTAGGGTATGCTTATTTTCTTGGGTTTACCAGGTTCAGGGTTGCTTATGTGTTAACTCTTTGTGTTTAGAACTTTGCTGAATGGAGGACTCTTGAGTTTCTGTGTATCTACCTTGTGTTTACAAGGGTGTGCATTAGAATAGAGCTATTTAGCATCGGTCTCTTCATGATTAGTCTAATACCCATAGGAAAGTTTCCCCTGCTTTCAACTTTTGATTCCCCTGCTTGATCAACATCCCCCTGTATGACCGTTGACCGACAATACCGTTACCCTGCTTATAGCCGTTGGGCCTACGTGCTAAAATTTTGGTTAGGGAATATTTTATTCTTTTCAAAAGATATTTAAGGCGCTTTCTTCGCTGATTGGAAATCTTTTCTTTATTATTTCAAACAAATTACTTTTTTATCAAGATTTATCTTTGATATTTTTGCAATTTGAAAATTTGGTCCAATTACAGCTCTTCAATTCGCCTATAAAAACTTAATTCCTTTAACCAGCAGGTCCATCTCTCTCCATCGACTAAATCCCACCTAACTTTCACCATTATAAAACTTCAAACGTTTTCAAACATTTATCATGTCTCTCAAAATTGCTGCTAATCACAATCAAATTGCTCTTTTACATGATGAACAAACAGAATTCATTGATGCAATGGATTTTCTAAAATCTTCATATTTTAGAGTGGCTCTTCTCATCAATCCCAAGATTTACACCTCACACATCCAGGAGTTTTGGTCTAAATCAATGACCAAAATAGTGGATGCAAAGGTAATAATTCAAAGCACAGTAGATGGTCATCCCAAGGTGATTATAATTGCCTCCATCAGAGACAAGCTTGTTTTGGATGATGAGGATGGGATAACGAACCTACCTGATGCTGAAATCTTTAAGGGTCTTTGTTAAATTGGGGTACACTCTTTCTGATGATCAAAATGTAAGTTTGCTAAAGGTCAGTTTGCCCCACATTGGATATATTTGATTCATATAATCTTAGAATGTTTGTCACCTAAAACCACTACTTTTAATGAATTTGGAAGTGAAGTTGCTTCTGCTCTGATATGCTTAGCAATAGGGAGAAAGTACTGTTTTTCTCAAATGATTTTCAAAGGAATGGTAAAAAATGTCACAAGCAATACTAAATTTTGTATGTACCCAAGGTTTACACAACTTTTGCTGAATATGAGTGAACATGGTCCTATAAAACACAAAAGATATTTTTTAGCCACCAAACACTCTACCAAACTGTTTACCACACTTCTTGCACCCTCTCCACAAATTTCTGGCAGGGTTGTTCCACTCACTTCCATCATGATAAAACAAATCAGACAAGAAGCAGCTAAAACAAAAGTAGCCACACACAAACCATTTGATTCCCCTGCCAAGACTCTACCCCCTTCCAGTACTCTACCCCCTGCTGATCCAAAACATGAAAGGAGAACCAAATCTAGGTTTTCCATGTCTCCCATGCCTGGTGAATCTTCACAAGTAGTAGAGAGGAGAGCCTCCAAAAGGTTGGAGCACACTGAGGGTTTGGCTGCCACTATTGTCTCATCCTCAAGGGGTGAGAAGGATAGTGACACCATCAGTAATTCCTCTCCCTCACTCAGTGATACCCAAAGAGGGGAGCAATCCCCTTCTACGGTTGAGCGTAGAATGCAACCTTTGTCCATCTTGGAATTGACGAATATGTGCATTAACTTGAAAAAGGAAAATGCACAACTTGTACAAACTGTCAAAAAGCAAGGTCTGGTTATCAATAATTTGGAAACCAGACTTGCTACACTTGAGGGAGGAGAAAGCCCAAACTTATCATATCTACAGATGAGGATGCTTCCAAAGGGGAGGAAGTTCCTAACACAGATGAATCTACTCAGTGGTATGCATATCCTGGTGAACAGGATCTTAAAAAAGGAAAGGTAGAAAGTGCTGAGAAAGGGACTGAGAAAGGAAGTGATGAGAAAGGAAGTGATAAGGGAGAGCCACAAAAGAGATTGCTCAAACATTGTTGACTATGGGCAATCAAGAAGAAGCCCCTGCTTCAAAAATTTCCCCTGTTATAACTGATCCCCCTGCTGTAAGTTTTTCCCCTTCTAAGCCTATCACTCAAACATTTGTTAGGAAGAATAGAAGGCAACCAGCTCAGAAGGGAATTAGAATTGGAGAACCTGCACCTAAAGCCAAACCAACACCAGCAGTGCATCCAAAAGACAAGGGAAAAGGGATCATGGTTGAACATCCCAAGAGAAAATACCAGCACAGAACTCCTAAACAGCAAAGGGCTCAAGAAGAATATGATGAACAGGTAGCTCTTAGACTTCAACAAGAAGAGCTACATATGCAGGATCAGAGAATGAAAAAGATGAGGCCGAAAGAGATGCTTAATCAGGTTGAAATCATGCATAGAGAGTTGGATGACAGGGTGCCTCATGTTCAAGAATTTCTAGATCAATGGGAAAAGGAGTTGGTAAATGCTCCTTTGGAAGATAGGTATGAATTGATTTATTTAGTTTACAAGTATCAAAATGAATATCTGGAAATAAGGGCAAATCAGATTCAGAAGGAAAAATATTTGAGGTCTAAGAAGGGGAGGCTGGCACACTACAAAGTTTTACTCAAAAGACATAAGAAGTCGACTGATGGTCATTTCATAGACATGACTGTTGAGGAGATAGAGAAGGCAGTCAGACTAGTTCTAAGGGAGACAAATCTGGAAGACTTCATAGCTATAAACACTCCTAAGGAAGTTGAGTATCTCAGGAGGCAAAATGAAGTGTTACAGAGAGCTAGGGAATCCAGAAAAAGAAAGGCTAAAGGAACAACAGTGGAAACAACACAAGCAGATGCATCATCACAAGGAGGTGCGTCATCACAAGCAGGTGCATCAACTCAAGCAGGTGCAAGTTTTCCAGCAATTGAGAGATCTGTACTCAATGCACAAAGAGCAGCCAAAAGACTCAAGAGGATGGAAAAAGTTGGTATAGTTACTAAGGAGACTCAGTGTCCCTCAAATGAAGAAATAGATAAGCAGCTACTTGTGCAAGAAAATGATGAAATCTCACCTAGTGAGTTTGGGAAGAAATCTGCCATAGTGGAATATGCTGTTTATGAACACAAGGGGATGACTTGGTGGAAGCTTACAAGAGATGACAATACAGCACAGACATTTCTAAGCCTAGATATCATATTTCAAACTTTGGATACTGAGGAGTTAGATGATCTGTGGAAGATTTTGAAGAAGACCTTTGCTGCAAAACCTCCAACTTTGGATGGTGTAGAGAAGGATTGGGTGATCTGGGAAAGCATGCATAGGATGTATGAGCATGAACTATTTGATCCAATATTTGATGCAGTAAATGGGGGAAATTTGTTGTATTAGAAGCTATTTACCAATTTTGGGCTTTATGAGATAGTCATGGAAGGGGGGTATGTGTTTACTTGGTTAATCATCGTTATTATCCTTTCAATCAAGAGACCTTGAAGAAATTGGCACAGGCTGACTTGATTTTAGATGCTAAAGCACATGTAGCTTATGATCTGGTAAGGATGATGTACAGTCAGCTTTGGCCAGGAACTTTGTAAGCACCCTCATCAACTAGTATTTATTCAGATACTTGTCTTTAGGTGAAAGCACAAGTTTAGGGGAGGATTGTTGGGAATAAATACAAGTGTATTAGTTACCCCTGCTAGTTGGTCAAAGTTTCCCCTGCTAGAGTAAGTTCCCCCTGCTAAATAACAAAGGCAGGGGGATTGGTTCCCCTGCTGAAGTCAAAGACCCTGCTGCTAGAGATAAACTTGGAATAGATTATAACGCGTTTAAGTTACTACTCCGAGATACTTTCCAAGTTTGTTAGTAGTAATCTTGTACGTGAGTCCTTGTACTATAAAAGGACCCACTAGGTTATCATGCAAAGTGTGTCTTTCTCTGTTGTCTTTCATTTCATACTTTAAGGTTTTTGTAACCCTAATACCATTATTGGGTATTCGTATATCTTTGATATATTAAAGTTTAACGTTTGCTTTAACCATTTGTTCTTTTTCTAAACACTACATTCCCCATCTTGTTTACTTACTTTGTATTGCAAAGTTTCTCTAGTGTTAGATTGAATATATTCTCTCTATCACAACCCTTAAACAAGCTAAGGTTTAAGATCTGAGTTTGGGATCAACACAAGATATTCTTCTTGTAAATATTATTGGTGAACCCTCTGAAGGAGTCACCACTAGAGGAAAACTAAGATCTCTAGAAACCGTATCAGCAAATGAATGCCTCTTCGCTAACTTCCTATCAGAGGATGAACCCAATAATGTTGTTGCAACTCTGCTTGATGAGGGATGGGTTGTTGCCATGCAAGAGGATCTGAATCAGATTAAGAGAAATAAGTCGTGGACTCTAGTTAAAGCCCCAACTGGAAAACAAGTTTTTGGAACCAAATGGGTCTACAGGATCAAAAGGGACGAAACTGACATGATTGTTAAGAACAAAGCAAGACTAGTGGTGTTGGGTTACAATCAATCAAAGGGAATTGATCATGATGAAACCTTTGCAACAGTTGCTAGACTAGAGGCCATCAGAATCTTTCTAGCCTACGCTGCTTATATAGGTTTCATGGTATACCAGATGGATGTTAAGAGTGCATTTCTGATAGGTGTGTAAACACCCATCCTTTTACCACTTAATTCTGGCTAAAACGAGACCAAAACACGTATTTAATATCATTTGTTTGGAATTATGCGTGGTTTTTGTGTTTATTGTGTTTTCAGAGCCAACCGGATGATTATTGAAGAAAACATGGGATTGCACGGGTTTTACCGAAGAAAAAGACTCAAGATGAAGTCTATTGTCCAAGAGATGCAAAAGATTTGAAGTCACCTGGCCTATTCGAAGATTTATCGAAGAAAAGGACCAAAGATGGAAGATTTACATAAGTCGAAGAAACTCAAGTCTATTAAACGAAGAAATTAAAAGACGAGTTGAATTTAATCGACGAAAAAACCCGAATCAGAATCGAAAACGTCAACTTTTCTGAAAAGACGAGAAGACAAGAAGAACGGGAGAAAGCCCACTCACCAACCAAAAGACAAGCCATATAAATAGATGGATCCCTTCACACTTTTCATTCAGTTTTTAGTTTTTCTTTCCCCTCTTTTTCTCCCTTTTCTGTTCGTAGTCATCACCAACACCACTAGGGTGTTTGGTGATTTTGATTTTTATTGTTCCAAGAATCTTGTAGTTTAATCTTTGTTTTGTGATTGTTAAAACCTTAATCATTCAATACATCAATCTTTCCATTTCATCTTGTTCATCTCCATCTATTTGGTTAAAAGTTTAAGTTCTTATTTGATTGATTTAATCTTTAAAAGTTTTTGGGTTTTATGTTTTTATTGATGGGATTTGTAGTTATTGGTTAGTATATGATTTGTGTTTAGCTTTATTTAAGTTTTGGTGAAAAACTTGGTGATTTTTGGCTTAAAATTGATTTCCCTGTTCTTCGGTAAAATTACTGTTCTTGAGCATTCCCAGGTTCCGAATGAACAAAAGTTCCGGATGAACACAAAGTTCCGCATGAGTTAAGAAGTTCCGAATGAGTTTTCTTTTTTGAAAGTTCCGAATGAGTTTTTATAAGTTCCGAATCAATTTATGTTAAAAAGTTTCGAGTCAGTTAAAAAGTTCCGGATGAATGTTCTGTCCAAATCTTCCGAATAAACATCCGAGTCAAAAGTTCCGGACGAAAGTTCCGGATAAACTTCCGAACCAACTTCCGAATCAAAAGTTCCGAGTGAATGTTCCGAGTAAAGTTCCGAGTGAAGGGTCCGAGTAAAGTTCCGGATGAACTTCCGAGTGAAGGTTCCGAGTAAAGTTCCGAATTAACTTCCGAGCCAAATCTTCCGGATCAACTTCCGAACAAAGTTCCGGGTGAAAAGTTCCGGATAAATTTCCGGATAAACTTCCGGGTGAAAAGTTCCGGATCAATAGTTCCTAATCAAGGTCAAACTTCCGAATTAATCTTCTTTTGAGCATTTTTAAGTCTTACTTACTTACTGTTCTTACTGTTCTTCATTTTTATTTTATATTTTAATCCAAGCGTTATTAATTGTTATTAATTTAAGTGCTTTTAAAGTTAAGCCCACATTTTCGTGCATTTAAACCTTTAGTAGATTAAAAATCCAAACCCACTATTTGTCACCAAAAACAAACTATTCCACTTAGAACCGAGATCAATTCAAGAGGATATCGAGAGAGAAAATAGAGAACCCCATTGAAATATCTAATATCAAATGGCGCCGCTGCCGGCTCTTCTCGTTAAGATTCAAAGTTTTTTGTGAGAACTTGGATTTTGGGATCCGTTCCCCGTGAACGTTAATTTTTCATAAAAACTTTCAAAAAACACAAAAAAAAATATATAAAATTTTCAAAAAATCCTAAAAATTAAAAAACATAAAAACCAAAAATATTTTTGCTTTGTTTTTCCCTTGTTAGTTCTTTTGCAGGTGTATGCGCACTCGATCAACGTCTTATCAAGAGCCCGAGCCTCTCGATAATTTAGACATGGCCGGTGTACAAAACAACAACATACCACCTCAAAACAATAATAATAATAACAACAACAACCCACCTTTCAACAACATGAATAATAACAACAACAATGAGCCTCTACCGGATAATCGCCCGATTATTGAACTTCCGCAAGCTCATGTAGATGGCAACACTGATCCAATTGTTATACCAGCGATTGCAACCAACAATTTTGAGCTCAAATCCGGCTTTATCCAGATGGTCTCCGCTCAACCATTCTTGGGGCGTACCATTGATAACCCACATGACCACATCAAGAGATTCTTGTAACTCACCAATACGGTCAAATTCAATGGTGTTCCACAAGAGGTAATCCGTTTACAACTTTTTCCCTTTTCTTAAGAGGGACAAGCCCGGCATTGGCTTGCTAAGGAACCGCCACAGAGTATTCTCTCGTGGACGGATTTGGAGACCAAGTTTATCAATTACTTTTTCCCACCCTCTCGTACTACCGCTTTGCGGAATGAAATCATAAATTTTGAACAAAAGTACGATGAGTCGTTCAGTGAATCTTGGGATCGTTTTAAAGATCTTTTAAGAAAATGCCCACAACATGGTTTTACCAAAGTGCACCAAATTAACACTTTTTATAATGGTTTAAGCATGAATGACCAAGATTCACTAAACAGTGCCTCGGGGGGTAATCTTTTGGCTAAGACTTCCAATGCTGCTTGGGATATCATTGAGAATAAGTCTCGTGTGCAAACCAAGAGTGTTCGGACCAATGTCGCTAGTGCTAGCACTAGTGACAGCGACAAGCGACTGGACAAAATCACTGTGCTTCTTGAATCGCTTGCTACCCAAACCGCCAGCAACACCAACAGCATCAACGCTAGAAACGCCAAAGACGCTCAAGTCAATGCTGTTAGCCAACCATGCGAGATATGCGGGGGTCCTCACTCTTACACCACTTGTACTGCCACCCAAGACTACCCTTCTGAGAATGTGAATGCAGCTTATGGCAAATATCCTCAACCTGCTTATCAAGCTAGACCTTAAGGTGACCGTAATTTGCTTAGCTACCGCTCCAACAACTACCTCTCACCACCCGGTTTTCCTCCAAACAACCCAAACCAACAACAAAACCTCAATCGCCCTCCTCAACAACAACAACAACCTCGTACACCATACATACCACCTCACAAACAACAACAACCACCTCAATTAAACACCCAAGTATACCAGCAACCTGCTTATCAACCACCCGCATATAATGCTCCTCCCAACCAACCCACTGCTTTACACCAAGAAGTAGAAACCTATATGCGGACTAACGATGTGATCGTGGGAAATCTTCAGCGCGAAGTGCTCAACTTGAAAGCAGACCTGGTCAAACAAGGGAACGATCTGAGAGCTGACATGAGAAACACGTTGGATAGTCAAACGAATGACTTGAAGAACATGATGGCTAGTTTCTTCCAAGGTAATCAACGCTCTTCTTCGGGTACTCTTCCGAGTAACACCGTTGCGAATCCAAGAGGGGAGATGAAAGCAATCACCACTCGCAGTGGCAAAGGTACCAAGGAACCCGAGCTTCCTATACCTCCACCGGTGATTGTGACTAAGGAGAACGAGTCACCTGCTCCTATTCCTCATCCTTCTCCTTCCCTAATTTCTCCACCTCTTACTCCTACCCCTCCTCCACCCAAGGATGTGAGTGATCCTATTCTCCCAAAGCCTTCCTCTTCTTCCAATATACCTTATCCATCAAGGTTGAGGAAAGAGAAGCTCAAAAGCAAGGACGATATTCAGGTTTCGAACTTTCTTAAAATGTTCAAACAACTGAATTTCAATATCTCCTTCGCTGAGGCTCTCGCTCACATGCCTAAGTATGCGAAAATGTTTAAAGATCTTCTGAGCGACAAGGAAAAGCTTCTCGATATTGCCAACACCCAACTTAATGAGAATTGCTCTGTAGTGCTCTTAAGGAAATTGCCAACCAAGCTTGGTGATCCGGGTCGTTTCTTAATCCCTTGCAATTTCCCGGGAGTAGAGAATTGCATGGCCCTAGCCGATCTAGGTGCCAGTATTAATCTTATGCCTCTAAGCGTTTGGAAGCAATTATCTCTCCCTGAGCTAGTCCCCACCAAAATGACTTTGGAATTAGCTAACCGTACGGTTGCTTATCCAGTGGGGATAGCCGAAGACGTCTTTGTAGGAGTCGACAAATTCACTTTTCCTGCCGATTTCGTCGTCGTCGACTACGAGATGGACCCTCGTGTTCCCTTGATCGTGGGTCGTCCATTCCTGAGGACCGGTCGCACTCTCATCGATGTTGAAGCTGGTGAGCTTATCATGAGAGTGGGTGACGATAAAATCGTCTTCAACATGGGAAAGTTGTCTAAACAACCTTATTCATACGAGAATGTTAATTGTATTGACGTTCTGGATGAGGCTTGTGAAGCACACTTTAATGATGCTTGTAAAAATATTCCTACCTCTCTTCCCAATGTTGAAACCGTTTCCTCTATTGATTCGTCACTGTCTCTATTTGGAGAAAGTGATTTGTTTTGGAACGATCTTGAAGCCACCATGGGAGATGTGAACTTAGCTAATGATGATTCTCCCACCGATGGGGATGAAGACATGCATTTCTTTGAAAACCTTCTCAACGAAGACAATATTTCTCCACCATCTCCCACGGTTATTGCTATCGATACTCCGACTTTGAAAACGCCTCCCATCGAAAATCCTCTGGATTTAGAACTTAAGGAGTTGCCGCCCCATCTCGAGTATGTGTTTCTTGAAGAAGAGAAGAAGTCGCCAGTCATCATTGCTAAGGACTTGAAAGATGAAGAGAAAACTCGCCTCATCGCCGTGCTTAAAGCTCATAAGAAGGCTATCGCTTGGAAAATCTCTGATATTCGCGGAATTGATCCTCACTTCTGCAAACACAAAATTCTCATGGAGGACGAATTTAAGCCCACAATTCAAAGCCAAAGAAGGGTCAATCCAAAAATACATGAAGTCATCAAAACAGAGGTTATCAAACTTCTTGATGCGGGTATGATTTACCCTATTTCGGATTCACCATGGGTTAGTCCAGTCCATTGTGTGCCCAAGAAGGGCGGAATAACCGTTGTTCCCAATGAACACAACGAGTTGATTTCCACTCGTCTCGTTACTGGGTGGAGAGTTTGTATAGACTACTGCAAACTCAATGATGCCACGAGAAAGGATCATTTCCCTCTACCTTTTATGGACCAAATTCTTGAACCTTTAGCGGGTAATGAATATTACTGCTTTCTTGATGGTTTCTCGGGTTATTTCCAAATACCCATCAATCCCCAAGATCAAGAGAAGACAACATTCACTTGTCCTTATGGCACATTTGCTTACAAAAGAATGCCTTTTGGCTTATGCAATGCCCCCGGGACTTTCCAAAGGTGCATGTTAGCTATCTTCCATGATATGGTTGAACAAACCATGGAAGTCTTCATGGATGATTTCTCGGTCTTCGGGGATTCCTTCTCTTATTGCCTTGCCAATTTGGAACGTATGCTTAAGCGGTGCGAAGACACTCGCCTTGTTCTGAATTGGGAAAAATGCCATTTTATGGTAAAAGAAGGCATCGTGCTAGGACACAAGATTTCCAAAGCCGGTATTGAAGTAGACCGTGCTAAAGTCGATGTTATCGCTAAGTTGCCTCCACCTTCAACCGTGAAGGGTGTGAGAAGTTTTCTGGGTCATGCGGGCTTCTACCGTCGATTCATCAAAGATTTTTCTCAAATCGCTCGCCCGATGACCCACCTCTTGGAAAAAGATACTCCTTTTATCTTTTCCAAAGAGTGTCTTGAAGCCTTCAACTCGCTTAAGGATAAGCTAACTAAGGCACCCGTCTTGGTTACCCCTAATTGGGAGCTTCCCTTTGAATTGATGTGCGATGCTAGTGATTTTGCTATTGGTGCGGTTTTGGGCCAAAGAGTGAATAAACACTTCCAACCAATCCACTAAGCTAGCAAGACAATGACTGGGGCTCAATTGCATTACACGACAACCGAAAAAGAGCTTTTAGCTATTGTCTATGCCTTTGAAAAGTTCTGCCCCTATCTTGTCCTTTCCACCACAATCGTTTACACCGATCATTCCGCGTTGAAGTACTTGTTGACAAAGCAAGATTCCAAACCAAGACTTCTTCGCTGGGTTTTGCTTCTCCAAGAATTTAAAATCGAAATTCGCGATAAAAAAGGAGCAGAAAACCTAGCCGCGGATCATCTCAGTAGACTTGAGGATCCTTACCAAGGGGATCATCCGAACAAAGAAATCAATGATTCTTTTCTCTTGGAGACCTTAATGTCTATCAATTTGAATTCTGATGAAACCCCGTGGTTTGCGGACATTGCAAACTACTTAGCGGGTGGAATTCTCAAGGAAGGGTTAACATCCCAACAAAAGAAAAAGTTCTTCAACGACATTAAGACTTACTTTTGGGATGGCCCTTACCTATTCAAACAATGTGCCGATTTGATTATCCGCCGATGTGTTGATGGACCGGCAGCTTTAGAAATCCTTGACGCTTGCCACAATGGACCCACCGGTGGTCACTTTGGTCCCAACTACACCGCCAAAAAAGTGTTTGACTCGGGATTTTATTGGCCCTCCATATATCGTGACGCTCACAATATGGTTAAACGATGTGATGCTTGCCAAAAACAAGGCAAGATCACACCTAAAGACGAGATGCCTCAGAATTTCATTCAAGAATGTGAAATCTTTGATGTTTGGGGTATCGACTTTATGGGGCCATTCCCTTCTTCTAAAGGAAACAAATACATCCTTGTAGCCGTTGACTACGTTTCAAAGTGGGTTGAAGCCAAAGCTTTACCTACTAATGACGCAAGGGTGGTTTGTAACTTTTTGAAATCTCTATTCGCTAGATTCGGTGTGCCTCGTGCCATTATTAGTGATCGTGGGACTCATTTTTGCAATGACCAATTCGCAAGAGTCATGGCTAATGATGAGACTGCTTTTATACAAAGTCTCATCTTCCAAATAGGGCTTAAAATGCATTAAATATCATCAAAATACCCAAATATATGCTTGTGTTTGTTGCTTGTGTATTTTAGGTACGGATATTGAGATAATGACAAAAGATCACAAGAATCATGCAAAAACGAACACGGGAAACGAAGCCGCACAATGAACCAAGCCCTAATGAAGACTTTCCAAAGATCAACCCTTAAAGATTTGAAGAATTATGAAGAAGGGTCCTCCAATTATGAAGAATTGACACTTTATACCCTTGTATCCTCATAATTACAAGTTTGGTCCCTAAAGTTTGTCAAAATTACAAAAAGGGCCCTCCACTTTGAAGATTTGGCAAGTTTAGCCCCTCAACAAAGCTAAATTGTCAACCAATATCATTCACAAAGTCAAATACATCATAAAGTCCTTCAAAGTACAAGAAATGACAAGTTTGGTCCTTTGAAAATTCCAAAATTACACAAAGGACCCTTAACTTTCACCAATTGGCAAAAATGGTCCCTCAATCATCAAGACTTGGCAATTTCAGTCCTCCAAAATGACAATCATACAAGTCTAGACCATTATCATTGAATAAAATACCAAACCAGCCCTTGAAGAATTCAAATATGGCAAGAAATACCCCTGAATTCATTTTATAAAAGTTTTGGGCCAAAAATGCAAAAGTGCAAAAGTTGTTAAGGCATAAATGGGCGTTGATAGGGTTTTATGCTGAAAAGACAAGAAGTGAAGAATCAAAGGGTTAAAGCTGGCCAACATGAAAGATACCTAGACCAGTGACAAGTTTCCATGTGTCCCACTCACACCCTCCACCAATCATACTTCACCATTCCTCCATGTCACCATCCACTCACAACCGGATTTAACAAACTTAATTAATTAAGTTTAAAAGTGGCGGTTAACATGTATTTAAACTTAAAATAAGATCAAAACCTTGTTCTTGGAGTTCATAATCCGAATTGGGGATTTACTAATTACTATGAATTAGACCATGATCTTGTCCAGATTTATGATTAACCTCAACATAAACATATCCCCACTTCAAAAACCCTTGCCACGTCACTCATGTGCTCACATGATAAACCCTTGCTACACACTTTTGGGGATACTGCCAAAACCAGCCAGAGAATCAACCATCCAGATACAAGCTTACATTTTAAGCTTTGTTTGAGCCCTTAGATCAAATTCCAACAGCTATCTACTTCACATACGTCCAAGAATCAGTCACATGAAGCATATGAGTTCAAATTCAAGAGGGCATTTTTGGAACTTCAACCATTAGGGTTTTTAGTTTTTAGTTGTTCCTTAGTCACTTGTAAGGCTATATAAAGCCACTTAGGCCTTCACATTTCAGTTTGCTTTTGATTTTTCCTTGGTTCAAGTTTCTGTAAATCCTATTTCTAAGTTAATGAAATTGAGTTTGAAATCTTGAAGAAAAGTCATTGGCCAATCTTATTTACTGCTTTCATTTGTTATATGCTTGTTAGTTCTTGAAGTTCAAAACCTGTTTTCAAAAGATGAGTGTGCAAAAGTTTGCATATTTCCTCATTTTCTTGATATTTTGCTAAGTCTTGTTCCAATCTTGGAATTCTTGGGCTATAGGGCTGATCATAGCATCCTACTGAGTTGGTTAAGGTGTGGTGAGGCTTATAACTTGGGGATAATCAAGTGTGGGGTAACAAGTTTGCATTAATCAAGTTTTTCCAAGTTTCTGATTTTTATGATATTGTGCTTAACCCTTGTTCAATCTTAGCAGGCTTATTGTGGAAGCTTGTGCTTGTTCTTGCTAGCACATAAGCTCAAAATTCGTGGGTGTGGATGTACATCCATGAGGTTTGCATACTTAATCTCAAAATCTGCTTAAATTGTGATTTTTGGTGATATTTGTATGAAACTTGTGTTCTTGTGAATTTTGTGGCTTGTTCTTGCTTGAATCTGTTTATTATACTTGTTTTAGTGTTAATTGATGCTTGGTTGGCCTGAAATCTCATTGTGCTTTTGAAAATTTTGATTTGAAAAAGTTAAAGGGGTGTTTGGGTCTACTGTTTTATGCTTATAACTTGTTATTGTGTTAAGGGAAGTTGTTGTTTATGCTTTGTATCTGCTATACCTTTGTTTGAGAGTGTTTTGCTGCAAGTTTTTGGGTTTGAACACTTGAATTAATCAATCTGCTATATAGACCTTTTTTCTGCTTGTTTTGACCTAGGATTTTGGGAACACTTAGTGTGTATGCATGCTTAGGGATAAAAGTGGTTTAAACAAAGTTAATATAACCTGTTTGAAAGATTTGAGGTGTTGAAATTGGCTTGTGTGTCAAATACATCAGCAAAGTGGAAAAACTGCATGTGTTAGTGTTCATCAGTAACTTTCATTGCTTGAATCTTGCTTAATTCTTTGAACCAGCGCATGAAACCTGTTTAGACTTGCTTATTGGAGTTTATTATAGCTTGTGTGTGCATTTGGTTGAATTTGGCTGGCTGATTTGTGCTAAAACTGCTCATAAGTGCTTAACTACTTATTGTTCATGTCTGTATCATGTCTGATGATTGATTGATTAAACTGTATCAATTGGGTGTTAGTGATTGTGTTATTTTGATTGTGATTGACTCCTTTTGATCCAAAGATCATTTGGGTGCCTTTGTGAAATCTGAATCCAAGAAAAAGTTACTAAAGACAAAAAGTCAAAATAGTCAAGCAGTAGAAAAAGTTTCCACTGCTCAACACCCAAAACTAGCCCCTGCTAGTGCAATTTTGTCATCAACTTATCATTAAGCTATTCTAGCTTATTCTGACTTGCAACAACTTATTTTTTGTAATAGATCTTCATTATTTGACCCATCTAAGTGAACTGGAGCTTATGAGACTTTGACTTTGACTTTTTACTAGAAAACCAACTTGTTTGACTTTTAACATAAGTGCTTATTTGATTTTCCAGCTTATTGAGAGTGCTTATTGAGTAGGTTTTTTATTATTAAGCTTAGTCTTGTCATAAGAAACATTTTGCAACTTGAATCAGCTTCTGAGGTGGTCTAGATCATAAAAACGACTATTTTGTCGTTTTGTGAATAAGTTTGTGACTTGTTTCTGGCTTATTAAGTGAACTTATTTGAAAATTCTTTTTGCAGAAGTCTTTGTTAGGTCAAAAGAAGCTTGTGTGTAAAATTTTAGCCTATGGCAACAGCTTATGGCTTAATGGGCTCAAAAGCCCATTAAGAATAAGCTGCTTATTATAATTTGGCTTATTTCACATTTTCAGCTTTTGGGCCTTTGGAAAAAGTTGTTTAAAATCAAATTTTGAGTCAACCTGTGCTTTTTGGGCCTTTGGGCTTATTCTGAACACTTTTTCTTATTGGGCCTTAATTCAGCCCAATAAGGGACTGTTTTGGGTTTGGCCCATTTTCTAGGCCCAATAGGGGTATTTAGGTAATTTCACTTTCATTTCTGAGTTATTTAGGGTAAATTAAGCTAGTTTGCAAGTTTTTAGAATTTTTTACAATTTCTGGATTTTTAATATTATTTTAATATTATTTTATTATTAAAAATTAAAAGTCTGATTTTCTAGGTTTTTATATTTTTCCTAGGTTCTAAACACTTAATTAGGATTTTTGCAACTTTCCAATTATTTTCTAGGTCTTTTAATTATTTTCTATAATTAATTTAAGATTTAATTGATTTTAGGAGTTTTTAATTGTTTGAAAATAGTTTTAATTGGTTTTAAAATTTTGAAAAATAGTTTTTAGCTTAATTAGAGTATTTTTGAGGTTTACAAACTTTAAAATCTTGTTTAGAGCTTTTTAATAATTAATTTTGATTTTTAGGGCTTTAATTAGCATTAAAAAGTCATTATTTAATTAATTAAAAGGTTTTTGCAAGTTTTGATTTTTTGTAAACTCTTAGAATATTATTAGGAATTTTTGGTAATTTTTAGATATTTTTAGGTTTAAATTTTAATTTTGGTGGTTTTTACGACTTTACGTGTACGCCTTCTTAGACTTAGTTTAATCCGTCTTCATAACCGTCATTCTCTTCCAATCCCTTTTCTATTTTTCTTTCTCAAATATAATCACAAATTAATCCATATCATTACACACATAACACACTAGCCTCCTTGAGAACGAACTTACTTAGGGTCATTCACACACGGTTTTCCTAAATCGTCGTGCTCACTTGCCCTACTTTGTGAATCCTTTTCCTAAAGGTGTACTAAAACTTCAACATCATTTTGGCGCCGCTGCCGGGGAGGCGTGTTGTGTTTTGATTTGGCATTGTTGTTTTTATACTAACCATAATTAGTATTTGTATTAGTAGCACTCTACTAATACGTATTATCGTTTTTCGGTTTTTGTGTGAATATTATTAATATATTGTATACATAGAACAATAAATTCACAAGTACTCCAAATACGTGAGAAATCACAACCTTGACTTGGGAGGTCATTACCCAATCATTGTATTCGAATCTCAAACCAAAGAAAAAGGCAAAAATAGATAAATACTTTCGTGAAGCTTAATCTTGAAAATACAAACTATAAGGTGGGTATAAGGCGGATATTATAAAATATATCCTGAGGAAAAAGGCTCTTAAGTGCTTCGCGCCGCCTCGTTTCCCCGCTTGCTTGTGAGTATTTGATTGTGAGAGCTAATCGAGGGTTTTGCCGCCCAAAGTATTACTAAGTATCATATATATTCTTGGTTTTTATTGATTAAACCCTCTTGAACGATTTGGTGTTCCACCATCGTTCTAAAGTCATCGAAGGCGTTCACTTCACGTGATCGTTTTCATTCCTTGAGGCTTCTTTAATCGAAAGATTTGATTAAGGAGGAGATTTGTAGATTTTTGTCTACCTAATACATTTCACCAAGTTCCAAAAAGGTTAATACAATCCAAAACCACAAAAAAATTGAAAAATACAAAACACCAAAAAGAATCTTCTTTGCTCGTCCCCTCGTTGTACGTGACGTTTATGCTAACTCGAAATCAAGCAAGACGTGCACGTAAACGAAAGAACAAAACTCCCACTCCCAACAATTCTAGTGAGGAGTCTCCTATTGACGAACCCATTGTAAGAGAAGCACCAACCATGGCGAATCGAACTATGATGGAGTTACTTCAAGCACCCACCGAGGGTTATGGAGAGGCTATTGTGATTCCCGCAATCCTTGCGGAGAATTTTAAGGTTAAGACGGGTTTTTTGTCCATGATTCAAAACAACAAATTCCGTGGTGATGAGAAGGACAATCCACACAACCATATCCGCCAATTCAATCGTCTTACCGCTACTTGCAAGTTTAAGGATGTCTCTAACGACTCGATTAAGATGATGCTTTTTCCGTATTCCTTAGCGGGGCCCGCAAAAATTTGGTTAGAGAAAGAGCCACCCAATTCTATATTGCCGTGGAAGGATCTCGTGTCTAAGTTTGTGAACCAATTTTTTCCGCCCTCTAAGACTACGCACTTGAAAAATGAGATTTCAAAGTTTTCACAAGAATTTAATGAAAGTTTTTCAACTGCTTGGAATAGGTTTAAGGAAATGTTACATGAATGTCCTCATCACGGTTTTTCCGATTTGCATCAAATTGACACGTTTCACAATGGACTTAATGATCATGAAAGGGATTATTTGAATGCCGCCGCGGGTGGTAATTTTTTGTGTAAAACGGTTGAGGAAGCTTTGGTGATAATTGAAAATAGATCTAAGGTGTATAGTCCTCGTAGCACGTCTAGTGTTCGTAAGGCTTCGTCTTCGGCTTCACCTTCTTTGTCTACTACCATCAATGCTTGCCAAATTGAGGCGAACTTGGAAAACAAGATTTTTGATAAGTTGAAAGGACTTTTGATTGAGTTTAAAGTTGGCGAACCAAGTGCTCCCGCTACGGTTAAAGCGGTTGAGGTTTCTTGCATGTATTGTGGTGGAGGTCATGATTTCTCCGAGTGCATTACCAACGGTGGTAACACTTCGAGTGCCTTTGCGGCCACGGGAAATTACAACCAAAACGGTCAAGTTTACCGCTCTAATCAAATGACTCCACCGGTTTTTGGTTCAAATCAAAATGCTAACAACTATCGCAACAATCAAGTTGGTTTTAAGAACAATTACAACAAGGGAAACTATGGGAATCAAGGGGCTAATAATCAAGTTTCAAACAAAAATGATTTTCAAAATAACAACAAAAGTTTGCAAACATTGAAAGATCTTCCAAGTGAGTTTGTTGAATATGCTAGTGGGAATGATGGAGAAATCATTAGCCTAAGATCCGAGTTTAAAAACGACTTGAAGAAAGAGTTGAAAAATGAGTTAGCTAATGAACTTAAAATCCACACCAACAAGATGGAAGGAAATGTCACTAGGTTGCAACAAAACCAACAAAAGATGGAACAAGGGCAACATGAGATTAAACAAGAGATTCTTAAGGCCGAGAAAAGGCAAACCGAAGCCGTATTGAGGCAATCTAATTTTGAAGATAAAATCTCATCTATGTTTGAGGCAATAATGTGTAAACCGTCGTCAACTGGTCTTCCTAGCAACACCATATCTAACCCTAAGGGTGAGATGAAAGTGATTACCACACGTAGTGGTAAGACACTTAAGGAGCCGATTCCTCAACCAATTGCTCCTACGGAGGAAGCAATTGAGGAAGAACCCGAGGTGGTGGTCCAAAAGGAGCATGTCCCAATCCCACGAAGTACCGCTCGTGCCACACCTACGGTTGACCTATTACCATCATTGGAACCCGAGATTCCAAAGGCTATGCTTACTATGCCTCAACCCACACCACCTTTGCCCTATCCATCGAGACTTAGGAAGGAGAAACGTCAAGAGCGCGACAATTACCAATTTGAGTTTTTTATGAAAATGTTTCGTGATTTGCACCTTAATGTGAGTTTCGCCGACGCTTTGGTCATGATGCCTCGATTTGCCGCTAACTTTAAGAGTATGTTGAAAAACAAGGAGAAATTGCACCAATTGTCTAGTTGTTCGTCGGTTTATCTTAATCGCATACCTCAAAAAGTCGATGATCCCGGTAAATTTTTGATCCCTTGTGCAATCCAAGACATGGAAGAATGCTTCGCCTTGGCCGATCTTGGTGCTAGCATTAACTTGATGCCACTTGCAATCTTCAAGTCGCTCAATCTTCCTAATCTTACTCCTTCACTAATGTCTATCGAGTTGGCCGACCATTCCACAATTCCCGCATGTGGTTTGGCGGAAGACGTTTTTGTGAAAGTGGGGAAGTTCTAGTATCCCGTAGACTTCATTGTTGTTGATATCCCCACGGATCCTCAAGTTCCTCTCATTTTAGGTCGTTCGTTTTTAGATACGTCTATGGCTTTGATTGATGTGCATGCTAGAAAGATCACCTTACGTTTCAAAGACGAGGAACTTGTTATAAACGCAACTCAAAACTCTCAAATTTCTCATGTTTATTCCGTTGCAACCATAAACCTCGTTGATATTATTGACGTGGTTTGCGAGGAATTTTCACAAGAAGTTCTAGGTTTTGGTGATGAAGAAACTAGTGGCAATCCCACTATGTTGGATCCAATTCTTGATAATTCGACACCAACCTTCACTCCTTTTGAAGGTGGTGGTTTTACGTTGGAAGAATGCAATGTTCCACGTACTTGTGACGAAGACCTCGACAACGATGAGGACTTCTCGATTATCAAGGATTTTCTTAACGATTTCCCATTTCCTCCACCCGAGGAGGTTATGAGTATCGAGCCCAAATCTTCACTTGAGGAACCACCTATCCTCGAGTTAAAATATTTACCTCCTCACCTCGAATATGTCTATTTGGAGGAGGACGACAAGTTGCCGGTTATTATTGCGAAGGATCTTTCAAATGATGAAAAAACCGCACTTGTCGATGTTCATAAGGATCACAAAGGGGCGATTGCGTGGAAGTTATCCGACATTAAGGGAATCGATCCCAAATTTTGTACCCACAAAATCTTAATGGAGGAGGATTTCAAGCCAACAATCCAAAGTCAAAGGAGGGTGAACCCCAAAATTCACGACGTCATCAAAAAGGAGGTCCTTAAACTCCTTGACGCGGGAATGATTTACCCTATTTTCGATAGCCCTTGGGCGAGTCCTATTCATTGTGTCCCTAAAAAGTGAGGGATGACCGTTGTTCCAAACGATGCCAACGAGTTGATTCCCACTAGACTCGTGACCGGATGGAGAGTGTGCATTGACTATCTAAAGTTGAATGAAGCCACTCGAAAAGACCATTTTCCCTTGCCCTTCATGGACCAAATGTTGGAGCGTCTTGCGGGAAACGATTTCTATTGCTTTCTAGATGGTTTTTCCGGTTACTTCCAAATTCCCATCGATCCTCGTGATCAAGAAAAAACTTCGTTTACGTGTCCATATGGAACGTTTGCCTATCGTAGAATGCCATTCGGACTTTGCAATGCACCGGGAACCTTTCAAAGGTGCATGATGGCTATTTTTCATGACATGATCGAGAAGACGATGGAAGTCTTCATGGATGATTTTTCCGTGTTTGGTGATTCCTTTACTTCGTGTTTGTCGAATCTAGAGAGAATGTTGAAACGTTGTGAGGAAACCAACCTTGTGCTCAATTGGGAAAAGTGTAATTTTATGGTTAAGAGTGGAATCGTCTTAGGGCACAAGGTCTCGAAAGCGGGGATTGAGGTAGATCAAGCTAAGGTAGACGTCATCGCAAAATTACCTCATCCCAAAACCGTCAAGGGAGTTAGGAGTTTCCTAGGCCACGCGGGCTTTTATCGTCGATTCATCAAGGACTTTTCAAAAATTTCTCGACCCATTACACATCTTCTTGAAAAAGAGGCACGTTTTGTCTTTGATGAAGATTGTGTACGAGCCTTTGAGATCCTTAAGAGGAAACTTACCGAAGCTCCCATTCTTGTTGCTCCCAATTGGAACCTCCCCTTTGAGCTCATGTGTGATGCTAGTGATTACGCTATAGGGGCCGTTTTGGGGCAATGTCATGATAAGCACTTCTTGCCTATTCACTATGCTAGCAAGACGATGACCGAGGCTCAACTTAAATACACTACAACGGAAAAGGAGTTCCTTGTCGTGGTGTATGCATTTGAGAAATTCCGACCTTACCTCGTCTTGACGAAATGCATAGTGTATACGGACCATTCGGCTATTAAGTATCTCATGGCGAAGCAAGATGCTAAGCCTAGATTACTTCGTTGGATTCTCCTCCTTCAAGAATTTGATCACAAAATCGTTGACAAAAAAGGAGCCGAGAATCTAGCGGCCGATCATCTCTCTCGTTTGGAAGATCCTCACCAAAGTGTTTACGAGCCTAAGGAAATCACCGAAACATTTCCGCTCGAAACACTTGGTGTAGTGAATTCCCAACTTGATTCTTCCACCCCATGGTTTGCGGATTTTGCAAATTACCATGCGGGTACCTTCATCATTAAGGGTATTACAACTCAAGAAAAACGAAAATTCTTTCGTGACGTCAAGTTCTACTTTTGAAACGACCCTTACTTGTTTCGAACTTGTGCGGATCAAATCATCCGACGTTGTGTTTTTGGCACCGAAGCTTCTAACATCCTTAGAGCTTGCCATGAGGGACCCACGGGTGGTCACCACGGTGCTAATCTCACGGCTAAGAAGGTGTTTGATGCCGGCTTCTTTTGGCCTACTATTTACCGAGATGCACAAAATCTTGTGAAGTCGTGTGATGCATGCCAACGACAAGGAAAAGCCTCACAAAAAGATGAAATGCCACAAAATATCATCCAAGTGTGTGAGATCTTTGACGTTTGGGGCATAGACTTTATGGGGCCGTTCCCATCATCTCGTGGTAATAAGTACATTCTCATTGCGGTTGACTACCTTTCTAAGTGGGTGGAGGCCAAGGCCTTGCCCACCAATGATGCTCGTGTGGTAGTCAAGTTTTTGAAGCAATTGTTCTCTCGGTTTGGAACCCCTCGTGCTATCATAAGCGATCGTGGAACCCATTTTTGTAATGACCAATTTGAAAGGGTTCTAAGAAAATATGGGGTTACACATCGTCTTTCTACGGCTTATCACCCACAAACGAGTGGGAAGTCGAGGTTTCAAACCGAGCTTTGAAGAGGATCTTGGAGAGATCCGTAGGAGAAAACCGACAATCTTGGTCGGATAAGTTAGACGATGCTTTATGGGCCTTTAGGACCGCTTATAAGACGCCCATTGGGTGCACTCCCTATAAGCTTGTGTATGGAAAGAATTGTCATTTGCCTATCGAGTTAGAACACAAGGCTTATTGGGCCCTAAAGCATTGTAATGATGACATGGAGACCGCGGGAAAACACCGGAAAATGCAATTGAATTAATTAGATGAATTGAGGGACATTGCTTATGAAAATTCATTGATTTACAAAGAAAAAACTAAAAAGTTGCATGATTCAAAAATTAAAAACTGGGTTTTTAACATTGGGTATCAAGTTTTACTTTTTAATTCAAGATTGAAAATCTTTTCCGTGAAATTGAAATCCCGTTGGTCCGGTCCATTCACCGTGACTCAAGTGTTTCCGTATGGGACCATCGAGCTAGCTCAAGATGATGGTCCTAACTTCAAGGTGAATGGACATAGGTTGAAGCACTACTTTGGCGGGGAAGTTCCATCCTTGAACTACCTCGACAAGTCACCTTCCCCAATGATAATTAGTATTGAGGGGATCGAGTCGAGCTCATGACTCGGTAATCAAAAACGAGGAGCCTCGTGGGGGAGTCCCATGCTTATCCTATGTACATATTCTAGCTTTCTAATGTAGTTAACGTGTGGGGATTTGTGCCCTTCCAACCTTTGTTCCGTGGTTGTTTGTGAATTGTGAACTTTAGATGATCATGATCTTCACGATTGGAGCCTCTCGTGTTCGTTTTATGGGAGCACTCGATCGTTTGCTTTGGAGACATTTCTCAATATCCATGATATATCCTTTTGATGTTCTAACCTTAGGTTTTTAGCACACTTCATAAACGGCTATTGATTTATTGGTTACACCCTTTCCATGCTAGATTAGGCATTCGACTACGTCTCTAGTATGGGGGTGTTTGCACCCCTAGACTCGAAACATTGAGGACAATGTTTAACTTTAGTATGGGGGGGGTGAATAGATACTTGCCTTGCCAAACCTTCACGCTTTCCAAAGTTTATCTTTTTGTTATCATTTTGTTGCAAAATAAGGCTAAAAATGGCCAAATTTTAAATTTTTTCTAATATTTCATAAGTGTTTAAGACACGAATGTAGGTTTTCCGATGGCGAGAATAAGAGTAATTTTTTACTCGACCGTGCGTGTTAAGCACTTAGCTTTGGTTCCTTAACTACACATTAGGCTAAGTCTCTTAAATGAGGACGAGAAATGATAGAGTTAATTATAAGTTACTATGCTAAACGTAGAGTACTCGTATTCTTTCAAAAACTCATGTGTTCTCGTTGTTTGCTTATTCTCCCTTCGCATGTAAATATTTTTTGCTTAATAAATATTGACTTAGCGGTTTAGTTAGGATTGTTGGGTTTCTAGTCTTTTCTAGTAGCTTCCATGTAATTAAATTGGGAAGACATTAAGGTATCGCCAGCGTCACAGTTTTGAAGTATTGGCACCCTAATAATCGAAAGCTTCACCCAATAATAAGATTGCAAGTGCTCACCTAAATCTAGCAAACAATTTGAAGCCCCACAAGGCCTAAAATCTATGCAAAAATTGAAAGTGAATCAAGCCTTAATCTTCGAAGCTTTAAAGATCCAAAATTCGCCTTAGCGTGAGGATATACGTCTTTGGCTAATAAAACCACCGATGAGGCGGATAATAAAAGGCAAGGCAAGACCGAAGTCATAATAAAAGCTTCATGGCGAAGTTGAATAAAGATGGAGGTAAACCAAAGATAATAAGGCCCTTCCGTTAGGGGGCGTATAAAAGTCTTGGTAATAAGTCTCATGTTCAAAACCGTTATAAAACCGTGTTTATCGATTCTTCTTGTCAACTTAATTTTTTAACATCGTTGTCTATTAGGAGGGGTTATTGATTTGATGGTCTTAGTTACACCGTTAGGACTCTATTTTTAGACCTAAATCTCTATTATCGCATAAGTCAATGATGTATCCTCGTGATCATTAAGATAAAATAAAATATAAGAGATACAACTTAGGAATAATGGGAGAATAAGTACGTGATTAGGGCATATGAGTAGTGTTAGCATTACTAACTTATAATGACAATGATCTCGTTGCACGCTTGGCATGGAATTGGAGTGAAAATCGAGGACGATGAAATTATTTCTAACGAAGCATTCACGTGTTATTATTCTATGAACCTAAACGTCCCATTTTGCTATGAAAATCATACATTATGTATATAACACGAGTAGTAGTAATAGTAGTAGTGTAGCTAGTTTATCATTCAATAAAGTGAATAAAATAAATTTTGGAGATGCTTTGATACTTTATTCTTGCATTGCGTGAGGGCACGACAATGGTTTAGTATGGGGGAGTGATGAGACTTCTTTTATACATAGTCTCATCTTCCAAATAGGGCTTAAAATGCATTAAATATCATCAAAATACCCAAATATATGCTTGTGTTTGTTGCTTGTGTATTTTAGGTACGAATATTGAGATAATGACAAAAGATCACAAGAATCATGCAAAAACGAACACGGGAAACGAAGCCGCACAATGAACCAAGCCCTAATGAAGACTTTCCAAAGATCAACCCTTGAAGATTTGAAGAATTATGAAGAAGGGTCCCCCAATTATGAAGAATTGACACTTTATACCCTTGTATCCTCATAATTACAAGTTTGGTCCCTAAAGTTTGTCAAAATTACAAAAAGGGCCCTCCACTTTAAAGATTTGGCAAGTTTAGCCCCTCAACAAAGCTAAATTGTCAACCAATATCATTCACAAAGTCAAATACATCATAAATTCCTTCAAAGTACAAGAAATGACATGTTTGGTCCTTTGAAAATTCCAAAATTACATAGAGGACCCTCAACTTTAACCAATTCGCAAAAATGGTCCCTCAATCATCAAGACTTGGCAATTTCAGTCCTCTAAAATGACAATCATACAATTCTAGACCATTATCATTGAAGAAAATACCAAACCAGCCCTTGAAGAATTCAAATATGGCAAGAAATACCCCTGAATTCATTTTATAAAAGTTTTGGGCCAAAAATGCAAAAGTGCAAAAGTTGTTAAGGCATAAATGGGCGTTGATAGGGTTTTATGCTGAAAAGACAAGAAGTCAAGAATCAAAGGGTTAAAGCTGGCCAACATGAAAGATACCTAGACCAGTGACAAGTTTCCATGTGTCCCACTCACACCCTCCACCAATCATACTTCACCATTCCTCCATGTCACCATCCACTCACAACCGGATTTAACAAACTTAATTAATTAAGTTTAAAAGTGGCGGTTAACATGTATTTAAACTTAAAACAAGATCAAAACCTTGTTCTTGGAGTTCATAATCCGAATTGGGGATTTACTAATTACTATGAATTAGACCATGATCTTGTCCAGATTTATGATTAACCTCAACATAAACATATCCCCACTTCAAAAACTGTCACACCCCACCAATGGCGGAATATGGGGCGCGACGTATGGATATCATCACAACAAATGGTGTCTCTATAGAGAAGACTAAAATGCAAATATAATGTCATAAATGGCGACACAAATGTCATGACAATATCTCAACAATGCATGAGTCTAGGTAAGTAGGTAACAGTCCTACCACTTACCCAAGACAAACAATAAACATAAACCAAACAAACATATAGGTAAACTAAGAAGGAACGGGGATCTCCTTCTATATGCAATCCTAAGGCATCCAAGTCTAGCCACTTCTATCCTCAAGCTTAACCACATTCTCACCTGAAAGAGACACTAAAACACGTCAACATAAAGTCGGTGAGAGTCATAGGTTTAGACTCCAACGCTAAATCAGTTACAAGCTGTGAATAACAATCATCAACAAAAGAACATATGGACAATGTGTTACAATTATGTATTAACAACTATCAATCAAGACCAATCATACCAAACCAATCCAAGGCTCCTACCTTGCCAAACAACATCATGGTACCTTAGATGATCACCCTATGTACCTATCCCAAGGCCACTACCTTGGCAAACCACAAGGCCACTACCTTGTCAAACCACAAGGCCACTACCTTGTCAAACCACAAGGCCACTACCTTGTCAAACCACAATAACATATCAAAAATCGCATAGCAGTTAATCACATAAGTGTACACACAAGTCCATCACAACCATAAAACATTCACAGCAACAATTTAGAAACAACTCAACACAGTGTCTCTTCCATCCCATCTGGAAGTCAAAAACAAAAATAAATATGGGACTATGAACACTCACCTGATCGCTCCTTCACACGTCCTTGCACTAGCAACAAGCTAACAAACCAAAAATAATGAATTTGGTTTAGTATATACATTATATATGGTATGGGTGAATCCTAGTCCAACCCAAAGCCCACTTTCCTTTTTTTTTTCCTTTTTTTCCTTTTTTTTCTCTTCTAAACCGACCCAAACACCCCTAATTTCGTTTTTTTCTTTGTTTTTTTTTCTTTTTATAGTTAATTAATATCTTATTAATATTACCTTAATTTACCTTAATTTATTTCAGCTCCTAAAACTCCCAAAACCTCAAAACCGTAAAACTAGTCAAATTTACGCGTTTTACCGTAAAAGACGTAAAATATACACTTTTATAAAAATCTCAAATTTTGAAATAAACTTTATAATTAAGTCCTAAATGACCTAAAACCATCCCGAAAAATATTCATTTGACTAATTACCTTATCCGAGACCTCTAAATGCTAAACCGTAAATCCTAAAAAAATACACTATTACTATAATACTTATACGTATACGTAACCACCAAAATATCACCATTTCATTTCATAGTCACTAATTGTGATCTCATGAACATGAATTAACCGTTCCTCGATTTACTTATGAGTACTCTATACTCATAAACTATAATCACACCAACCTCGTTCACACAAAATAAACACGTAACCACAAAAATCAAGTAGTCACACATAAAATAACCTAAAAGTAAGACCAAGTGACGAACCTCAAAACCACGGTTGTCACATCACTCCCTCCTAATAGAAATCTCGTCCCGAGATTTACTCCTTAGGATCAACACACAGACAACAAATCACATGAGGATACTTGTTCTAAATGAACTCCTCTCATTCCCACGTGAACTTCAGTTCAAGTTTCAAGATACCACATGTACAAACCAAAATAAAACCCATTGCCAAACTCTTGACCTCACATTCAATAAATCTCGCAAATTACTCTTCGATAAAACAAAGACTCTTATTAGCACAAAATCCAAATAACCGGACATGCAAATATGCATCCTCAAACAACATTTACCAATCCCAATACATGAAATGTATCATGTATACAATTCATTTCCCCAGGTAATTCTATGCTCATAAGCTAATGGTCTGATCTTCCCAAAGATCATAAATGGACCTACAAAACTCTACATCAACTCTTCTATTTTACCAAAACATACCACCCGTTACTATGGGTGAAACTCCATACATAACTTTGTCACTAAATCTAGTGGTTTCCTCCTTTTCTACATAGCATCCCTTGTTGCTCTCATTCTGTCCACAAACACCATTACCACATTAGTATCCTCTTTTACCAATTCTAGTCCACAATGAGGACAACTCACCCTATCCTTTCATATCGTGCCTCAAATGGCATTTATCGACTTCTAGTACGATAACTATCATAATATGAAAACTCATCCATCGCTAACGAGTTTCTGAACTACCTCTAAATCAATCACCCATGTCCAATTACGTTCATCAACTCCCTTCAGTCCGTATCCCAAACTACTTTAAATTCCAATTTCCTTACAAAGTGACCTATGACGGTCTTTCACATATCCATTAATTCTTCCAACTTCCCAACTACGTGACTTCTCATTCCTCTTGAAATAGGTGATGAATTAGTCAGTCTATCGACTATCACCCAACTCTCATCGTACTTAATCCCCCACCGCATTATGTATCCCTTCCACCAACTTCGTCCTTACATCGCCCTTTCTAAACTACTCCTATCCATGTAGGAAGTATAGTCTACGTCCCTTTCCTCCTTACGATTGTCCAAGCCACGCAACATAAATGTTGACGCGTTCACTGCTTTAGACAACTCAACTCGTGCAACCCACATCCTTCATCCAAACCACTCTAATACATCATCCCTATAGTTCAAGTTCGTCTCAGCTTCACCTCATCCTTCTTATCCCATGTCTCATCGACCATGCTTGCCTTTCCCAGATGGTACTTGGCCTTGCAATTTTCTTTCATCAATTAACTCCACCCATCACCTTTGCCAAATGTTCAATCAGAATGATTGAATATGTGTTGGATACGTTCATGATCCGTATAGATCATTCTCCACGTCTCGTACACCAAATGCCTCTAGCATTCTAGGCAGATATAACAGTCCAGCTCCACTAACTAAGTCTATCCAGTTCTTCCAAATCTTCAGTTCCTGCAACGTATAAGCGATCGCCTTTCTTTGTCGTCCTCGTACGCGTCCAAATCCCTGCTCCACGTATCGTCATGCTTCGCGAATTCATCCAGTCCTTCCGATAATGCCAAGATCTGCTCATCATCCAATCCACCTCTTCAGCCTCCAAAATGCTTCCTCGTCCTTCTTCACTTCGCCCCTTGCTGGTTCCACGATATGCCATCATCTCTGACTACTAGTCCTGGCCAACCAAATCCTAAAACTCACACTTGAAAATCTCACGTTTCATTCCCTTTACTAACAACTCCAAAACCAACACATAATTCGCCTCATCCTCCTTCTATGATTTGAGTAGATCAAGATGTCGTCGATGCTCCCGATGACAACTCGTTTATATACGTTCATGCACACTCGGTTCATTGACTCCATGAAACCGCTAGTGCTTTGGCGAAGCCAAATGCATAACCGTAAACCCAAAGCGTTCATACAACATCCATAGCAATTTCAATTATGTCCTCCTCACACCCTCTCTTAGCGGCAATACAAATAAATTCCTTGCAATTTCTAACAGCTCTTGTTCTTAATTCACTCCATCAACGATTTGCCTTGGAAGACACTAACTACAACTCCTCTCACTTCTCCTACTTGCTCTATTCATGGTTCTACCTCAACCCTCCTAAACCATACAAAACCAAAACTACATCCTGAATACACCAGATACGATCGACGAATTAAACCCACGGATAAGTAACGACATTTCACGTGCACCAATTAAAACAAATCAAAAACCATGAGACTCCAAAGAAAACTCAAACCCAAAACATGTATCAATTCCAAATGACCCATGACAACGAAAAATAATCCAAGAAACACCCAATGGCAACCAAAACATATTACGCCCCGCGACATATTATTTAAACCGTGCAAAAGATCGACTTTCCAAAAGAATATATATATATATATATATATATATATATATATATATATATATTTTTAAAATTTTTTTTTTTTACCTCCCCACATCTATGTGACTCAAACCATCTACAAACAACCTTCTAGACGTTCTCAATACTCAACTCAAAGACTAGGTATCCCGTGCATCCCAAATCATAAAAATAAAACTACTATTCAAACTCAACCTTGAACCCGACACTTGTACAACAATTCCGACCAGTCCACTGACCTCCCATGACTATACATTCTGAATATTTGAAAAGTACGTTCCGAGTACATAATTTTAGGCTTTTGAATCACCCAAAAAGCTTTAAAAACGAACAAGTTATGACGAAAACAATTTTATGCTAGTTGTTTTAAAAACTAAAGAATAGACTTAGTGACCAATGCAATCCTTTTCAATGAAAGATATAATTGTATGTGAAATATTCATAAACTCCTTTTAACCTTGTATTAATAACTATAAATGACATGAATCGGTTAAATCCAATTATATAAACTATGTAAGTAGAAAGAAATTTTACTTCGCTTTATTTTAAAGAAAGTCTTTTAGAATTTGAAATAAATAAGTGTTGATAAAAAAAAACTTATGTTACATCTTGTTTCAAACATGACTCCAACACCTTACCCTTATTTTACCGAATACAACCAACTATCTAACTCTATAGTAGATTTCCAAGTCCCCCCTTTTTCCATATACCAACCAAAATAAATGTAAGACTCAACCCAAAAGATTTCATTATCCCAAAAGAAATCTCCATTTATTTCAACGGACTTAAAACCTAGAACAACATTTTAAAACGTACACATGAAATATGAACTCAAAGAATACGCTACAAGACACAGTTCAAAAAATTCGAAACGTTGTTGAAACTCCATCAACTCCAGCACCATAAAACACGAACAAACACAAGGTACGTTCAAGTTATAATAACTAGTGAACGACCATATACCATAACTTAACACATAATAGTATATATACATCCGCATATATATACCTATTAAATCACCCAAAACAACTCGTTACCATACATGTCGGATCAACCAATCACGTCATACACTCGTTTTTCCACACGAGTAATCACCATCTCACCGTGCCACAACAAAGCATAAAACCCACCTCCAAAACCAAACCATATCGTGTGACCCCAAAATCACACAACACAACTATAACCCAAAACATATAACACACTAATAAAAATAGCCATATCGTAGGCAGCCGTTCCATAAACCCATATATTATACGTATACCCAATATCTACATCTCACCATATACAAGCATGTACTAATCCTCTTTCATGCAATCATACTTGAGAACCCATTGAAGTTGTGGTACTTGTATAACTATGTTGGCCACCATACTTATACAATTACCCTTTCCCCAATGCACTCCCTCCTATGATGACACTTATAAGAATCAATACAATATATAACACATAAATCTACCTACTCACATAAGCTCATAACCACATAACCAATAAGGTCCAAAACTCCATCTATAAAATAACATAATAAAACTCTTGGAATACAGAAATCCATAGTCTAGCTAAAACAGCCTAGACTAAATCCAAAACGAAAACATAATCAGTTATAAGTCATGTCGCCCATAAGAGTGGAAATAGCATAAGGTCCTTCATATTCACCTACTCCTAATAACTCGAACCACCACATGATTATTAGGGAACATGACTTAAACATCAAAAGAAAATAATACCCCTCAGGTACATAAAATAACCCAACAAAAGATAGAAACTACTATGTACCAAATTATGTACTATAATGTACATTATATGTAAAATACGACAATGACTAGCGTGGGCGATTATGGTTAAACCCGCACTACTCACAACTCGAAAAGAAAGTAAAATGTGGCTAAGTATGAACTTACTATGGTTCAATTCATACCAGTCAAAACATCACAATAAATAACATTCAAACACATCAATTATAATAAAATGCACACATACTCCTATGACGCCTATATGCAGGGACCCTTAAGCTATAGACTAGGCTACGCGACTAGGCAACCTAATTCTCTATAACCATTGTCTCTGATACCATTCTGTCACACCCCACCAATGGCGGAATATGGGGCGCGACGTATGGATATCATCACAACAAATGGTGTCTCTATAGAGAAGACTAAAATGCAAATATAATGTCATAAATGGCGACACAAATGTCATGACAATATCTCAACAATGCATGAGTCTAGGTAAGTAGGTAACAGTCCTACCACTTACCCAAGACAAACAATAAACATAAACCAAACAAACATATAGGTAAACTAAGAAGGAACGAGGATCTCCTTCTATATGCAATCCTAAGGCATCCAAGTCTAGACACTTCTATCCTCAAGCTTAACCACATTCTCACCTGAAAGAGACACTAAAACACGTCAACATAAAGTTGGTGAGAGTCATAGGTTTAGACTCCAACGCTAAATCAGTTACAAGCTGTGAATAACAATCATCAACAAAAGAACATATGGACAATGTGTTACAATTATGTATTAACAACTATCAATCAAGACCAATCATACCAAACCAATCCAAGGCTCCTACCTTGCCAAACAACATCATGGTACCTTAGATGATCACCCTATGTACCTATCCCAAGGCCACTACCTTGGCAAACCACAAGGCCACTACCTTGTCAAACCACAAGGCCACTACCTTGTCAAACCACAAGGCCACTACCTTGTCAAACCACAATAACATATCAAAAATCGCATAGCAGTTAATCACATAAGTGTACACACAAGTCCATCACAACCATAAAACATTCACAGCAACAATTTAGAAACAACTCAACACAGTGTCTCTTCCATCCCATCTGGAAGTCAAAAACAAAAATAAATATGGGACTATGAACACTCACCTGATCGCTCCTTCACACGTCCTTGCACTAGCAACAAGCTAACAAACCAAAAATAATGAATTTGGTTTAGTATATACATTATATATGGTATGGGTGAATCCTAGTCCAACCCAAAGCCCACTTTCCTTTTTTTTTCCTTTTTTTCCTTTTTTTCTCTTCTAAACCGACCCAAACACCCCTAATTTCGTTTTTTTCTTTATTTTTTTTTCTTTTTATTGTTAATTAATATCTTATTAATATTACCTTAATTTACCTTAATTTATTTCAGCTCCTAAAACTCCCAAAACCTCAAAACCGTAAAACTAGTCAAATTTACGCGTTTTACCGTAAAAGACGTAAAATATACACTTTTATAAAAATCTCAAATTTTGAAATAAACTTTATAATTAAGTCCTAAATGACCTAAAACCATCCCGAAAAATATTCATTTGACTAATTACCTTATCCGAGACCTCTAAATGTTAAACCGTAAATCCTAAAAAAATACACTATTACTATAATACTTATACGTATACGTAACCACCAAAATATCAGCATTTCATTTCATAGTCACTATTTGTGATCTCATGAACATGAATTAACCGTTCCTCGATTTACTTATGAGTACTCTATACTCATAAACGATAATCACACCAACCTCGTTCACACAAAATAAACACGTAAGCACAAAAATCAAGTAGTCACACATAAAATAACCTAAAAGTAAGACCAAGTGACGAACCTCAAAACCACGGTTGTCACAAAAACCCTTGCCACATCACTCATGTGCTCACATGATAAACCCTTGCTACACACTTTTGGGGATACTGCCAAAACCAGCCAGAGAATCAACCATCCAGATACAAGCTTACATTTTAAGCTTTGTTTGAGCCCTTAGATTAAATTCCAACAGCTATCTAATTCACATACGTCCAAGAATCAGTCACATGAAGCATATGAGTTCAAATTCAAGAGGGCATTTTTGGAACTTCAACCATTAGGGTTTTTAGTTTTTAGCTGTTCCTTAGTCACTTGTAAGGCTATATAAAGCCACTTAGGCCTTCACATTTCAGTTTGCTTTTGATTTTTCCTTGGTTCAAGTTTCTGTAAATCCTATTTCTAAGTTAATGAAATTGAGTTTGAAATCTTGAAGAAAAGTCATTGGCCAATCTTATTTACTGCTTTCATTTGTTATATGCTTGTTAGTTCTTGAAGTTCAAAACCTGTTTTCAAAAGAGGAGTGTGCAAAAGTTTGCATATTTCCTAATTTTCTTGATATTTTGCTAAGTCTTGTTCCAATCTTGGAATTATTGGGCTATAGGGCTGATCATAGCATCCTAACTGAGTTGGTTAAGGTGTGGTGAGGCTTATAACTTGGGGATAATCAAGTGTGGGGTAACAAGTTTGCATTAATCAAGTTTTTCCAAGTTTATGATTTTTATGATATTGTGCTTAACCCTTGTTCAATCTTAGCAGGCTTATTGTGGAAGCTTGTGCTTGTTCTTGCTAGCACATAAGCTCAAAATTCGTGGGTGTGATCCGCATCTTCATATGCTATTAGTGCAATCGAAGAGTCCTTCGAATACCAAAGTCCTCGATTAATGGTTCCTTTAAGATATCAAAAGATCCGTTTCACAGTAGCCAAGTGTAACTCAGTAGGCCTAGTTTGATACCAAGCACACATACATATAGCAAACTGAAGATCAGGTCGACTAGCTGTGATATACAAAAGAGTACCGATCATTCCACGATACAGTGTCGGATCAACTACAACTCCATGTGAATCTGCATCAAGCTTAGTTCGTTCCACCATTGGAGTATCCACGGGGTCGCAAGATTCCATCTTATACTTTTTAAGCGATTCAAGGGCATACTTGGATTGATTGATAAAGATGCCTCTAGGACTCTGAGATATCTGAAGACCTAAGAAGAATGATACCTTGCCCATCATTGACATCTTAAACTTGGAAGACATGAGTGTCCCAAACTCATTCGATAAGGTTTGGGTCGAGGCTGCAAATATAATATCATCAACATATATTTGTATCATAATCATATCTTTACCTCGTTTCCGAATGAACAGCGTGGGATCCACCTTGCCTTTAGCGAAGCCTTGTTGTGACAATCTGTCAATTTATGGTCGATATTTTATTCTCAATATTTATTTGAAAACATTATTTTAATGTTACATTATGAACTCACTTATTTTTGGGAAGAAATTTGGATTTACGTCTTGAAGTAGCGTCGACTACGTCTAAACCGGAGGATTCAACGTTACGTGCTTAGGTTTACATACACCGTCATTGGTGACAGTCCGACATTTCAGAAAATAAATTTATCCGTGAATATTATTTTGGAGTTTTAAATTTGTGTTGGTTCATAAACTCACAAATTTACGAGAAGAGATTAGGACTTACGATTTTATTTTAACGTCCTTTACGACTAAACCGGAAACCTTAGGATTACGTATTTACGTTTTCGAACTCCGTTTTTGATGAAACAATTTTTATTAGATTCGTTTTGTGCCGTTGATTCATAATTTATAAAAATGTTTTTCGTAAAACGACCCGAGGGCACACAAATCGAGGAAACTATAATCGAGGAATACCCGTAAATTAGTGGGATGAGACAAAAACAAGTTTTGTCTCACCCCACACATGGGACGGCCCAACTAGTGCCATCACCACCCTTGATGTGGCAAATTTGCAACAATGTAGCTTACACTTGTAAGCTAAGCTTACAAGTTAAGCTACACTTCACACCAACACATCAAAACCACCAAACTAAAACCACTTATTCATTTTTCACTCATGCAAACAACTACACATTTCTCTCATCCTCTCAATTGTGCCGTCCACCATCATCACCCTACACTCCATTTTGATCAAATTAACCACAAAATCCTATGTTATTCATACATATGATGATGCCCTCTTGAAGCTCTCTTGAATGGTGGTGGTTATAACATCCATGGAGGAGTTTCCATGGAGTCTTGTGGCTGATTTTCCACAAGGAGTTTATGAAGATTGGTGGTCTTGAAGATGGTCTTGGTTATGCACAAGTTTCTCCATCAAAATCCATGTTTTGATCAACCTACATCATCATGGTGGTATAAAGATTGTCCTCCTCATCCTCTTGTTATTTTTATGTAATCGTGTATTTTATTTCCCATTGTATATGTATATGATGATTATATGATGATAAAAATATTGTGTGGGGACTTGGTGTTGATAAACATGCTTAAAAAGATGAACAAACTACATGTAAAATGGGTAAATCATGTTTAAATGGTAGGCTGTATAAAAACAGTAACTAACCACATGTTAGACTGATAAAATGATGAAGTAGAATCAATTTACAGTAAGCTATGGGTCTTGTACACATGTGAGAGTTGGCCATGCAATGGAATCATTGTAATGAGTGAGATATGATCAAAACAAGTTTAGAGTACCAATCTGAGTTCACTGTTTTGGACGATTTTTAGAAACTACTTAGAGGCTGATTCAACAGCATCTATAGGAGAGTTAAATGGAGCACATATCATGTAGTTTATGTGATAAAAATTTGAGATTATATCTCCATATAGAACTCTAGATATGTCAGTTTTGGTGAATATGAAAATAATAATCAGATTTTGAGAATTAATGTTTATTATTATTATATAAGCACTCAAAATTATATTGTATAAAATGTAAAATAAAAACCCACTAACTTATGGATTTTATTTATATAAATATGTTAAAAGTTAAATAAATGGATAAATTATGAAAATGGTAGTGGAATAATATTTATAAGTTATAAAAACTATAAACTTGATTTTTACGACTTTTTCGGCTATTACCGTAAAATTAACGGTTTTCGCCATTTAAAACTTAGATGATCAAACCCGTCTAATGTAAAGTTTTTAAAAGTCATATACTGATATATAAGTATCTAATACAAGTAAAAACCGATAAAACTCGAACTATAGGACATACGGACATTAACGAGCTAACTTAGCATATTGGACTAATAATTGGACTAAATAAGATAAACACTTATAAAAAGTACTTATTTGGCTTAACCCATTTAGGCCCAACTTGTAAAGTGTAGATACTGATAATATAAGTATAACATAGAGTAATACAAGCTAAAGAACTTATACTAAGTTTATTGGACCTAAGACACGTAAATAAGTAAAACTAGTAAACTAGTAAGAAGTTACCAATACGTAAACACTAAAATGAGTAAAGGAGAATATGTAAACCCACTTGATCATCATATATATAAAATCATCATATGTATACATAATTGTTATTTTTATAAAGTCATTGGAAATGAGTCTAAGACGAGTATTATTTGTCTAGGTTTCCGTGATTGAAGCACGTACCGTACGTCCGAATTGCTGATAAGCCGCCTTCCCACATCAACGTGAGTTCATAGCCTCGCACTCTTTTAAATGTCTTTATAAATGTTTTATAAACCCGCGAGGGAGATAAAATGTTAGTTCTTATGGAATAGGACACCATTTGTCCCGATTGTTTGTTTATTGATTTGGACCCGAATGATTGTATGACCCGATTGTATGACCCGATAAATGATTAAAGGACCCGATAGATGAAATAAAATGGATTATTAAAGTTAGGTTATGTCACTAAAAGTCCCATTAGCATGAATTGTGCACTACCGGGATTTGGTAGACGCTTATGCATATAATAGTACTATTTGGGGACGATCACCCCAGTTCGCGCCTTGACGGTTGATCCCCGTCGTGTCAAATTGATTGGTAAGAGAATTTATGTATGAGAAGATTTCCATAGCGTGACCTTTGTGACGACACGCTACTTTAGATGGGCAAATTGAGTATCGGGTTAGCTACCCGTTGTTTGGTTTAGTGAGGTAACAATGTCACGCGGCTTATAATAATCCAACTAACGAAATACTACTAGACGCACCGAATTATGATGTATTGCCTGACTAGCAATACGGGGTCATACTAATGATATTATTTTCGTGTTTTGGTTTTTCATAACCATATTCATATAACGGTTTTTATTTTCATACAACGTCATAAGACGTATTGTATGATGTTTTTACGACATTGGCTCGTATAATGATTTTTAAGGCAACGCCTATATTATGATTTGATAAAGATTTGTATAAAATGATTTTGGCTATTTTATGGCCTATTAAAATGATTTGTTCAAAATGATTTTCAGTAATAATTTTATACTGATATTATATTGATGGATTTTATTAAACTCTATGAATTCACTCGGCGTTATCGCTGACCTTTTCTTTTAACATGTTTTATCTCAGGTACTTGAAGGTAATTCTCGGGAAGACGATAAGAATTCATGGCCCGCACTTAAACTATAATTTCCATTCAAACACTTTGTAAAACCTGTATTAAATACAATGACTTGGGACCTATGTAACTTTGATATTTATGAATGGAAATGCTTTATTATTAAATGACGCGATTTTTAAGCGTTGTCTATGATGTGAGTGATGTGCTATCCCGTAACACCAACGAGTCTTCCGCTGAATTGAGTTGTATAAATTTGGGGGTGTTACAGTTTGGTATTAGAGCTCTCGTTATAGAGAACGAAAGATTTTTAAAACTAAGGTTTTGAATAAAACATTTCAAAATCTTTTAACTATAAACATTTTTTCTAAAAATGTCTAAAAATCTTTTGACTATAACGGTGCCGAAGAATTCCCGAGTTACCGACAAGGCCAGACTGAGAAAGTGTTATTTTAATATATATATATATAACTTGGATTATATATATATATATATATATATATATATATATATATATACATATATGATATAATTTTATTACATGATTGTTTGATGATTATTTTGATATTTATACGAGGTATTTATACGACGTAGATTGTCACAAGGAACCCTAAATCCCCTAGTAAATCAATCGAATCTATTCTCATAGGAATTCTAGCTATCCTAGATTTAAATCAAGTTGTGGATATTTATGATCCCAACAAATGGTTGATATTCGTAGAAATGTAGATATTAGTTGATTGTGATATTGAAAAAGAATTGGCGAGATTAAATCTGATATCGATGTCATGACGATCTTTCCTTATAGAGTGGAGTTTGACAAAACGTTATCACTCGGAAAGATGTCATCTGATTCGTTGTCATCCAATTCTTAAATCAAAATCGAAAGGGTGAATGTTGCAGTTGAGGCTGTCATTGGAACCATTACCCAAAAGCCTCATGCCACTAGTACCTTTCCGAGAAGTCTAATTGAATGTATGAGTAATCTCATACTAGTGATTCATTTGATAATTGTTGTTGTAAGAGCTATAGGATTGGAAATTAAGTATTGTTCATATCGAGCTTTTATTGTCCTATTAAGGCCTAAGAATAAAGTTGGAATATTAGAGAATAAGGTAGGATGTTGCATTGGGTATATAATTGGTTGAAACTTGAATAAAGTAAAAACTTAACTTATATGGAATATGAAATTGTTAAGAGGAAGTCGTTAAGTTCTTTGATTGAATTATAAGGTTTTAAATGATTGTTAGTTCGTGTCAAGGGTTGTTCCTATACCATTGTCCAATAATGAGGATGCCCAGTGTCCAGGAAATAAATTGAAGAAATCTTCTTCTGAATTGGGACCGATGGATCTTTCGGGACATGTGGAACACCTAGTGACTCTTGTAGATTAGTATTCATTGTGGTATCTTTAAAAAATCCCTAACTTAGCTGAGATATCAGTTGGTAGGATGAGTTCTGAGAATTGTATGACATAGTGACATGTAATGTGTTATGGTACAATTTTGACTTGTTTGTGATTAATGAAAAAGACTACCTTTGATTGCTAAATTCTACATGTATCGATGATATCTATCCTTTATTGCTTCATCCTAATGTTCGCATTAGTGATGCAACCATTGAACAAGTACTAATATTGAATTAAGTTACGTTGTGGATTATTCTCTTTATATTCCTGAGTGCCATCAAAGTCATGAATCTCATGATTATTTGGCTAAGCTCATTTCCTATTATATTGTAGTTAAGTTCTTGGTAAACAACTCTTCATCACTCTTTTGCAGATCACACATTGTTTTTATAAAGTTAAAACGGCATCCTTTGAGAAAAATTGAATTTTCATCACTATAATGATTATTCAAAGTGAGACTTATAAGTGATTGTTATCGAAATGAATTTGTTTATAAAACACCTTGGAAAACTTAATTGTTTTCATAACAAAGAAATCTTTGTAAATTTATTTTTGATTCTTATTTAAGAATTAAGCATGAAAGTGTTTTTATTATAAACATGATGATAAAGTTTTGACGAACTGAGTATTGCATCGTTAATCTTGAAATTATATATAGTTGCGCGCCTACATACAATTTGGAATGGACCATGCAAGGCTGATTAGTAGTCATCATAAAACTGATTAATAAATACTAAATTTTCTTTGAAGATTGTGAAAGATTAAATTTTATGAGATCTGCAAGAAGTGAAAAATAAGGACATAGTGTTAGGGACACTACATATGTGCCTGTAGCATCCATTCTTCTGAGTCGAATTTACTCATCTGAGGAAATTGTCTTATTTGACAATTGACAATTCTTTCTTGTCCAATTCTCCCGTAGTGAGATTCTTAGGAAAAGTATCTGATTACCGAGTGTTGATACCCGACTGGATGTATCGACCTTCCTATCATTTCTTTTGATTTGACTTCATTTGAATGACATGGGTAACGATCCGAGGAGCTTTCGAATGCGTACTCAAATTATGAAAACATGGGATATATTCATATTCATTAAATGTTTTCGTCTGTATCTGATTTGAAATTCTCTCGCATAGATTATGCGTTGACCTTACTCTTTTAAGGTTAGTTATGTCTCCATATATCCCTGAATTTGTGAAAGATTAAGAGTTATTATTAGTCTTTTGAGAAGATCACATCTTATCGACGGTGATGAAACTGGAAAGTTGATAGTGCCAGTAGAATGGATTAATTGTTTATGACATAACGACATTGTCTTAATTGATGGGAACTCGAGTAGAATTCCCCTAAATGATAAGATGTTGATTATCAAAAGTGATCTAAATAATTCTTGATGGATGACCATATCCTGCATTTAGACTTGAAATTATACCATGAATGGTTATGAATTAGTTATAGATATTGTAATCTAGAAGAACCCAATATGAATTTACTAAAAGATGTTTCCGTTATCTGAAACTTTAGGAGGTATTTTTTGATGAATTACCTAGACTTTCGCCATTAAGGCAAGTTGAATATTGGTATTGATTATATTCTCGGTGCTGCACATGTGGCGTGTGCACTGTACGTCAGCACCATATGAATTAAAGGAATTACCGTACAACTGAGAGAGTTGTCGGAGAAAGATTTTATTCTACCGAGCTCGTCATTATGAAGAGCTATGGTACTATCATTCCTTATATTTATAGATTACTGTGAACTGAGTAAATTGACAATCGAAAACGATATCCATAACTCGAAATGGAAGATTTGTTCGATCATTTACAAGGTTCTAGCAATTTGATCCACGGCATGGTTATCATCAACTTCGCATCTGCGAAAAGATTATGTATTCCAATCACTACATCTGATACTTGTAATGAACATTATGAGTTTCACATGATGTCGTTTGGATTAACTAATACACATGTGGCATTCATAAATTTGGTGAATCACGTGTGTAGGCTGTAATTTGATAAATTCATGCTCGTGATCATTAAGGACCATTTATTTGTTTCTAAGAATAAGAATGAGTTAATAATTATTTAATAGATTGCCCTGAATTAACCGAACGATAAAAACCTGTACCTTAAGTATTTAACATGTGATTAAAGACTTAATCCTTTATATTAATTGACCATGTGATTAATAGATAATGGAATATAAATTGACCCTTCAAAATTTAGAGCCCTTTTAAGACTTTGGGTTTTACTAAAAAGAAAAATAGAAATATGTTTTGACAGATATTTTATCAAAGAACTTTTTAGGGATTGTTCCCTTATACCCAAAATATTTAACTAAACTTCTGTTTAGGGGTAAATGTTTGTGTATACTTCTAGACAACCTAAGAAAAATTGAGGAAACTATATAACTTATTACTTGAAATTTGAAACGATAATTTTTGCTTTTCAACTAAGAAAATGTTGACCAAAGTATAATCAAAGATTTTTTTTCAAACATTTACGAATCTTATTAATTATTTTCTATAAATCAACAAAAATCTTGTTAATTAAATTCAAATCTATTTTTGAACATTTTATATAATTGGTCGAACTAAGAAATTTAAAATTTTTACGCTTACGTTTCAAAAAAAAATTTAACTAATTATTATTTAATTACTTGTAGTAATTATCGACGCTTTAAACGTCGGATTAAGCAAAACTGATGAAAATGATAGCTGAAACGAAACTGAAACTTAGAAAATATGAAGAAAGGTGAACGTAATTACTGACACATTATGTAGAAAATATAAAGAACCAATTAGGATATGTTCCTTAATAATGAAGGTGCAAAATAAATTGCCGAACGACATAAAAAAATAAACGATGTTTGTAAAAAGGATAATATAAATAATAAAAAGGGGTTCGCGACTAATGTGAACCATTAAAATTGAGAAGCCAATAGCGTTAAATGTTTTAAAGGCCACTTGTGGTTGCCTAAATATGGAGATTTTGAGATGTAGTCATGTTGGAATCTTGTAAGTATAAGTATTCTATTTATGTCATTTCTGACTAAAAGTATCTTTGTCTGAAGAAGTTGTACTGATGGCAAATTATGAAGGCAGAGATCGCCTCATACATTAGTAAACGTCTAGCTATTGCAAAGGTCATCATCTGAATTTGATTCGATTTGGGTCATCGTCGACAGACTGACCAAATCTGCTAATATCATTCCCGTTAATGATAAATGCAAAAGAATTATGTAAACATAGTGTGCCTGTATCGAACATCTTTATCAAGATCCTCGCTTCGCATCGAATTTCTAGAGATTTGCTCAGAAATCATTGAGAACAAACCATGATGAGAGTACTTTTTACCACCCCAAATCGAAGGGACGAGGTAAAGTAACGATACAAAGTAATATAAGTGTTGTTTTATGTTTGAATGATTGACCTTTGGTAATGAACCGTATAATCGTTTTCCTTTGGAAAGATTATCATTGATAATCATCGTATTAGGATCGAGATCCAATCTTGTTAGGATCTAAATATTAGAGCATCTGTAAGCAAGAGTTGAGATGAAGACATCCGACATACACCCATTGTGAGTTGGACATGTCTTCTGGGTTTAAGGTTTCCTATGATGGCGAACCTAACCTTGAAGTGCCAGATGGGTAGCGAAGTTATGCCAAAATTTTTAACCTTGGAGAAATGAATTAATGATCTGACAAATCATGGGATATAAGTCCCCGTTGTATGGGACCATTGAGATGATGTAAAAGATTTGGTTTGAAAGGCATATAAGCTGGATCTACCCAAGGACTTCAAGAGATGCGTGAATTATGTTTCGTATATCGAACTTGATGGAATATCTATCAAGTGAAAATCTGAATTCTTCTTAATAAAGCTTAGATCGGCGAAAAGTTGCATTCATCAGAAACCCGTGAACATCATGGATAGAGAAAGTAAGTCAACATTTAGCCTGATCTTATTCCCGTAGTTATGTTTAATGAAACTCACGTATTGTAAAGAATTACACTTGTGAGAAAAGACCGAATGTGGAGGAAATACCCACATGGCTTTAACTCTATAAGAAGCGAGTAGTAAGATGATCTTTGAGGACAAAGATCATGTTTAGGGGTAAATGCTGTGACAATCCCTCAATTTATGGTCGATATTTTATTCTTAATATTTATTTGAAAATATTATTTTAATGTTACATTATGAAATCACTTATTTTTGGGAAGAAATTTGGATTTACGTCTTGAAGTAGCGTCGACTACGTCTAAACCGGAGGATTCAACGTTACGTGCTTACGTTTACATACACCGTCTTTGGTGACAGTCCGACATTTCAGAAAATAAATTTTTCCGTGAATATTATTTTAGAGTTTTAAATTTGTGTTGGTTCATAAACTCACAAATTTACGAGAAGAGATTAGCACTTACGATTTTATTTTAACGTCCTTTACGACTAAACCGGAAACCTTAGGATTACGTATTTACGTTTTCGAACTCCGTTTTTGATGAAACAATTTTTATTAGATTCGTTTTGTGCCGTTGATTCATAATTTATAAAAACGTTTTTCTTAAACGACCCGATGGCACGCAAATCGAGGAAACTAGAATCGAGGAATACCCGTAAATTAGTGGGATGAGACAAAAACAAGTTTTGTCTCACCCCACACATGGGACGGCCCAACTAGTGCCACCACCACCTTTGATGTGGCAAATTTGCAACATTGTAGCTTACACTTGTAAGCTAAGCTTACAAGTTAAGCTACACTTCACACGAACACATCAAAACCACCAAACTAAAACCACTTATTCATTTTTCACTCATGTAAACAACTACACATTTCTCTCATCCTCTCAATTTGCCGTCCACCATCATCACCCTACACTCCATTTTGATCAAATTAACCACAAAATCCTATGTTATTCATACATATGATGATGCCCTCTTGAAGCTCTCTTGAATGGTGGTGGTTATAACATCCATGGAGGAGTTTCCATGGAGTCTTGGGGCTGATTTTCCACAAGGAGTTTATGAAGATTGATGGTCTTGAAGATGGTCTTGGTTATGCACAAGTTTCTCTATCAAAATCCATGTTTTGATCAACCTACATCATCATGGTGGTATAAAGATTGTCCTCCTCATCCTCTTGTTATTTTTATGTAATCATGTATTTTATTTCCTATTGTATATGTATATGATGATTATATGATGATAAAAATATTGTGTGGGGATTTGGTGTTGATAAACATGCTTAAAAAGATGGACAAACTACATGTAAAATGGGTAAATCTTGTTTAAATGGTAGGCTGTATAAAAACAGTAACTAAACACATGTTAGACTGACAAAATGATGAAGTAGAATCAATTTACAGTAAGCTATGGGTCTTGTACACATGTGAGAGTTGGCCATGCAATGGAATCATTGTAATGAGTGAGATATGATCAAAACAAGTTTAGAGTACCAATCTGAGTTCACTGTTTTGAATGATTTTTAGAAAATATTTGAGGCTGATTCAACAGTAGCTATAAATGAGTTAAATGGAGCACATATCATGTAGTTTATGTGATAAAAGTTTGAGCTTCTATCTCCATATAGAACTCTAGATATGGCAGTTTTGGTGAATATGAAAATAAAAATCAGATTTTGAATTAATGTTTATTATTATAATATAAGCACTCAAAATTATATTGTATAAAATGTAAAATAAAAACCCACTAACTTATGGATTTTATTTATATAAATATGTTAAAAGTTAAATAAATGGATAAATTATGAAAATGGTAGTGGAATAATATTTATAAGTTATAAAAACTATAAACTTGATTTTTACGACTTTTTCGGCTATTACCGTAAAATTAACGTTTTTCGCCAATTAAAACTTAGACGATCAAACCCGTCTAATGTAAAGTTTTTAAAAGTCATATACTGATATATAAGTATCTAATACAAGTAAAACCGATAAAACCCGAACTATAGGACATACGGACATTAACGAGCTAACTTAGCATATTGGACTAATAATTGGACTAAATAAGATAAACACTTATAAAAAGTACTTGGGCTTAACCCATTTAGGCCCAACTTGTAAAGTGTAGATACTGATAATATAAGTATAACATAGAGTAATACAATCTAAAGAACTTATAATAAGTTTATTGGACCTAAGACACGTAAAGAAGTAAAACTAGTAAATTAGTAAGAAGTTACCAATACGTAAACACTAAAATGAGTAAAGGAGAATATGTAAACCCACTTGATCATTATATATATAAAATCATCATATGTATACATAATTGTTAGTTTTATAAATTCATTGAAAATGAGTCTAAGACGAGTATTATTTGTCTAGGTTTCCGTGATTGAAGCACGTACCGTACGTCCGAATTGCCGATAACCCGCCTTCCCACATCAACGGGAGTTCATAGCCTCACACTCTTTTAAATGTTTTTAGAAATGTTTTATAAACCCGCGAGGGAGATAAAATGTTAGTTTTTAGGGAATAGGACACCATTTGTCCCGATTGTTTGTTTATTGATTTAGACCCGAATGATTGTATGACCCGATAAATGATTAAAAGACCCGATAGATGAAATAAAATGGATTATTAAAGTTAGGTTATGTCACTAAAAGTCCCATTAGCATGAATTGTGAACTACCGGGATTTGGTAGACGCTTATGCATATAATAGTACTATTTAGGGACGATCACCCCAGTTCGCGCCTTGACGGTTGATCCCCGTCGTGCCACATTGATTGGTAAGCGAATTTATGTATGAGAAGATTTCCATAGCGTGACCTTTGTGACGACACGCTACTTTAGATGGGAAAATTGAGTATCGGGTTAGCTACCCGTTGTTTGGTTTAGTAAGGTAACAATGTCATGCGGCTTATAGTAATCCAACTAACGAAATACAACTAGACGCACCGAATTACGAGGTATTGCCTGACTAGCAATACGGGGTCTTACTATTGATATTATGTTCGTGTTTTGTTTTTTCATAACCATATTCATATAACGGTTTTTATTTTCATACAACGTCATAAGACGTATTGTATGATGTTTTTACGACATTGGCTCGTATAATGATTTTTAAGGCAACGCCTATATTATGATTTGATAAAGATTTGTATAAAATGATTTTGGCTATTTTATGGCCTATTAAAATGATTTGTTCAAAATGATTTTCAGTAATAATTTTATACTGATATTATATTGATGGATTTTATTAAACTCTAAGAATTCACTCGGCGTTATCGCTGACCTTTTCTTTTAACATGTTTTATCTCAAGTACTTGAAGGTAATTCTCGAGAAGACGATAAGAATTCATGGCCCACACTTAAATTATAATTTCCATTCAAACACTTTGTAAAACCAATATTAAATACAATGACTTGGGACCTATGTAACTTTGATATTTACGAATGGAAATGCTTTATTATTAAACGACGCGATTTTTATGCGTTGTCTATGATGTGAGTGATGTGTTATCCCGTAACACCAACGAGTCTTCCGCTGAATTGAGTTGTATAAATTTGGGGGTGTTACACTTGTGTAATGAGGAATTGTGACAATAGATCATACCATGCGCGTGGAGCTTGCTTCAACCCATAGAGAGCCTTCTTAAGCTTGTACACATGATTAGGATATTTAGGATTCACAAAACCATCCGGTTGTTGAACATAGACCTCTTCCTTGATTTCTCCATTAAGAAATGCCGTCTTCACATCCATCTGATAGACGATCATATTCATGTGGGCTGCATAAGAGAGGAATAGTCTAATAGCTTCCAAACGGGCAACAGGTGCAAAGGATTCCATAAAGTCGATGCCCAATAATTGCTTGTATCCACGAACTACTAGACGAGATTTGTTCTTCAATATTCCGCCTAACTCATCGAGTTTCACCTTGTAAACCCATTTCAAAGTGAGTAATTGCACTTGATCCAGGCATGGGACAAGTCCCCATACTTCAAGACGTATAAATTCATTAAGTTCTTCTTGCATAGCTTCTATCCAACATGATTGAGTAAAAGCTTGTTGCCATGTCTTAGGTTCAACTTCAGTGAGAAAAGCATCAAAGTGACAAAACATTGCACTTTCTTGTAACTGACTTCGTGTGGATATCGGACGATTAGGGTTACCAATAATAGAATCTATAGGATGATCCTTTGTCCACTTGTTTTCATGTTCACGAATCCATGGATTGGAGTAAACTGTAGAAGGAGCTTCCTCTGAGGTGGACGACCCGACTTGATTAGGGTCGGGAATACGTACACCAAAGAATGGAAGTTCACGCATTTGAAGGAATTCCAAATCGTGATCATCATCATCCTCTTCATAATCAATAGGCATGACATGGTCTAGGTTTCAACAAAATTCCGATGTACTGTGACAACAAGAGTGCAATTGCCTTATGCTGCAACAACGTTCAATTCTCCCGGTCGAAGCTCCTTAGATTTCTCTATTTCTATCGGCAAAGATTTAGCAACATTGTCACTTGGCTGACGCTGTTTTGATTGTAAATTCAATTTTTTTAAAAACAAGTATTAGATTTACATATTAGGAGAAGGCAAACGGGCAATAAGCTGCGCCGCTAGCCCTTTTTGTATAGCAAAACCAAGTCTATTAAATACAACGTTTGTGGATTTAGGAGTCAAAACATTCCTATTCATAACACGTTGTATTCTCGTAAGTACCTCCACCGCCTCAGGTGCAAGGAAACCAAATGTATCAAATGCAAAAGGAATAAACACGTGTTGATTTTCAACACATGCTTTCTCGTGTTTAGTCACTTTGCACGAGGCGGCTTTTATAGCAGCCTGACCCGCTGTAAAATCTCGACTGCCTAGCCCCACGAGAGGAGAAACCCCTATCAAATCAACGCACGCATGTTTACCTCCAACCCATCCAAAAACCAAAACATCAGCGGGTCTCAGTGTGGATCTTCCATCTGTGGGTCGGTCAAGAAATTCACAGGTGCCTCTTTCTTGGCGGAGATCCCGGCACGCCTACATATGTCGTAAAGAACGTCCCTAACAAAATCATGTCGATACTTGAAGCCCGGAAGTTCTTTACAATGAACCGCATGTTCCCCAAAAGAATCCAAACATGCCTTGCGACAAATAGGGCATATAGCATCAACCGGAAATAATGGAATCATAAGGCGATACTTAAGGATAGTGCGGTATTCCACCGGCGACATATGTTGACCGAGCCCGTCTATGGGGATAGCTTGTAGGAAATCTTGAGCATGTGGTGCGCGCAGACACTCGAAAACTGCTTTCTGTCTAACCGTCATGTCAAATCGAAAAATATTTTCAAAGTTTGCATCATCGATATTAACACCTTCAAATGACGTTTCAAAGATTTCTTGAATAAATTATTGCTTGCATTCAAGCGAAATACAATGTGTTTGAATCTCATCAAAACGTTTTGAAAGCGAAGAATATGAATCTTGAAGCTTTAAAAATATAGCGTCAGATTCGTGACACGTACTATCTACCACATTATCCACAGATTCAACATTATGCATAATAGAATCATTATCAACACTGTTATTCACACAGACGGAGACTATATCATGAGACATCACTTGCTTCAGAAGCTGATCATTTTGGCGTGAAACCCATTCTATTTCAAGTAAACTGTTTTCATAAGCATCATCCATTTCATTGAAAACACGTCTAACTTCTTCTATTTCCAAAAGCAAATCCATTTAACTAGATTAACATTTGTTGATAATGATTTATTCTCTTTTCATTTGATACTAGAGATTTTGCATGTAAAAACTTATCGTCACAGTCTCTTCGAATTGAAAAATGGATTAACTATGCGACTCAGTTGTCTTTGGTGAAACAAATAGTTGTGTCGTTGTATTAAATTAAAAAGTGCAAAACTTAAAGTAAATTGGTGGTTAATTAAATCTAAACAAACCTAATTAAAGCTTAAACTTGTGCAATATTAAAAACTTTGAAAAATAAATTAATTAAATGACTTAAAATTAAAGCGTGACGAAAAATTAAAGTTGGCAAAGTATTAAAAATGTAACTTAAAAACAAAACAAAGCAAAATATAATCCCAAACCCAAGGCCATCGGAATGTCAGATCGGAAAGCTGTCACCATGCCCATCGGAATCTAGACCGCAATGTGTCTATCGGAATGTATATAATTAGGTCTATCGGAATATGGAAAGAGTGCTATCTATCGGAATGTCACTTCCATCGGAATATACCCATCGGAATGTGGTCCAGATCGGAATATTTCTCAATAAAATTGGGCAGCACTTCGACTCAAAATACCTCAAGACCCGTCGGAATGTGCGATCGCAATGTGCAATCGCAATACCAGATCGGAATGAGGGTGATGTTACTCTAGATCGCAATCCCGGATCGGAATGCAAAACCCTTGTCCCATGCTGTCACCATCGGAATGTGGGTGATGCTATCGCAATGTGTAATTTCTCTTCTTTTCGATGGAGAGCAAATTCGCAATAAGCACAAGAACCAAATAAGCTAATTCTAATAAGCAGTAACAAATACTAAAATGAAATGGAAACAAAACGAGACAATAAGGTAAAAAGTTAAAACCTTTCGAAATTTAAAAGACGAAACTTAATGAAATGGAATTTAAAAGGTAAAACTTTTTAAGAAAAACTTGAAAACACTTAAGCTAAATACCAAATAAGCACATAAGATTGTCAAACTTGTGGCTTATTTCGTATGAAAACATAAAGGGAAAAGAAAAGACAAAACTTTTAATCAAATGAGCAAAGGGATTAAGCAAAACTTGCTTAATCCGAATTTAAAACAAACCAAAAACAAGAAAGGTAGAAAGAGAATGATAAAAGTAAACTTGATTAAAAGTAAAAGTAAGATTAAAGCAACAAAATGAAGAACACTTACTTGGAATTTAAATGAATTAAAGTGCAAGACAATGTATTTAAATGGACATGAATTTAAATGACAAGGTAAATAAAATGAAAGAACTAATTGTCACTATTAGCCAACAAAAACAAATGAAAACACTAATGATCTATTTATAGGGGAGATTGGGGAGGTGCTTAGAAGCTTCCTCCCCTCTTTCTTCTTTCCTTAATTGCATGATTAAGTCCTTGTCTTCTTAATCTTTTGACTTTAACGACTTTGTATCGGGATTTCTTTAAACTCGTCTTGTAATTCTTCAATAAATTAGACTTGAGTTCTTCGGCTTTTAGTAAACTTCCGTCTTTTGACTTTTTCTTCGATAAATCTTCAAAATTGGTCTTGGACTTCCGTTCTTTTTGCACTCTTGATTTTTTGACTTCGTCTTTCGTCTTTTTCTTCGATAAAAGCCCGTGAATGCCCGTGTTTTCTCCCTTTTTTAACAATTTCGTCCTAAATCACAATAAAAACACAAACCACGCATAATTCCGACATTTACGACATAAAATACACGTTTTGGCTTGGTTATTATTGTAGTTAGGTGGTAAAAAGGATGGGTGTTTACACACCTATCACATAAGATTACGTTGATTGGTGAATAACAATAACAATCTAATGGCATACTCCTTTTGACAAACTATAAAGTAGGTATAGCGCACCGTTGGTCATGTACCCGGTTAAGGAAGGAGGTGTTATGCCATTAGTCGCTAAACAAATTCCCGGCTCGTCTGTGCATCAAATTGAAATCACCTACGATTATTAACAGAATTGTACCTTAAGGGTGATTTACCACAAATTCACATCCAAACACAATGAACAAGGGTATTTCTTTGTGCGTAGCCAAGTTCTAGCAAAAGTACGTTGTGAATAAGTTGTGGGTAAATTCTTTAACTGGATTAACCAATACCTCAACATAATTTATGTAGAAATTTAGTCTCGTAAAAAAGTTTACTAAATGTTTTATTAGACTTATGCTATGGAGTTGTATGCATGCTTCTCCATACATTGATTTTGACATCAAAATTTATACCCTTAAATTTTAAGTCGAATGCTCCTAATTGACGAACACTTGAAATTACTACGTCATCAAATGAGATTTTTGGGTGATGTTGTAATGAAGAGAAAACTTTCATAGAATGAGAATTCGTATGATGGTTCTACGTTACTCAGATTAGACGACTTAATTAAATTACTCAGTGAAATCTGGAAACTTAAGGCATTCAGAGGGGATGAAACATGTTTACAATGCAAAACGTTTTTGGCAATGTAAATCCCTTAAATATCTTGAAATTAAAAATTGTTTGTCAATTTAATTGTTCGACAAGTCGCTATGTTGAGTACATTCATTACTAGCGGACCAACTGACGTAATGGATCTATGCCAATATAGTTCTAGAATTCAAGGAAAATAATATGGTTTTTATACCAGGGTAATTTTATTTTCTTGAAAGTATTTTGTTATTGAAAATACTAATATTTGAACGTATTTCTGTAGAAATGGCTCAACCCACTAATAACACTATAAGTTCCACGTTCAAAGCTTTCTTTGAACGTCTTGAACTTACTGGCCCAAACTTCAATGATTGGTACCCCTCGCTAAGAATTGTCTTGAGAGCAGTGGGTACTATTGATATCTTGACTACTCCCTATCCGGAGGATCTTGCTGAAGGAGCATCTGATGTGCAAAGGCTTGAACACGCTGCTAATGTTAAGAAGCACTCTGAAGTGGGTTACTTAATGCTTGGAAAAATGGCTCCTCACTTCAACAGAAGTATGAGTTTTTTCCACCAAATCGAATGGTTGATGAGCTCAAGGCTATGTTCTAGAATCCGCAAGCTGTGGAGATCTACAACTTAGTAGATACTTTGCATAGCTGCAAGCAAGCTCCTGGAAAGTCTGTAAGTGCCCATTATATAGAGATGAGGGGTTATATGGAACAGCTCATTGCACTAGGACAACCATATGATCATAATATGGCTATCAACTTGATCAATAGGTCCTTTAACAAGGACTTCAATGATTTTGTTTGAAACTATAATATGCATTGCACGGGGAAGACATTTATTGTAAAACCCGCATGCTTTTACCATGAATAGTGCCCTTAAGATCGTACGTCCTAGATTAAAGCTTACCTTATTTAGTATTGATCACATTCATGTGCTAATAATCAAGCAAGTGCATACGTGTATGACATGATAAGTATCGATTACGTACGAACTCATGATAAACAGCTAATAAATATGTCACGTGAACGTAATTAAATCATGATCATCATTTAAAATACGAACTAAAATAATTACGTAAATACATATAATATAATTACGAGCGTTAAGAATACGATAAACTACATGATAAGATAAACAGAAACACTTTAAACACGAACACGTTTAACCACGAACGAACACGAAACATCGGGACACGGAAAACATTTGGGTTACCCTATCTGGGCCCCATATCCACGAAATTAGGAAGGAAGATGGGCCAAGCCCATCAAATTTTACATGAAAGGGGGTTAAGGTAAATTTTGCTAGTCATTTTCATTTTTCAAGAAATTAAACAAAAACCCTAAAAAGTTTTCTCCTCTCCTTCCTTCTCCCTTTTGTAGCCGCCACCCATAACACACCTAGGAGGGGTGTTCTTGTTGATTTTGATCTTGAATATTGTACAAGTATTAGTGTTTGTTCATCCTTAATTCATCTACACATTCGGTATACCTTTTTAACCTTTCTTTTTAATTATTTCTTTGATTTAATTTAGTAAATTAATTAAGAACATGATGTTGTTAAAACCTAATTAAAAACATGAAATAAACATGCATTTGGTTAAAGGGTAAAATCAAAAAGGGCGTTTTTAGGGTTGTTGGTTTGGCCGACGCCTAACCGTACCCGAAGGGGGGGGTCACGGCTTGGCCAAGGAACCACCACCGAGACCATAAGGTCCCGGTTTGGTGGTGTGGGTCCCACGGCAGCAAGGAACCAAGGGGAACCCCGATTTGGTTCGGGGTACGGTGTCGAGTTCATGCCCGATTCATGGTTCGTTGGTTAAATCATGATTTATGCTACATGTTAATTTTTATGAATTATGAACTTAGGATATAAATTAATTAATAACATGAAATATTAATTAAACCATGACTTGGGTTATTTTAATTATTAATTTAGCATGATATTAATTTAACCTAAGTATTTTATGTTATAAGTTATAATTAATTAATTATTTAAAACATGCCTATAATTAATTAATTTAGACATGACTTAGGTTATATTATTAATAATAATAATACACATTTTAACCTAAGTATTTTATTTCATTTTAATTAAAACATGTTATACTTTAATTAAAATGCTTAACCTATAGTTTAATTAAATACATGAAATAATAATTAAACTATACACTATATCATATGACTTAAGAAATAAGCTTTTAAACACTTAGACTTATATGCTAGCTTATGTAACCAGCTTAATTCTAAATATGGAAACTTCTATTTATAGAAACTTAATTAAATAAGGCAACTAATCTATTAATGGAAACCTTCTATATATGGAAATCTATCTATTTCAGGCAGCTAATCTAATCATGGAAACCTTCTACATATGGAAACTTATTTAATTAAGGCAGCTGATCTATTTTTGGAAACTTTCTATTTTTAGAAACTAATCTATTTTAAGCAGTAAATTCTATTTTAGGAAACTTTCTATTTTTGGAAACTTCCTATTTTTGGAAACTTTCTATTTTTGGAAACCTGCTATTTTTGGAAAGTTACTTATTATTACACAGTAAGTATAATAATACATGAAATACCAGTAATACTTAATCAGATTGATCAGAATACAAGATAAACACAGTTTAAGGCTTTAAACAGTAAACCATGACCTAAAACATACCAAGTAAGCTAAGATGAGACATAAAACCCAGTACGTAATCAGTGATTCGATACTTATACACGTGTGTATTCATGTAGCTTTAGTGATCCAGAAGTAGGAGTCTTTCTTCCATTCATTCACTGGACTTGAGGTACGGATTCCCGTCCTTTCAGTATGGACATTCTTTCCTTATTAGGATTTCCCCGTATGCAGCCAAATGTTTTCCCCAGTATTTGTTTTATTGTTTTGAACTGCTTATGTTTAATTAGCATAATCTATAGCCATATACAAGCATGACCAGTTTCACCTAGTTATGGAGGTACCATAACCATAACATTGGAGGCACCAATGTTATGACTTCCCCACGGCGGAGTGATTGCTCGTGGCGTCCCTTTCAGTTTTGGCCATATTATTATATCATGTGGGGCGTATGGGTGCATCTTAGTTACATGTTTTATTCAGTATTTCATGGTGAATGTGGTGTGTGCCTTGCATCCTTCACAAGGAGTTGATCCCTCCTACCCAAACCAGTATATTAATTAGAGGCATCCCCTCTAATCAGCATGATGAGGTCACCCCTCCAAGTATTCATGCACGTGACCTTTTCATGACCTATATGGGCTATGGTATATTTATGTTAAAACAGTTTTCATAAGATAAACATGAGGCTTTTCAAACTATAAAACCAGTTTTCTCAATACTTAACCAGTCTACTCAGAACTTAGTCTTCCGCTGTTATATGTTACATGCTTATCCTATTTCATGCTATATTGTATATCCGTGCACTGAGCGTTTTGCTCAGCCGTTACTTTCCTTTCCATGTCCCAAAACGGCAGGTACCCAAGACTCGAGCATTTGGAGGACATGCATAGGATGGAAGCTGCCATAGACTTCTTCTCCTGTTTCCTTCATATATTTATGCTTGTTTAGTCTTTCATTCAGTTCATTTACTTTCTTATGTTTTGGGCTTATGTTTGGGAACCGATGTTTGATTCCGGTTTTCCCTATGGTCATGTATGTTTTACTACATATTACCTTGCATGCTTTGATGACACGCCATAATTACGCGTGCCATTCCATTTATCAAAATGGGGTGTTACAATTATGGTATCAGAGCCAAGGCTTCGACCTGTAGGCTCTAAAACTCGACCTGTGACTAGTGGGTAGTCACCAGGAGCTTCCTAAGTCAACGCTTGTTATTCCACGTATTGACGTTTTTCAACACCTTTTTGTTTTAACCATTACGTTTTCAGCACCTTGTTGTTTTAACCATGATGTTTTCACCAGTATCGTTTTACCAATATGGAATGAACAACCGTCATCCATATTTAGTTATGTGTCAGTGTCTATGCATGATGTTCCTAGTGAACTGTGATTATGTGAACTGAACCCCAGTAGTTCATAATTTTCACATAAAATTTTTTTTCTGTTAAGTTTTGACAATGACTTTTAATTATTATGTTTCATGCATTCATGCATTTATATCATATGTCATCTGTTGCAGGAATTTTGACTAAGTAATGGTTGGTACAGGACTGGCCCTATTTAGTCGCATGTGCTTTTATCGAAACTTTTAACTTTGGGACCGACACATAGGCGTCCCCTCGCCATGTCTTTTGTTTTGGAACCGACCCATAGGCGTTCCCTCGCACATATAAAGGTTTTATAAACTACATTACGCATTCATGCACTGTTTTCTTGCATAAAATTTCTTTTCTCATGATTTAAATTGGCATAAAAAAAAAAAAATTTCATGTCCCATCATAAGTTATTATGTTTTTATGTCAAGTATGCCTTCATACTGTCATGGTTAACTTCAGTTTCATGCTAATTATGTTATACACTTCTTCGTAATAGATGGTTTCATGTTTCCTCGTGATAATTCCGTCTTCATGTTGATTATGTTTCACGCCTCTTTTGTTATTTACGTTGTCCTGCAAGACATTGTTAGATTTCTTGAATCATGCTTTCATAATAGTCATGATTGGTTTCCATTGATCATGCTGTCAGGCAAATCATCGTTGAATTTTGTGTAACCACACTTTAGCGTTTCTCTATGCAACCAGAATGATGTCTATGCTAATACTGCCAGGTTATCATGATGGTTTTCCTAACCGTTTAACCGGTTTACTTTCCTTAAATCATGACAAATGATCGAGCCCATACCGATCATTTCATGTGCATTCCATGTGTACTCCACGTACCGTATTTCATGTGTATTACATGTACCTTAATCCATGTGTATTCCACTTGCAATAACTCACGAGTATTCGTTAGTCGATTCTAAATCATCTCAGGCGTATGTTCACTTGCTGATATTCTACAAGGTTGTCGATGCCGCTCATAGCTTGGAGATGTTACTGAAAGTTGATGCTGCTGATGTTGGGAGACGCTACGAGATGCTGATGCTGATGCTGTTCACAACCTGGAGATTCTAAAAAGACAAAGACAAAGGCGTCGGAGCAAATCAATTGGACGAGAAGATGCTTCACCATCAGACAATTCCCATCAATCATTGTCCCAAATTCATAGTTACATGTCACACGTCGTTCGGCTGTCATTTTAGCCATATGAGTGCAAATCAGTACCAGCCGGCCACTCAGCTAAATAGTTACATGAGTCACGGTCATGAGAATGACCGTCATGGAACCGACAGACAAGATGATAGTAACCACTACTTTGACAGCAACTATCCTAGAAATCGCAACCAAGGCTCCGGCCACGGACGTGATCAAACATACAAATGATCAGTAGTCCAACCGATCCGCCAATTCTGGCATATTAACCTAATATTTGTAGTTCTAATTGTTTCACATCTCGAGACACATGTCAAGACATCAGTCAAGACACATGTCTCATGTATACTTTCTGAGGACACATGTCAAGATACCAGTCAAGACATATGTCACGCTTACATTTCTCAAGACACGAGTCAAGACACATGACTCACGTCTAATTATGGAACATTTCTAAGAAATTCAGGGTACCCTCCAAGGGTATATCTATGTTGTTGTGCCATGTATTAATCAGGCCACAAGAGTTTCAATACCATTATCGGCGCATCAGTGAGAACTGTCACGTTGCCGATGTCACTTTCATTTCTTTCACCATAGTTCATATATTCATAACCATGAAGGACGCCTTTCGTATTCCCACGCATACGAAGGTTTTCCTTCAGCTTAATGATAAGATCCAAGCTGCTAACGCATTTCCTCGGACAAACACGAGATGAATTTTATCCTAATTATGTACTATGAACACCACACCATGCTATGATTCATAATTAGGTACAGTAATGTTCAGGCTCCTGAATACATTCAGCTTGATTTTCCATCAGGAAAATCTGTACAAATTATCTATGCTTTTCAAGCACGTGCTTTGTTAACCATGGTCGCTAAAATTTTCTAGCTGTCAGTAAGACACGACTACTAAAGTCCTTTTACGCATAGCCAGTTGATTATTCCAAAATCTTCCTATACATTCCAGAAGAACCTACAAGGAGAAGAACGGTACCATGAGATTATGTTTCGACTACCGTCGACTTAAACAAATCACCATTCATGACCATTGTTAGACACGTAATTATTCGTGTTTTTAAGTGCTAATATCCCTTCATTTTTGGCATAATAAATAGCAACACGTGTATTTTTAGTGCATTTATCGTTCAAATGTGTTATTTATTATTGTAGGTACGGATATTAAAGAAAAGGAGTAAAAACGAAGAAAAAGACCAAAAAGGAGCACGAGAAATGGAAAGAGCACGGAAATTTGAGTCCGACGGTGCACTCATATTTTATTGGGCCGACCCGACACCAGTTATATGGGTCGGACTGACTCAATAATATGTCACTAGCCCATTTATAAGCTGCTGGCCCTTTTCATCACCACAGCCCGAATATGATGGGCTTGTTATTAAAAGTCTGCTGGCCCAAATGGAAAAGAAAAAAAAGCTCCATTTTGAAGACAAAAACAAATATATAGATCGGATCTGGGAGAAAAGAAAGTAACTTAGCTTACAACATACGCAGCTTTTAGTTTACATTTTTTTACTTTCTGTCTTTTATTTCTTTCAATCGTAGGATAGATTTAGGATAGCTTTAGTTTTCTTGTCTTTTCATTTAAAAACCGCAGCTATTATTATTCTCGTACTCAGATTTTCGATTTATCTTTTAAATAAGTTTTATGTTTTCGGCTATAGAAAGTTTGCTATTCAGTTATTTATGTTTTGTGGATTTCGAATAATAATAGTATCATGATTCTCGGTTAATATTTTCATTTGTTAGTTACCAGTGACTTTCGATTCGAAGCAGGTTTATGATTCGAAGGTTAATAAAGCAGGTTTTATTTCGATTCGGTTGATGCTCAGTTGGTTTCGAATAGTTGAAGCAGGTTTTCGGTTATGTTTTGAATAGCAGGTTTGATCTCCAAATTTATATGTTTTCGGGTTTGATCCGAAGCATGTTCAAAGTTACGGTTCATAAAAGTTGTTCGATTAATATAGAAGTAAGGTAGAAGGTTTTCGGATTTCGATTTCAAGCAGGTTCGGTTTGAGTTGATTTTGGTACAAGTTCATCATTGAACTCAGTTCATTAGCTTCGATATCATCTTGGTGTAGTGTTCGGTTAAGTGTAGCTTTTGTATAAAGCAAATAGTTCAGCTTCATAATCAGTTTGCGGTTCATTGTAGCAGTTTCGATTAGTTTTGTAAGCTCGGTTCATATCGGTTATAGCATAGCTTCAATATCAGTTTGCGGTTCAAGTATAGCTTCGATTTCAGGTTTCGGTTCATTGTAGCAGTTTCGATTCGCTTAGTAAGCTCATGGTACGGGTCCAAGTTCGTTCGGTTACTCCACCTCAGCGGGCAGGCCTGGATGCAGGGAGTTACTCTTTAATTTTTTTGCCATTTAATAGTGTAATCTGCTGTAGATAGATTTATTGTTAAGATTTGATTGATAGCTGTTGAATTTTCTTAGTTGTATGATGTTCGCAATCTGTTCTTGCTAATAGTTCAGTTTTGGTTAATTTTGTAGTCCGCTTTTCCTTAACAAGCTGATGAGTAGTGTTTGGCTTTTTATGCTCTTTAGTAGTTCAGTAGATGAATTTAGTTTCAGAAGTTTTTATAAAGGGTGTGCTAGTAAAGTTTACATTTTGAGCATTCATAGAAAACATCAGGTTAAACGTTTAAGTACAAAATAGTCAATCAGTGTTAGAAGGTTTATAGTAGTTAGTACAGATTTGGATTTCATTTAGACTCGATCAAATATGATAGTGTAAAACTAAAGTCAAACAGGCACCACTGTTGCAAATTTTTATTTGATAGACTAGTAAATTTTTTATATCATTTGATATTAGTTGGCTCATTGATAGGTTGCCACTGTTAAGAATTCATATGATTTCATATCGTGTTAACAAGCCTCGAGTTTCATTTCAATTTAGTAGAAAATAATATAAATAAAGTAAAAGAGTTCGCTGCTGGATTGGAACTCATAAACTTTTCTGAATTCATTTTTCCCCATTTTGGATTTGTTTTGTCCTAGATTTAGTTACTTTCATTTTTTTTTCTTCTTCTATTTTACAAGACTAGTTGATCAAGTTTCATTTGCAATTTGCGTTTTTATTCCTTTCTGTTAGGCATATTATTAGATTGTTGAAATATGTATTTTGATGGGCTTGTTGGGCTGTTATTTCGTTTAATTGTCATTTGGAATACATGAATTTTGATTTGTAACAACAGTTGGATTTTATAACTTCAGTTTTTTATAATTTGAACTTTTGGTTTCATAAAAATAGTTTTATTTAATTTGCATTTACTTTTATAAAAAACTACTTATAGTTTTATTTTTTTTTACTTTGTATTTTGCATTTGTAGAATACATTTGTTTTTACATTATTATATTTGTGCATTTAGTTGCTTTACTTACAATTTTTTTTTTTTAGAATAGTACGTACTACGTATTAGATATTATTTTTACTTTTTACGTGCTTTTTGCCAATTAGATATAGATACCAAATATCATTTTATTAACCAAAAACGAATTAAGTCTATACGTTAAAATTGGAAATCAATTCGACACGAGTCGAGGAACGAAAAATTAGAGATAAAAAGAATTGTAAAATTCCTACATTAACCATTATTCTCCTCCACGTATTGACAACATGTCCAATCGACCTTATAGTGTTAATCACTCTTCCAAGATCGAATTCATGATCATGCTGCCAACAGTGACGAGTGAAAAAGCAGGACATGTCTGTGACTGCTATTCGTGCACGACTCGGTCATGCTAGATTTATGATTTTGATTCAGTCTCATCAATGCTCCAACAGCATTATAGAGTTAATAAATTGAGTTTCCATGAACTCCTAAACAAATTCATCAGCGTTTCCATTAAAGATAACCTGATTGCCTCTAAGCATAGAGAAGAACAGGAAGACCATATCTGCACTATGTTGCAAATTCTATGACAAGAGAAATTCTACCCTGGAAATTTATTTTTTCCAATATTAATTCTATTTGATTACAGTGACACACTGAATCACATGGGTTTCTATGGTTAATCTTACCATGACTCAGCTTATGCGTAAAGGAGAGAACCCTACACTACATTAGGTGTTCTAGAAAATTATACGCTAGGAGAAGTCTAGATTCAGAGACTCAGAGTTTCGCAAACTCCTAGGTATCAAGTTCTACGAAGCAAGATACAGTTACGTTCATATCTAGGTACCTGACATACCAACAGGTTAAGATAGGACACCAACAAACTGGGATGTTTTCATCATATGAAATTGTGAATCGAAAAGGGACAAGATCTCCATGGATTTTAGTTACCAGATTTCAGCAAACTCAGAAGAAGCATGATGCTATCTGGGTTATTGTCAACAGTTTGATCAAGTCTGCAGAATCCTTACATCCATACGGATTTCAGAACCAACAGATTGAACGAACATGTTCCAACCAAGGCTCATCCGATCACTTGGCAATCCCTCAGCTATCGGGTGATTGTAGTGTTTTACTACTCTTTAGGAAAAGAGCGTAAATAGCGGTAAGTATCGAACAAATGACTTTAAGAAAAATCAAGTGTTAATGACCCAATCACTTAAAAAGAGAGAAAGTTCGTTTCCCAAGGAGGTATATGTGTGTCATTCAACTTGTAAATGTTTGAGATTAATATTGAGAAGAATGGGGATGAAAGGATGAAAAGACGGTTACGTTAAAATTACACTACGACGTAAACGTAAAGCCGTGTAAAACTACCCAAATTAAAAAATTATACTAAGTCCAAAAATAAAATCAATAATTAAAAAGACTAAAAAGAAGTCTAAAATAATATAAATAAAGATAAAAATCCAAAAAGATATTTTAAAACCTTTTATTAATTAAATATTTAATTTTAAATGCTAATTAAAGCCCTAAAATTAAATATAACTAATTCAAATGTCTAAAATATGATTTTATTGAATAATTACATAACTTATATTATTAGAAGACTAAAAAGTAATTTTCTAAAAATTAAAAGCTATTAAAACTATTTTTAAAACTCTAAAAATGATTTAAAATGATTAAAAACTAATTAAACTTAAAATAATTATAAAAATAAATCTAAAAGCTATAAAAATATACTAAAAATGGTAAAAGTCCTAATTAATGCTAAAGAACTTATGAAAAATGAAAAATAAAGAAAAATAAAACTTTGAAATTATAATAATAAAATAATATTAAAATAATACTAAAAATAAAAAGTTTATAAAATTAATTCTAAAAAATTTCTAAAATCTTAAAATAATCTAACTAAGAGAAAAATGCAAACTAAAGTTCCTAAACCCTTTTTAATAATTTTATAAAAATTATTAAAGTTTATAAAAAACCTTAAAATAATATAAAATTAGAAATAAAAGTTTATAAAACCAAAACTAGATGTAAACCTCAAAATATTATTTTAAAAGCTGAAAATAATTTTTCCTAAAAATTAAAACTCTTTTTTCTATTTTTTTATGATTTTTTAAGGTACGGCTAATAAATAAATTCTAGAAAATAATCTAATAAGGGGAAAAATATAAAAATAGGCTAGAAAAATCACAAATCTAATAAAGGTCCTAGGAAAAATAAGCAACACCGAATTAGCTTAATAAATAAGCTCAAATAACCCTGAATAAGCTACGGCTTTATTTTAAGCTTACAAAGTAAAAACGTATTAAATAGATATTGAAATGAGAGTCTAACGTAAAAAGCACATCTAGATTAACGGTAGAGCTCTTAACCCTCCAGCGAGAGGTCTAGGGTTCGAGTCCGTTACCGGTGATGCTTTTTATAAAAATTTCTTTTTTATTTTATTTTCTTTGCCAAATCAATCTGTGACCTCTATAAGCTTATAAACACACTCCAATTTCCTTTTTAGCTAGATTAAGCTAAGATTAAAGCACAAAACGTGACCAGGTTTAACTTTTAAGAACACAAGTCTTTTTTGTGTTCTTTATTTCTTCACAGATTGATAAATCACCAAGAGGACTTGGTGGTGAGATTTTGTGGATGATTTGTGGACAGTGGGGCACCCTTGTGCTCTTTGGAGCACAAGGAGTCAAGAACTAGCAAAAACAAGCACTTAGCACACAAAGAAACTCACAAATAGGCACACCAAAGCAAAACCATGTTTCTGAGGTCTTAGATGCAGATCTGTGGACTAATGAGCTAATAACTTGCACAATATCAATTCTCAACTCTCCAAACTTGGTACACAATCTTACCAACTAACATACAAGCCAAATCAAACCTTAAATTTCCCTCACACTTAACAGGATTCAAAGATCAAGCACAAGTTTCTCATAAAAATGAGCAGAAAGATGATATGCAGATTTGAGCTTACTTTTTCTTTTTAAACACACAAATCAGCTTACAATTTGCACCAAATGATAACACAACTAGCAAACAACCTTTCTCAACCTTGTTCAACTGCTCTAACACGTTTTCAAAGCTCAAATCAAATCAAATACCCTGCTAAAACTTATATCCAAACACCCTTTAATATTTTTTTATGCACTTTCTTCAAATCAAATCTGTTTCAAACCTCACAAAGTTGATTCAGGGAGCATCTAACATGCAATATAACACTAAAGAACTCAAATCCAACAGCTTTAACACACTTTCAGCACCTAATCAAACCAAATCACATAAACAGCTTTTTCTGAAATTTCAAAAAGGAAACAAGTGTTTTTACCTCAGAACCCTACATCCAGGGCCCTAGTGGATGTAAATCCACCTCCTACCAACTGGGGTTGGTGCAGAACCTTTAACAGCAACACACCTTCAAACCTGCTAAGAAAAATCAAAGAAGAACAAGGATACAAGCAATATATTCAGTTTTCTCTTACCTTTCTCAAAATCTTTTCCAAAAGTTTTCAAACCTTCTCAAAACATTTTCAAAACACTAATAACCAATTAAACTTAAACCTATTAACACTTAAACCTGAAACAGATTTCACCAAGGAAATCTCAAATTCAGAAAACCCTTAAATAATTTTGAAACTCAAAATTACTTAACCAATTTAAAAATGGAACTCAGTTTCTTAGCTTTCAACACAATACACAACTTTTAACAAACCTAAAAAGGAATTATACTTGTTTTAACACAAAAACCAAACTTTTATTTCATTAAAAAGGAATTACAAGTGAGAAGCTAAAAAACTGGAACAAAGGGGTTACCACAGGCTGGTCCTCCTTTTATACTACCTAAAGAACATACTAGAATGCTTAAAATCAAAACCCTAATCACTAAAAAATCTCTAAAATGCCCTTTTAGTCTTCTAGACGCTTTCAAGGATTTGAGCTGTCAAATTTGATCTCCATCGTTTATTTTTGCTTTGGGAGGACGCAATGAACCACAACTGTTGATTTGGGACACGTCACAGTACTTGGGGATCAAGGTGTTCTCTGATTGGTGGAAAGGGGAATTGGGGGTAGGGTCCACAAGGCGTGGGATTGGGGATTTTATGTGTGGGATTAGTTCCTGCGTGTGGGAATTAAACGTGTGCAAGGTTAATTGATTTTTACCCATGTTTAAGTGAAGTAAAAATCTGGAGGTGAAAAAGATAAACAGTAAGTCTGTAGATCCGATTTTGGGGGAAAAGAAAGTGTTTGGCGCGAGTTGTGTTTAAATGTTTCAAAGTGACACCTTCAGTCCTTGTCTTTTGGAAATTTTGGCAAACAAAGGTTTTCAGCCCTAAAACCTTTTCTCCTTTGTTAAAAACTTTCACCAATTGTCACTTTTGGCACCAAACTTTGGAATAAGGTTTCAAAGGATTGTTTTTGCCATTTTTGAATAATTCAAGGGCTGATCTTGGACAATCTTGATCTTCAAAGGTCTTCATTGTGTCTTTTACTTCATGAGGGACCATAATTGACAAATTGATTTTGTTGAGGGACCAATCTTGTCATTTCTTCAAAGTTGAAGGACCTTTTTGCAATTTTGACAAACTTAAGGGACCAAACTTGTAATTATTAATATACAAGGGTTTTAAGTGTCTTTTCTTCAATAATTGAGGATCAATCTTGTTTGTCTTCAAGTCTTCAAGGGTATTTGTTGAAAATTCCATGATTAGGGCCCGGTTCATTGTACGGCTTCGTTTCTCGTGTCCGTTTTTCCTTGTATCTTGTGATCTTTTGTCTTTTTCATGATATCCATACCTAAAATACACAAGTAAACAAACACAAGCATATATATGGTATTTTATGACATTTTTGTGTATTTAAAGCCCGAAAAGAACGATGAGATCATGTATAAATGCCATCTCATCACTCCCCCATACTAAGCCATTGCCGTGCCCTCACGCAATGCTAGAATAAAGTATCTAAGCATCACCAAAGTTCAATTTTATTAACCTTTATTGAAGAGTAAAAGACTTGCAACATACTACGAGAATGTGTAAAGACATAATGTATGATTTTCATCACCAAAAGGTGATTTTTAGGGTCAAAGAATAGAAACAAGTTAATGTCCCTTAGAGTAAATTTCGTCATCCTTGATTGTCATACATTCCATGCTAAGTGCAAAAACGAGATCATTGTTGGTACAAGTCACAATGCTAACACTACTCATACGTCCAAATTGTGTAATACATTTTCTCCCCGCAATCCTAGTTATTATAAAAGGAAATGGGTTACTAGCATTTTTTATCTATTTGTCATGGATCACAAGTGATACATATTGACTTATTTGAGTAGTTATTAGTCCGAAAGCAAAGTAGGACGATTTGATCAATAGTTAGCCGAAGGACAAAATCTTTTAAAACGGCTTCTCGTGTATCTCCTTAAGTTCATATCTTGGCATAACTCGTTTCACGATTTGAGACCTTTCTCGGACCGATATTTGGCATGTACTTCATACTTCAAATCTTGGGAAGACGTTCTTGAAATTATGGTCTTCTCTTCATATTTTGGAATTTCTTCACTTGACGTTTTTGAGAGATTCTTCATATAGGACCACGACTTCATCATTTTTCTTCAATCTTTACTTTGGATTTTGATATACAACGATCCGCCTCCTTTTCGGACTTGGATATATTTATCCTCATACCTTGTTAGGGTCTTTTTGGATAGACTTTCTCCATTCTTTAGGGGAGTAATAGCTTCTCGTCGTGTGTCTCGATCCTTCATATTGATTTTGGAATAATGATACTTCACATCATCTTTGGATCTTTAGCAAAAATAGAGCTCCTCATGCCTTGTTAGGGCCTTTTTGGATGATCGCCAATCTTCGCGTCCCGCTTCAATAAGTTATGCCTTGGCTATGAACTCTATTCAACCCCGAGCAACTTTTAAACGATCTTGCGCTAGAGGCTAAGTAACCTTTCAAATCGTACGACCTTACTTATTGCAATTATGATTTATTCCTAATGCATTGATCTTATGGGAAGAAAAAGCCACAATTAAAAACATATGAGTTTTTGAAAGAACACTTTCATGTTCTACGTTTAGCATGATCACTTGTCTAACTCTATCATTTCTCGTTCTTCACTATATAAAGACCTCTAATTAAAGAGACTCGTGAATACTTAGCCATGCAAGTCAAAATTAAGCCAAATTTGGATTAGCTTTCATTAAGACTATATCAAATCAAAGTTTTGGGTTTTCAAGCCACCTATAGGATCTTGCACTTTCTTGGACTTTTTCAAGTTTAGAGAATGCGTTTTAAAGTTCCCTTGATAAGTGACTTTCTAGAATCAATTATAGGAACTTGCGAAAAGTTCTTGTTCTTAACCCGAATGAATTAAGACTTTCGCGTTTTAAAGCTCCCTATATAAAAGTCTAGCAAAACTTGAATTGAGCGGGTTAAGGAATGTAAGTGGCTCCAAATGCCCATCAAGTCAAAAATTAACTCTTATTCTACCCATCGGAAAATATACATTCGTGTCTTAAAAACACTTATGAAAACTAAGAAAAATTTAAAAATTTGGCCATTTTTTAGCCTTATTAGCAAAACAAAACATTGAAAGTTGGAGAACGTGAGGGCGTAGCAAAGCAAGTATCTATTCACCCCCCCCCATACTAAAAGTAAACATTGTCCTCAATGTTTCGAGTCTAAAGGTGGAGCACCCCCATACTAGAGACGAAGAATCGAATGCTTAGGATCTAGCATGGAAAGGGTGATCAACAATATATCTAAAGCCGTTTATTAATTATGCTAAAAGATAATTGTTAGAACAATAAAGGATATGTCATGGAATCGTGAAAAACTTCTTCAAACAAACGATGGAGGCTCACGTAAACGAACACGAGAGTCTTCAATCGTAGATGATGATGATGATCTAGATAACACAATCACAAACAACCACGAGACAACGAGTTGGAAGGGTACAAGTCCCCTTATTAGTGAATATAAAAGATAAGCATGGGATTTCCCCCACGAGGCACCTCGTTTTTGATTACCGAGTCATGAGCTTGACTCGATCCCCTCAAAATGTGAACATTTAGGGATATCATGGTATGGTCAATGGGGCTTACATGGTAAACAAGGCCCAAAAAGCAACCGGTAAAAAGGACTAAGTCCTTAAATGATGCAAAATACCGGGGTCGAAAATGGCGTTCTCATTTTCATTGGAAAAACAAATTAACGCCACTTCAACATGTGCCATAAACTCAAAGAGTTTGAAGAAAATAGATGAGAAGTAGAAGGGTGAGACAATTGGTAAGACAAACGTTTGAGCTACTCGAGGTAGACTCGCACCAAGCAAATAGATATAGTTTCCATTTATTGCATCGGTGGAAGACCGAGATTTCCCTTTACATGAAATTCCGGGATCGAATATCTCGTCCTCGGTGGACAAGGATGAGGGAACATAAGGGGCTTCCCCCATACTAAGACCACACAAAACATCGTCAAAAGGAGTAGACGAGCTTGTAGCACTCAAAACACGTGGTGATGACGGAGTTAGATTTGTAGAAAAATCAATTAAATCACATTTAAGATCTTTTTCTTTTTTATCTTTTGAACTCTCCTTATGAAAACCCTTTTTGATTATGTCGAAAATATTCGGTGTTTCTAAGACGATGTTAGTCACACTAAAAATTCTCACATTTTGAAACCGTTTTGGTTTTGGTGGTGGCAAGTTTTCAAAACGTTTATCGACGAAGAAAACCTCCCCATCGGGGTCAACATATTCATCATCCGAAAGGTCTTTCGTAGAAACCGGCAACTTATCAACACTTCAAGAATGAATGTTCGAGATGAGGCGAAGGATTTTTCGATTCAAGTATTGATGGTTTCTTCTTTGTAGGATTTACACTCATAACCTCCACCGGCGGAGGAAATGGTAAATTGTTTTTGGCGACATTCCCTAAAACTCTTGGTGAAAATTCTTTGCAAATGACATTGGTCGAGTCACCATGGTTTAAAGTTGCAATAGAATAGACATGAGAAAGATTGGAGTTTTGTGTTGCATTGATGACAAGTTCTTCTTCATTGAAACGAAGGGTGATTTTTCGAGCATGAACATCGATAAGTGCTCGTGATGTATCCAAAAATGAACGACCCAAAATGAGAGGAACTTTTCGATCAATAGGAATGTCTACAACGATAAAGTCAACGGGATAGTAAAACTTTCCGACTTTAACGAAAACGTCCTCGGCTACTCCACATGCCATGATCGTAGAATGATCGGCCATTTCGATGGACATGTTCGAAGGAGTAAGAGCCGGAAGTGAAAGTGATTTGAAAATCTCGAGAGGCATTAAATTAATACTAGCACCAAGATCGGCCAAGGCGTAGCATTCCTCCATATCTTGAATAGCACACGGAATCAAAAATTTACCGGGATCACCGACTTTTTGTGGTATGCGGCTAAGAAAAACCGATGAACAACTAGACGATTGTTGTAACTTCTCTTTGTTGTTTAGCATACTTTTGAAGTTTGCGGCGAATCGAGGCATCATGATTAAAGCATCGGCAAAACTTATGTTAAAATGTAGATCACGAAACATTTTCATAAATAGCTCAAATTGATAATTGTTCCGTTCTTGTGCCTTCTCTTTGTTACGTCTCGAAGGGTAAGGTAAAGGTGGTGTGGGTTGGTCATTAGGCAACGGCCTTGGAAACTCGGGTTCCACAATTGGTATTGGTTCAACCGTAGGTGTGGTTTGAGCGGTACTTCGTGGGATTGTAATATGCTCCTTTTCGACCATCACCTCGGGTTCTTTCTCGATTTCCTTCTCCTTAGAAGTACTTGGACGTGAGATTGGTTCCTTGAAAGTTTTACCACTTCGTGTAGCAACAACCTTCAATTCTCCCCTCGGGTTGTTAATGGTATCACTAGGAAGACCACCCGAGGAAGAGGGCTTACACATGATTGCTTCAAACATCTTAGCCATTCGGTCCTCAAATTTTGATTGCCTAGCATCCGCTTTCAATAACTCTTGCTTAATCTCATGTTGTCCTAATTCCATCTTTTGTTGGTTTTGTTGAAGACGTTGGACATTTCCTTTCATTTTGTTTGCATGAGTTTTAAGTTCATTAGCAAGTTCATTTTTAAGCTCGTTTTTCAACTCGGATCTTAAGCTAATCATCTCACGTTGCATATTATCAAATTTAGCATCATTTGCTTTTGCATAATCCAAAAATTCTCCTTGCAAATTTTTCGTGTGAGCATTTTGAAAACCTTGTGTAGTGTTTTGAAAATCACGGTTTTGGTTTTGATTAGAGATTTGTCCATTCCCACTTTGATAATTCCCTTTGTTGTAATTGCGTGTGTTGCCTTGGTAATTACCTTGGTTGTTGTTTCGATAATTGTTAGCATTTTGGTTTGGTGGAGCTTGATTTGGGCGAGAACCGTGGCCGTTTTGGTTATAAGTTCCCGTTGCTACATAAGCGCTCGAAGTGTTACCATCCGCGGTAATGCACTCGGAAAGATCATGAGCTCCCCCACAAGATAAACAACTCTTAGCAACCGCTTTAACCGAAGCGGAATTGGAAGCTTCTTGAGCCTTCCAATGGGACATTAGATTAGCAAATCTATCAAAAAACCGATTTTCCTCATTAGCTTCATCATGTAAGGCGTTAATGCTACGAGACGATTGTGACGACGATGACGAACCCATATTGGCAACACTCGGTGTGTTACGAGGGCTACAAACCTTAGATCGATTTTCAATGATTTGTAAAGCCTCATTTGTCGTCTTGCACAAAAAATTACCACCCGCGGCGGCATTCAAATAATATCGTTCATGATCATTAAGCCCATTATAAAAAGTATCCACTTGATGTAATTCCGAAAAATCATGGTGAGGACATTCATGTAACATCTCTTTAAATCGTTCCCATGCCATTGAAAAACTTTCATTATTACGTTGCACAAATCGTGAAATCTCATTTTTTAAGTGTGTTGTTTTAGATGGTGGAAAAAACTTGTTCACAAACTTAGAAACGAGATCGGCCCATGTCAAAATCGAATTTGGCGGTTCTTTCTCGAGCCAAATTTTTGCGGGTCCATCCAACGAGTATGGAAACAACATCATCTTAATGGCGTCATGTGGAACATCCTTAAATTTGCTAGTAGCGGTGAGACGGTTGAAATTCCTAATATGGTAATGCGGGTTGTCTTTCTCGTGACCTCTAAACTTATTTGCTTGCAACATAGACATTAAACCCGTCTTAATCTCGAAATTCTCCGCAAGGATGGCGGGAATCACAATAGCCTCTCCAAAACCCTCGGTGGGTGCTTGTAGCAACTCCATCATAGTACGATTAGCCATGACGACTTCTTGTTCTACAATAGGTTCAACAATTGGAGGTTCTTCAACAATCAACGATCCTTGACTTGCTTGCTTTTGAAGACGTTTACGAGCTCGTTTTGCTTGATTACGAGTGATCATAAACTTCACGAAGAATGGGAGGTGAGCAAAGAAGATTCTTTTTGGTTGTTTTGTGAATTTTCAATTTTTTTGTGTTTTTGATGATATTTAATTTTTTTGGATTTTGGTGTATCTTCGTAGACAACAATCTACAAAATCTCTCCTCGAATCAAACTCTTGATTAAAGAAGCCTCAAAGGAATGAAAACGATCACGTGGAGTGAACGTCTTCCAATGACTTTAGAACTTTGGTGAAAACCAAATTGTTCAAGAGGGTTTAATCACAAAGAAACCAAGCAAATATAGTATACGTAATAATACTTTGGGCGGCAAAACCCTCGATTAGCCTTCAATCTTAAAATACTCACAAGCAAGCGGGGAAACGAGGCGGCGCGAAGCACTTAAGAGCCTTTTTCCTTAGGGTATATTTTATAATACCCGCCTTATACCCACCTTATAGTTTGTATTTTTCAAAATCGAGCTTCACGAAAGTATTTATCTATTTTTGCCTTTTCTTTTTGTTTGAGATTCGAATACAATAATTAGGAGATCAAATCCCAATTAAGGTTGTGTTTTCACACTTTTGGAGATATTGTATATTGATTGTGATACTTAATACAATATAGTAATATTTATACAAGAAAAAACCAAGAAAACCGATAATACGTGTTAAGGGAGTTCCACTTAACACAAATACTTATTATGGATAATATCAAAAACAAAAGCTTCCAAATTAAAGCACAACACACCTTCCCGGCAGCGGCGCCAAAATGATTGTAGTGTTTTACTACTCTTTAGGAAAAGAGCGTAAATAGTGGTAAGTATCGAACAAATGACTTTAAGAAAAATCAAGTGTTAATGACCCAATCACTTAAAAAGAGAGAAAATTCGTTTCCCAAGTAGGTATATGTGTGTGATTCAACTTGTAAATGTTTGAGATTAATATTGAGAAGAATGGGGATGAAAGGATGAAAAGACGGTTACGTTAAAATTACACTACGACGTAAACGTAAAGCCGTGAAAAACTACCCAAATTAAAAAATTATACTAAGTCCAAAAACAAAATCAATAATTAAAAAGACTAAAAAGAAGTCTAAAATAATATAAATAAATATAAAAATCCAACAAAGATATTTTAAAACCTTTTATTAATTAAATATTTAATTTTAAATGCTAATTAAAGCCCTAAAATTAAATATAACTAATTCAAATGTCTAAAATATGATTTTATTGAATAATTACTTAAGTTATATTATTAGAAGACTAAAAAGTAATTTTCTAAAAATTAAAAGCTATTAAAACTATTTTTAGAACTCTAAAAATGATTTAAAATGATTAAAAACTAATTAAACTTAAAATAATTATAAAAATAAATCTAAAAGCTATAAAAATATACTAAAAATGGTAAAAGTCCTAATTAATGCTAAAGAACTTAGGAAAAATGAAAAATAAAGAAAAATAAAACTTTGAAATTTTAATAATAAAATAATATTAAAATAATACTAAAAATAAAAAGTTTATAAAATTAATTCTAAAAAATTTCTAAAATCTTAAAATAATCTAACTAAGAGAAAAATGCAAACTAAAGTTCCTAAACCCTTTTTAATAATTTTATAAAAATTATTAAAGTTTATAAAAAACCTTAAAATAATATAAAATTAAAAATAAAAGTTTATAAAACCAAAACTAGATGTAAACCTCAAAATATTATTTTAAAAGCTGAAAATAATTTTTCCTAAAAATTAAAACTCTTTTTTCTATTTTTTTATGATTTTTTTAAGGTACGGCTAATAAATAAATTCTAGAAAATAATCTAATAAGGGGAAAAATATAAAAATAGGCTAGAAAAATCACAAATCTAATAAAGGTCCTAGGAAAAATAAGCAACACCGAATTAGCTTAATAAATAAGCTCAAATAACCTTGAATAAGCTACGGCTTTATTTTAAGCTTACAAAGTAAAAACGTATTAAATAGATATTGAAATGAGAGGAAAACGTAAAAAGCACATCTAGATTAACGGTAGAGCTCTTAACCCTCCAGCGAGAGGTCTAGGGTTCGAGTCCGTTACGGGTGATGCTTTTTATAAAAATTTCTTTTTTATTTTTTTTTCTTTGCCAAATCAATCTGTGACCTCTATAAGCTTATAAACACACTCCAATTTCCTTTTTAGCTAGATTAAGCTAAGATTAAAGCACAAAACGTGACCAGGTTTAACTTTTAAGAACACAAGTCTTTTTTGTGTTCTTTATTTCTTCACAGATTGATAAATCACCAAGAGGACTTGGTGGTGAGATTTTGTGGATGATTTGTGGACAGTGGGGCACCCTTGTGCTCTTTGGAGCACAAGGAGTCAAGAACTAGCAAAAACAAGCACTTAGCACACAAAGAAACTCACAAATAGGCACACCAAAGCAAAACCATGTTTCTGAGGTCTTAGATGCAGATCTGTGGACTAGTGAGCTAATAACTTGCACAATATCAATTTTCAACTCTCCAAACTTGGTACACAATCTTACCAACTAACATACAAGCCAAATCAAACCTTAAATTTCCCTCACACTTAACAGGATTCAAAGATCAAGCACAAGTTTCTCATAAAAATGAGCAGAAAGATGATATGCAGATTTGAGCTTACTTTTTCTTTTTAAACACACAAATCAGCTTACAATTTGCACCAAATGATTACACAACTAGCAAACAACCTTTCTCAACCTTGTTCAACTGCTCTAACACGTTTTCAAAGCTCAAATCAAATCAAATACCCTGCTAAAACTTATATCCAAACACCCTTTAATATTTTTTTATTCACTTTCTTCAAATCAAATCTGTTTCAAACCTCACAAAGTTGATTCAGGGAGCATCTAACATGCAATATAACACTAAAGAACTCAAATCCAACAGCTTTAACACACTTTCAACACCTAATCAAACCAAATCACATAAACAGCTTTTTCTGAAATTTCAAAAAGGAAACAAGTGTTTTTACCTCAGAACCCTACATCCAGGGCCCTAGTGGATGTAAATCCACCTCCTACCAACTGGGGTTGGTGCAGAACCTTTAACAGCAACACACCTTCAAACCTGCTAAGAAAAATCAAAGAAGAACAAGGATACAAGCAATATATTCAGTTTTCTCTTACCTTTCTCAAAATCTTTTCCAAAAGTTTTCAAACCTTCTCAAAACATTTTCAAAACACTAATAACCAATTAAACTTAAACCTATTAACACTTAAACCTGAAACAGATTTCACCAAGGAAATCTCAAATTCAGAAAACCCTTAAATAATTTTGAAACTCAAAATTACTTAACCAATTTAAAAATGGAACTCAGTTTCTTAGCTTTCAACACAATACACAACTTTTAACAAACCTAAAAAGGAATTATACTTGTTTTAACACAAAAACCAAACTTTTATTTCATTAAAAAGGAATTACAAGTGAGAAGCTAAAAAACTGGAACAAAGGGGTTACCACAGGCTGGTCCTCCTTTTATACTACCTAAAGAACATACTAGAATGCTTAAAATCAAAACCCTAATCACTAAAAAATCTCTAAAATGCCCTTTTAGTCTTCTAGACGCTTTCAAGGATTTGAGCTGTCAAATTTGATCTCCATCGTTTATTTTTGCTTTGGGAGGACGCAATGAACCACAACTGTTGATTTAGGACACGTCACAGTACTTGGGGATCAAGGTGTTCTCTGATTGGTGGAAAGGGGAATTGGGGGTAGGGTCCACAAGGCGTGGGATTGGGGATTTTATGTGTGGGATTAGTTCCTGCGTGTGGGAATTAAACGTGTGCAAGGTTAATTGATTTTTACCCATGTTTAAGTGAAGTAAAAATCTGGAGGTGAAAAAGATAAACAGTAAGTCTGTAGATCCGATTTTGGGGGAAAAGAAAGTGTTTGGCGCGAGTTGTGTTTAAATGTTTCAAAGTGACACCTTCAGTCCTTGTCTTTTGGAAATTTTGGCAAACAAAGGTTTTCAGCCCTAAAACCTTTTCTCCTTTGTTAAAAACTTTCACCAATTGTCACTTTTGGCACCAAACTTTGGAATAAGGTTTCAAAGGATTGTTTTTGCCATTTTTGAATAATTCAAGGGCTGATCTTAGACAATCTTGATCTTCAAAGGTCTTCATTGTGTCTTTTACTTCATGAGGGACCATAATTGACAAATTGATTTTGTTGAGGGACCAATCTTGCCATTTCTTCAAAATTGAAGGACCTTTTTGCAATTTTGACAAACTTAAGGGACCAAACTTGTAATTATTAATATACAAGGGTTTTAAGTGTATTTTCTTCAATAATTGAGGATCAATCTTGTTTGTCTTCAAGTCTTCAAGGGTATTTGTTGAAAATTCCATGATTAGGGCCCGGTTCATTGTACGGCTTCGTTTCTCGTGTCCGTTTTACCTTGTATCTTGTGATCTTTTGTCTTTTTCACGATATCCATACCTAAAATACACAAGTAAACAAACACAAGCATATATATGGTATTTTATGACATTTTTGTGCATTTAAAGCCCGAAAAGAACGATGAGATCATGTATAAATGCCATCTCATCATCGGGTCAGACAAAGATTCGTAATTGTACTCCTAACTTACTTCACGTCTTCATTCTAATTCCACGACTTGCTTTCACGCTCACGTTCATGACACTATTCACGTTCATGATCGTATTTTGGCTTACGATTTTACGTTCATTTTCTTTTCTCATTCTGGGAAGTTCGCAAGAACTTGTGAGACCAGACCCAAGTTTAGTATAACTCTCCATCATCAGATATACGTTTCACGTCATATTCCACACGTTACCGCCATTATATTCTATGATTACGATATGTCTCACATGTCATGTTCATTCCACGTTCCTCATATCATGATCAAAATAGGTTACACGTATCATGGATCACGATATGTTTACTCATACTACACTCGCCATATCTCCACGTAGCACGTTCAAAAATTTTCACGTATCACGTTCAAAATTTTTCACGTACTACGTTTCTTTATGTCTCGCGCATCGTTTCTAATTATCAGTTAAGTTAGATGGTCTTGCATCGTAACGTTTCAGTTACCCTTGCACGTTAACTCTTATTTTCCTCGATCGAATTTAGGGGATCTACCTTCCGTTGATAACCAAGAATTTCTTCGTATTCCAAGTCAAGGTCAGGAGGACCAAGATTTATCAATTGTGTCAGGATCTTCTGAAGGAACCGTTCCAGGAGGGAGGCCACTTGGAAACGGACAAGTTCATCCGGACTTCTTATCCATTTTTCTTTTATCGATTAGATATGTCCTTTCAGTCACGTCACGTTCCATGTCTTTTCAAGACATGTCACGTCCCACGTTCCCTTCTACCATGTCACCTTCATTTCCATTATTTTGCATACCTTTCCAGTTTGATGCGGGTATGTTTCGCTTCCAGTTACGTTATCTATAATTCGGGGACGAATTATTCTTTTTAGGGGCGAAGAATTGTAAAACCCGCATGCTTTTACCATGAATAGTGCCCTTAAGATCGTACGTCCTAGATTAAAGCTTACCTTATTTAATATTGATCACATTCATGTGCTAATAATCAAGCAAGTGCATACGTGTATGACATGATAAGTATCGATTACGTACGAACTCATGATAAACAGCTAATAAATATGTCACGTGAACGTAATTAAATCATGATCACCATTTAAAATACGAACTAAAATAATTACGTAAATACATATAATATAATTACGAGCGTTAAGAATACGATAAACTACATGATAAAATAAACAAAAACACTTTAAACACGAACACGTTTAACCACGAACGAACACGAAACATCGGGACACGGAAAACATTTGGGTTACCCTATGTGGGCCCCATATCCACGAAATTAGGAAGGAAGATGGGCCAAGCCCATCAAATTTTACATGAAAGGGGGTTAAGGTAAATTTTGCTAGTCATTTTCATTTTTCAAGAAATTAAACAAAAACCCTAAAAAGTTTTCTCCTCTCCTTCCTTCTCCCTTTTGTAGCCACCACCCATAACACACCTAGGAGGGGTGTTCTTGTTGATTTTGATCTTGAATATTGTACAAGTATTAGTGTTTGTTCATCCTTAATTCATCTACACATTCGGTATACCTTTTTAACCTTTTTTTTTAATTATTTCTTTGATTTGATTTAGTAAATTAATTAAGAACATGATGTTGTTAAAACCTAATTAAAAACATGAAATAAACATGTATTTGGTTAAAGGGTAAAATCAAAAAGGGCGTTTTTAGGGTTGTTGGTTTGGCCGACGCCTAACCGTACCCGAAGGGGGGGTCACGGCTTGGCCAAGGAACCACCACCGAGACCATAACGTCCCGGTTTGGTGGTGTGGGTCCCACGGCAGCAAGGAACCAAGGGGAACCCCGATTTGGTTCGGGGTACGGTGTCGAGTTCATGCCCGATTCATGGTTCGTTGGTTAAATCATGATTTATGCTACATGTTAATTTTTATGAATTATGAACTTAGGATATAAATTAATTAATAACATGAAATATTAATTAAACCATGACTTGGGTTATTTTAATTATTAATTTAGCATGATATTAATTTAACCTAAGTATTTTATGTTATAAGTTATAATTAATTAATTATTTAAAACATGCCTATAATTAATTAATTTAGACATGACTTAGGTTATATTATTAATAATAATAATACACATTTTAACCTAAGTATTTTATTTCATTTTAATTAAAACATGTTATACTTTAATTAAAATGCTTAACATATAGTTTAATTAAATACATGAAATAATAATTAAACTATACACTATATCATATGACTTAAGAAATAAGCTTTTAAACAGTTAGACTTATATGCTAGCTTATGTAACCAGCTTAATTCTAAATATGGAAACTTCTATTTATAGAAACTTAATTAAATAAGGCAACTAATCTATTAATGGAAACCTTCTATATATGGAAATCTATCTATTTCAGGCAGCTAATCTAATCATGGAAACCTTCTACATATGGAAACTTATTTAATTAAGGCAGCTGATCTATTTTTGGAAACTTTCTATTTTTAGAAACTAATCTATTTTAAGCAGTAAATTCTATTTTAGGAAACTTTCTATTTTTGGAAACTTTCTATTTTTGGAAACTTTCTATTTTTGGAAACCTGCTATTTTTGGAAAGTTACTTATTATTACACAGTAAGTATAATAATACATGAAATACCAGTAATACTTAATCAGATTAATCAGAATACAAGATAAACACAGTTTAAGGCTTTAAACAGTAAACCATGACCTAAAACATACCAAGTAAGCTAAGATGAGACATAAAACCCAGTACGTAATCAGTGATTCGATACTTATACACGTGTGTATTCATGTAGCTTTAGTGATCCAGAAGTAGGAGTCTTTCTTCCGTTCATTCACTGGACTTGAGGTACGGATTCCCGTCCTTTCAGTATGGACATTCTTTCCTTATTAGGATTTCCCCGTATGCAGCCAAATGTTTTCCCCAGTATTTGTTTTATTGTTTTGAACTGCTTATGTTTAATTAGCATAATCTATAGCCATATACAAGCATGACCAGTTTCACCTAGTTATGGAGGTACCATAACCATAACATTGGAGGCACCAATGTTATGACTTCCCCACGGCGTAGTGATTGCTCGTGGCGTCCCTTTCAGTTTTGGCCATATTATTATATCATGTGGGGCGTATGGGTGCATCCTAGTTACATGTTTTATTCAGTATTTCATGGTGAATGTGGTGTGTGCCTTGCATCCTTCACAAGGAGTTGATCCCTCCTACCCAAACCAGTATATTAATTAGAGGCATCCCCTCTAATCAGCATGATGAGGTCACCCCTCCAAGTATTCATGCACGTGACCTTTTCATGACCTATATGGGCTATGGTATATTTATGTTAAAACAGTTTTCATAAGATAAACATGAGGCTTTTCAAACTATAAAACCAGTTTTCTCAATACTTAACCAGTCTACTCTGAACTTAGTCTTCCGCTGTTATATGTTACATGCTTATCCTATTTCATGCTATATTGTATATCCGTGCACTGAGCGTTTTGCTCAGCCGTTACTTTCCTTTCCATGTCCCAAAACGGCATGTACCCAAGACTCGAGCATTTGGAGGACATGCATAGGATGGAAGCTGCCATAGACTTCTTCTCCTGTTTCCTTCATATATTTATGCTTGTTTAGTCTTTCATTCAGTTCATTTACTTTCTTATGTTTTGGGCTTATGTTTGGGAACCGATGTTTGATTCCGGTTTTCCCTATGGTCATGTATGTTTTACTACATATTACCTTGCATGCTTTGATGACACGCCATAATTACGCGTGACATTCCATTTATCAAAATGGGGTGTTACATTTATTGATTTGCATGCAATACTCATTGACTATGAAAAGGGGTTGAAAGACAATGCATCTACTAGTACGCCTTCTGTACTAACCATACAAAAGGGTAAAGTGAGTAAGCAAAAACCGCAAACGAACAAGAAGAAAGGCAAAGGCAAGGGTGATAAGGGCAAACAAGTTGCGACTTATTCAAAACCTAAGCAAAACTTTTTCAAGAAGAATAGATCTCAGAAGGATGAGACTTGTCACCACTACAAGGCAAGTGGTCACTGGAAGAGGAATTGCCCTCTTTACCTCGAAGAGTTGCGAGAAATAAAGAAGAAGTCTGAGCAGAGCGTTGCAACTTCAGGTACTTTATTTATGATTGAATAGTTCAATTTAACATACAAATTAAATTCCTGGGTATATGATACGGGATGCGGTATTAACATTTGTAATATGTTGTAGGGATTTAATATGGAAAGGATGCATTCCTATGGGGAACAATTTCTGCAAGTGGGTAATGGCGCACAAGAAGCAGTTGAAGCTATAGGAATATTTATTTTAGTTTTACCTTCGGGTTTAGTACTGATTTTAAATGATTGTCATTATGCACCTACAATTGTTAGGGGTGTTATTTTCTTTTCTTGTTTGTTAAATAATGGATTCGTTCACACGATTGATAATAATGGAATTTCTGCTTGGAAAAATGGTATTTTCTATTTTAATGCAATTTTTGTGAATGGTGTGTTTGAAATAGACATGCATGATAATGAATCCAAGAATAATAAATATTTCTTTGCCATAAATAAGAAGAGAAAGTTTGACAAGAACTCTTCTTATCTTTGGCATTGTAGACTTGCCCATATCGGGAAGACTCATATATAAAAGCTTCAACGTGAAGGTCATTTGAAAAATATCAATGATGAATCATACGATAAATGTGATTCTTGTATCTCTGGAAAGATGACCACGAAACCTTTTAATAGCAATATTGAAAGACCTACTGATCTACTTGGACTAATACATATTGATGTGTGTGGATCACTTAGACATTTGTCAAGGAAATGTATCTTTGTAGGATACCCTACGGAAACTATGGGTTACTACTTTTATTATCCACCCGAGAACAAAGTGACCGTTGCTAGGTATGGAGACTTCCTTGAAAGTGATGTTGTAAATCAAGAATTATGTGGTAGAAATTATGATCTTGAAGAGAGTCATACAGATACATTACCTTTTGAAAACACTAGCGATGTAATTCCTGTAGAATCAGAAAGTCTGGCGGTTCCACCGGAATTTGTTCCTCTGCGTAGATCCGCAAGGATTAAAAACACAAATAAAAATATATGTTTTAACATAGAGGATGATGAAGTAGGGGAACTTGGTGAACCTGCCAATTATAATTCCGCCATACTTGATCCTGAGAAGGATAAGTTGATTGTTGCTATGGATGAGGAAATGAAATCCATGAAAGTAAATGATGTTTGGATTCCTTTAGGACCACCACCAAATGCTAAAGTAGTGAGACATAAGTTGATATACAAGAAGAAAACCGACATGGACAGAAAAGTACAATCCTATAAAGCTCGTTTAGTAGCTAAAGGTTTTACTCAAACTTTTAGCGTAGACTACGAGGAGACATTTTCTCCTGTAGCAGACTTAAGAGTTATTATGAATCTCATAGCTATAACAGCATACTATGACTATGAGATATGGAAAATGGATGTTAAAATTGCCTTCTTGAACGGTCGCTTAGATGAAGACATCTATATGCGTCAACTAGAAGGGTATGTTGATCATGTGAATCTAGGACACGTGTACAAACTTCAAAGATCCATTTATGGTTTGAAGCAAGAATCACGTCAATGGAATAAAATATTTAAGAAGAAATAAAAAAGTTTCGATTTATTCAGAATCGTGATGAGCCATGTGTATATCGGAAAGCTAGTGGGAGTGATGTAGTATTCCTAGTCCTATATGTTGATGACATATTAATCATGGGAAGTAACATTCCAAGACTTAAAGATGTTAAATATTATCTTGGTAAATGTTTTTCTATGAAGGATTTAGGAGAAGTTGCATACATTCTGGCAATTAAGATCTATCGAGATAGGAAAAGATGGTTAATTAGTCTAAGTCAAGATGCTTATATAGATAAGATATTGAAGTACAACATGCATAATTCCAAGAAAGGTTTTCAACCTATGAAAGTTAAGCATAATCTGAGTCATGAGATGGATGAATCAAATCCTAAAGAGGATGTATACATGCAAAAGGTGCCTTGCGCTTCTGCTGTAGGATCTACAATGTATGATGTTAGATGCACAAGGCCTGATGTGGCATTTGCTCAGAACTTGTTCAGTAACAGAATCCAGGGAAGCTCCATTGGACTGATGTTAAACATATTCTAAAGTATTTGAGGAGTACGAAAGATATGTTTTTGGTATTTGGAGGGAAACCAGACACATAACTGAATGTGACAGGTTACTGTGATGCGTCCTGGCAATGTGATAAAGAGGATACGAAGTCTCAGACGGGTTACGTTTTTGTTATCAATGGAGCAGCAGTTGTTTGGAAGAGCAAGAAGCAGACAACGATTGCAATGCATGCTACTCAATCTGAGTATATGGCTGCTTCAGAAGCAGCAATGGAAAGCTGTTTGGATTAGGAAGTTTATTGGAGATCTCGGAGTGATGCCCTCAATAAAAGAACCTATTGATATATATTGCGACAATTCTGCTGCAATAATATTCACCAATTATTCTAGAGTCATGAAAGGCGCTAGACACTTTAAACGTAGACATCACTACGTCCGAGAACAAGTTGAAGCTCGTAAAATCAAATTAATAGAAGTTTACACAGATGATAACGTAGCTGATCTTTTAACTAAGGCTTTGCCTAGACCAAAGGTATTTTAGCATGCCAAGGCGATTGGGCTGCAACTAGCTAGCGAACTCATGCAATAAATCTCTGATTAGTATTTGGATAAAGGATGTTATGACATTATTATTTAATGAAATAAAGATTGGGTTTCGTTTATTCTTATTACTTAATTTTGTATCCTATTTTACATGTTTTAATCCATGAATAAATAGTTATGCTAAATGTCCATTGTCGATTAATATTATGGGAATATTATTAAACTAAGACAAATCAAAATAGAGATATAGTATACTTGAAAGTGTATTGATCGATTTTGGATGATATTCGATGAATCGAATATTGGACTTATTCCAACTATATGATTTTACTTTATGGATCTTTGTCATAAAGTAAATCATAAATAGTTATCCTTAGATTTGGGATAATAGGAAACTGTTATGAATCTAGTGCATTTATGTGGAATAATATAACGCTAAACGTAACTAGTAACTATAAGGATTATTTTCGTAAGTGTTGTAAAATTCATAACTTTTGCTCGTAGTCAATATGGGATTTATTTCCTCCATGTTCGTTTGGGAGTTTAATACAGCTGGGCCCCTCGTGGGATTAGTAAGATGTTTGTGTGTCCACACCCAAATTTATTTAGGTAATCTTGTTGAATCTATGAAAGAGAAACATAATGGTTAACAAAAGGAATGACTGAGATCCATATCCTTATTAACGTTGTATTAGAAATAAAAGGATAATAATAATGATGAATCATAAAAAGGTTTTATCCAGTAGACCTTACTCGAGTTGTACTAGAAAAATTGCTAAGTGTAACTAGACTCTATTCAATGTAATCACGATATTCAAAATATGTCCAAGCTGGAGCTGAAAGTTTATGGACTAATATTTAATAGTCGTATGATAGGATCGAACTCGAGATTACGAGATTGCACACAATACATAAAGAGTTAATCTAATTAATAAATATATTTATTGTATTTATTAATTTATTTAATAAATATATATTTATGTATTTATTAAATTAAATCGAGACATAACTTTAACAATCGTTAAATAATTAAGAGTTAAGTATTCACGAATGTTAAATAAATATATAGTAAGTAAGTTAAAAAGAAAGAAGTTTGGAAGGTTCTAGAACACCCCATGGGGGTGTTCTAGGTGTCGGTTATGGGGAAGAAAAGGATGGGGAAACTTTCCTTTTATTTTTTTAAGGATAAAAGTCTAGACCTATATAAACAAACCTTCTCCTCATAATTCAAGACATCAAAAATCTCTAGCCCTCTCTCTATCTTTGATCGATCGCAAAAGAAACCCACAAAGGGGGTTTGGTTGTTTTTCTTGTTTGATCAATTTACTTATTATCTAGTCCTAGCCCCTCTCTAGGGTTGTTGGGTAGATTATTTACAAGCGTTGTAGCTTGGTTTACACGTGCTAGAATCATGGTTAGATCGTTGTATTACGTGTGTACAAGATATTAATATAGTCATACTTTAGACTATATCTTGGTGATATACGGTATAAACCTGAATTGGTGATTCGTTCTTCGTCATGTTGATTTGCTTTTGCGTAAAGGTATGTAACCCTAATTCGATTAAATATAATTGTTTTATTATTATGATCTTGTTAAATCGCTTTCGCTATGTGTGCTTTGATCTCGTTTAAGGTTTTATATAAATATTATGATATTAAAAAACCTTCAGCTGCTGCATCTCTGAAGCCGCCACTGGATGATGAAGTGCCCTTGACAAGAAATATGATAATTGTTGTTGGTCTTGTTGAACTAGAGGAGCCCTTGATTCCTCACTCTGAGGTGAATGCTGAAGGTTCGATTGACAAGTCTTTGTCAAAGACCTCTGTGTAATCTACCTCTCAGCCCGAGGCTTCTAAGGACAAGAAGAAAAGGAAGAAAGAAATCCCCTCCTGTGAAACCCAATCTTCCAAAGTTATCTGTAAAAAGAAGAAAGCCAAGAAACACTCATTTGTTGCTCAAACAGGTGATGATGATGCAGAGCCCATTGTTGATGAACAACATGAGTCTAGTGTATTCAAATTAGTAGAGACCACATGAAACCACCCCTTCACTGATATCACAAAGGTATCAGTCTGTCCTTCATATTTTTTCTCTGAGGTCCACCAGCAATCACTCTCAAACGTTTGTAGGAGAGAGTGATGAAGTTTAGGGTTTGCCTCGACCCTTAGAGTGTTTGTGTCTGCGCCTAGATCTCCTAAGACCTCTATATACTTTGTCTCTACATCATGACATGATTCATTTGTTCTCATAACGCACCCCGATGATCTTGCACCCTTTGGACAGTGCTTTGGGAAATAACAACCAGAGTACATATATGTCCCGACTTATAGTCGCTGAACTTCACCCCATCATAATTAAAAGAGTCCCAAAGAATTTATTCTTTGGGGAGGCTAAATAACCACCCTCAGCCTTCCTAGGACAGCATAATGAATGGCAACCTTTACCCTCATCTAATTGACCATTTAAAAGAGCACCAAGGAGAAATCCTTAAGGGGGAGCTGGATAATCACACCCAGCTATCCTAGGGGCAGAGAACGAAGACCATTCACCATATACTTGCGTCACAATCAAAAGAGTCCCAAGGAGAAATCCTTAAAAGGGAGCTAGATAATCACACCCAGCTATCCTAGGGGCAGCGAACGATGACTATTCACCATATACTGTTTCATATTAAAAGAGTCCAAAGGAGTCATCCTTAAGGGGGAGCTGGATAATCACACCCAACTATCCTAGGGGCAGCGACCGACGACCTATCACCTTATCTTATTTCACAATAAAAGAGTCCCAATGAGAAATCCTTGGGGGGGGGGGGGATAATCACACCCATATTTCATAGGGGAAGCGAATGGCGATCTTTCCCTACACTATAAACTCATCACATGTGTACTAAATAAATCTTATACAGGAACTGAATCTAAATAATGAACAGATGAACGAAGAGCTCTATACTATTCCAAAGGAGAACATAGCATAGGACTCCACTCTTCTAACACAAGAGGACTTTGATCTATAATCTATGCCAAATGATGAAGTGTTCATTGTGGAAGAAGATGCTACCCTCTCTGGGCTTGAGGATATGGAAGATATTGATGACTAAGTGATTTTCAATGTCACATATTCTGAAATAACGCATAAACCTATTTCATTTCCCTTAATGATTAGTTTCCAAGAACTCGCTGCGAAGTAAGTGTGGTCCCAGAGACAAACAACACCAAACCTAGTTCCATTTCCCTCCATGCCAAATGTTCTGGAGCTGGGTGCCAAGAATCTCTGGGAAGAACAACAGCTACTCAAACCTATTCCCTTTTCCTATATGACAAGTGTTTAGGCTTTGGGTGCTGAAGAGCTCTAGGTAAGAAGAGGTGATATTATCTCATCCCCTCCAAAGGTAAATCAACAGGCTATCTTATTTGAGGTTCAAAATTTATCTAACGCTTCTTTGGATTTATCTAACAACTTGGAGAGCTCGATGCCAAAATATCTGGAGAAAACTCTCAAGTCCCTACTCCCTCGGCTACTTAGTGATTCTCAACAAACAAACCTTCCACCTGTAGTCAACAACAGTCTTGACCAACATCTCTCTACTACCTTAGAAGTTGATGTAACAGAAAATGTTGATGCCATTGCAAAGGCATCTAAACCCTCCAAATCTCGCTTGAAGAAATTGCTCCGAGGATAACTTAAGGAAATATGCCTCTTTGTACATCAAGAGTTTGAGAAATTCCACAAGGCAGGTGCAGGTGTAGCCCCTTTCGGTGCTTCACATGAGGGGGAGAAAACTGCCAACGCTTCTACAGAGAAGGAAACTAAAGATGAACCAGAGGCATCAGATGCTGAAACTGACACGGAAGCAGAAACTAAGGGGGACCAGGAAAATGAACAACCTGCCAAGAAGTTGAAACCCACTGTCATTCCTACACCCACTCCTCTACAATGCTTTTCCAACAAAGAGTTTGAAACATTCTCTGACAACCTCAACAAAGGATATGAAACCTCCTTTTCACCATCCCCTATTCAAGAAGTTTCAAGAGACAAAGGCAAATCCATAGCAAATGTTGATGACCAAATCATGAAGCTCAACTCTCTTCAAGAGGAAGGAGGATCCTTGATCAAAATCCCCGAGATTAATAAGTTTAGAAGTGTTGAAGAAAAAGCTATGACCTTGGAAGAAGCACAAGCTCAAATGATTGAACATAAGAGACTTGTTGATCTCAAACTAGCTAAAAAAACAGAGATGCTCTGAAGCAATTCACCCCAGCTGCTCAGGAAGCATAGAAAAGAAAGCTAGAAGAGATCAAAGCCAAAAGAAACAAATTAAGAAGGAGTACCTTAAGATTGTTAATGAAAGGACCAACCCAGATCAAATCACCAAGTACAGCTACTTCACATATAGAAACAAAAAGGTGGTTATGACAATCTACAAAGGAAACCAACCAACAAATACAAAGTAGACAATGACTTTAAGCTTAAGATTCTGGAACTCTATGAGTGGTTGGAACTCTTGTCTCTTACACAAAAGAAATCTAGGCTTGGTGCAGCCCAGATGATGAAGAACCTTCAAGATAAGGTCAATTGGGTAAAAGAGACTACCCACAAACTCAAACTTTTCCTTCCACATCAGGTATCTGACGAGCAACCGTTGAACACTAGAAAGCGAAAAACTCAAATGGGCCAGATCTTTGAAAGATTGGTCATATAGGATACTATTGTTGATGGGATGCTCAGAAACCTTGTTCTCTGCAGAGAAATCACCAAACTTGTTGATGGCCAAGCTTACAGTATACCTGAAACAAGTATGGTGTTCATGAATAGAAATGCAGAGTATTGCTTCGAGAGGGAAAATGGGCTAAGGCTGGCCTCTATAGTTCAGCTGCTCAGACTTAGACATGGACTTATTATAAAATCAATGTATGTAAAGGTTATGGATGATGAATTAGAAGTAGAGATCAACTCTAGGGCTGACAAGGCAGAGCCTGTGAAGATCTGTGAGAATAACCTGGATTGGTGAAGACCCTTATGTTTTTTTGTAAACACCTTTAGGTGTCCATGTAATAGATTAGGTCTTTTAATAAAATTTCAAGTATGTTTGTTAAATTATGTGTAAGAAGAAGTTGTGTATTCACTTACAATAATTTTAGACTTGGTATAATTTATGCTCAAACTTGGCGAGATTGCTGGGCCAATGAAAGTCTTAACTATGGCCCAGTCTAGATTTGATTTAAATAACTAAGCGTTGAAGGTCGTTGATAGAGTCCAGCGACAGAGACTAGACCAGCTGAAGGCAAAGCCTTAGCTGGCACACCATAAACATTCAAGTCAAAGACAACGTCAGAGAAGTCAAATATTATCTGAAGTCATACTCACCAGCCATTATGGATAAGCTCGTATATAAAAGGAATGCAATGGTGTTCGAGAACCTCTAAGATGGCAATTCTCATAGGTTACTCTCAACCCTTTGAAGATCAAGCAAGAAGAGACTTTCCTTATCCCTTTTATAGTTTAGGCGAGAGAATCTCTAATGTACTTTTAGCGGGACAAAAGTGAAGATTCAAGTTAAAGGAGTCTAGTACGACCTAGTGGGAAAGGTGAACAGTTGGCTGAGTTATTCACAAAAAGTTGGTTAAAGGCATGTCCAAGAATGGACATGCATTTAATGAAGTGTATTGCTTCCACTTAGAAGCTGACACGTGCCAACTACTCAGACTAAGGAAGCATCCTCGTACCACTATAAATAAGAGTTAGAAAGAAGATAAACATAACACTTGTATTAATTGTTAGAATCTTTGTATTTCTCCTATTAAACCTTTGGAGTCTGTTGCTGTCTACTAGTGACTCCGTGGTTCACTTGTAAACTTGAGTCTCGAATCAAGTTTACTTATTCAAAGGGTTCCTTCTTTATTATCATTCAACAAGTGTAATCCATAACACTTTGTAATACTTTTTTTATAAGTTAATAAAGCATTACGCATTTGAAAAGTAAAATCACTAAGTGTTATCTTTGTATTTGAGTTATAGTATTATAATAGGCGTATTTTGGGACTTTCACAACCCAAATAGATTAATATCACAACCTCATCCTGCTACGCGTTGAATCTATTTAGAATGCACTTAAGCGGGACCCATGTTCTGATTACCATGTGTCGTATTCTCTTTGCGAAATCATCTTCAGTCGCCGACATAGTCACTTTATTCTCATGCAAGTTTTAGTGGGAATTGGATCATTAATCTTGATACCCGAGTCGACATCCTCGAAATTATCAACCCCCAGCGGAATCTCAGTAGAGCCTCGCCGTCATTCTTCATCTTTCGGTGATCTTTTTCGGCGTATGTTCCACCATTCATCTGTTCTAAACCATCACCCTCACATTCTTCCTCCCCTGCATAAGTTCCATCATCTTCTTCATTTATGTCCATCTCTACAATATCCTTAACTTCTTCAACTACCATGATGCTAAACATCTTTTTCTCGACCTTAATCTTTAACTTTTCACGAATAAGTCCACATTCAGTTGTATGCATGAGTACCCTTCCTACTATGAGATTGTGATTACCTAGTAGCTCAAAATTCTCCATATCGATGATCACCCCCCACACACCCGCGATTGGTTTAAACACTTTTCCGTTGCACACGCTAAAGGAACACCAATAATGTTTATCCAAGTGTTCCTTCCAGCTAATCTAAAACTTTCGTCCCTGTAGAAACTAGAAGGGGGGGGGGGGGGGGGGGGGGTTGAATAGATTCTCTTCGCTTTAAGTCCTAATTAAAATTCCTTTCAATTAGGTTTGTCTCAAAACTACCTTTTACTTGAAATCTAGTTGCATAATGATTAGGTTCAATTCTAATGCATTAACAATGATGTGAATGATATGATAGTAAGAATAAGTAAAGAGTAACGAAATAAACAACCTAGTAGGAAGACACCAAGATTTATAGTGGTTCGACAACGAATCTCTATCTTCATTCCTACTCCACTCCTCGAGTACACCTTACTTAAAATTTCCACTAAACCACAAGCTCCCTTCTTGGCGTAGAAAATCTTACAACGCCGCTTACAGTTTAGTGAGAACTCACAAGACCCAACCACATCACTTTATAGTTTAGTGAGAACTCACAAAACACAACCACATTACTTTATAGTTTAGTGTGTGACACCCCAAAACCGAGGTCATTATTTAATCCTATTTTACTTATATTTTTGAAATTTTTGAGAATTTTTATTGTGGGATTATTTGACGGTTTAAGTTGAAACCAATAGACAAGACTAAAATTTCTACATTTAACGATTTAAGAAGAATCGAAAGTGAACGCAATACCGACGGATGCCCAAATTTTTTATTTTATTATCGATTGATCGATATTCGAATTTTTGAGATTTTTATTTTTATTTACTTGTTGAGTCGATTTGGAACCGTTTTTATCTTATTTGGTGTGAGTATAGCCTTTCAAATATATTTTAGGAAGTCGGGACGAATCCCGACTCCGGCAAAAATTCAAAACCGACTAGTAAGTCGATTCCCGCTCTTTAAAAACTAGTTTTGCCAAAAGGGCCAAAAGATAACTAAATGCACTTTGGTTCCTCCCATTTTTTACAAAAACAAACACAAACACACACCCTCATTTTTTCACATCAAAATTTCAATCTCTCTACTATCTCCCTTTGAGTCGTCGCACCACCACCATCATCAATTTTTCTTAGGTTCTTTGAGGAAAATAATCAAACACCACTCCTTCAATTTTCATTGTAAGTGTTTTAATCTAATAAAAATACGAATGTATCAACTTAATTTTTCCAAAAATTAAATCTTATAAACAAATGGGTTTTTAAGTAATTTTCTTGAATGCATGTTTAAATCTATGACTCTAAACATGGGGTATGGATTTAAAATGATTGAAACAAATTTTGATTTTTGTTTTGTTTCTTTGAAACCCACGGCCCAAAGGGGTGTTTGGTTTTTCTTTGATGTTGATTTATTTTGAGTATGTGTATGTGTTTATAATCATGTTTTTGATGTTTTTAATTAAGTTAATCACATTGCATGTGTAGTTTATGAAATGGGATTTTGTGAATGATTGTTCATACAAGTGATATAGGATAATGGGATTGGTTTAGGATGTTTAGTTTATGTTAGAATAAGTCTAGGAATCATTAGAAATGATTGGAATGATGATTTTTCATGATTTTTAAAGTGTCATTTTAGGCAGAATACTAAGGCAAGTTTTCGTGGTCTTAAGTCAAAGTCCAGGTCTTTAGTATTAGATGTAGTTGTAGAGCTTCTTTTTATCTTCGTTTCGATATAAGAGAGCTTTTAACTCCAAACGAGTCAAAAGTTATGTTAGTTTGAAGTTTCGTGTACCGGGAGATGAAAGTCGACATAATCCAAAATTGTGTTCGATTTTAGGTGAAATTTCAGGGACTATAACTAGAGTTTTAAAAATGGTTGAGAGTTGTTCTTTAGCTCAAAACCTGGACTTGTGAGTCTATTTTCAAACCTAGGAGTCGGATTTCAAAATGGTGTTGACTAAGTAAGTCAAAGTAGTGTTGCATTACATGTATACAAAACTGTCCGAAATTTTGAGTTTAGTAATATGACGAGCAAGGGGTCTTAGAGGTGAGAACTTTTTATGAAATTTAATATGGACTCTCTACAGGTTGTAAAGTAATTTTACAAATTTTCTCATAATTTATGGTGATCTCTATGTATAGGAAAACAGCCCGTACATTTGGTATGTACCGGCATAATTGTAAAATGAGTAATACTTTTAGTAAAGTAGAAAAATGGTACGAGTCTGGTAAATATCACTTGTTCGGATTTTGGCGTGAGTTTTTAGAAGTCCGAATTGACTTTATTCAATTTTATTTAGTGCCTACTATTATATAAATGAGTTGACTTATTACGCGTTTATTCGCTAGGTGTGGTGATCGAATTTCCCAAGCATCCTCATAGTCGGTGATCATCTTCTAATACTTCGACTAATACTTCTACATAAGGTGAGTCTATAGCCTCGCTCATTAGTTATTTCAAAGGTTTTTACCCGCGAGGGGGATACATGCTATTTAAATGAAAATGAACATAAGTCATGAATGATTGTTGGACCCGAATGTTGCCTTGAATTGTGTTGAGTACCTAGTTGCAAAAGTCCCTAATTTCATGATCCGTTAATTATTTGTCTAGTTCTTGTGTGAATTGGAAATAGCCGCTTATACAATTTGTGGTACTACGGGGTTGACGACCCAATTTGATACGAGAGTTATACGTTGAGTACCCTCTGCGTACGGATATTTTGTATAAGAAATTAGGTAAAATTGCAACTGATACCTTTAGAAGGGGCACTGGTTTCAGTGTGATCATGCCGGTCTACGGACGCGGGTGATTAAGTTAACGGATCGGTGTCATGAGCTTAAACATAATTATTAGCTATTGCTAAAGATAATAACCTTGAATAATAGATTGTTTGATCGACATCTCTATGAATGATCGTGAATGAATTTTATACACATATTTTCAAATGTGATTGTAAAACCTATAGATTTCACTCAACATTATTTGTTGAACCTTTTAAGCATGTGTTTCAGGTAATCGAGGCTAGGATGTGGCAGAGCATGCAATGGAATGTTGTTGTGGCTTTTGTGGTCTATTTCGTTTCCTCCCTTCTTATTTAAACAATTAAGTCTTGTCTTGTTTAAAGTGTATGAACATGGTAATTTGGTTGAGATTTAGTGGGGACCTAAACACAACTCCGTTTGTAACTTTTTGGGTTGGAAACTATTTAGACTTTGTTGTTGTACATTTTTATTAATGTAAATTTTTCAACGTCTCTTTTGAGTCGTTCGATATAGCTAATGTGTGATTATAACTGCTTTGCACTCAAATATTGTAATTCCGCTGCGCATATGATTTGGAGGTGTTAAAGATCGGTAATCAGAGTCGCAAGTTATAGAGAACTAGGTCGATTTTTGAAAAAATGTCCTAAACTATAACTTTGGTGTCTCAAATGTTTTCAAAAGCACACAACTATTCCGCATGACTCCAGTAAGATTACTTTTAGCATTGCTTTATTTATTTTTGGATGTATCCCCTATAATTAAAATGAATTCCCAAGTATTTATTGAGTAAGTACTATGGTATTGTATCGAGATTTTGTTGGAAGTATGTTGGATACTTGTCATCGTAAATTTTTAGCATTGCATTTGCATGGCTATCATATTATTACATATATTGGCATATATACTACATTGCGTTTGCATGCTCATGCACATGCATGTATATAATTTTGGATATTGACCTCTTATACCCTCGAACTTTCTGTGATTGCAGAAATGTCGAAAATCCCACCTGACGGTAATGGAGATGAGTATGTTAATGAACCGAACCCGCAGAACAACAATAATGGGTGGATAGAAGAAGAAGAAGAGAGTGTTAGTAATAATGTTGTGGATCAAGTTGAGTCGTATGATGTGCAAGCTGGTCGACGAATGGCTTGTGTTCCTAGGCTTGCCCGTATTTCTCATTGGATTGGTATGCCAGGTATGATCACATTGAGGACATATCTAGAGTATTTTGCCCTGGTCCGAAGTCGTATGAAGATACTACCTATTTCTTGAAGAATTTGGATAGGTTAATGTATGAACGCTATGTTGTGGAAACTCGAGTGATTAAAAGGTTTGATTAAAATGAAAGAGCTTTTCAGAAACTGTTGACACGGACTGCAAGAGTTGAATATGATAGGATGATGGTTTGGAGTGAAATGGATAGTTTGAGGTCTATGATCAGGAATTTGAGTGCTAACCATGAGCAAACTAGAGAGGATCAAGCTCAGGTGCAAAGGATGCGAAGCTGGGAGCATCGTGTGAGGCCATTTCTACCGCAAGAATCGTGGTTTATTGACGATGCTGAGTATGCTATCAATGACTTTATGGTTCAACCGCCCACCAGAGGTGAATGTATTACTTGTGGGAACCAAGCAACACGAGAGATCAGATCAACCTCGAGGAGGAAGAGAGTGGTGGAGTGTAATCCTAATGATAAAGGCAAGAGGATAGTGACCAATGAAGAAGATAGTGATGATGAAGAACCCGAATAAGATCCCGAAGAAGACGGTGATGATAATGAGCCGCGACCCAAGAAATCATGTGGATCGCCTCGTGATTAGTTCTTGTTATAGTATTTCATTTTCTATTTCCTCGTTGTAATCGAACTTATTTAGACTTGTGTACTATGGATTTGTGATGAACCTTAATATCCTTTTGGTTTGGTCGGTGATAGATTGTAGTGACATGACTTGTCACAATTTTGTTGATATCAATGCAATCGATGTTTACCCTTCATGATCTATGTTATGTATTTATTAGCTCTTTTGTGATATTGTTGATGAATACTTGTAGTTGTTGATGTACATGTTATACTTATATTATGTCCTGAAAAAGAAATCCTTCTTGATCTTGATATGTATACTTATCATGTTCTTTTTCCCTATGATTGCAGAGAAGGAGTGAAGAGGCATTTTTGGTCATTTGTGAATCATTACTTGACTAGTCCTTCAATATGCCTCCAAAGTTGACTACTAATACTATTAACAACATGCTTCAGTCGGCGATCGCTACAGCTCTCGTTGAGGATTGTGCTAACCGAGTGCAAGGTGCTGGAAACAATGCTAGAAACAATGCTAGACCGCAAGTCCCAAGGGAGTGTACTTATGCTAGTTTTGTGAAGTGTGGACCTACAAAGTTTCGTGGAACTGGTGGGGCATTGGAATTGTGTCGATGGATTGAGAAGATTGAAAGTGTGTTTGAAATCAGTGGTTGTTTGGAAGCTAACAAGGTGAAATTTGCAATTGCTACCCGCCAAGATGATGCTTTGAGTTGGTTGAAGAGCCAAGTGGCGACTGTTGGGCTAGTAATGGCCAATGGGAGAACTTGGGCTGCCACTAAGGCATTGTTGACTAAAAGGTTTTGTCCCGACGAAGAACTGGGTCAATTGGAAGACGAGTTGAGACACTTGATGTTGATAAACAATGACATTGCTAGTTATACCTAAAGATTTAATGAGTTATGTTTGCTATGTCCTGATGCTTTTGTGGATGACCGCAAGAAGATGAGACAGTATATCAAGGGTTTTCGAGTAATATCAAGGGTGGGACGACATAGTTAAGGCATACCTCCTTGTATGAAGCAGTCCAAATGGCTCACGCTTTGATGGATGTGAAGATCCAAGATAATAAAATTTGTATAGCTGAAGGAAATAAGAGGAAGTGGGAGACTGTCCAGTCTAGTCAGTCTTAAGGTTAGAATTGTGGAGGTTATTGTGGTAACAATCAAGGACCGAATCGTAACAAACATTTTAATCAAAGAAGGAATGATGGGGTTAGAGCTGCTACTGTGCCAAGAGGAAACAAGGTTAACCCTAAGTATGGTCGGTGCAATTTGTATCATGTGGGTAACTGTTCACCTACATGTTGCAAATGTGGAAAGCTTGGACATAAGACTGTGGAGTGCAAATCTAGAGGTGTGGCTACGGGTGCTAACGCTACTAGAGTGATGGTTTGCTTTGGTTGTGGTGGAAGAGGACACAAGCAAGGGAATTGTCCTAAGGTTGGGAATAATCAAGGTGGAAATGCTGCTGCTCTAGTGTATGCTGTAGGGAATGTGGACAAGCCTCAAGGTCCGAACATGGTGAACTGTATGTTCTTACTTGACGCTCGTTATGCTAGCATACTATTTGATTCTGGTTCAGATAGGAGTTTTGTAGATACACAATTCAGTCTCCTTATCGATAAAGAACCAATAGAGCTAGCAACTAGTTATAATGTGGAATTAGCGGATGGGAAAATTGTTAGCACTAATTCGATACTAAAAGGGTGTTTCTTGAAGTTGGATAATTACGTGTTTGAGATTGATTTGATGCCTATAGAGCTAGGATCTTTCGATGTAGTAATTGGTATGGATTGGTTGATTGCGCATAGTGTAGTGATTGTTTATGGAGAAAGGTTAGTCCAGATTCCGCTGAGGAATAGGGTATTAACTGTGAAAGGTGATGAATGTACTTATCGTTTGTAAGTGATATCTTGCTTGAAAGTGATGAGGTATATGGAGAAAGGTTGTGATGTATTTCTGGTTCAGATTGCTAGTGATGGTGTGGTTGGGAAGAAATTAGAAGACGTGTCAGTATTTAGAGATTATCCTGAAGTTTTTCCTGAAGAGTTGTCGGGACTACCGCCACCTCGAGAAGTTGAATTTCATATTGATTTGGTGCCGGGAGCTGCGCCAGTGGCTCGCGCGCCTTATCGATTAGCGTCGTCAGAATTGAAGGAGTTATCTAATCAGTTGAAAGAATTGATGGATAAGGGATTTATTAGACCGAGTTCATCGCCGTGGGGTGATAGGTGTGAAAACACCCATCTTTTTACCACTTATTTCCAATAATAACAAGACCAAAACGTGTGATTTATGTCGTAAAAGTCCGAATTATGTGTGGTTTGTGTTTTTATTGTGTTTTAGGACCAAAATATGAAAAAGGAAGAGAACACGGGCTTTTATCGAAGAAAACGGGAAAAGACGAAGTCAAAAGATCAAGAGTGCAAAAAGAACGGAAGTCCAAGGCCTATTCTGAAGATTTATCGTAGAAAAAGTCTAAAGACGGAAGTTTAACGAAGTCGAAGAACTTAAGTCTAATAGAAGAAGAAAATTAAAAGACAAGTTCAAATCCCAAGACTTGTGTTGATTTAGATATGGCTAGTGTTAATAACAACAATAATAACCCACCTCTTCCCAATTTGAATAATAACAACAACAACAACAACAATGTCCACCTACCTGATTTACGGACAATGGAGGAATTGTGTCAACCCACCATGAACGGACGCGGAGGCCCGATTGCGCCGATGCACGTCACGGATCAGGAGTTTTCGTTGAAGCAGCACATGATCCAGCAAGTGCAAACGAACCCATTTCGCGGAATTCCGGATGATGATGCCAGCAAACACCTCGACAAATTCATTACCATTACCCAAAGCATGAAGTGCTCTGGTGTTTCTGTGGATGACCTTCGCCTCCAACTTTTTCCCCACTCGCTTTCTCACCATGCCGAAAAATGGTTTGACTGTCTTCTTAAGAATTCTATTCATAGGTGGAATGACATGACTCAACGCTTTTTATCGCGCTACTTCACTCCATCCATGGTCACAAGCCTTCGTAACCAAATCAGTGGATTCATGCAAGAAAATGATGAATCGCTTTTTGATGCTTGGGAACGATACAATGATTTGATCGACCGCTGTCCAAATCACAATATGCTCCCCGTCACTCTCATTGAAACCTTCTACAATGGTCTCACTTTTCGTGATCGTGACACGATCAATGCCGCCACCGGCGGTACCTTTATGAAACGGAGACCGGAGGAGTGTCGAGAGTTGATTGAAAACATGACTACTCACCACAAGAATTGGGATTCATCCGCATCCTCAAGATCTAATCAGAGAGTCAATGTTTCTTCTACTACTTCTAATCCCGAGATATCCGAACTTACCCGACAAATCGCAAGTATGCACAAAGATTTCATGTCCATAGCCACAAATAACTTTCAACAAGCTAAAGCCGTTGCTATTTCTTGTGACACATGTGGTGGTCCTCATTCTTATAATGATTGTCCTTCTACCCAAGGAAATTTTTCTGAAAACGTTAACGCAGCTTATGGTACTTATTCCACGGGAGGCTATCAAGCCCGCCCTCAAGGAGACCGTGGCTTGCTAAGTTATCGTTCAAACAACTATCTTGCTCCACCCGGTTTCCCTCCTTTAAACCAAAACCAACAACAAAGCTACAACCAAAACAACCAATCCCAACCTCGTGCAAACAATCAATATCAATCCCAACGAAACCCATACCCACCTCAAGGAAATTCTCAAGCCTACCAAGCTCCACCTCTCAATCAACCGATGGGAGTGAGTCCAGACGTCGAGACATTCATGAAGACTAATCGGGAGATGGTGACGAATCTTCAGAGTCAAGTCCGCAACTTGAAGGTCGAAATGGCGAAACAAGGGAACGATATTCGAGCCGAGCTAAGGAATGACATGGGAAAACACAGCAATGAAATTCATGCAAACATGAGAGACTCTTTCAATACTCAAGCGGTTAACCTTCGTGATATGATTGGTTCGCTCATCCAAGGTAATCAACCCTCTTCTTCGGGTACTCTTCCGAGTAACACCGTTGCGAATCCAAGAGGGGAGATGAAAGCAATCACCACTCGTAGTGGAAAAGGTTATATGGAACCCGAGCTTCCTACACCTCCACCCGTGATTGTGAACAAGGAAAAAGAGCAACTTTCCTCACCTCCTTCACCTTCTATCCCCATTTCCCCACCTCCCGTGATTGTGAGTGATCCTATTCCCCTAAAGCCTTCTTCTTCATCCAATATACCTTATCCTTCAAGGTTGAGGAAAGAGAAGCAAAAGAGCAAGGATGATATTCAGGTTTCAAACTTTCTAAAAATGTTTAAACAATTGAATTTTAACATCTCCTTTGCCGAGGCTCTCGCTCACATGCCCAAATACGCTAAGATGTTTAAAGATCTTCTAAGTGATAAGGAAAAGCTTTTTGACATTGCTCAGACCCAACTTAATGAGAACTGCTCCGCAGCGCTCTTAAGGAAATTGCCCACCAAACTTGGTGATCCGGGTCGCTTCTTGATTCCTTGCAATTTTCCGGGAGTAGAGAATTGCATGGCCCTAGCCAATCTAGGTGCTAGTATAAACTTAATGCCTTTAAGTGTTTGGAAGCAATTATATCTCCCCGAGCTTGTCCCCACCAAAATGACTTTGGAATTAGCCAACCGAACGGTTGCTTATCCAGTGGGGATAGCCGAAGATGTCTTTGTTGGCGTTGACAAATTCACCTTCCCGGCGGATTTTGTTGTCGTTGACTACGAGATAGATCCTCGTGTTCCATTAATCGTTGGACGTCCATTCCTGAGGACCGGTCGCACTCTCATCGATGTTGAAGCCCGTGAGCTTATCATGAGAGTGGGTGATGATAAAATCGTCTTCAACATGGGAAAGTTGTCTAAACAACCTTATTCCAACCAGAGTGTTAATTGTATTGACGTTCTTGATGAGGCTTGTGAAGAACACTTCCAACATGCTTGTAAAAGTATTCCTACCTCTCTTCCCAATGTTGAGACCGTTTCCTCTATTGATTCATCACTGTCTCTATTTGGAGAAAGTGATTTCTTTTGGAAAGATCTTGAAGCTACCATGGGAGATGTGAACTCAACAAATGACGATTCCCCCACCGATTGGGATGACGACATGTGTTTCTTTGAAAACCTTCTCAAAGAAGACAATCTTTCTCCACCATCTCCCACGGTTATTGCTATCGATGCTCCGACTTTTAAAACGCCTCCCATCGAAAATCCTCCGGATTTAGAACTTAAGGAGTTGCCGCCCCATCTTGAGTACGTGTTCCTTGAAGAAGAGAAGAAGTCGCCTGTCATTATCGCGAAGGACTTGAAAGAAGAAGAAAAATCTCGCCTCATCGCCGTGCTTAAAGATCATAAGAAAGCTATCGCTTGGAAAATCTCCGACATTCGCGGAATTGATCCTCACTTTTGCACACATAAAATTCTCATGGAGGACGACTTTAAGCCCACAATTCAAAGCCAACGAAGGGTGAATCCTAAAATCCATGAAGTCATCAAAAAAGAGGTTATCAAACTTCTTGATGCGGGTATGATTTACCCTATTTCAGATTCACCATGGGTTAGTCAGTCCATTGTGTGCCTAAGAAAGGCGGTATCACCATTGTGCCCAATGCCAACAACGAGTTGATTCCTACCCGTCTCGTTACTGGGTGGAGAGTTTGTATAGACTACCGCAAACTCAATGATGCCACGAGAAAGGATCATTTCCCTCTACCTTTTATGGACCAAATGCTTGAACGTTTAGCGGGTAATGAATATTACTGCTTTCTTGATGGTTTCTCGGGTTATTTCCAAATACCCATCGATCCCCAAGATCAAGAGAAGACAACATTCACTTGTCCCTATGGCACATTTGCTTACAAACGAATGCCTTTTGGCTTATGCAATGCCCCCGGGACATTCCAAAGGTGCATGTTGGCTATCTTCCATGACATGGTTGAGCAAACCATGGAAGTCTTCATGGATGATTTCTCGGTCTTCGGGGATTCCTTCTCTTCTTGCCTTGCCAATTTGGAACGTATGCTTAAGCGGTGCGAAGACACTCGCCTTGTTCTGAATTGGGAAAAATGCCATTTTATGGTAAAAGAAGGCATTGTGCTAGGACACAAAATCTCTAAAGTCGGTCTTGAAGTCGACCGTGCTAAAGTAGATGTCATAGCCAAATTACCTCCACCTTCAACCGTGAAGGGTGTGAGAAGTTTTCTGGGTCATGCGGGCTTCAATCGTCGATTCATTCAGGATTTCTCTAAAATCGCTCACCCGATGACCCACCTCTTGGAAAAAGATACTCCTTTTATCTTTTCTAAAGAGTGTCTCGAAGCGTTCAATCTTCTTAAGGATAAGCTAACTAAGGCACCGGTCTTGGTTACCCCTAATTGGGAGCTGCCTTTTGAATTGATGTGCTATGCTAGCGACTTTGCTATTGGTGCGGTTTTGGGCCAACGAGTGAATAAACACTTCCAACCAATCCACTATGCTAGCAAAACAATGACGGGGGCTCAATTGCATTATACGACAACCGAAAAAGAGCTTTTAGCTGTTGTCTATGCTTTTGAGAAATTTCGCTCCTGTCTTGTTTTATCCCCCACCATCGTATACACGGACCATTCCGCGCGGAAGTACGTGATGACTAAGCATGATTCTAAGCCAAGACTTCTTCGCTGGGTTTTACTCCTTCAAGAATTCAACATTGAAATTCGTGACAAGAAGGGTGCTGAAAACCTGGCCGCGGATCATCTGAGCAGACTTGAGGATCCATATCAAGGGGATCATCCGAACAAAGAGATCAATGACTCTTTCCCCCTTGAGACCTTAATGTCTATAAATCTCAATCTTGATGACACCCCGTGGTTTGTGGACATTGCAAACTACTTAGCGGGTGGTATTCTCATCAAAGGGTTAACATCCCAACAAAAGAAGAAGTTCTTGAATGATGTTAAGACTTACTTTTGGGATGACCCTTTTCTATTGAAACAATGTGCTGATCTGATCATTCGTCGATATGTTGACGGACCGGCAGCTTTGGACATTCTCCAGGCTTGCCATGAAGGACCCACCAGTGGTCACTTTGGTCCCAACTACACCGCTAAAAAAGTGTTTGATTCTGGATTCTATTGGCCCACCATTTATCGTGACGCTCACGAAATGGTTAAGTATTGTGATGCTTGCCAACGTCAAGGCAAGATCACACATAAGGATGAGATGCCTCAAAGTTTCATACAGGAATGTGAAATCTTTGACATATGGGGCATCGACTTTATGGGGCCATTTCCATCCTCCAAAGGGAACAAGTACATCCTCGTCGCCGTCGAATATGTTTCTAAATGGGTTGAAGCCAAGGCTCTCCCTACGAACGATGCGAGGGTGGTTGTGAACTTTTTGAAGCAGCTTTTCGCTCGATTTGGCGTTCCTCGTGCTATTATCAGTGACCGCGGGACTCATTTTTGCAACAATCAATTTGCAAGAGTTATGGCTAAGTATGGTGTCAATCACCGTCTTTCCACCGCCTATCATCCCCAAACCAATGGGCAAGCCGAGATATCCAACCGTGGATTGAAGCGAATTTTGGAGCGTACTTTGGGAGAGCATCGCGCCGCGTGGGCCGATAAGTTAGATGATGCTCTGTGGGCTTTCCGTACTGCTTACAAGACCCCGATCGGTTTTACACCTTATCGTCTTGTGTACGGGAAATCATGCCACCTCCCCATTGAGCTGGAACATAAGGCGCACTGGGCCTTGAAGTGGGCTAACTTCGACATCAACAAAGCCGGTGATCATCGCAAGATTCAACTCAACAAGCTCAACGAACTGAGGAATGAAGCTTACGAGAACTCGCTGATCTACAAGGAGAAGACGAAGATCATTCATGACGCAAAAATCAAGAACCAAGAGTTCCATGTTGGTGATCAAGTCTTACTTTTTAACTCTCGGTTGAAGATCTTCTCTGGCAAGTTGAAGAGCCGTTGGTCTGGTCCATTCACCGTCGCTAACGTCTTTCCATATGGGACCATTGAGCTTTCTCAGCCAAATGGGCCCAACTTCAAGGTGAATGGTCAGCGTCTGAAGCTGTACTTTGGTGAGGACATCTCTCAGGAGATGATTCCATCCCTCACCACGTTCCCCATGAACTAAATTGGGTCGAGTTAGGCTCGTGATTCGGTGAATAAAAACAAGCGCTTCTCGGGAGGCAACCCGTGTTCTATCCTTTACTGCTTTCATAATAAGTGTAGGGGGAGCCCCGTATGTGTTTCTTGTCTTGTTTCTTGTGCTGCGCAGGGATTAAAGCTTCAAAGATCCATCTTGATGACTTTTGACGAACCGTGATACCGTGTTCCCATCTTCCCGGTTCTATCCTAAACTCTTGTGATTCAATATTTCATATTTTATATGTTCACATTGAATTCACTTTAGTTGTCCTTTCCTTAGCAAGATTTAAAGAAAGTGCACAATGTCCTAAGTGTAGGGGAGTTTACTCCCGCATGCTTAAACATTGAGGACAATGTTTATCTCAAGTGTATGGGGGACTTCTATCGAAGTAAGTGGTCTTTTCCATGAATCTGCCCTCATTTTAACCGGAAAATTTGATTTTTCGACATTTTTCAAAATTTTTAATCTATTTTGGCCTAGTTGTATAGTTGTACTTTCCTTTATTATGGTTATTTTCTTTCCTTGCTTAAATAAAGTGGTTTTAAATTTTTCTTAGTCGTGAACATTTTGACTCAACCCGAGTTTACTTACCTAAGTTTACTCTAGCTAGTATCCTTAACGTGTTTAAGTCAAGTTTTGCTAGGCTTTTATATAGGGAGCTATAAAACGCGAAAGTCTTAACTCTCACGGGTTAAGAACAAGAACTTTTCGCAAGTTCCTATAATTGATCCTAGAGAGTCGTTTATCAAGGGAACTTTAAAATTCGATTTCTAAACTTGAAAAAGTCTAAGAATTTGCAAGATCCTATAGGCGACTCGAAAACCCAAAACTTTGATTTAATAGGCTAAGCATCCACGAGTCTTATTCCTTGAGATTTTAAACTGTGGAGAACGAGAGATGATAGAGTCAATTATAAGTTCGGTATTCTTTCGTGAATTTATGTGAGTTAATTATAAGCCTATTCTCCCTTCGCTTGTTAATAAATTTATCTGCAATAAATAAGGTTGTATGATTTAAAAGGTTACTTAGCTTCTAGCCCCAGATCATTTAAAAGTTGCTCGGTACGGATTAGAGTTCATAGCCAAGGCATAACTTATTGAAGCGGGATGCGAAGATTGGCGAGTACGAAAAGGCCCTAACAAGGCATGAGGGCTATATTTTATTGCTAAAGATCCAAAAGTGATGTGAAGAATCATTTATCGAATATCTATATGAAGGATCGAGACACACGACGAAAAGCAAGTACTCCCAAAAGATCATGGAGAAGTCTATCCAAAAAGACCCTAACAAGGTATGAGGATAAATAGATCCAAGTCCTAAAAGGAGGCGGATCGTTGTATATCAAAGTCCAAAATAAAGATTGGAGAAAAATGAAGAAGTCGTGGTCCAAAGATGAAGAATCTCTCAAAACTTCAAGTGAAGAAATTCCTATTATAAAGAGAAGGCCATTATTTCATGAACGTCTCTCAAGATTCAAAGTATGAAGTCGCTGCCAAATATCGGTCCGAGAAAGGTCTCAAATCGTGGAGCGAGTTATGCTAAGATATGAACTTTATGAGGTCCCGAGAAGCACTTTTAAAAGATTTGGTCCTTTAGCTAACTATTGATTAAATCGTGCACTTTATTTTCGGCCTAAATAACTATCGAAATAAGTCAAACAATGCATCCTCGTGATCATTCGAGACAAAAATAAAATATAAGAGATACACCTAGGAATAAGGGAGTCTAAGTGAGTAATTGGCCCACATGAGTTCGTGTTAGTTTGCTAACTTATAATAACAATGATCTCGTTTTTAAGCTTGGTATGGGGAACGTGAAACTTGAGGATGATAAACATTCATGGCTGCCAAAACCAATGTAAGAGTTTGATTTCTTTACTTGTTCTATCTTTTTATGTTTAGTATTTAATAAAGGCCAAGGTGGGTTATTTATGATGGAAAATGTAAACCGTGCTTTAAAATTAATGCATTGCATGAGGGCATTACAATGGTCAAGTGTAGGGGATTTGATAGGTGTGAAAACACCCATCCTTTTACCACTTATTTCCAATAATAACAAGACCAAAACGTGTGATTTATGTCATAAAAGTCGGAATTATGCGTGGTTTGTGTTTTTATTGTGTTTTAGGACCAAAATATGAAAAAGGAAGAGAACACGGGTTTTCACGGGCTTTTATCGAAGAAAACGGGAAAAGACGAAGTCAAAAGATCAAGAGTGCAAAAAGAACGGAAGTCCAAGGCCTATTCTGAAGATTTATCGAAGAAAAAGTCTAAAGACGGAAGTTTAACGAAGTCGAAGAACTTAAGTCTAATAGAAGAAGAAAATTAAAAGACAAGTTCAAATCCCGAGACGACATCGAGAAAAGACAAAGAATTTAAGTCGAGTCGAGAAGACGTGAAGAAAGCAAGAAAGAAGATGTAACACATGCACTCCTTCCACCTTCCCTATAAATACCCTCCTAATAGTCATTAGGAGGGTGTTAGTTAGTTAGTTTTAGCTAGTTTTTATTTTTAAACTTTTCTTTCTAGTTTTAGAGAGAGAAAGTCTTAAACTTTCTCTCACTAAGTTTCATCTTTTCATTTAATCTTTCAAGATTAAACATTTTGTATTGCTTATTTCATTAATCAAAGTTCTATTTTAAGCTTTTAATCCTTAATCTCATTCTTCCTTTCTTTGATTTTAGATTGATTTTGGTGCAATTATCATATGATCCGTGTTGTTCTTAATGATTTCGTGCTTAAAAAGTTAATCTTTTGATCATTACATAAGTTTTCATTTGATTAAGCTTTATGATTCTTGTGCTTATTGGCTTATTTTTATGATTAGCTTATTTTCTTTATAAAAAGTTTTCATTAAAAAGTTCATATTTTTGTTGTTTGATCCGAAAGTTGCTTATTTTGAGGATGGATAAGTTGTGATAAGTGCTTATTTGATCCGTTTAATCCTTGATTCGTTTTAGTTTGGTGATAAGCTTATCAATATAGCTTATTCATTAGCTTTTAACCGAATCCCTTAGATTTCGGAAAGGGTTATAAACCCCTTTCCGATTGCAGCCTATTCCGAGTAGCCTTCCCCACCCTTTTTCCGATTTACCAATCGGAAAAGGGTTTTGGTGATTCCGATTAGCACCTCACTTATTCCGATCGAGTGATCGGATTAGGGCTTTCACATTCTGACGGTTGCCTACTTGAGCATTCCGATTGAGATTTTCTGTTTAGTATTCCGATTGAGATTCTTTCCCATATTCCGATCTGGCACCTTTGTAATATTCCGATTGTAGGACTTGTTGAACATTCCGATAGGTGCTAATCCCTGTTATTCCGATTGGGCAATTTTGTATATTCCGATTGGGTCTTTTGTCCCACGTTCCGATTGTGACCTTTGTTTGTACACATTCCGACAGCCTGACTTCCCATATTCCGACCACCAGATTGGAATATATTCCGATCTGGGCTTGTTTTGGCTTATTCCGATTTGAGAATTCTACTTTGGTTTAGTTTCTTGTTTTTGATAAAGTTTCTAAGTGTTAGTTTTATTTAGTGTGCTAGTACTTTTCCATTATTGCCTTTAAGTTTCCAAGCATTTATTTTAACTCGTCATTTTTATATTTAAACTTCTACTTTACTCAACGACATTTTTCTTACTTGCCAATAGTTTAAAATAGACAATCAACCAAACCATTCTCTTGATTCACCAAAAGACGATTGAGTCACACTTTAGACCGGTTTTCAATTCGAAAAGATTCGGACGATAGAGATTTTATACCTAGCCAAAAGCGAAGTATTATGGGGAGCGCCTGTTTTGTTTGTAAAGAAGAAAAATGGATCATTTCGAATGTGTATTGACTATTGAAATTGAGATTTTACTAGTTGAAAAAGTTCGTTTCTCGGTATCTTCTCGAATTGATTTCCGGTTAATTGTGTGAGATTAATTGTTCTTGGTGAAAATAATATTTTTGGTTTTGGAAGAATAAATGTGCAAGACTTAAAAATAAATGACGAGAAATTGAAACTAAAACTAAATGAAACATAAAACGGTGCAATATTTAAAGCGTTAAAAATAAATGACGAGAAATCTAAACGACGTAAAATTAAAGCTTAGCGAAAAGTAAATCGACGATTAAACAAAAATGCAAGTCGTAATTAAAAAGAGTTAAAAATAAAACGAGAAAAACAAAATGGTAAATAAAGCAAAAACAAAACACCAATCGGAATACACCCGATCGGAATCCATAAGGGATCCGATCGGAATGTACCCGATCGGAATGTTTAAAGTGTCATGATCGGAATGTTGATCAGTCAACCCATCGGAATATCTCAAAAGTTTGCAATCGGAATAACCCATGAATTGAATCCAATCGGAATGTAGATAAAAAGGCTGATCGGAATAATGGAAAACTGCACAATCGGAATAATAGAGAACGAAACCAATCTGAATGCGAAAGTGCTTACCGTCGGAATATCCTAAACCCTTTTCCGATCATACGATCGGAAAGAGGGATGTTGTTCTGGTCGGAATGCACGATCGGAAAAGGGTTGTAAAACACTTTCCGATTGGTTCTTTGATCCGAAAATTAAGCTAAAGGAAATAAGCTATTAGATTAAGCTCAAACCCAAAACTAGCACGAATCTCAAGTGAAATAATTCTAATAAGCACAAATAACAACTTTTCAAACTTAAAATGAGCAACCTTTTTAAATCAACTCATAAAAAGATGAACTTTTAGGCACGAAAACATAAACGAACAACACGGATCATAAGTAATCGCACCAAAAGCAAATCAAAATCAAGAAAGGAAGATTAGAGATTAAGACAAGAAAAGTAAAGATTAAACAACAATTAATGAAAACTTACTTGAAAATTGAATGATTAAAAGTGCATAACATTTAATTAAAGTGCGAAAAATAAAATGACAAGAAATGAAAAAATGGTGGAAGAGTGGTTTGTCAAGCCACCCACAACTCTCAACAAATGAGGTTGGTTGGTATTTATAGGGAGATTAGGGAGGAGCTTAGGAAGCTTCCTCCCTCTTTCTTCTTTTTCTTAATTGCACACTTAGGTACTTGATCTCTTTAATCTTTTGTTAGTCTTCTTAATACTTGGACTTTGTCTTGGGATTTCTTCAAACTCGTCTTGTATTTTCTTCATAAATAAGACTCGAGTTCTTCGGCTTTTAGTAAACTTCCGTCTTTTGACTTTTTCTTCGATAAATCTTCAGAATTGGTCTTGGACTTCCGTTCTTTTTCCACTCTTGATCTTTCGACTTCATCTTTCGTCTTTTTCTTTGATAAAAGCCCGTGAATGCCGTGTTTTCTCCACTTTTAACCTTTTCGTCCTAAATCACAACAAAAACACAAACCACGCATAATTCCGACATAAATGACATAAAATACACGTTTTGGCTTAGTTATTATTGTAATTAAGTGGTAAAAGGATGGGTGTTTTCACACCTATCAACTATCGTGAGCTTAACAAATTGACAATTAAGAATCGGTATTCGTTGCCGAGGATTGATGATTTATTTGATCAGTTGCAAGGATCTAGTGTGTACTCGAAGATCGACTTAAGATCGGGTTATCACCAACTGAGAGTTAGAGAGGAAGATGTTCCTATAACGGCTTTCCGTACTCGATATGGACATTTTGAATTCCAAGTGATGCCTTTTGGTTTAACAAATGCGCTTGTCGTATTCATGGATCTTATGAATCGCGTGTGTAAGTCGTATTTGAATAAGTTTGTCATAGTGTTCATTGATGATATTCTTATCTACTCCAAAAGAAATAAGGAGCATGAGAAGCACTTGAGGACGATTTTGGATTTGTTGAAGAAAGATAAGCTTTATGCCAAGTTTTCGAGGTGTGAATTTTGGTTGGAATCTGTGCAGTTTCTTGGGCATGTGATTGACAACAAAGGTGATCGTGTAGATCCTGCCAAGATTGAAGCTATCAAAGATTGGTCGGTACCAACAACGCCGACTGAAGTTCGTCAATTTCTAGGTTTAGCGGGATATTATCGAAGGTTTATCGAAGGATTTTCGTTAATCGTTAAGTCTGTGACTAAGTTGACTGAGAAGAATAGAGAGTTTGTATGTGGACAAGATGAAGAGACCGTTTTCTAGAATCTTAAAGAAAAGCTGTGTTCTATATTGATTCTGTCATTACCTAAAGGATCTGAAGATTTCATGGTCTATTGTGACGCATCTCACAAGGGCTATGGAGCGGTATTGATGCAGCGCGAGAAGGTGATCGCTTATGCGTCAAGACAACTGAGAAAGCATGAAGAGAACTATACGACTCATGACTTGGAACTTGGAGCTGTTGTTTTTGCTTTGAAATTGTGGAGACATTATTTGTAAGGAACCAAGTGTGTGGTGTTTACTGACCACAAGAGTTTACAACATATATTGGATCAAAAAGAGTTGAATATACGACAAAGGAGATGGGTTGAGCTACTGAGTGATTATGACTGCGAGATTCGTTACCATCCTGGTAAAGCGAATGTGGTAGCTGAAACGCTTAGTAGGAAGGAAAGGGAAAAGCCGCTGAGATTTAGGGCTTTGGTGATGACTGAAAATGTTGACTTGACCGAGTTGATATTGAAAGCTCAAGTCAATGGTTTCTTGAGGAAGAATGTTGAGAAAGAGAATTTGGGAAGAATGATGAAGCCGTTGTTTAAAGTAAGGCCGAGTGGGATGAGATATTTTGATAATCGAATCTGGTTACCTTTGTGTCCACCTGAGAAAGGAGCACAAGGAGTGCGAGATTTGGTGATGAATGAATCCCACAAGATGAAGTATTCGATACATCATGGATCGGATAAGATGTATCATGACTTGAAGAAAGTGTACTGGTGGCTGAATATGAAGGAAAATATTGTGCGCTACGTTAGTAAGTGTTTGACTTGTGCGAAGGTTAAGGCTGAACACAAGAGACCGTCCGGATTATTGGTTCAACCTGAGATTCCTGAATGGAAGTGGGAGAAGATCGCTATGGATTTCGTAACAGGTTTACCTAGAACTGCTAGTGGTTGTGATATGATATGGGTGATTGTGGATAGATTGACTAAATCTGCACACTTTTTACCTATGAAGAAGACGGATAGTATGGGGAAGATCATTGAGGTGTATGTGAAAGAGATTGTTTGTCGTCATGGAGTGCCATTGTCGATTATTTCGGATCGTGACAGTCGGTTTACTTCGGAATTTTGGAGATCTCTTCAACGTGCTATGGGCACCAAGTTGAGTTTGAGTACTGCTTATCATCCCGAAATCGATGGCCAAATTGAAAGGGCTATACAAACGTTAGAGGACATGCTCCGAGCATGTGTGATAGACTTTGGTGGTAGTTGGGAGCGTCATTTGCCTTTAGTATAATTTTCATATAACAACAGTTATCATGCGAGTATTAAGGCTGCACCGTTTGAAGAGTTGTATGGACGTAAGTGTAGATCTCCAGTGTGTTGGAGCGAAGTAGGGGAATGTCAACTGAATGAACCTGAAATGATTTTTGAGACGACCGAGAAGATTGTTAAAATCAAGAAACGATTATTAGCTGCGAGAAGCCGATAGAATAGTTATGCCGATAATCGTAGGAAGCCTTTGTAATTTGAGATTAGAGACATGGTTATGCTTAAGGTATCGCCATGGAAAGGTGTGATTCGTTTTGGGAAGAGAGGAAAGTTGAGTCTGAGGTATATTGGACCATTCAAGATCATTAAACGAATTGGACCGCTTGCTTATAAATTGGAGTTTCCACTTTAGCTTAGTGCTATTCATAACACATTTCACGTGTCTAACTTGAAGAAGTGCTTAGCGGCTGTGACAATCCGTCAATTTACGATTGATATTTTATTCTCAATATTTATTTGAAAACATTATTTTAATGTTACAATATGAACTCACATATTTTTGGGAAGAAATTTGGATTTACGTCTTGAAGTAGCGTCGACTACGTCTAAACCGGAAGATTCAACGTTTCGTGCTTACGTTTACATACACCGTCCTTGGTGACAGTCCGACATTTCAGAAAATAAATTTATCCGTGAATATTATTTTGGAGTTTTAAATTTGTGTTGTTTCATAAACTCACAAATTTGCGAGAAGAGATTAGGACTTACGATTTTATTTTAACGTCCTTTACGACTAAACCGGAAACCTTAGGATTACGTATTTACGTTTTCGAACTCCGTTTTTGATGAGACAATTTTTATTAGATTCGTTTTGTGCCGTTGATTCATAATCTATAAAAACGTTTTTCGTAAAACGACTCGAGGGCACGCAAATCGAGGAAACTAGAATCGAGGAATACCCGTAAACTAGTGAGATGGGACAAAATACATTGTCCCACCCCACTAGCACACATGGGGCGGCCAAAAACACCACCACACCCTTAGGTGGCACCCTTACACTTCATTAAGTTACACATGTAACTTAAAGCTTACAAAGTAAGCTATTCTACCCACTAAACTAACAAAACCATTAAACCTTACCATTCCTTCCATTCCTAACATGCAAAACCACTCTAAAATTCTCTCATATCACTCTTCCTTGCCGTCCCAAAATCAAGAAGAAACACCAATTTGATCTTGATTCCACCACAAAATCATGTGTTATTTACACATATGTTGAAGCCACTTTGAAACCCTATTGATTGGTGGTGCTCATAACATCCAAGGAGGAGTTTTCATGAAGTAGTAGGGCTGATTTTCCACAAGGAGTTCATGGAGCATGGTGGTCTTGAAGATGGTCATGGATATCCACAAGTTTCTCCATCAAAAATCCATGTTTTGATCAACCTACATCATCATGGTGGTATAAAGATTGTCCTCCTCAACTTCTTGCTATTTTGATTATGTAAACATGTATTTTATTTCCTATTGTATATGTTTATGATGATTATATGATGATAAAAATGTTATGTGGGGATTTGTTGTTGATAATCATGGATAAAAAGATGAAAAACTATAAGTAAAAATGGGTAAATCTTGTTTAAATGAAAGGCTGTATAAAAACAGTAAAGAACCATATGGTAAACTGATAAAATGATGAAGTGGAATGGATTTACAGTAAGCTATGGGTCTTGTACACATGTGAGAGTTGGCCATGCAATGGAATCATTGTAATGAGTGAGATATGATCAAAACAAGTTTAGGGTATAAATCTGAGGTTACTGTTTTGGACGATTTTTAGAAAATATTTAGAAGATGATTTAACAGTAGCTATAAAAGAGTTAAATGTAGCACATATCATGTAGTTTATGTGATAAACATTTGAGCTTCTATCTCCATGTAGAACTCAAGATATGGCAGTTTTGGTGAAAGTGAAGATAAAAATCAGATTTTTGGAAATAATGTTTATTATTATTATATAAGCACTCACATTATAATGTATAAAATGTAAAAGTATAAACCCACTAACTTATAAAACTTATTTATATAAATGTATAACAGGTTAATTAAATGGGTAAATTATATAAATGGTGGTAAAATAATATTTATAAGTAATAAAAACTATAAACTTGATTTTTACGACTTTTTCGGCTATCGCCGTAAAATTAACGTTTTTCGCCAAATAAAACTTAGACGACCAAACCCGTCTAATGTAAAGTTTATAAAAGTCATATACTGATGTATAGATAACTAATACAAGTAAAAACCGATAAAACCCGTACTATAAGAAATACGGACGTTAACGGACTAAATTAACGTTATTGGACTAATAATACAACAAAAATGGACTAAAACACTTATAAACTTATCACTTGGGCTTAACCCATTTAGGCCCAACTTGTAAAGTGTAGATACTGATAATGTAAGTATAACAATGATTAATACAAGTTAAGAACTTATAATAGGCTTATTGGACCTAAAACACGTAAATAGGTAAAACGAGAAAACTAGTATAAAAGTTATCGACACATAACTCTAAAATGAGTAAACGAGAATATGTAAACCCACTTGATCATCATATATATATAATCATCATATGTATACATAATTGATATTTTTATAAAGTCATTGGACGAACGTCTAAGACCGATTATTATTTATATAGGTTTCCGTGATTGAAGCACGTACCGTACATCCGAGTTGCCGATAACCCGCTTTCCCACATCAACGTGAGTTCATAGCCTCGCACTCTTTTAAATGTTTTTATAAATGTTTTATAAACCCGCGAGGGAGATAACATGTTAGTTTTATAAAATAGGACACCATTTGTCCCGATTGCTTGTTTATTGATTTTGGACCCGAATGATTGAATGACCCGATTGTATGACCCGATAAATGATTAATGGACCCGATAGATGAAATAAAATGGATTATTAAAGTTAGGTTATGTCACTAAAAGTCCCATTAGCATGAATTGTGAACTACCGGGATTTGGTAGACGCTTATGCATTTAATAGTACTATTTGGGGACGATCACCCCAGTTCGCGCCTTGACGGTTGATCCCCGTCATGCCACATTGATTGGTAAGCGAATTTATGTATGAGAAGATTTCCATAGCGTGACCTTTGTGACGACACGCTACTTTAGATGGGAAAAATTGGTATCGGGTTAGCTACCCGTTGTTGGTTTAGTAAGGTAACAATGTCATGCGGCTTATAATAATCCAAAACTAACGAAATACTATTAGACGCACCGAATTACGAAGTATTGCCTGACTAGCAATACAGGGTCATACTATTGATATTATGTTTGTGTTTTGGTTTTTATAACCATATTCATATAACGGTTTTATTTAATCTATACAACGTTGCAAAACGTATTGTATAGTGTTTTTAACGACAATGGCTCGTATAATGATTTTTAAGGCAAATGCCTATATTATGATTTTCGATAAGGATTTGTATAAAATGATTTTGGCTATTTCATGGCCTATCAAAATGATTTGTACAAGATGATTTTCAGTAATAATTTTATATTGATATTATATTGATGGATTTTATTAAACTCTATGAATTCACTCGGCGTTATCGCTGACCTTTTCTTTTAACATGTTTTGTCTCAGGTACTTGAAGGTAATTCTCGGGAAGACGACAAGAATTCATGGCCCGCACCTAAATAATATTTTTCCATTCGAATATTTTGTAAAACTTTGTATGTATGTAATGACTTGGGACCTATGTAACTTTGATATTTATGAATGGAAATGATTTATTATTAAACAACGCGATTTTTATGCGTTGTCTATGATGTGAGTAATGTGTTATCCCGTAACACCAACTAGTCTTCCGCTGTACTGAGTTGTATAAATTTGGGGGTGTTACAGTTTGGTACCAGAGCTCTCGTTATAGAGAACGAAAGATTTTTAAAACCAAGGTTTTGAATAAAACATTTCAAAATCTTTTAACTATAAACATTTTTCTAAAAATGTCTAAAAATCTTTTGACTATAACGGTGCCGAAGAATTCCCGAGTTACCGACAAGGCCAAGACTGAGAAGTGTTATTTTAATATATATATATATAACTTGGATTATATATATATATATATATATATATATATATATATATATATATATATATATATATATATATATATGATGTAATTTTATTACATGATTGTTTGATGATTATTTTGATTTTTATACGAGGTATTTATACGAGGTATTTATACGACGTAGATTGTCACAAGTAACCCTAAATCCCCTAGTAAATTAATCGAAGCTATTCTCGTAGGAATTCTAGCTATCCTAGATCTAAACCAAGTTGTGGATATTTATGATCCCAACAAATGGTTGATATTCGTAGAAATGTAGATAGTAGTTGATTGTGATATTGAAAAAGAATTGGCGAGATTAAATCTGATATCGATGTCATGACGATCTTTTCTTATAGAGTGGAGTTTGACAAAACGTTACCACCTAGGAAGATGTCATCTGATTCGTTGTCATCCAATTCTTAAATTGAAATCGAAAGGGTGAATGTTGCACTTGAGGCTGTTATTGGAACCATTACCCAAAAGCCTCATGCCACTAATACCTTTCCGAGAAGTCTAGTTGAATGATCAAGTCATTTCATATTAATGACTCATTTGATAATTGTTGTTGTAAGAGCTAATAGGATTGGAAATTAAGTGTTGATTCATATTGAGATCGTATTGCCTTTACAAGGCCTAAGAATAAGGTTGAAGTATTGGAGATTGAGGTAGGATATCGCATTGAGTATAAGTTGATTGAAAACTTGAATAAAGTAAAATTTAACTCGTATGGAATATAAGATTGTTAAGAGGAAGTCGTTAAGTTCTGTGACTGAATTATAAGGTTTTAATTGATTGTTGATTCGTGTTAAGTGTTGTTCCTAGGCCATTGTCCACTAACGAGGATGCCCAGTGTCCCAGAAATAAATTGAAGAAATCTTCTTCTGAATTGAGACCGATGGATCTTCTAGGACATGTGGAACACCTAATGACTCTTGTAGATTAGTATTCATTGTGGTATATTCTAAAAATCCCTAACTTAACTGAGATATCAGTTGGTAGGATGAGTTTTGTAAATTGTATGACATAGTGACACGTAATGTGTTACGGTACAATTTGACTTGTTTGTGATTAATGAAAAGACTACCTTTGATTGCTAAATTCTACATGTGTCGATGTTATCTACCCTTTATTGCTTCATCCTAATGTTCGCATTAGTGATGCAACCATTGAACAAGTACTCATCTCGATTTGAGTTACGTTGTGGATTATTCTTTTTGAGTGCCATCGAGATCATGAACCTGATGATTAATTGGCTAAGCTCATTTCCTATCATATCATAGTTAATTCTTGGTGAACAAGCTTTATCACTCTTTTGCAGATCACACATTGTTTTTATAAAGTTAAAACAGTATCCTTTGAGAAAAATTGAATTTTCGTCACTAAAAGGATTACTCAAAGTAAGATTTATAAGTGATTGTTATCGAAAGGAAGTTGTTTATAAAACATCTTGGAAAACCTAATTGTTTTCCTAACAAAGAAAATGTTTGTAAATTTATTTTTGATTCTTATTTAAGAATTAAGCATGAAAATGTTTTTATTATAAACATGATGGTAAAATTTTGACGAACTGAGTATTACATCGTTGATCTTGAAATTGTATATAGTTGCGCGCCTACATACAATTTGGAATGGACTATGCAAGACTGATTAGTAGTCACCATAAAACTAATGAATAAACAATACATTTTCTGTGAGGATTGTGAAAGATTAAATTTTAATGAGATCTGCAAGAAGTGAAAAATAAGGACATAATGTTAGGGACACCTACATATGTGCCTGTAGCATCTATTCTTCTGAGTTGAATTTACTCATCTGTGGAAATTGTCTTATTTGACAATTGACAATTCTTTCTGGACAAATTCTCCCGTAGTGAGATTCCTAGAAAAAGTATATGATTACCGAGTGTTGATACCCGACTGGATGTATTGACGTTCTTATCATTTCTTATGATTTGACTTCATTTGAATGACCTGGGTAACGATCCGAGGAGCTTTCGAATGCGTACTCAAATTATGAAAACATGGGATATATTCATATTCGTTAAATGTTTTCGTCTGTACCTGATTTGAAATTCTATCGCGTAAATCATGCGTTGAACTTACTCTTTTAAGGTTAGTTATGTCTCCATATATCCTTGAATTTGTGAAGGATTATTAATTATTATTAGTCTTTTGAGAAGTTCACATCTTATCGGCGGGAATGAAACTGGAAAGTTGATAATGCCGGTAGAATGGATTGATTGATTATGACATGACGACATTGTCTTAATTGATGGGAACTCGAGTAGAATTCCCCTAAATGATAAGATGTTGATTATCAAAAGTGATCTAAATAATTCTTGATGGATGATCATATCCTGTATTTAGACTTGAAATTATAACGTGAATGGTTATGAACTAGTTATAGATATTGTAATCTAGAAGAACCTAATATGAATTTATTAAAGGATGTTTATCTTATCTGAAACTTTAGAAGGTATTTATTGATGAATTACCTAGACTTTTGCCATTAAGGCAAGTTGAAATTGGCATTGATTATATTTCCGGTGCTGCACTTGGGGCTTGTGCACTGTACGTCAGCACCATCTGAATTTAAGGAATTACCGTACAACTGAGAAAGTTGTCGGAGAAAGATTTTATTATACCAAGCCTGTCATCCTGAAGAGCTATGGTGTTATCATTCCTTATATTTATAGATTACTGTGAACTGAGTAAATTGACAATCGAAAACGAAATCCATAACTCGAAATGGAAGATTTGTTCGATCATTTACAAGGTTTTTTAAGATTTGATCCACGGCATGGTTATTATCAACTTCGAATCCGCGAAGAAGATTATATATTCCAATCACTACATCCGGTACTTGTAATGAACATTATGAGTTTCACGTGATGTCGTTTGGATTGACCAATGCACATGTAGTATTCATAAATTTGGTGAATCACGTGTGTAGAATGTAATTTGATAAATTCATGCTCGTGATCATTAAGGACCAATTGTTTGTATATAAGAATAAGAATGAGTTAATAATTATTTATAGTTTGCCCTGAACTGGCCGAACAATGAAAACATGTACCTTAAATATTTAACATGTGATTAAGGACTTAATCCTTTACATAAAAATGATCATTGGATCAATGACGGTAAGATATATGCATATAGACTCTTCAAAAATTAAGAGCCCTTTTAAGACTATGGATTTTACCAAAAAGAAATGGAAATATGTTTTGACAAATATTTTAACAAAGGATTTTAAGAGATTATTCCCTTATACACAAACCATTTAACTAAACTTCTGTTTAGGGGTAAATGTTTGTGTATACTTCTAGACAACCTAAGAAGAATTTAGGAAACTATATAACTTATTACTTGAAACTAAAACGAAAATTTTGCTTTTCAAATAAGAAAACTTTGACCAAAGTATAAACAAAGGTTTTTCGAACATTTACATAATCTTATTAAATATATTTGATAAAAAAAAAAAAAAAAAAAAAAAAAAAAAAAAAAAAAACTTGTTAATTAAATTCAAATTATCTTTGAACATTTTATATAATTGGTCGAACTAAGAAATTTAAAACTTTTGCGTTTACATTTCATAAAAATTGAATATTTAATATTTAATTGATTAAAATAATTATCGACGCTTTAGACGTCGGAGTGAGTAAAACAGATAAAGATAAAAGTAAAGACGAAAACTAAAACATAGAAGAATATGAAGAAAGAATTTTGAATAAATAAAGTGATGATATTTATTTCATCAGGAGAAAGTGAACGTAATTACTGACGCTTAATATAGAAAGAATATCTGAGTAAATTGTGGACATGATACTTATATCATCATGTGAAGTGAATATAGATACCGACGCATTATGTATAAAAGATAAAGAACCAGTTAGGACGTGTTCCTTAATAATGAAGGTGCAGAATAAATTGCCGAACGATATAAAAATAAACAATGTTTGTAAAAAAGGATAATGTAGATAATAAAAAGGGATTCGCGACTAATATGAATCATTAAGATTGAGAAGCCGATAGCGCTAAAAGATTAAAAGTCCATTTGTGATAGTCTAAATATGGAGATTGTGAGATGTAGTTATGTTGGAATTTGTAAGTATAAGTATTCTATTTATGTCATTTATGACTAAAAGTATCTTTGTCTGAAGAAGTTGTACTGATGGCAATTAAGAAGGCAGAGATCGCCACATTAGTAAACGTCTAGCTATTGCAAAGGTCATCATCTGAATTTGATTCGATTTGGGTCATCGTCGACAGACTGACCAAATCTGCTAATATCATTCTCGTTAATGATAAATGCAAAAGAGTTATGTAAACATAGTGTGCCTGTATCCATCATCTATATCAAGATCCTCGCTTCGCATCGAATTTCTAGAGATTTGCTCAGAAATCATTGAGAACGAACCTTGATGAGAGTACTATGTACCACCCCAAATCGAAGGGACGAGGTAAAGTAACGATACAAGGTAATATAAGTGCTATTTTGTGTTTGAATGATTAACCTTTGGTAATGAACCGTATAATCGCTTTCTTTTGAAGAGATTATCATTGATAATTATCGTATTAGGATCGAGATCTAATCTTGTTAGGATCTAAATCTTAGAGCATCTGTAAGCAGGAGTTAAGATGAAGACACCCGACATACACCCACTGTGAGTTGGACATGTCTTTTAGATTTAAGGTTTCCTATGATGGCAAACCTATCCTTGCAAAATACCCAACCCGCGAGATCTGAAATGATTGTTGTAATTAGGATTTGATTATTAACTGCCGATAGTGGGCAAGAGGTTATGTGAATGTGAAATGTAGACCTTGAAGTGCCAAATGGGTAGCGAAGTTATGCCACAATTTTTAACCTTGGAAAGATGAATCCATGATCTGACAAATCATGGGATATAAGTCCCCGTTGTATGGGACCATTGAAATGATGTAAAAGTTGGGATTGAAAGGCATATAAGCTGGATCTACCCTAGGACTTCAAGAACTGCGTGAATTCTGTTTTGTAAATCGATCTTGATAAAATATCTATCAAGTGAAAATCTGATTGTTCCTTAGTAAAGCTTAGATCGGCGAAAAGTTGCATTCATCAGAAACCCATGAACATCATGGATAGAGAAAGTAAGTCAACATTAAGCCTGATCTTATTCCCGTAGTTATGTATGATGAAACTCGCGTATTATAATGAATTACACTTGTGAGAAAAGACCGAATGTGGAGGAAATACCCACATGGCTTTAAATCTATAGGAATCGAGTAGTAAGATGATCTTTGAGGACAAAGATCCTATTTAGGGGTAAATGCTGTGACAATCCGTCAATTTACGATTGATATTTTATTCTCAATATTTATTTGAAAACATTATTTTAATGTTACAATATGAACTCACATATTTTTGGGAAGAAATTTGGATTTACGTCTTGAAGTAGCGTCGACTACGTCTAAACCAGAAGATTCAACGTTTCGTGCTTACGTTTACATACACCGTCCTTGGTGACAGTCCGACATTTCAGAAAATAAATTTATCTGTGAATATTATTTTGGAGTTTTAAATTTGTGTTGTTTCATAAACTCACAAATTTGCGAGAAGAGATTAGGACATACGATTTTATTTTAACGTCCTTTACGACTAAACCGGAAACCTTAGGATTACGTATTTACGTTTTCGAACTCCGTTTTTGATGAGACAATTTTTATTAGATTCGTTTTGTGCCGTTGATTCATAATCTATAAAAACGTTTTTCGTAAAACGACCCGAGGGCACGCAAATCGAGGAAACTAGAATCGAGGAATACCCGTAAATTAGTGAGATGGGACAAAATACATTGTACCACCCCACTAGCACACATGGGGTGGCCAAAAACACCACCACACCCTTAGGTGGCACCCTTACACTTCATTAAGTTACACATGTAACTTAAAGCTTACAAAGTAAGCTATTCTACCCACTAAACTAACAAAACCATTAAACCTTACCATTCCTTCCATTCCTAACATGCAAAACCACTCTAAAATTCTCTCATCTCACTCTTCCTTGCCGTCCTAAAATCAAGAAGAAACACCAATTTGATCTTGATTCCACCATAAAATCATGTGTTATTTACATATATGTTGAAGCCACTTTGAAACCCTACTGATTGGTGGTGCTCATAACATCCAAGGAGGAGTTTTCATGAAGTAGTAGGGCTGATTTTCCACAAGGAGTTCATGGAGCATGGTGGTCTTGAAGATGGTCATGGATATCCACAAGTTTCTCCATCAAAAATCCATGTTTTGATCAACCTACATCATCATGGTGGTATAAAGATTGTCCTCCTCAACTTCTTGTTATTTTGATTATGTAAACATGTATTTTATTTCCTATTGTATATGTTTATGATGATTATATGATGATAAAAATGTTATGTGGGGATTTGTTGTTGATAATCATGGATAAAAAGATGAAAAACTATAAGTAAAAATGGGTAAATCTTGTTTAAATGAAAGGCCGTATAAAAACAGTAAAGAACCATATGGTAAACTGATAAAATGATGAAATGGAATGGATTTACAGTAAGCTATGGGTCTTGTACACATGTGAGAGTTGGCCATGCAATTGAATCATTGTAATGAGTGAGATATGATCAAAACAAGTTTAGGGTATAAATCTGAGGTTACTGTTTTGGACGATTTTTAGAAAATATTTAGAAGATGATTCAACAGTAGCTATAAAAGAGTTAAATGTAGCACATATCATGTAGTTTATGTGATAAAAATTTGAGCTTCTATCTCCATGTAGAACTTAATATATGGCAGTTTTGGTGAAAGTGAAGATAAAAATCAGATTTTTGGAAATAATGTTTATTATTATTATATAAGCACTCACATTATAATGTATAAAATGTAAAAGTATAAACCCACTAACTTATAAAATTTATTTATATAAATGTATAAAAGGTTAATTAAATGGGTAAATTATATAAATGGTGGTAAAATAATATTTATAAGTAATAAAAACTATAAACTTGATTTTTACGACTTTTTCGGCTATCGCCGTAAAATTAACGTTTTTCGCCAAATAAAACTTAGACGACCAAACCCGTCTAATGTAAAGTTTATAAAAGTCATATACTGATGTATAGATAACTAATACAAGTAAAAACCGATAAAACCCGAACTATAAGAAATACGGTCGTTAACGGACTAAATTAACGTTATTGGACTAATAATACAACAAAAATGGACTAAAACACTTATAAACTTATCATTTGGGCTTAACCCATTTAGGCCCAACTTGTAAAGTGTAGATACTGATAATGTAAGTATAACAATGATTAATACAAGTTAAGAACTTATAATAGGCTTATTGGACCTAAAACACGTAAATAGGTAAAACGAGAAAACTAGTATAAAAGTTATCGACACATAACTCTAAAATGAGTAAACGAGAATATGTAAACCCACTTGATCATCATATATATATAATCATCATATGTATACATAATTGATATTTTTATAAAGTCATTGGACGAACGTCTAAGACCGATTATTATTTATATAGGTTTTCGTGATTGAAGCACGTACCGTACATCCGAGTTGCCGATAACCCGCTTTCCCACATCAACGTGAGTTCATAGCCTCGCACTCTTTTAAATGTTTTTATAAATGTTTTATAAACCCGCGAGGGAGATAACATGTTAGTTTTATAAAATAGGACACCATATGTCCCGATTGCTTGTTTATTGATTTTGGACCCGAATGATTGAATGACCCGATTGTATGATCCGATAAATGATTAATGGACCTGATAGATGAAATAAAATGGATTATTAAAGTTAGGTTATGTCACTAAAAGTCCCATTAGCATGAATTGTGAACTACCGGGATTTGGTAGACGCTTATGCATTTAATAGTACTATTTGGGGACGATCACCCCAGTTCGCGCCTTGACGGTTGATCCCCGTCGTGCCACATTGATTGGTAAGCGAATTTATGTATGAGAAGATTTCCATAACGTGACCTTTGTGACGACACGCTACTTTAGATGGGCAAAATTGGTATCGGGTTAGCTACCCGTTGTTGGTTTAGTAAGGTAACAATGTCATGCGGCTTATAATAATCCAAAACTAACGAAATACTATTAGACGCACCGAATTACGAAGTATTGCCTGACTAGCAATACGGGGTCATACTATTGATATTATGTTTGTTTTTTGGTTTTTATAACCATATTCATATAACGGTTTTATTTAATCTATACAACGTTGCAAAACGTATTGTATAGTGTTTTTAACGACAATGGCTCGTATAATGATTTTTAAGGCAAATGCCTATATTATGATTTTCGATAAGGATTTGTATAAAATGATTTTGGCTATTTCATGGCCTATCAAAATGATTTGCACAAGATGATTTTCAGTAATAATTTTATACTGATATTATATTGATGGATTTTATTAAACTCTATGAATTCACTCGGCGTTATCGCTGACCTTTTCTTTTAACATGTTTTGTCTCAGGTACTTGAAGGTAATTCTCGGGAAGACGACAAGAATTCATGGCCCGCACCTAAATAATATTTTTCCATTCAAATATTTTGTAAAACTTTGTATGTAATGTAATGACTTGGGACCTATGTAACTTTGATATTTATGAATGGAAATGATTTATTATTATACGACGCGATTTTTATGCGTTGTCTATGATGTGAGTAATGTGCTATCCCGTAACACCAACTAGTCTTCCGCTGTACTGAGTTGTATAAATTTGGGGGTGTTACAGCGGACCAAGAATTGGTAATTCCTTTGGATGAGATACGACTCGACGATAAGTTGCATTTTATTGATGAACCAGTGGAGATTATGGATCGAGAGGTTAATGAACATAGTAGGATTCCGATTGTGAAGGTACGATGGAATTCTAGACGTGGACCGGAATTCACGTGGGAGCGTGAGGATTTCTTTAAAGAGAAGTACCCTCATTTGTTCTAGTGGTATAAAATGCGAGTATAAGAGGAGGCGAACGCCGGGACATCGTTCTCTTAAGGAGGGGAGGATGTGACACCCCAAAACCGAGGTCATTATTTAATCCTATTTTACGTATATTTTTGAAATTTTTGAGAATTTTTATCGTGGAATTATTTGATGGTTTAAGTTGAAACCAATAGACGAGACTAAAATTTCTACGTTTGACGATTTAAGAAGAATCGAAAGTGAACGCGATACCGACGGATGCCCAAAATTTATATTTTATTATCGATTGATCGATATTCGAATTTTTTAGATTTTTATTTTTATTTACGTGTTGAGTCGATTTGGAACCGTTTTTATCTTATTTGGTGTGAGTATAGGCTTATAAATATGTTTTTGGAAGCCGGGACGAATTCCGACTCCCGCAAAAATTCAAAACTGACTAGTAAGTCAATTCCCGCTCTTTAAAAACTAGTTTTGCCAAAAGAGCCAAAAGATAACTAAAATTGCACTTTGGTCCCTCCCATTTTTTTACAAAAGCAAACACAAACACACACACCCTCATTTTCTCACTTTCAAAAATTCAATCTCTCTCCCCTCTCTCCCTTTGAGTCGTCGCACCACGACCCCAAAAACACCACCATCATCAATTTTTCTTGGGTTTTTGAGGAAAATAATCAAAGACCACTCCTTCAATTTCAATTGTAAGTGTTTTAATCTAATAAAAACACACATGCATCAACTTAATTTTTCCAAAAATTAAATCTTATAAACAAATGGGTTTTTAAGTAATTTTCTTTAATGCATGTTTAAATCTAGTGATTCTAAACATGGGGTATTGATTTAAAATGATTGAAACAAATTTTTGATTTTGTTTTTTTCTTTGAAACTCACGACCCAAAGGGGTGTTTGGTTTTTCTTTGATGTTGATTTATTTTGAGTATGGATATGTGTTTATAGTCATGTTTTTGATGTTTTTAATTATGTTAATCACATTGCATGTGTAGTTTATGAAATGGGTTTTTGTGAATGATTGTTCATACAAGTGATATAGGATAATGGGATTGGTTTAGGATGTTTAGTTGATGTTAGAAAAAGTCTAGGAATCATTAGAAATGATTGGAATGATGATTTGTCATGATTTTTAAAGTGTCATTTTTAGGCAGAATGTTAAGGCAAGTTTTCGTGGTCTTAAGTCTAAATCCAGGTCTTAAGAATTAGATGTAGTTGTATAGCTTCTTTATATCTTCGTTTTGATATAATATAGAGCTTTTAACTCCAAACGAGTCAAAAGTTATGTTAGTTTGAAGTTTTCCTGTACCGGGAGATGAAAGTCGCCATAATCCGAAAATGTGTTTGATTTTAGGTCAAATCTCGGGGACTATAACTAGAGTTTTAAAAATGGTTGAGAGTTGTTCTTTAGCTCAAAACCTGGAGTTGTGAGTCTATTTTCAAACCTAGGAGTTGGATTTCCAAATGGTGTTGACTAAGTAAGTCAAAGTAGTGTTGCATTACAAGTGTACAAAACTGTCTGAAATTTTGAGTTTAGTAATGTGACGAGCAGTGGGTCTTAGAAGTGAGAACTTTTTAGGAATTTAATATGGAATTTCTACAGGTTGTAAATGAATGTTACAAATTTTCTCATAATTTATGGTGATTACTAAGTATAGGAAAACAGCCCGCACATTTGGTATGTACATGCAGAATTGTAAAATGAGTAATACTTTAAAGTAGAAAAATCGTACGACTCTAGTAAATATAACTTGTTCGAATTTTGGCGTGAGTTTTTAGAAGTTCCAATTGACTTTATTCGATTTTATTCAGTACCTAATATTATATAAATGAGTTTACTCATTACGCGTTTATTCGCTAGGTGTTGTGATCGAATTTCCCAAGCATCTTCATCGTCGGTGATCGTCTTCCAATACTTCGACTAATACGTCTACATAAGGTGAGTCTATAGCCTTGCTCTTTACTTATTTCAAAGGTTTTTACTAGCGAGGGGAATACATGCTATTTAAATGAAAATGAACATAAGTCATGAATGATAGTTGGACCCGAATGTTGCCTTGAATTGTGTTGAGTACCTAGTTGCAAAAGTCCCTAATTTCTTAAATCGTTAATTATTTGTCTAGTTCTTGTGTGAAGTGGAAATAGTCGGTTATACAATTTGTGGTACTACGGTGTTGACGACCCATTTTGATACGAGAGTTATACGTTGAGTACCCTCTGGGTACTGATATTTTGTATAAGAAATAAGGTATAATTCCCACTGATGCCTTTAGAAGGGGCACTGGTTTCAATGTGATCATGCCGGTCTACGAACGTGGGTGATTAAGTTAACGGATCAGTGTCGTAAGCTTAAACACAATTATTAGCTATTGCTAAAGATAATTACCTTCAATAATAGATTGTTTGTTCGAAAACTATATGAATGATCGTGAATGAATTTTATACACTTATGTTCAAATGTGATTGTAAAACCTATAGATTTCTCTCAACATTATTTGTTGACCTTTTTAAGCATGTGTTTCAGGTAATCGAGGCTAGGATGTGGCGGAGCATGTAATGGAATGTTGTTGTGGCTTTTGTGGTCTATTTGGTTTCCTCCCTTCTTATTTAAACAATTAACTCTTGTTTTGTTTAAAGTGTAAGAACATGGTAATTTGGTTGAGATTCAGTGGGGACCTAAACGCAACTCTATTGTAACTTTTTGTGTTGGAAAACTATTAAGACTTTGTTGTTGTACATTTTTATTAATGTAAATTTTTCAACGTCTCTTTTGAGTCGTTCGATATAGCTAGTGTGCGATAATAACTACTTAGCACCCAAATATTGTATTTCCATTGCGCATATGATTTGGGGGTGTTAAATAGTGAGAACTCACAACTCTTCAATTTAAAGCTAAGTGAGAACTTCACCAGACACAACTACATCACTTTGTAGTTTAGTGAGAACTCACAACTCATTCCTATTACAACTCAATAAAACACATATCCAAGTATACACATGTAACTTGGATCTACAGAACACAAATCCAAGTATGCACATATACAATGGATTTACACAAGATTAGATCCATGTATTCACAAATACATTGGGTCTACACAAGACTCAAATAAAACAAATGATGAACTTGATTAGATCTTTAGGAGAGGATCTTCATCAAGGTTTCTATGACAATCCTCAAATTTCACATCTATGCTATAAGCTATAGCTGTCTCAATATGAAAATTTGGCTAGAAATTTTTGCTTTCTGTACCTTACTTGGTAAGATGAACTGCTTCTCACAACGTAAACTACCATTACAACATATTCCTATATGTTGTCAATACAATGTATATATCAAAGTCTGTAATCTAAAAGTGATCTAATAAGTTCAATATTAATAAGAACATCTCAATTGTAACCATGATGCCCTAAATTCCCTTAGAAACCCTAGAATCCCTATAAACGAGTTGTAAACTCAAGAATAGTAAACTATGAATGGAGAATACATATGAATAAGTCATTATGGAATGTAAAAAAGTTGTAAACTATACTTTGAAATACCTAAGAATGGCAAGAAAAAACCATACAAAGCTAAGTACAAGTAAATGTACATAATAGTCTAGATCACCACCTAGAAACCCTTGATAAACTATATTTCAAGCAATGTAACTACATAAAATCTATGTACAATTATCAAAAACAACATGCTAATTAAAATCTATCAAATAAAAGAAAGGTAATTATTAAAAAAATACTAATATTCACTAATCTCAAGCCAATTACAAGTAAACGACCTAGAAACCTAGATTAGCACCTAAAATCCATTTCATAATTAACTAGAGTCTGATCTTTGTAACCAATTATAAAACTCAATCAAGTATCATACGAAGACTATATTTTTACTTCAAATTAACCTAACCCTTATGTACAAGATGTCAAAGAAATTATAAACGGTTTAATAACACATTATTAATATATTAACCTCCAAAATAAATATACAATCATCAAATAAATAACATAAAATTCTTATACACAATACTCAAATCTACATCATTTTCCCTCCAAATCTCATATAGAAAGATATAAATTCTTTAAGACCAAAGTACATTTCTTTAAAAACGTCATATATCTATTATTTAACGTACGTCTATTTAAACACCGCCATTAGACATATGTCGTAAATAAACATTAAATAAATTATTAATCTATTCTGAAGACTAAAACTTTAATTATATATTAAGCGTTTATTTTTCGTGTTCTACGTCTAATCCTCGCGAAACGTAACTATTAAAATATTGGACTTCTATAATACCCGCTTATATCCAAAACATAACTAATAACCCATTCCTATCCCATATACACACATCATACATATTATTTCTTATCCATATTGTTACACATCAACTTCCTCCATGTGAACCTGTTCAGAAACACACGGGGCCTTTTAGGCTAATACTATAGGAAGAGGTAAGCTTTTAGGAAAGTAAGTTTATTGCTTGAAACTTTTTTAGTACCTTACAAATTCTTATACCACCACCTATTTATACTACTTCATGGAAGATTCCGGATACAGGATATTTCCATGGTATTCTAGATATTTCTAACTTCATCCTTATCTCTTTTTTTCAACCACATTAGTCTATTACATTATAAACACTTCCATACTTATCTTACATAGATATTTTCCTAGATATTTCCTTGACTTTCTTGAAACTTCTTTTTTGAGCCTGTGATTTTAGCGAGGTATTCGGTGATCATCAGCGACTAAATTAAGTTTACGAACTAACACCCCCCCTTTAAACTTGATTTTCCCGACTCCAAGCATCATCCTTTGTCTTGAGAAATCTCGCTCGTTGAGCGGCTTGGTAAAGATATCATCGACTTGATATTCAGACCTCGTATGTATCACTCGGACATCTTTCCTTGTAATGCACTCTCGAATAAAGTGGTAACGAGTGTTTATATGCTTGCTTCAATCATGAAAGACTGGATTTTTCGCTAAGTCAATTGCTGACTTGTTGTCCACATAGATCTCGGTTGCATCTTCTTGCTCCATGTGCAACTCCTTCAGCATACTTTTGAGCCAAATTGCGTGACACACACACGATGTTGCAGCTACGTACTCTGCTTCACAGCTGGACAAGGTAACAATTGGTTGGTTCTTTGAAGACCATATAGAGGTAATTTTAGGGAAGAACACGAATCCTGATGTGTTTCTCCCAACGTCTTTATTTCCAGCCCAGTCACTATCTCTATATCCAAACAGCTTGAAGTCTTTACTTGCTGAATAAAACATACCATAGTCTATGGTACCTTTTATATAATAGAGGATCCTCTTCACAATCTCCAAGTGTTTTGTCGTAGGCTCTTCCATGAAATGACTAATCAATCCGACTACATAGAGTATGTCGGGTCTTGTACATGTTAAATAGCGTAAAATTCAAACGAGACTCTTGAATAGAGTTGGGTTTACCACTTCTTCTCCGTCATGTTTCGAAGGCTTTGCCTTGTGTTCAATGGCGGTGCCAACGGGATTGCACTTTTCCATCCCGAACCTCTTCAGTATCTCATTGGCGTATATTTCTTGACATATGAATATTCCTTCGTCTGTTTGGTTCACTTCGATGCCAAGATAATAAGACATAAGTCCTATGTATGTTATCTCGAACTCTCTCGTCATTGACTTCTTGATCTCGTCAATCATACTTTTGGAGTTTCCTGTGAATATCAAATCATCCACATACAAGCATGCGAGCAATATTCTTCTATTTTCAAATTTCACATAAAGTGCATATTCACTTAAGTACATTGTGAAACCATGTCCGTGAAAATACTTGTCAATTCTATTATTCCAAGCTCAGGGTGCCTGCTTTAAACCATACAAGGCCTTCTTCAACTTTAGTAATTTTCTTTCTTGCCCTTTGGCAACATATCCCTCTAGTTTCTCCACGTAAACTTCTTCTTCTAGAACTCCATTTAGGAATGCTGACTTCACATCCGTTTGGTGGATTTTCCACCAATACTGAGCGGCAATAGCAATAATCATTCTTATAGTTTCTAATCGGGAAACAGGGGCATATACCTCTTCGTAGTCTATCCCATGCTTCTGTTTGTAGCCTTTGACCATAACTCATGCCTTGTAATTCTCCACTTCGCCTTTGGCGTTCTTCTTGGCCTTGTATACCCACTTTAGTGGAATAACCTTTTGGCCTTTTGGAAGGATTGTCAACTCCCACGTGTCATTCTTTTCTATGGAATTTATCTCCTCGTCCATGGCTTGTCTCCATTTTTTACTCTTCACGGCCTCTTTAAAACATAAAGGTTCACAATCATCATATAAATAGAGAAGGGGTATCTCTTCAGTTACCTCGTAGAGCTCCTGCAAACTTCTTGTCTTGGGCTCTCCTTCACTTGAACTTGCTGGCGAACCTTGGGTTGGACTTGGAGCTGGACTTTTAGGTTGCTGAACTTCTTCTATTGATTCACCTGTTTCTTCTTCATTAGCCAGAGGAAGAAAGTCGTACCTTTCAGTTTCCTTAATGCTCCAATCCCATGAACCTTCTTCATCGAATTCCACATCTGTGATCACTACTACCTTCCATGTGATCGGGTTATAGAGCTTGTATCCTTTGGACTGCTTGTCATAACCCACGAACACATGCTTCTCACTTCTATCATCAAGCTTGATTCGTCTTTGGCTTGGAACGTGAACATACGCTATGCTCCCGAATATCTTTAGACGGGACACGATAGGTTTCATCCCATTCCATGCTTCTTGTGGGGTCTTGTTGTCCAAACTCTTTGACGGACACCGGTTCAATAAATACACAACGCAATCAACCGCTTCAGCCCAAAACTCTTTTCGCATCTTCTTACTTTTCAACATACCTCGAACCATGTTAAGAATGGTTCTATTCTTTCTCTCCACCACTCCATTTTGTTGTGGGGAGTAAGGAGCCGTTAGAAATCTCCGGATCCTATTATCCTCACAGAATTTGTTAAATTCTTTTGACAAAAATTCTCCACCTCTATCCGACCTCACTGATTTAATCTTTAAACCCTTCTCCTTCTCAACCATAGCTTCAAATTTCTTAAAAGATTTAAAGGCTTGGGATTTTTATTTTAGAAAATAGACCCAAGTCTTTCTAGAATAATCATCAATAAAGAGCATAAAGTAGAGATTCATACCATTAGAAGCTGGAGTAATGGGACCGCGCAAATTCGTGTGAATTAGTTGTAGAGGCTCCTTAGCTCTTGACGTCGCTTCCTTCAGAAACGGACTCCTTGCATGCTTTCCAAGAAGACATCCTTCACATACTTGATTGGGATGATCAATTTGATCTAACCCTTTCACCATTCCCTTAGAAGATAACAACTCTAAGTCACCAAAGTTTAAATGCCCATACCTCATGTGCCAAAGCCACGACTGGTCCTTCAAACAGCTCTTTAAGCACTTAGCTTCATCATGTTGAATGTTCAAGATGAACATTCGGTTTTTAGTCATATGCACTTTTACTATGAACATTCCTTCATGATTTCTTATCGTGGCACTACGATCTTTGAAATGAATATCGTAGTTTTTCTTCAACAGTTGTCCCATACTTAAAATGTTACTTTTAAGATTGGGCACATTGTATATGTCCGAAATATATTGGTGACTTCCATCTTTAGCTCGGATAAGTATTTTACCTTTTCCTTTCACCGGTGCCTTTGACTTATCTCCGAAGGTGACGTTCCCTTTACTTTGCTCCATCTCCACGAACATGTCTTCTTCACCCGTCATATGGTTACTAGCAGCGGAATCTATATGCCATGGATCTGTCCTCTCTTCTTGTTCGCCATGTCTCGCCATTAGCAAAGTAATTTCATCTTCGTCATCTACCTCCACAAGATTGGCCTTTTCTTCTACTTGTCTTAAGCTAGTACACTCGCTAGCATAATGACCAAACTTTCAACAATTATAACATTGTATTTGAGACTTACCCCCTCTTTGAGATTGGTAGCTGATGAGACTGCTTTTATACATAGTCTCATCGTCCAAATCGGGCTTAAAATGCATAAAATATCATTAAAACTGCCAAATATATGCTCGTGTTTGTTACTTGTGTATTTTAGGTACGGATATTGAGGAAATGACAAAAAGATCACAAGAATCGATCAAAAACGAACACGAGAAACGAAGCCGCACAATGAACCGGACCCGAATCATGATTTTCCAAATTGGTCCTTGAAGAATTGAAGAAATACAAGAATGGTCCCTCAACTATTGAAGACTTGTCACTTTAGGCCCTTGTAAATCTCAAAAATTACAAGTGGGGTCCTTAAAGTTTCAAGATGTTGCTTATTCAGCCCTTGAAGAATGCATAAAATGCATTAATGGTCCTTGATACAAATTTGGAAAACCTTTTGTGGCCAAAGTTGGAAAATACAAACTTCAATTACGAAGGGAAATGGTTTGGCTGTGTAAAAACTTGATATAGCAAGGTTTAGGGAATTGAGGGGCTCATCCTGCCAAGACATTAAAACCCCTTATAGCCTATCATTCGTCCATGTCAGCCCCCACCACCACTCATACAACACCACCTCATCACCCCATGACACGTCTGTATCTACTAAACCTATTTAACTGATTAAATAATCAGTTTAAAAATTCCCTCCAAAACAATTACTGTTAAACTCTCACCCCTAATTCACCCTTAATCGTCCCTAAGAACCCTAAACCTAAATCAACATTAAACCAAAGGGGTTTTGCCCCATAGTTTCCAGAACACTAATTCCCTCTATCCTAACCAAAACCCACATCATAAACTTTCCACTACTACACCCATGGGACCCCTCCAATGGTCCCCTTCCATCACTCTCACCCCAAACCCCAAAAGGAGACAACATCTACAGCTCACAACCATTCATTTGTCCCAAAGCAAGAACCAACGTCCAAGATCAAGTCTATCCAACTGGCAACAACCCAAGGCTCACATGATACCATCTTTGACTGAAATTTAAAGAGAAGACAAAAGGGCAAAATCGGATTTTCATTAACTAGGGTTTCTTTCTTGTATTATTTTAATCATAGTTCTAGAATCATCTTGTTAGTAGTATATAAGGAGGACCAATGTGTGGTATCCCCTTGTTCCAGATTTTTCTCAAAAATTGTAATCCCTTTTTGATTTAATGAAATTTGGTATTTTTTATAAAAAACTGTAATTCCTTTTCTTGTTAAAAGTTGGTGTTTTTTGTGAGTAAAAATCTGTGTTCCATTCAAATTTGTTCAAATAGTTTGTGTTTGAAGTTTTCAGAAAAAGGTTTCTGAAAACTTGATTTTTCTTGGTGAAATCTTGTTCTAAACTTGGTTTTCCAAGATTTGTAAGTCATTTGGTTGAAGTGTTTTGAAAGAAAAATATTTGAGAAAAGTTTTTGAAGGTTTGAAAATTTTGAAAAAACAGAAATATTGGATATTTGCATGTTTTCATTTTGATTATTGCAGGTTTCCATTGTGATTGTTGTCTAAGGTCCTGCACAGACCCGGGTCTGTTAGGAGATGGCTAGCAGCCATTGTTGGGCCTGGATGTAGGTCCAACAAGGTAAATCCTTGTTCTCATTTTTCAGTTTCAGAAATTTGTGATTGGTTATGATTATTGTATGCAAGTTGTTTTAAGTGTTGTTATTTGGTTTGATTATACTGCTTAGGGTCGTTTTATGCATGTTATAAGCTGTTTAAATCAATTTGAGTAGATTTGATAAGGTTTTCTTTGAAAATTTGTGTTTCTTAGATTTAAAGGGGTGTTTGGATTAAGGTTTAAATCAAGGAAATTTATACAAGTCTTGTTTAAAACTTGTTTATAATCACTCACACGGGTGTTAATAGGTTGCATGTAGGTTTATTTTCTGTTTGGTGAGGTTTTAAAACATTTGCATGATAAAAAGTTGAAAAAATAGCATAAATCTGTCACTCCACTTTTCTGCTTGTTTTGTTGAATTTGATCCACCAATTTGTGAAGTCTACTAGGGTAGGGTTATAAGTAGGGTTTGCTATTGATTATATGCTAGCTATGTTGGGAATAAAATATGGGTCAGATCACCAAACGCTGATAAGAAGAAAGTCAACGCTGATAGATTGACTTTGGACGCTGATAGAAGTCAACGCTGACAGCCTTGAAGATTAACACTGATAGAATATCTTTTGTTTATTTGTTTCTTTATTTATGTATGGTAAAGATAAGCACGACATTGTATTTTCTATTATTATCTTTACCTAGAATAGTTGATTCGTAGCTTATTGTACAAGACTTCTTGTTCTACAAAAGAAGGTCTTTTAGGTTAAAATCATATATCAGTTTTCATAGTATTCGCAAGTTAAACCTTTCATTGTAATCAACACGATTATTCTAATACAAGTGAAAGTTTGTTTAACATCATTGTGTTTTAGATCAAGTGTTAATTCCGCATAACACTTTGTTACTTTATTCATAAGCAAAGGTTTCTCTACGTGTAGTACTTGATCTAATCTCGTATACACAAAGCTAATCGATCTAAGTTTGGGATCAAAAAGTGGTATCAGAGACTGTTGAGAAACTTTTGATCTTTAAGTAACGCAGAACCCTAAAACACCAAACCCTAAAACCCTAAAATTCTCAAAACCCTAAAAACATCATGTCTGGAACAAATCAGCCTCCTGCTTTGCTTCAAAACAACTTCTCAAACCCTAGTATCAAAATTCCCATGTTTGATGCCAGGAACTTTGAACTTTGGAAGTCCAACTTTGAGCAATACATAGCTATTCATGACTACACTCTTTGGGAAATTATCGAATATGGGAACACATTCGATAAAGCATCAAAGATTACTGCTGCTATTGCCGCAAGGACAGCTGTTCCTAATTGTCCTGAAGTTGATAAAGTGGAAAAGCCTGATGATGGGAGAGCGGTAGCTGTTGAAGATATAGCCAAGAAGAGGGTGGACATGAAAATTTTGAACATCTTGAAACATGCCCTAGGTCATGAGAATCAGCATAAGTACAAACGTTTTGAGTCTGCAAAAGAGCTTTGGGAAGCTCTTGAAGTAGCACATGGTGGCAATGCTGACACAAAAGAAGAAAAGAAGAAGCAACTCTTGCATGAGTATGCTGTCTTTAAAGCTCAACCTAATGAGAATCTCAGCAGTGTGAGAAGTAGACTTCTTGACATCACAAGTCAACTTTCCTTCATGGGAAAACAGATTGATGACCCTGAATTAAATGCTACTTTTCTCAAAAGCCTTGGTGATGTATGGAAGATTGAGACAAGATCTATTCTTGTCAATAACACCCACAAGACTTCCAGGTTTGATGACATCTTCAACAAGTTAAGGCTGTTGGAGAATGAATGGCAATTGGAGAGTGATAACAAATCTTCTAGCAGCAACATGGCCTTCTTTTCACAAAGTGAAGGCCAATTTGATTCCATGAACTTCTATGGACATTCAGCAACTGGATCTCAAGGTGTCAGCGCTGGATGTCAATCTGTCAGCGCTGGATCATATCCTGTCAACGCCTTGTACTCAAGCGCTGACACACACAATCATGGCGCTGATAGAATTAAACCTGCTGGTTTTGATCTTGATACTGTGTGTGCATTCATTGCTTCTTTGCCTAGTGATTCAAGGATTACTTATGAAGATCTTGAGCAGATAAGTGATGAGCAATTGGAAGAGATGGACATCAAGTGGACTATGGCTCTTGTAAGTTTAAGAGCAAACAGGTTCAATAAAAGGTTCAAGAAGAAGATGACCTTTAATGCTAAGGATGTTGCTGGCTTTGACAAGTCTAAGGTAGAGTGCTACAACTGTCATAGGATGGGGCACTTTATGAGGGAATGTAGATCTCCAAGGAGATCTGATGCTGGGAAGCCTTCTAGCCAAATGATTAAGAACCCAGATCCCAAGGCCATGGTTGCTGTTCAACAAATTGATGGTGTTGGAGAATGGGATTGGAGCTGGATGGCTAAGAATGAGGAAGAGGACAGAGCTTTGGTTGCTGAAGTTAAAGAAGAGCATGCTGAATATGCTCTCATGGCACACTCCTCCTCTTCATCAGACAATGAGGTATATGATGATGCTTTCTGTTCTAAGGGTTGTCGTTTAAATACTGAAAAATTAAAACAAGAGATAGTTAAATTATTAGATGAGGCAAGTACTGAAAGATGCAAAGTATCTAACTATCAAATTGCTCTAACCCAAACAGAAAAGACAGTATCTGAGTATAAGAAAATGGAGTTTGATTTAAAAGATCAAATAAACATCTTAAAACATGAGTTATTTCAGAGTAAAGATGTGCAAGATATAGTAAATAGGGTTAATCTTGATTTGATAGCTCAGTTAGAGGAGGCTAACAAGAATAAAGATAATGTGAGTCTTAAAATCCAGAGATTTGATAAGGCCACACAAACCCTAGGAGAGTGTGTTAGTAAACAAAGAGACTCTAAGGATATGAGTGGGATTGGGATGAATAATTATACTGTTGTTCCACCACCAGCTGGGGATTTCTATGGTGTCCAATCAAAGGACTTATCTTGGACTGGCTTGCCAGAATGCCAAGAGGAGGAGTTCATTCCTCCACCTAGAGTGACTTCCCCAGTTGAGGAATATCAGCAAAAGCTGACTGACCTAGAAGAGTGGAAGAAAGCTAACCACACTTTGTTTGTTAAGGGAGGGTTATTGTGTGAAAGTCCAAATGAGCCCACACCAATCACAAAACCAATTGATGATCCTAAACCTATTAAGATCACACACCCTACCACTGGCAAACCTGTTGACCTTGGCCCACAAAATGTTAGAAAACCTAGTGTTAAATATGCAGAGATGTATAGAAATACTAGGTCACCAAAAAGCCAAGTTAGTAACCATGGAACAGGTTTCTTTGCTTCTAGACCTAAGACTATGTCTAGATAAGCCTGTTACTCATGTGGGAGCTTCTCACATTTGGCCTACAAATGTGTCAACGCTTCCAATGTCAACGCTGATAGGAACCATTTCAGCGCTGACAAAAGTCAACATAGGTCAAACACTGTCAGACCCAATACCTTTGTGAATAAGAGTTCACAAGTTGTTAGACCAGCCCCATTCTTTTCTAGAGGGTCTAACATACAAGGCCTAAGACCTTTTCAAAAGTCAAATACTTGGTCAAATAGGCAATGGGTTCCTGTAGCAAACCCTAGGTTCAACGCTGATAAGAGCAATCGGGGCGCTGACAGGAGTAATTTCAGCGCTGACAGACACACTGCTAAACCTAGGTATTTGCAACCACAGGGAAATAGGTCTAAAGCTTCTACTAGCTTAACATGGAGACCAAAACAAGACCAGAACCCTAATAATACTGGTATTTCTATGACATGCAACAGGTTTCATTATATTTCTAAGGCATTGTCAACACCAATTGGGGTTAACTGGGAATTTCATTCAAACAGGGATGAAAATGGGGTTGTTATGAGAACCAAGTCTGTTCTTGTTGAACAACCAAATGAATCCAAGTCTTCCAAGGCTTGGGTTCCCAAAGAAAACTAATGTGTTTTCTTTATGTGCAGGGCATTCAGAAGAAGATCAATGACTATGGATACTGGGATAGTGGATGCTCAAGGCACATGACTGGAAAGGAAGACTATCTGACCAATTTCTCTCCTATTCAAGATGGTGATAAGGTATACTTTGGGGGTGGCTACGGCACAATCACAGGAAAAGGAACCCTTGTCACCAACAATCTAAGGTTTGATAACGTCTTCTTGGTGAAAGACCTGGATTATAATTTGTTTAGTGTATCACAAGTGTGTGATAACAAAAATAAGGTTCTTTTCACAGATACTGAGTGCTTGGTGTTAAGCAAAGATTATAAGCTCCCTGAGGAGAAATACATAGATTTTAGAACACCAAGGCATAAAGACATATATAATGTGAATCTTAATGGGATTAAGGTAAATAATAAGATGTCATGTCTGTATGCTAAAGCCTCAGTAGATGAAAGTAATCTTTGGCACAGGAGACTAGGGCACATAAACTTTAAGAATATTAATAGACTTGTGAGGCTTGGCTTAGTTGATGGTTTGCCTGAAAAGGCTTTCCACAATGACCACTCTTGTGTTGCATGCCTTAAGGGCAAGCAGCACAAGGTCTCATTCAGGTCTAAACAGGTGCACTCTAGTTCTAAACCCCTTCACTTATTGCATATGGACCTCTTTGGTCCAACTAATATAGAAAGTTTGAAGGGTAAATCATATTGTTTTGTCATTACTGATGATTACTCCAGGTTTACATGGACTTTCTTTTTAGCCAAGAAAAGTGAAACTGCCCTAAGTCTGATCAATTTCATTACCCAAATTGAAAAGAAAAATGGTAATGAGGTCAAGATTATTAGAAGTGACAATGGGGGTGAGTTTAGAAATCAGTTGTTAGATGATTTTTGTGCCAAGAAAGGGATTACTAGGCAGTTTAGTATAGCTAGAACCCCACAACAAAATGGGGTTGCTGAGAGAAAGAATAGGACCCTTATTGAAGCAGCCAGAACCATGTTGGCTGATGCCCACTTTCCTATAGCTTTTTGGGCTGAAGCTGTTAACACAGCTTGTTATGTTCAAAATAGGGCATTGGTCAACAAGATACATAATAAGACACCTTATGAATTACTTTGGGGAAGGAAGCCAAATATTGGTTTTCTGAAGCCTTTTGGATGTCATGTAGTTGTTCTAGAAACTAGTGAGGCCCTAGGTAAATTTGATTCAAAAGGTGATGAAGGCTACTTCATGGGTTATTCAGTGCAGAGTAAAGGATATAGGGTTTACATTAAAAAGGAAAAACGTATACTTGAAAAAGTACATGTTAGGTTTTTAGAAAGTAAACCTAGTGATCCTGAGAGTGGTCCAAATTGGTTGTTTGACTTAGAACCTTTGTCTAGAGCTTTAAATTATATGCCTGTTACTGATCCAGACATTGTGAAGGTAACTTCAAGTGTTTTGGAAAAGAGAATTGGTAATGTTTCAGGTATACAGGTTGCTAAGGAGGATGGACCACCAGCAGTTGAATCATCTCCCACACAAGAATATGTTACACTTCCTATATGGACAGATGAGTATTATGCTGCTGCTACTGCTGCTACTGCTGCTACTGCTGCAAGGAAAGATAATGGTGGTGTTCAAATACCACCAAATACAAACATGCATGATTCTTCAGGCGCTGACAAAGGGAAATCAAGCGCTGACACGACCAATTCAGACGCTGATGGCTCCAACGCTGACAACACCAGTTCAGGCGTTGTTAGCCCAAACGCTGACAAACAAGGATCAGACTTTGGAGACACCTTTACACAGCTTTTCTCTTCCCATTTTGAACAGGGTGGACCTTCCAATATCCATGAAGAGATTCCTGTTGATCAAGAAGAATCTGAAGAAGATATTGGCAACATGGAGCATGAAATTGAGGACACCAGACTTTTTGAAGGAGGAGTTCTCACTTCCACAGCAAAGGATCACCCCACATCTCAAATCATTGGTGATATTATGGCTCCAGTTCAGACAAGAAGATCCCATCAAGGTCTTGGTGGGTTTATTGCCAATATACACAAGAAGGTTGATACCCCTCTTGTACAAGCATGTTTGTTTGCCTGTTTTCTGTCACAGGAAGAACCCAAGAAGATTTTTGATGCTCTCAAAGAACCAAGTTGGGTGGAAGCAATGCAGGATGAGCTTCACCAATTTGCTATACAGGATGTTTGGGAGCTGGTTGATTGTCCTAGGTATGTGAGACCAATTGGGACAAGATGGGTTCTAAGGAACAAGAAAGATGAAAGAGGCATTGTGGTCAGAAACAAGGCACGTTTGGTAGCTCAGGGTTATACACAAGAGGAAGGCATAGATTATGAAGAAGTCTTTGCTCCAGTTGCAAGAATTGAAGCTATCAGAATTTTCTTAGCTTATGCTTCTTGCATGAATTTTACTGTTTATCAAATGGATGTGAAGAGTGCTTTCCTCTATGGCACAATTGTTGAGGAGGTTTATGTAATGCAGCCTCCTGGTTTTGAAGATCCTGAGAATCCAGACAAGGTTTATAGAGTAAAGAAGGCAATGTATGGCCTTCATCAAGCCCCAAGAGCATGGTATGGTACATTGTCCACCTATTTGGTGGAAAATGGTTTCAAGAGGGGCACCATAGATCAGACACTGTTTACAAAGAAGAAAGGAAAACATGTGTTGCTTGTGCAGGTCTATGTTGATGACATCATTTTTGGCTCTACTGATCCAAAAATGAGTGAGGATTTTTCCAAGCTCATGACAGATAAATTCAAGATGAGTTCAATGGGTGAGATGAACTTCTTTCTAGGTTTACAAGTTCAGCAGAAAGAAGATGGTATCTTCATCTCCCAAGACAAGTATGTAGCAGAAATCTTGAAGAAATATGGTTTTTCTCCACATGATAAGGAGGCTTCCACTCCTATGGATAGACAATACCCTTGGGGAAAAATTGGAGCTGGAAAGGATGTGGATGTTAGGCACTATAGATCAATGATTGGATCATTGATGTATCTTACAGCCTCAAGACCTGACATCATGTTTGTTGTGTGTGCATGTGCACGCCATCAAGTGACTCCCAAAGAATGTCACCTTTTTGCTGTGAAGAGAATTTTTAGGTACTTAAGATGTTATCCAGATCTTGGATTATGGTACCCAAAAGATTCTCCTTTGGACCTTATTGCATATTCAGACAGTGATTATGGTGGTGACAAGTTTGATAGGAAATCCACAACTGGTGGATGCCAATTTCTTGGGAGCAGATTAATATCTTGGCAATGCAAGAAACAAACAGTGGTGGCCAACTCTACAACTGAAGCAGAATATGTTGCTGCAGCTGCTTGTTGTGGACAAGTCTTATGGATTCAGAACCAGCTGTTGGATTATGGGTATAATTTTATGCATACCAAGATTTTTGTAGACAATAACAGTACTTTATGCATTATTAAAAATCCTGTACATCATTCTAAAACCAAACACATAGAAATTAGACACCATTTTATAAGAGATTGCTTTGAGAAAGGTTTAATACAACCAGATAGGGTAGATACTGAAGATAATGTAGCTGATTTATTAACTAAACCTTTTGATGCTGGAAGATTTCAATATTTGGTAACAAATATTGGAATGGTTAATCTCACTTAATATGTGTTTTGGAACCTTTTTGTAAAAGTATGTACAGGATATGCATTGTTATTGGTCTTTGTGATGATTTAGATTTTCCACATTATTTTTCTAACACTGACAAAGGTAAATGTAACGCTGTCAAGTGTTATTTTGCCGTTGTTAGAGATATTATGGTCTAACGCTGACAAGAGTTCCTTCAACGCTGTTAAGTGTTGTCGGGACGCTGTTAGCAACAAATGTTAGTTTTGTGGTTTTCATCTAAATGTGCAGGTAATGGTAGCTTTATGCCATTGGATACAGAGTTGCTTATGGATCTTTGAAGAGCTATTTGGACATGTTTTGTTTATGGATGATGGTTGGAATATTTATATTCCTATCTTGACATAAATTTTTAATGTTCATATATATATTTTGAGAACTCATGTATCATAGTTTAAGGGGAGGTTTAAGGAACCTCTAGGACTCTTGGGTATTCTTAGAATACTCTCATCACAATTCTAGATTGTGTCCACAGGTGAGTATGGGTTAGTTTTACTAAACCATGAGGCACTGTAGCATGCATAGTATATCAACTTTGCATGCTGCCAAGACATTTTTGACTTAGAATTGGTTATGGTCTGATGGGAGACTTGGGAATACTTTGGATATGGGTTTACCTGGGAGTTACAAAGAATTTTATGAAATAACTTTGTTGGTAAGTATTTTGGTTAGCAAGGGACTCTAGAGGACATTTGTGTCTATCTTGCTTATGCAAGTGTGCATAAATGGACAGTGCTTGCCGCCCAGTAATTATTATCAACTTGTAAGATATTTCCCTTAGGATAAATTACTTTGTTAAGGTCTTTTTCTTTTTAAATATTTTTATTTTTACTTTTTCGACGCTGACAAGTTTTTCTCCAAACGCTGTTACGTCCAATCGTGACGCTGACAAGGCTTTAGGCAAACGCTGACAAGAAAATATAGCCGTTGGGCGCTGATGGGCTATTTTTGACCGTTGACACCTAGTGGGCCCTACCCAGTTGTTATTTTTTGACTAATCTTTGGCCGTAATTTTGGGGAGAAGTTACTTTTAATTAATGCATGAGATAAGTTATATTTGATTCAAGATTTTCATGATTGCTCTTTGAATATAACCGCCTCATTTTTGACCAATCAAAATCATGCATCTCTCCTATAAATTTGGCTAATCTTTTTATTCTGGGTATTCATATTTTCTTGTCTAACACTTTTTCTCCTAGATTTTTCCCATATCATATAACTTAAACAGCTTTCAATCATGGCACCCAAATTCAACTCAAAGAATTTAACATTGGAGTTCAAGAGCCAACACAATATGATCGCTTACTTGACTGCTGATGATGCTTTATTTCCTCAGTATTCACAGATGGTGGCATTTTTAAATGCATCTTCATTGAGGTATGCACTTTCTCATACACCATTAGTCCCTGTCGCACACATTAGACAGTTTTGGAACAATGTTAGTTCCACAACAACTAATGGAGTGACCACATTAACCTCTACTGTTCATGGAAGAACATGGGTGGTCACTGAAGCTTTGGTTCGCCAAGCTTTGCGTCTTGATGACGCTGATGGTGTGACTACCCTTGCCATTGCAACAATAGAACAGGGTCTTAGGGAATTGGGTTATCCTATTCCTGCTGATGTCACTTTAAATAAATATCATAAGCAGGAATTTCCCTCTGACTGGAAATATTTGATACATGTCCTTTTACAATGCTTAAGTCCAAAATGTACTTCTTTTAATGAAATAAACAGGTCAATAGCAAGTGCTTTGGTTTGTATAACACGTGGGCTTAAGTATAATTTTTCAAAAATGATTTTTGAAGGGATGTGTAAAAACAAGGGGAGTAAAATGACTTTGGCTTACCCTAGATTTTTGCAAATGGTCTTTGATTTACAAGCATATTGTTCTAGGGATCATGAAACTTTTTATGAGATCCCTAAACAACAGAAAACCATTTTTGCTAAAATGAGCTCCACCAATGAATCCATACCTCTTACCCAACCAATGCTTGACGTAATTCAGGCTGCACAACCACAACCACAACCACAACCACAACCACAACCACAACCAGACCCTGAACCCCAACTTGAGCCTATTCATGAACCATCCCCTTCACCAGAAAACATGGACATTGACCAACCCAGCGCTGACACTCAAAATGTGGGCGCTGACACAGCCAATCCCAACACTGATACAATTCTTGAACAATCCCAAACACCCCTTCATCAACCCACACCCACCCAGTCTACTTCATCTTCCACCCCATTGCAATCTAGGTTGACTAAACGCCAAAGGGTTACTGGAGTGTTCTCCTCTAGTGATCCTAGCCTTGTAGCAGAGAGAACCACCTCCACAAGTGTGGCTGGTGAAATGGGTGAGGCTGGGGCTATTGACACAGGCTTAGAAGCTGGTCAAGACAGTCCTAACATCATTAAGACCTCATCCATGCCCCATGATTCTATTTTGGGAGGTCAAATCCCCATTCTAGCTGAGGGCAGATTGGAACCTATGACAATAATTGAATTGACGGTGGCTGTCATTAGCTTGCAAAAGCAAAATGTCAGTCTTGTACAAACTGTCAACAACCAGGGAAGAGAACTCCAAGTTTTGAGGGAGAGAGTAACTGTTTTGGAGAATCCAAGTAGCAGGAGTTTAATGGAGGAATCTTCCAAAGGGGAGGATAAAGAGGATGAGGAGGATGAGTTGATTCACACAGCTAGTGAAAAGAGTTCAGAAAAGAGTTCACAATTTAGTGAATCTTTGCAGATTGCTGAAGCTCTCACCAACTTGAAGAAGCATCCAGTTGTTGATATATCCAAGATGACACCAAAGAACTTGGAAGGATCTTTCAAAGAAACATTGGGCGCTGATACAGGTTTGGACGCTGACACATCCAACGCTGATAAAGGTAATCGTGGCACTGATAGGAGCAACTTGGACGCTGACAAAGTTGCAGGTAGTGTTGATGTATTCCAGCCATCAACAATTATCAAAGATGTGTCCACACAGGTTTCTTCTTCTACTTTACCAATTATTGATCCAAAAGACAAAGGTAAAGGTATTTTGATTGAAGAAGATGTTCCAAAGAAAGATGCAGCACAAATAGCATTTGATGAACAGTTGGCTGCACAACTTGTGGAAAGAGATTCGAAGAGGAGTAGAAGATCACCATTTGTTGTTTCTGAAAGTGAGGAAGAAAGTGGTGATGGAAAAGATGATGATAGCTCAGATTCAAGCATTCAAATTATTGAAGATCCAGAAAGGTTTGAATATGGGGATGAGCTAGCAAAGGAAAGGTTGAGTGAGTTGAAGAATCTGGTTGATTGGGACCTACCAGAAATCACCAGAATGTACCATGCTTGGGAAGACCAGGTGATGGACAACCCAGGTATGAGTTTATCAGATCAAATTTGGGGGTTGGAAGTTCTTCTTAGGGTACAAGAAGACATAAAGGTGATTATGAGATTTAATGCACAAGAGGTCAAAACCTGGCTCAAGAGAGATAGAAGGCAGTTGTACTATAAGTTGCTTAGATGTCATCAGCCTAATTGGACATCAAAGAAGTTGCTGGCCTTATCTTTTGAGGAGCTAGAGTATAGGGCACATCCTATTTGGAGGAAGGTGCAAGAACAGAATGTCTACCAGTTTCTTTCAGAAGAAAGAAAACAAGAGCTTGCAGAGGAGATGCAGATTCAAAAGGAAATAAGGATTGCTCAAAGACCAGTGAAGAAAGGAGATCCTTTCCAATTTCCTAAAGACATGGATGTGTATTTTCCAACTGAAGGTGTTATAAGGAAGCATCTCAAGCTTTCTCCCTTGGAAGCTTCAGATTTGGTAAATGTAGTACCTCTAGATGACAGAAATCCAATCATCAGTTTTGATGAAGATGAGTGTGGATTTTGGAAGGTTGGACGATTTGGAAAGGAGGTACATACTTTCACTTCAGTTATTTCTATATTTGCAAGCATAGACAGGGAAGACTTGGTGCATCTATGGAGGTTAATAGAGGCCAAGTATACAGCTGAAGCACCTACTTCAGCTAATGGAATAAGACTTTGGAACACATTTATGACTTTGTGTGGTCCAAAAGAAGCAGATCCTGCCATTTGGAAGGATCTTGAAGATGATCTCAGTAATCTTCATTGGAGGCTATATTCTACTTGTGGTGTATTTCATATGAGCTCTACAAAGTTTTCAGAATATTTGCTTGTGGATGCTGACTATTTCTTGTCCAAAGAAGTATTGGAGAAGATGCTAGAGACACCCTTGGAGATTGATTATACGAGTGATGTGGCCAAGGACTTGATCAGATATGTTTATCACCAACATAAGAAGTTATTGAAAGATTCCTCCTAAGCCTTTAGTTTTTATTCAGAAACTTGATCATTGGAATGGATATCAAGTTTAGGGGAGGATTGTTGGGAATAAAATATGGGTCAGATCACCAAACGCTGATAAGAAGAAAGTCAACGCTGATAGATTGACTTTGGACGCTGATAGAAGTCAACGCTGACAGCCTTGAAGATTAACACTGATAGAATATCTTTTGTTTATTTGTTTCTTTATTTATGTATGGTAAAGATAAGCACGACATTGTATTTTCTATTATTATCTTTACCTAGAATAGTTGATTCGTAGCTTATTGTACAAGACTTCTTGTTCTATAAAAGAAGGTCTTTTAGGTTAAAATCATATATCAGTTTTCATAGTATTCGCAAGTTAAACCTTTCATTGTAATCAACACGATTATTCTAATACAAGTGAAAGTTTGTTTAACATCATTGTGTTTTAGATCAAGTGTTAATTCCGCATAACACTTTGTTACTTTATTCATAAGCAAAGGTTTCTCTACGTGTAGTACTTGATCTAATCTCGTATACACAAAGCTAATCGATCTAAGTTTGGGATCAAAAAGCTAGTGGACTTATGTGCAAGATTTTAGCAATTAAAACTCAGTTTTGTGCAAAGTAAACAAGCAATATGTCACCAGACCTGCATAGCTATAACAGAAACATTTGGTGCCTTTTTTGTGCTTGATTTTTTGCTAGAGCTTGTGTTTTTGTGCATTTGTTTGACTCCCTATACTCAACTGAGTATAGGGGTGCCCTTTTGTCCATCAAAAACACCTCCACACTCATAAATCAAGTCCTCTTGATTCATTTTTTTTTCACTTGTGAAGAATCACAAGTTCTTTGTGTTGTCAAAAACCAAACTGGTCTCGTTTTTCATTTCTGCAAGGCTTAATTGGGATTGATTGGGATTGAAACTTGTGTTTTTGTGATTAGAGTGTCATCAAGCTTTAGTTTAAAAAGTTTAAAAAGGGAAAAAAAAAAGTTCAAAAAGGACGTGGCCAGGACTCGAACCTGCGCCACTCCTCCCACACACAAACATCTTACCATCTCTGCCCTTGGGTCTTTTACTAACAAAGGGTGGAAACATTATCCTTTTATCACGTTTTTGGTTTGGGCTTATCTAAAATAAGCCGTAGCCTTTTCAGCCCATATTGAGCTTATTGATTAAGCTGAGAAGCCAATTTACATTTTTCCTAGGATTAGTATATTGTTTAGGATTTTTCTAGTTGAAGTTTTTATTTTTCTCTTTCTTTATTTATTTTTTATTAATTTTTCTTTACCCGTTTCTAATTAAATAGTTTAAAATAGATAAAGTAAATTTAAAATTTATAAAAAATGTTTTTAGGTTTTATTAAAGTAATTTGAGGTTTACAGCTATTTAAGTTTTCAAAAAGTCTTATTTTTGATTTTATAGGATCTTAGGGTTTTTATCCAAATATAAAATTTAATATAAAATTATTAAAAAGGTTTTAGAAACTTTTAATTGCATTTTTGTCTTAGTTACATTATTCTAGATTTTTGGTAATTTTTTAGAATTTTTTTATGAACTTTGATTTTTTTTGATTATTTAATTATTATTTTATTATTAAAAATTGAATGTTAGTTTTTTCTACTTTTTTCATTTTTCCTAGATTGTAGACACTTAATTAGGAGTTTTGTAACTTTCCAAATATTTTTAGGACTTTTCAATTATTTTCTAGAATTAATTTAAGTTTTAATTGATTTTAATAGTTTTTAAGTATTTAAAAATAGTTTTATTTGGTTTTAAAATTTAAAAAAATACTTTTTAGCTTAATTAGGTTATCTTTGAGGTTTACAAACTTCGAAATCTTGTTTAGGGCTTTTTAATAATTAATTGTGATTTTTAGGGCTTTAATTAGCATTAAAACGTCATTATCTAATTAATTAAAAGGTTTTAGCAAGTTTGGATTTTTTGTAAACTCTTTGAATATTATTGTGGATTTTTAGTAATTTTTAGGAATTTTTAGGTTAAAATTTTAATTTTTGCACTATTTACGGTTTTACGTGAACGCTTTTTCGTCTTAGTTTAATCCGTCTTCGTCATTCTCTTCTCATCTCATTTCTTTCTTTTCTCATAACAATAAAATCATCATTAATCAATTCATTACACAACACACGTGCCTCCTCGAGAACGAACTCACTCTTATTTGGGTCATAACTCGTGGTTTTCCTAAACCGCTTGTTAATACTTGCCCTTTTTTGTCATCCTTTTCCTAAAGGGTACAAAAACGCTACATCAATTTATGGCGCCGCTGCCGGGGAGGCGTGTTGTGTTTTGATTGAACAATTGTTGTTTTTATACTAACCATAATTAGTATTTGTATTAGTAGCACTCTACTAATACATATTATCGTTTTTCGGTTTTTGTGTGAATACTATTACTATATTGTATACGTAGAACAATAAATTCACAAGTACTCCAAATATGTGAGAAATCACAACCTTGACTTGGGAGGTCATTACCCAATCATTGTATTCGAATCTCAAACCAAAGAAAAAAAGGCAAAAATATATAAATACTTTCGAGAAGCTCGATTTTGAAAAATACAAACTATAAGGTGGGTATAAGGCGGTTGTATTTCACGACCTAAAGGAAAAAGGCTCTTAAGTGCTTCGCGCCGCCTCGTTTCCTCCGCTTGCTTGTGAGTATTTGATTTTGAGAGCTAATCGAGGGTTTTGCCGCCCAAAGTATTATTACATATCATATATATTTTCTTGGTTTCTATTGATTAAACCCTCTTGAACGATTTGGTGTTCCACCATCGTTCTAAAGTCAGCAAAGGCGTTCACTTCACGTGATCGTTTTCATTCCTTGAGGCTTCTTTAATAAAGAGATTTGATTAAGGAGGAGATTTGTAGATTTGTGTCTACTTAATACATTTCACCAATTTCAAAAAAAGTTAATACCATCAAAAACCACCAAAAAAATTGAAAAATACAAAACACCAAAAAGAATCTTCTTTGCTCATCCCCTCGTTGTACGTGACGTTTATGCTTACTCGCAATCAAGCAAAACGTGCACGTAAATGTCGAAACCGAAAGGAGGCAACACATACTCCTAATTTTTCTAGTGAAGAGACTCCAAGTGAGGAACCTATTGTAGAACAAGAAGCTATCATGGCTAATCGTACTATGATGGAGTTGCTTCAAGCACCCACCGAGGGTTTTGGAGAGGCCATTATGATTCCCGCCATCCTTGCGGAGAACTTTGAGATCAAGACGGGTTTAATGTCTATGCTTCAAGCAAACATGTTTCGCGGACACAAAAAAGACAACCCACATTATCACATTAGGCAATTTAATCGTCTCACCGCGACAAGCAAGTTTAAGGATGTACCACACGATGCCATTAAGATGATGTTGTTTCCCTACTCGTTAGATGGACCCGCCAAGATATGGCTTGAGAAAGAACCGCCAAATTCGATTTTGACATGGGCCGATCTCGTGTCTAAATTTGTGAATCAATTTTTTCCACCATCTAAAACAACACATTTGAAAAACGAGATTTCACGATTTACACAAAGATCTAATGAAAGTTTTTCAATGGCTTGGGAAAGGTTTAAAGAAATGTTACATGAATGTCCACACCATGATTTTTCCGAATTGCATCAAATTGACACTTTTTATAATGGGCTTAATGATCATGAACGAGATTACTTAAATGCCGCCGTGGGTGGTAATTTTTTGTGCAAAACAACCGAAGAGGCTTTGAAAATCATTGAAAATAGGTCTAAGGTTTATAGCCCTCGTAACACACCGAGTGTTGCCAATTTGGGTTCGTCATCGTCTCGTTCCATTAATGCCTTGCAAGATGAAGCAAATGAGGAGAATCGGTTTTTCGATAGGTTTTCGACTCTTATGTCTCATTGGAAAGCTCAAGAAGCTTCAAATTCCGCTTCGGTTAAAGCGGTTGCTAAGAGTTGTATTTCGTGTGGTGGAGCTCATGATTTTTCCGACTGCATTACCGCGGATGGTAACACTTCGAATGCTTATGTAGCCACGGGAACTTATAACCAAAACGGCCAAGGTTCCCGCCAAAATCAAGCTCCACAAAATCAAAATGCTAATAACTATCGAAACAATCAAAGTGGTGGTTACCAAGGAAATCAACGTAACTATAATAAGGGTAATTATCAAAGTGGAAATGGGCAAATTTCAAACCAAAACCAAAACCGTGATCTTCAAAACACTAACCAAGGTTTTCAAAATGCTCACACCAAAAATCTTAGTGGAGAGTTCTTAGATTATGCTAAAGCTAATGATGCTAAGTTTGATAACATGCAACGTGAGATGATTAGCTTAAGATCCGAGTTAAAAACCTAGCTTAAAAACGAACTTGCTAAAGAATTGAGAAATCATTCTAATAAAATGGAAGGAAATGTCCAACGTCTCCAACAAAACCAACAAAAAATGGAGCAAGGGCAACATGAAATTAAGCAAGAGTTGTTAAAAGCGGATGCTAGGCAATCTAAATTTGAAAACCGAATGGGAAAAATGTTTGAAGCTATCATGTGTAAGACCTCTTCTTCGGGTGGTCTCCCTAGTGATACCATCGTGAACCCGAAAGGAGAATTGAAGGTTATTACTACTCGTAGTGGTAAAACTTTGAAAGAACCCATTTCTCGTCCAAGTACTTCTATGGAGAAGGAAAAAGAGAAAGAACCCGAGGTGGTGGAAGAAAAGGAGCAATATCAAAGCCCACGAAGTACCGCTCAAACCACACCTACGGTTGAAGCAATACCAATCATGGAACCTGAGATTCCAAGGCCGATGCCTATGCCCCAACCCACACCACCCTTACCCTACCCTTCAAGACGAGACAAGGAAAAGGCACAAGAACGAAATAATTATCAATTTGAACTCTTTATGAAAATGTTTCATGACTTGCATTTTAATATAAGTTTTGCCGACGCCTTAGTCATGATGCCTCGATTTGCCGCGAACTTCAAAAGTATGTTGAATAACAAAGAGAAATTGCAAAAATCGTCTAGTTGTTCATCGGTTTTTCTAAGCCGCATACCTCAAAAAGTCGGTGATCCCGGCAAGTTTTTAATCCCATGTGCTATACAAGACATGGAAGAATGCTACGCCTTGGCCGATCTTGGTGCTAGTATTAATTTGATGCCTCTTGAGATTTTTAAATCGCTCAATCTTCCCAATCTCACTCCTTCAAGAATGTCAATCGAGATGGCCGATCATTCTACGATTCTAGCTTGTGGAGTAGCCGAGGACGTCTTTGTGAAAGTTGGAAAGTTCTACTATCCCGTAGACTTTATTGTTGTTGACATTCCCATCGATCCTAAAGTTCCTTTAATTTTAGGTCGATCTTTTTTGGATACCTCGAGAGCACTTATCGATGTGCATGCAAGGAAAATCACTCTTCGTTTCAATGAGGAAGAACTCGTCATTAATGCAACTCAAAACTCCACACTTTCTAATGTGTATTCTATCACGTCTTTGTACAATGTCAATCCCATAAAAACATTTGTAAAAAGATTTCAAAAAGAGTTTTAGAAGTTGTTGAAAAAAATGAAGTTCCGTCCCCTCCGCCGGTGGAGGTTAAGAGTGTTAAGCCTACGATTCCAATTGTGAATGATTCTTCGGATGATGAATACATTGATCCCGATGGGGGAGTTTTCTTTGTTGACAAACGTTTTGAAAACTTACCACCACCTTTACCAAAACGGTTTTCAAATGTGAGAATTTTTAGTGTGACTAGTATTGCTTTAGATACACCAAATATTTTTGACATAATTAAATCGGGTTTTCACAAGGAGAGTTTAAAAGATGAAAAAGGAAAAGATTTTGAATTGAATTTAAAAGATTTTTCTACAACTCTAACTCCGTCATCACCACGTGTATTGAGTGCTACAAGCTCGTCTTCTCCTTTTGACGATGCTTTGTGTGGACTTAGTGTGGGGGAAGCCCCTTATGTTCCCTCCCCTTTCTCCACCGAGGACGAGATATTAGATCCTAGAATTGCTTATAAAGGGAAATCTCGATCTTCCACCGATGCAATAAATGGAAAATCTTTTCATTTGATTGGTGCGAGTCTACCTCGAGTAGCTCATGTTTTATGTGACTTACCCATTGTCCCACCCTTCTATTTCTTCTCACCTATTTTCTTGAAACTCTTTGGGTTTATGTTGGCACACGATGAAGTGGCGTTGATTTGTTTTTCCAATGAAAGCGATAACGCCATCTTTGATCCCGGTATTTTGCACCATCAAAGGACTTAGTCCTTTATACCGGTTGTTTTTTGGGCCTTGTTTATCATGTAAGCCCCACCAAAAATTGACCATACCATGATTATCCCTAAATGATCACATTTATGGGGATTCGAGTCGAGCTTTTGACTCGGTTATAAAAAACAAGGTGCCTCGTGGGGGAGAACCATGCTTATCCATGTACATATTATTTCTTTCTAATTAGTTAATGTGAGGGGATTTGTGCCCTTCCAACCTTTGTTCCGTGTTTGTTTGTGCATTGTGGTTTTTAGATCATGATCTTCACGATTGGAGCCTCTCGTGTTCGTTTATGGGAGCACTCGATCGTTTGCTTTGAAGACTTTCTCAATATCCAAATGATATATCCTTTTATGTTCTAACCTTAGGTTTTTAGCACACTTCATAAACGGCTATTAATTTATTGGTTACACCCTTTCCATGGTAGATTAGGCATTCGACTACGTCTCTAGTATGGGGGTGTTTTGCACCCCTAGACTCAAAACATTGAGGACAATGTTTAACTTTTCTATGGGGGGGGGGGGGTGAATAGATACTTGCCTTGCCAAACCTTCACGCTTTCCAAAGTTTATCTTTTTGTTATCGTTTTTGTTGCAAAATAAGGCTAAAAATGGCCAAATTTTAAATTTTTTCTCATGTTTTATAAGTGTTTGAAGACACGAATGTAGGTTTTCTGATGGCGAGAATAAGAGTAATTTTTGACTCGACCGTGCGTGTTGAGCACGTAGCTTTGATTCCTTAACTTCACATTAGGCTAAGTCTCTTAAATGAGGACGAGAAATGATAGGGGTAATTATAAGTTACTATGCTAAACGTAGAGTACTCGTATTCTTTCAAAAACTCATGTGTTCTAGTTGTTTGCTTATTCTTCCTTCGCTTGTAAATATTTTTTTGCTTAATAAATATTGACTTAGCGGTTTAGTTGGGATTGTTAGGTTTCTAGTCTTTTCTAGTAGCTTCCGTGTATTTAAACTGGGAAGACATTAAGGTATCGCCAGCGTCACGGTTTTGAAGTATTGGCACCCTAATAATCAAAAGCTTCACCTAATAATAAGATTTCAAGTGCTCACCTAAATCTAGCAAATAATTTGAAGCCCCACAAGGCCTAAAATCTATGCAAAATTGAAAGTCAATCAAGCCTTAATCTTCGAAGCTTTAAAGATCCAAAATTCGCTTTAGCGTGAGGATATACGTCTTTGGCTAATAAAACCACTGATGATGGCGGATAATAAAAGGCAAGGCAAGACCGAAGTCATAATAAAAGCTTCATGGCGAAGTTGAATAAAAGATGGAGGTAAACCAAAGATAATAAGGCCCTTCCGTTAGGGGGCGTATAAAAGTCTTGGTAATAAGTGTCATGTTTAAAACCGTTATAAAACCATGTTTATCGATTCTTCTTGTCAACTTAATTTTTTAACATCGTTGTCTATTAGGAGGGGTTATTGATTTGATGGTCTTAGTTACACCGTTAGGACTCTATTTTTAGACCTAAATCTCTATTATCGCATAAGTCAAACAATGTATCCTCGTGAAACATTCAAGAAAAAAATAAAATATAAGAGATACAACTTAGGAATAATGGGAGGATAAGTACGTGATTAGGGCATATGAGTAGTGTTAGCATTACTAACTTATAATGACAATGATCTCGTTGCACGCTTGGCATGGAATTAAGGTGAAAATCGAGGACGATGAAATTATTTCTAACGAAGCATTCACGTGTTCTTATTCTATGAACCTAAACGTCCCATTTTGCGATGAAAATCATACATTATGTCTAAAACGCAAGTATTAGTAATAGTAGTAGTGTAGCTAGTTTATCATACCAATAAAGTGAATAAAAATGAATTTTGGAGATGCTATGATACTTTATTCTAGCATTGCGTGAGGGCACGGCAATGGTTTAGTATGGGGGAGTGATGAGACTGCTTTTATACATAGTCTCATCGTCCAAATCGGGCTTAAAATGCATAAAATATCATTAAAACTGCCAAATATATGCTCGTGTTTGTTACTTGTGTATTTTAGGTACGGATATTGAGGAAATGACAAAAAGATCACAAGAATCGATCAAAAACGAACACGGGAAACGAAGCCTCAAATGAACCGGACCCGAATCATGATTTTCCAAATTGGTCCTTGAAGAATTGAAGAAATACAATAATGGTCCCTCAACTATTGAAGACTTGTCACTTTAGGCCCTTGTAAATCTCAAAAATTACAAGTGGGGTCCTTAAAGTTTCAAGATGTTGCTTATTCAGCCCTTGAAGAATGCATAAAATGCATTAATGGTCCTTGATACAAATTTGGAAAACCTTTTGTGGCCAAAGTTGGAAAATACAAACTTCAATTACGAAGGGAAATGGTTTGGCTGTGTAAAAACTTGATATAGCAAGGTTTAGGGAATTGAGGGGCTCATCCTGCCAAGACATTAAAACCCCTTATAGCCTATCATTCGTCCATGTCAGCCCCCACCACCACTCATACAACACCACCTCATCACCCCATGACACGTCTGTATCCACTAAACCTATTTAACTGATTAAATAATCAGTTTAAAAATTCCCTCCAAAACAATTACTGTTAAACTCTCACCCCTAATTCACCCCTAATCGTCCCTAAGAACCCTAAACCTAAATCAAAATTAAACCAAAGGGGTTTTACCCCATAGTTTCCAGAACACTAATTCCCTCTATCCTAACCAAAACCCACATCATAAACTTTCCACTACTACACCCATGGGACCCCTCCAATGGTCCCCTGCCATCACTCTCACCCCAAACCCCAAAAGGAGACAACATCTACAGCTCACAACCATTCCTTTGCCCCAAAGCAAGAACCAACGTCCAAGATCAAGTCTATCCAAGTGGCAACAACCCAAGGCTCACATGATACCATCTTTGACTGAAATTCAAAGAGAAGACAAAAGGGCAAAATCGGATTTTCATTAACTAGGGTTTCTTTCTTGTATTATTTTAATCATAGTTCTAGAATCATCTTGTTAGTAGTATATAAGGAGGACCAATGTGTGGTATCCCCTTCGTTCCAGTTTTTTCTCAAAAATTGTAATCCTTTTTTGATTTAATGAAAGTTGGTATTTTTTATAAAAAACTGTAATTCCTTTTCTTGTTAAAAGTTGGTGTTTTTTGTGAGTAAAAATCTAAGTTCCATTCAAATTTGTTCAAACAGTTTGTGTTTGAAGTTTTCAGAAAAAGGTTTCTTAAAACTTGATTTTTCTTGGTGAAATCTTGTTCTAAACTTGGTTTTCCAAGATTTGTAAGTCATTTGGTTGAAGTGTTTTGAAAGAAAAATATTTGAGAAAAGTTTTTGAAGGTTTGAAAATTTTGAAAAATCAGAAATATTGGATATTTGCTTGTTTTCATTTTGATTATTGCAGGTTTCCATTGTGATTGTTGTCTAAGGTCCTGCACAGACCCGGGTCTGTTAGGAGATGGCTAGCAGCCATTGTTGGGCCTGGATGTAGGTCCAACAAGGTAAATCCTTGTTCTCATTTTTCAGTTTCAGAAATTTGTGATTGGTTATGATTATTGTATGCAAGTTGTTTTAAGTGTTGTTATTTGGTTTGATTATACTTCTTAGGGTCGTTTTATGCATGTTATAAGCTGTTTAAATCAATTTGAGTAGATTTGATAAGGTTTGCTTTGAAAATTTTTGTTTCTTAGATTTAAAGGGGTGTTTGGATTAAGGTTTAAATCAGGGAAATTTATACAAGTCTTGTTTAAAACTTGTTTAGAATCAGTCACAAGGGTGTTAATAGGTTGCATGTAGGTTTATTTTCTGTTTGGTGAGGTTTTAAAACATTTGCATGATAAAAAGTTGAAAAAATAGCATAAATCTGTCACTCCACTTTTCTGCTTGTTTTGTTGAATTTGATCCACCAATTTGTGAAGTCTGCTAGGGTAGGGTTATAAGTAGGGTTTGCTATTGATTATATGCTAGCTAGTGGACTTATGTGCAAGATTTTAGCAATTAAAACTCACTTTTGTGCAAAGTAAACAAGCAATATGTCACCAGACCTGCATAGCTATAACATAAACATTTGGTGCCTATTTTGTGCTTGATTTTTGGCTAGAGCTTGTGTTTTTGTGCATTTGTTTGACTCCCTATACTCAACTGAGTATAGGGGTGCCCTTTTGTCCATCAAAAACACCTCCACACTCATAAATCAAGTCCTCTTGATTCATTTTTTTTCACTTGTGAAGAATCACAAGTTCTTTGTGTTGTCAAAAACCAAACTGGTCTCGTTTTTCAATTCTGCAAGGCTTAATTGGGATTGATTGGGATTGAAACTTGTGTTTTTGTGATTAGAGTGTCATCAAGCTTTAGTTTAAAAAGTTTAAAAAGTAAAAAAAAAAAGTTCAAAAAGGACGTGGCCAGGACTCGAACCTGCGCCACTCCTCCCACACACAAACGTCTTACCATCTCTGCCCTTGGGTCTTTTACTGACCAAGGGTGGAAACATTATCCTTTTATCACGTGTTTGGTTTGGGCTTATCTAAAATAAGCCCTAGCCTTTTCAGCCCATATTGAGCTTATTGATTAAGCTGAGAAGCCAGTTTACATTTTTCCTAGGATTAGTATATTGTTTAGGATTTTTCTAGTTGAAGTTTTTATTTTTCTCTTTCTTTATTAATTTTTTATTAATTTTTCTTTACCCGTTTCTAATTAAATAGTTTAAAAATAGATAAAGTAGATTTAGAATTTTATAAAAAATGTTTTTAGGTTTTATTAAAGTAATTTGAGGTTTACAGCTATTTAAGTTTTCAGAAAGTCTTATTTTTGATTTTATAGGATTTTAGGGTTTTTATCCAACTTTAAAATTTAATATAAAATTATTCAAAAGGTTTTAGAAACTTTTAATTGCATTTTTGTCTTAGTTACATTATTCTAGATTTTTGGTAATTTTTTAGAATTTTTTATGAACTTTGAATTGTTTTTATTATTTTATTATTATTTTATTATTAAAAATTGAAAGTTAGTTTTTTCTACTTTTTTCATTTTTCCTAGATTGTAGACACTTAATTAGGAGTTTTGTAACTTTTCAAATACTTTTAGGACTTTTCAATTATTTTCTAGAATTAATTTAAGTTTTAATTGATTTTAATAGTTTTTAAGTATTTAAAAATAGTTTTATTTGGTTTTAAAATTTAAAAAAATACTTTTTAGCTTAATTAGGTTATCTTTGAGGTTTACAAACTTTGAAATCTTGTTTAGGGCTTTTTAATAATTAATTGTGATTTTTAGGGCTTTAATTAGCATTAAAAAGTCATTATCTAATTAATTAAAAGGTTTTAGCAAGTTTGGATTTTTTGTAAACTCTTAGAATATTATTGTGGATTTTTAGTAAATTTTAGGTATTTTTAGGTTAAAATTTTAATTTTTGCACTATTTACGGTTTTACGTGAACGCTTTTTCGTCTTAGTTTAATCCGTCTTCGTCATTCTCTTCTCATCTCATTTCTTTCTTTTCTCATAACAATAAAATCATCATTAATCAATTCATTACACAACATACGTGCCTCCTCGAGAACGAACTCACTCTTATTTGGGTCATAACTCGTGGTTTTCCTAAACCGCTTGTTAATACTTGCCCTTTTTTTGTCATCCTTTTACTAAAGGGTACAAAAACGCTACATCAGTAGCCTCTTCCACGACCTCTCCTACTAGAAGTCCATTGGTTCTATTCTTCTTTATTAACATCTTCTCTTCCTCGTCCTCGTCCTCGACTTTGGAAACCACCAGGGCCTCAAAAAGTACCGCGTCCTCGTCCTTGCTCGCGTCCATGTAAAAACCTCTTTTCTCTTTCTTTGAAAGAGACCTTTGAGTATAGAGCTTGCTCTAAGGGTTCTTTCCCATTTATTTTCTTCAACTTCTCTTCATGGGTTTGTAAAGATCCCATGAGTGGATCGACGGTCATAGAGTCGATGTCTTTTGACTCCTCTATGGCCACAACAATGTAATCATAGCTTGGTGGCAAAGAGCGAAGAATCTTTTCTGTTACCCTTGTGTCAGTCAAGCTGTCACCATTTCTACTCATTTCATTTGAAATGGTCATGACACGAGTGAAATAATCCGAAGTGGTTTCAGATTCCTCCATTTGGAGTTTTTCGAACTCTCCTCTATGAGTTTGAAGACGTACCTTCTTCACATTATCGATTCCTTTGAAAGCATTTTGAAGGATCTCCCACGCTTCCTTAGAAGTGGTTGCATTTGCAACTTTCTCAAACATCGCATCATCAAGACATTGATAGATTTGAGTAAGAGCACTTTGATCCTTCTTTCTCTCATTCTGCAGATCCACCCTTTGGGCAGCACTCAACGAGTTTTCATCTTCTACATTCTCAATACCTTTCTCGATTATCTCCCACACGTCATGTGAACCGAGTAACGCCTTCATCCGAATACACCAACTACCATAGTTATCCTTTGTGAGACGAGGAAATTGGAACAAGTTCATTGAACTCGACATCTCGATCTTCTAGCGCTCTAGCTCTGATACCAGTTTGTTGGGAAACACACGGGGCATTTTAGGCTAATATTAGAGGAAGAGATAAGCTTTTAGGAAAGTAAGTTTATTTCTTGAAACTTTTTTAATACCTTACAAATGCTTATACCACCACCTATTTATACTACTCAATGGAAGATTCCGGATACAGGATATTTCCATGATATTCTAGATATTTCTAACTTCATCCTTATCTTTTTTTTCAACCACATTTATCTATTACATTCTACACACTTCCATACTTATCTTACATAGATATTTTCCTAGATATTTCCTTGACTTCCTAGAAACTTCTTTTATGAGCCTATGATTTCAGCGAGGTATTCGGTGACCATCAGCGACCAAACAAGTTTACGAACTAACAGAACCCACAAATCTTCATCATTAACTTTAAGTTTCATCTCAATCTTTGCAAATAGTTTACAACGTCATCTCCTTGAAGCTCATGTGAATGTCATGGACTCTCTCAAGCCATATTCCTAGCCAAACTTAACCCATAAGTTTTACCCCTGCCCTATATAAGTCGAGTTCAAACAAGCCATAATCTTAATCATCAATACTCACCCTCACTCCAAAATATCTATAAGTTGCGTTTAAGAAGGAAAGTAAGGGAGCTGTGCCAAGATAAGACAAGTTTCACATCAGTTTAGGAGCCAAGAGGGAAGAGAGACTAGGTCTTGATAAAGTCATTCATCCATCGTGTCGAATTCGCATCGTCTCGATCCGTTTCAACATCTTTCGTTTCATCTCGACTTCATGTAAACTTCAATATCTTTTTCTACACTCTTAGTATGCTTATTAAATCACCTAACATCTGGTCTTTAAGGACTCTCAACTCAAACCAAGCTAAAACACGATTCTAACATTCACATAAAATCATAAAAACGAGTGCGTCGGGTCAGTTTTGGGCCTTTATATATCCTGATATTATTAACAACCTAGGCCGAATTTTGGATATGTTAAAATACACCTAAGATACTATAAATCCCCGAATATCAGGTCCTAAATCGTTGTCTAACTCAATCAAACGTTAACCTCAATACTGCCCATAGAAAGACGCACATGCTGATTTTCAGCATGGTTAAAAGCCCATCCTTTGATCATTATATTTTCTGATTTTCTTTAACAACATGTGTAACTTTTTTCATCTAATATTAGACTACCTAAGAGGCTAAAACATGATTCAAAATCATATCTTGAATCGAATCCTAGCCCTTTCAATATCATGACCCATATTCGTCCCAGAATAAGTGTTTTCTTAAAATTTCACCAAGTCTTTTTTAACATATTTGATCATAAGCACTTTTCAGCCCTTAAAAGCTTTTCTATAAAGCACATATAACTAATTTATTGGTTTGGAAACAAACACTAATGAACCTAACCTATTACATGATTAGTTCGACACTTAAAAACCCTAAAATGAACCATTCGACCCATTTAACCTTACTAGCTTATTTTATAATCCATAAGCTTATCAAAGTGCATTGTCTAAACCTATTTTAAAGTTTTAAAAGCTAAAAATGTGTTTTCAAACGTAATATATGCTTGAGTGGATTTTTGGACCTCTTTTGAAATCGAATTCCATGCAAGGGATATTTTTGCATATATTGTGAACTTTAACCTATAGGGGCTGTTTTGAATTTTTGTTCTGACTAAGTGTTTGGGTTTACGATTTAAAGTGCCCTCGCTTCTTAAACGTTTATAGAATGACTTCTAAGTATGATGGCCCGAACAATGGTGCTATAATTACCGCCAAATATTAATGAAAGAATATATAACCAACACTTAACAAGATTGAACAAAAGATTAATTGATACTATACATAATTTATTAATCAAGGGTTGTGTGAGATCAAGCTGTTGTTTATGAGACCATGTTGTGGTTTGTACGATCAAGTTGTTTATCTGTGAATGAAATATATCTGATTATAGCTCGGTTTCTATGGACATAAGGTGAGGTTATAGCCTCACATTTTAAAAGCTTACAAACAATTTGAAAACCCGTGAGGGAAATATATGCTAAAACTTGAATACAAGTACTTTTAAAACTACATGGTATGATTATTGACACTATGTTTACTACTGCCATTAAGTCCCTTTTTAATCGTGAACCGCTAATCATTTCTTGAAAATGAACGCTAATATCGTGAATAGTACTATTGGAGACTGACATCTCCTATCTGGGAAAGTCGCGCTTGCTAGCAGCTGAAGGTTCCTACCTAGGCTAAACAGATACACTTTATTTTGCTTAACTCAGGAGTTTGGCAAAATGCATGCATAAGGGCAATTTGCAGGTTTCTGTATGTCAAGTAGCGGTGCATGAGCATAGTGCAGTATGATAACTATTTTATGTGGGTGTATAACAACGTAGCCCAGAGGATATACTTGTATTCAGAACTGTTATTACAAATCTATGAATTTACTCAACCTTTGTGTTGATTTTAAGCATATATCTTAGATAAATGGTGACTGATAGTATGGAGCAACACAAGGATGGCATGAAGAGGCACAAGACTGAAATTATTCTATATTTTTGGAACGTCCTATTGTAAAACTCTGATTTTTCAATGAAATATAAAGAAATTTTATTTCATCACTCTTTTGAGTTGTTTTCTATTATTATGACTTTTGTTCTATGAAGTAATACCCTATATCCATGTTCCGTTACGTAAAGGTAAAATGGGGGTGTTAAAGATTGGTACTCAGAGCCATGGTTATAGAGAATAAGTAAAATCTAGACTATAACTACTTTTAAAATAATTTCAAGAAAATCCTCGTGTGCCAAAGCCAGTGCTGCTATAAGAATGATTGTACTGATATTCCTCATGATTATGTGTAAGTTTATTTGATATTATGCATAAGAGATTTCATGTTTAGATACCATATTTATGTGTAAGTACTTTTGAGTAATAAGTTAGAATTTATCGACGTCTCTAAAAATAGGTATCCCTATCTTCCTCATATTACCATCTTATCGGATTCTCAAGATGAACGTTCTACAAGTGTTCCTAATAACTTCCCAAAGTATATTTCCACTCTCCCGATGAATAACCCTTATGATACTTCAGAAAATACACCCAATGACCAGAAATTCCCAAAATCCGTTTTACCCTTTGATGACAACCCCTATATGCAAGTTATACGATCATATAATGAAAAAGTAGATTTTACACCTCGACACCAATATTTTACATCACCTTACTCTAGTAATGTACCATCACCTATATCTGAAACCTTACCTAAAAATACCTATGAACAACAACTTATAGATGTCCTACCCTATATGAAAGAAGTTCCTCGCGAGCGTATTGAAGATCTTGAAGATAAATTTGAAGGGCTTAGGAAAGGCCGAAGAATTATACAACGATATTTTGAGAAGTTAGAAGGGGATTTTTAAGAAATCAAGGATATGTTGTGGAGAAGACAAATGATACACGATGAAGAAATTATTCAAGCTCGACTGAAGATTTCTACTCTTGAGTTAGACATTGACGACATTCAAATTAGACATCGAGCCCACATACGAAGTCTTTTTGATGCCATCAAAGAACTCAAGAAGGAGAGATCAAAACATTAGACTATTAAAGATGTAAATACTTTCAACTTTATGTCTTCACTTCTCGATTAACAAAGAATCTGGTCCTGTAAGTTTAAACAAGATAAGTTGTTAATAAATAAAAGTCGTGTTTCTCATCTTGTCGTTTCATATCTATTTTTTAGGAGTAAAAAACCCCTATTTATTATGAATTAAATTGCGTTAATTCAAGAAGAAAGCATATACTTGACAAAGTATATATTTTTGGAATTTCTGTTATCTTCGATGATAATACGAATTATCAGATGAACATAACCTACAAGTTTGAAGAAAGAGAAAGAAAACTTCCCAAGTTTTCTAGAAATATTCTATTCTCAACTTTTGTCCATCAAAAGATTCTTCTATAAGATGTGTAAAAGAGAAACTTGTTCTGTAAGACGAGTTTTTACATATTTCGTTATATTCCTCCATTCCATATCATGGAAAAATTATGTTACGATTATGCATGAGTCATATCTTTATAAATCCCTTGTAAACTTTGGAACTATGTTTCATACATGGATTTATTATCCTCATATATGAATGATAATCAACATATTAAGTTTCCCCTACACCCTACCAAATAAACCCAAAAGATATACCTTGTGTTCGATAAGCATTTATATGTATCCATATACATATGTGACGAATGTTTTCTGATATGACTATACCTTGGATCCTGAATCATTTATATTCTTTCCCCTCATTATAAACCCTAAAAGCATTTGAAGAAGAATTGACAATGATGTGGCTGCAATCATGCATTCAGACTGAGTTTTCGAGAGCTTAACAATGAATCCATTGTAATTTGCTCCTATTTCAGGAATGATAACGAATAACACAATCGTAATCACATAAAGGCTAATTTACCTCTTTTTATTCCAGAATGCATTGTAGGCTCTTTCTATCGGTGTATACCGTACATTTAGTGCCATACAATTAATGTCTCCATAGACAAAGAGTAAAAATCACCGGCACCCAATTTCAAACCAGGGGTTGTGTAGTTTCCTCATTCTTCCTAGGTTTCCTACAAGCATATACAAATCAAACAGATCTAAATCCTTCAGAGATGCATCACAATAAACAACAAAATCTTCACTTCCTTCGAGTAATGATGAGATCGGCGTGCTGTAGAGTTTCCCTTTCAGAGTTTGAAAAGCTTTCTTTTCATCTTCGTCCCACACATACGGTTCGTTCTTTTTAGTTAGCTTAGTTAATGGTTTTGATATCAAATATAATCCTTCAATAACCTTCAGTAATAACCAGCCAAACCCAGAAATTGTCGTACTTCGGTTAGAGTAGTTGGAGCATTCAAATTTTTGATGGCTTCGATTTTCGCAGGATTAACATGTACCCCACCTTTGTCAGTCACATGTCAGAGAAATCATATGGAACTAAGCCAAATATCACATTTTAAGAATTTTGGGTACATCTTTTCGTTCTTTAAAAAGTTCAAGATAATCCCTAAGTGTTTGGCATGTTCTTCCTCGCTCTTCGTGCAGGTTAGAATATCATCAATGAAAACAATCACGAATTTATCAAGATACGGCTTACACATATGATTCATTAAGTCAATGAATATAACAGGCGTATTAGTCAAACCAAAAGGCATAACACGAAACTCATAATGATCATCATGAGTTCTAAACGCCGTAATAGGAATATCTTCCTTGCGTATGCAAAGTTGATGGTAAACAGAACGAAGATCAACCTTGGAGAAAACACCAGAATCTAGAAGAAGACATGAGATTTTTGAAGTTGGTCAAATAGATCATCAATTCTTAGAAGCGGGTAACGATTCTTGATCGTTAGCTTATGTAGCTCTCGGTAAACGATCACATACGAAACGAATCATCTTTCTTCTTAACGAATAGAATAGCAGTTCTACAAACTGACGAGCTCGGTCGAATAAAACCTCTATCAGATAGTTCTTAAAATTGCACAAATAATTACTTCAATTCGGATGGTGCTAATAAATATGGCTCATGTGCCACAATTGCAACACCAGGAATTAGATAAATTAGGAAATTTTATATTTCCTTGGAGGCGAAAAACCTTGAAAATCTCCCCGAACACTTTGGAATAATTACAAATGACTAGAGTAATTCTACTTACTTCTCTTACGATTCCTTATACGATACTAAATCTTAGAGTAATTCAAAACCTTTTTTGATATACTTACGAGCTCTAATGCACGAAAAGAATTTTCAATTTGGAATTATTTTTCCCTTCAGTGACCTCATCAGCCTTGCCTTGAATTATGTGTCCCATGAGCTGATAAACCATGCAGACAACTTCACAAATAGCAATTGGCTTAGGAGAAGTCACATCACCGCGTACATTCTTGGTCAGCCGTGAATATACTGCTTGACCTTAACGGTTCGGGTTCCAGGATTCTTGGACATAAAGGAGTCAATTTGTGGAAACACTTGGTATATTTACCAATGTTAGTTCCCTTCAGTTTCAGGTTGAACAACACTTTCTCCATACCTTGGAAATACTTTGAGGACACGCTCCCAGTTAACCGCTTCCTCACCTTAGTCCATGGTAACCATAAGTAACGATACCTATGGAAGCAAGTCTGCTATCCCACCAAATTAATGCACGACCTTGGAGAGTAGTGTTTTCAAACTACACCTTATCCTCCTGATTAGGTTGATTGATTCGAAAGACTGACGCCAACTTTTGAACAACTGACACAATCCTCCATCATATTTATTCCCCTTAAGAGTCTACGGTTGAACTTTGTAAATGAATAGTTATAGCCTCTAATTTCAGGCATATTTGTTCCATCAGTACCACGAACATTATTGGCTCCAGCTTCAGCTCCATCGGTTCCAGTTCCACCAGTTGTAGCTTCAGCTCTAGTTCCAGATCTATCATTCATGTTGGCCATGAATTCAGTTAAAGATACAACAACTTATTCACTAATAACTTGGTGCATTCGTGGTTCAGTCATAGCTTTCATTGACTGCATGATTCTTGTGCAACGCAAATCAAATCATAATGAGTATTCATTCAATGGTTGCGTTATACCATAGGAATTTAAAAGAGAAGCAAAGAAAGATAATAATAGAACGATGTAGAATTAGGAATCAAAAGATAGTCATTCCATTGATCACAAACTAGTACAAGTTATCTTGTCGAGGATTATAGATTATCATCGTCTAATGCTATACAACTTAGAAGACTAGTCCTACTAACTGATGTCACATTTTAGTTAGTGATTTGAAAGATACAACAATTAGGAAACTAATACACAAGAGTTACTAGGTAAAACACATGGCGAAGAAAGTTCCTCGGTCCCACTAGAAGAAGGTTTCTACAGTGTCTTTCAGAGAGGCTTGATATCCTCCTCAATTGGTGGTTTTGGAACAGCCCAAATATAACCATCCCATGGTTAAAGAATTAAAGGAACAAAATCAACGAATGAGTCAAGCAAACGAATTATGAGTCAATATCAGTTTAAATTCGCGGATGCTATATGCTTAAGCCCACACGTTTATAAATCATTATTTCCATAGATTGATCAAATCCATCCAAATAAGATTTGGAAATTTATGCTTCAACAATTTATAATTTCCTTGTTCAAATAAGTTTCCAATTCATTTCAACAAGACGATTATAAATCACCTTATTTAAGCATCGCCAGCTCAACGCAGAAGATCAAGATCGAAACAAATGAAAAACTGATTTAACTGAAAATGATCAGTGATATGATATGGAATCCTAGTTGGCATGTGAATACCATAACAATCAATCTCACTCCTAACAATCAATAGTACCATCTCAGACAAACTTGTTTCTATCAAAACAGTATAATGTTGAAGATTAATGAAAATGCAGATAAAATTTGCTAAGCGAAATGAACGAATCGATAAATCAAGAATAAGAACCAAGGAAATCAAAATCCTCTTAACCAAAAGAATATCATCAAGAATATTAACCATTTCGTTGGGATAATGTATATCCACAACTTAGTTAGTCTCGAGAATAATAGGATTCATTTTAGGAATAGCTTCAACACTAGCAAGAAAATGACTAGGGTGGCTTTGTGACAATCAACGTCGTATAAACCTCGTATAAGTATAAAATTATTATTTATAATTAAATAATGAGAACATACCTTGTAATTCACAAGTAAAAATAATCGATAAAGATTACAACATATATAATTCCATATAGGTATAAATATTTTCATTCTCGTCCATTGGCAACTCGGAGGTTTCGCTTGCAACTGTTATAGTTAAAAGATTTCAAAAGTTCATTTTTGGAAAATCTTTCCGTTATCTATAACTTGAGCTCTGATACCAATCTTTAACACCCCCAAATTTCAGTCATAGCAGCGGAAGGGTCCTTGGGTGTTACTTACATGATTCAAGCTCATAATCATAGAAAACGGCTCAAAACGAGTCGTTTTAATAAACATACATTCACTCATTCAACGATAAATATTTTACACTTGGTCCCAGATAACTTAAAGTTTACAAAACACAGTTAATGATAAAGTTCTTTGAATGGATAAAGTTTTATAAAAGCGGGCCAAAACATTTCAAATATGCAAGTTTCACGAAACCGCCTTCATCGAGTGCTTTCTATATGGACCTCAGATAAAACATGTTAAAAAGTCAGCAAAATTTGCCGAGTGAATCTATAGAGTTTAATTTAAATAAAGAGAACACAAGTATTCAAAATAACCTTCCATGGTTAATAATTCATCGAAAAACAATTATGTTGTACGGACATAATTATCGATGTCATTACATAAGTCTCGTGACATTAAACGTTAACATATATTATTTCAGCCCAACACACCAAGCCAAGTGCGTATATTCTCTTATACAATGCATCCGATGTTTCATTACTAGTGCATCACAACACCACGCGATAGCTAGTCGCGATCAGACTGGGCGTCACCCCGATAGATCTATCGATAGTATTAGTGTTCCTTCGATTAACAATTCACGATTCAATGGGTCTTTTAAGGCTAAAGCAAACTTATGCAATAACTTTCATCTAAGCATATAATCTGGTCCCTTGTGTTCACTTCTAAAAGAAAGAGAGTTTACCACAACTTCTCGTTGCACCCTTCATTTATAATAAATGCTTTTCCAATAAGTAGGGTTTCCACAACTTCTAGTTGCACCCATACTTTTCTAATAAGTAGGGTTTCCACAACTTCTCGTTGTACCCTTTATTTTAATAAAACAAGCATGTTATCCCCCTAGCGGGTTTTATAAAACAAGTAAACATGTTAAAAGCGAGGCTATAGACTCACCTTAGCCAATAGTGGTAATGAGACGATCGCCGACGATTAGTCATGCCCGTAAAAACAAGAAAACCGCAACTTACCAAATAAGACGCGTTCGTTAATTACCGACTTAAGTATAAGTCATACTTAAATAATATAAAAATAAAAATTACAAAACCATGCCAATCCCGAAAAACTAAGAATACAAGTGATGTTACTTTATCCTTTTATTCAGCACTATTCATTTTAACACTTGCACTCTTGACATTGACCCGTCATAAGACGCCAAGTCAAAGCAAGTCAAACTATCATTTTACTTCACTCGTACCAGTATCTAAGTCACTGATATAATGACTAGACACTTGAGTAAATCACCATGTCCAATAGTGAATACTCAAACTCACACGACACGAGCATTGAACTACGTGTCCAAATTAAAATCAGCATGTACACTCCAAATGTACACACCAATCTACCGTATCTAGACTTGTTTGATTTTGACGAAACTTGGCGACAAACTCACACATAATATGAATAAGACTCAGTTTAAATTTCATTCAAAAATATTACTCCTAAGACCTTTTGGGTGACACATCTTTGTGTTATAAAAACCGGACAGATTTACGTCTTCAACTTGTAAAACCATTTTGACATATCTAAACAATTCTGTTTACAAAACCAACACTAGGGTTTGAAAATAGACTCATGACCTGAGGTTTAGAAACTTACAACATCTCTTGACTATTTTCAGAAATCATTCTATAGTCCCCGAGATTCAATCTAAATATCGACAACAATTACATATTGTGCCGATACTCGTCTCTCGGTACACGAATAATCAAATCATCATAACTTCTCGCTCGTTTGGAGGTAGAAGCTCTACTTTATATCAAGTCGAAGCTTAGGAAAATCTCTACAACAATATCACATCATCTCATCCTTAACTAAGACTTAAGATTTCTGAAAATACCTATAAACCTACTAGCCTAACAATATACTTTTAAAAATCTCATCAAAACAATCTTTTGACCAATTTTACCCTTTACCATACTCTTAATAACAACTAATAACCATCCTAATATCCTTAGATCACTTGCATGTTCATTATTTACAAAAACCCACTTCACAAATCACACATGCAACAACAAAATTCTATATATAATAATAATAAACATAACATACAAACATCAAAATGGATCAAACATGCATTGATCGTCATGAAATAATTTTAGAAAAATCAAAGTCCTTGCATGTATGAAATTGTTAGTGCAAAATGATCACAATCAAATTACAAGAATGGGTCTTACCTTAGATCATCAAGATTCAAGCTAGAAATTTAAAATCATTAGGGTTTTGGAGGTGTTGTAGCTCACGGCTAAAAAGAAAGAAAAAGAGAGAGATTGAAAAAGTTTTAAATGAAGAAAATGAGTGTATGTGTTAGCTGGAAGTATTTATATAGTGTGATGGGGGGAAATTTTGCAATTTGAGCAATCTTTTGGGTTAAAAGGAAATTAATTAATTTAAAGGGTAGAAAATGACTATTAGTAAATTTGAAAATATTTACGGAACTCGAGTTTCGTAAAAATACTTCTCAAAAATTAAAACGTACTCAAAATATGATAATAATATAGTTTCGACACGACTTAAAACGTAATTAAATCGAAAACGTCGAAAATATTAAATATCGAGACAATCGATAATAAAACGTAAATTTTCAGGCATCCGTCGGTATCGCGATCACTAATAGTTCTCGTCACTCGTTAAAACGTAAAGCACGAGAAATAAAGATAAATATAATAAAATCATTCCTATCATAAATTTGAGAATAATATATCGATACCTAACGTATTTCTTGTCGGTTTTCATCTAAACGACATTTTTACGTTAAGTTTCAAGCTATAACCTTCTTGGTTAGCCGATAATTTAAAATTCTCATTAAAGTAAACACGTAATACTTAATAGTCGAGATTAAAATATCGACCTGATATTGACGGATTGTCACAGTGCGGTCTTTGGGGATCCGCATACAGTGGACATAAAAAAGCAATTTTACAAGGTTTTGAGAAAAATTAAGACATTTTCAAAAAATTGCAAATCTTGGATTTTTACCATTTTAGCACTAGATTATGCTTTGGTTGCACAAAAGGTAACACACTCACAAAGAGTATATTGACAAAGGGTGACAAAATATTTAGATAACATTTTAATCCAGTTTTAGTCAAGTTTTAAAGGTTGTACCAAATTTAGGTTCAATTTTAAATAAAATTGAAGTTAATTAGTGTGAGCACATAGGCTAAAACACACAAATACTAAATCCAGAACACAACCTCATGAAAACTCAAGAAGGAAAGGAAATAAAATAAATGAAATACAAACTAACTATTACAAAGTTAGTTAAACTAGTTCTTGATAGATAGTCTCCATTGGCTTGATTTTTCCTTTTTGAAAACATTTATCTTTAGAAAATAATCATTCATTTCCTAGGAGGTGGATGATTAGCAAATAAGTTCAACAAGAAGCTTTGCAACTTGATGTGATCCCCAATCATCTCCAACCTAAGGATATCAATGAGGTGGAAGTTGTTTAAGCAACAAGGACAATTGGTTCCATTATGCATGAGAAATTCTAACAAATGTGGATCACCCAAGAAGCAGGAAATAGGAACACCCAAAAGTGGTGTGTTTGTTGGAGGAGGAGGAGGAGGCATGGTGTTCAAAGGGGAGATGGGTGAATTTAGTGGGGTGAAAGGTGAGAACAACTCATTCATCCTAGATTGGAATGAAGACGAAGTAGAACCATGAGAGTGGCTAGTACCATGACTTGAGCATGTCTTGCATGGAGCAAGAGGTGGTGAGGGTGATAAAGAGATGAAAATAGGAGAAATTTCACTCTTGGGTTTGTGGAAAGATGGAGAACCAAGTTTAGGAAACTTGAAATTCATCTTAAGGTTTATTTTGGATGAGGTTTGTTTGGAAGAATTTGATGATCTTAAGGACACCATGGTTATGTGTCAAGGTTTAGAAGAAGGTTTGAAGGATGGAGAAGAACATTAATCAAGGGAGGTTTAAGAAGGGAAAGAGGTGATCCAAACAATTAATAAGTTAAAAGTTATTTTTGTGAACAATGAATTTAGGTAGGCTAATTTAGGAAAAAGCTTGTATCTTAGCAAAAACTTTATCAATTTATACAAAGATTTAGGTAAAACAGTGTAAAGCTAAGATTATCTCGATACCAGAGCCTGCAGATCCTTAAATAGGACTGCGGTTCTTTATCACTAAGGAACCGCCAGTCTTTAAGGATCCGTGGATAGTGGCCTCATAAAAAGGATCTTCCAGTAAATTTAGAAAGCCCAGATTTTTATAAATATTTGTCAAGCCAAAGTAGACTATTAACCAGAATCTAGAAAGCTAACTAACACATAAATGCACGAAGTCATGCATATCAAAAGATCGATAGCATGAACGAATAATGATTAAAATAACATGCAATCCAAACAAAAAATATTAGTTAGAGAACGCCGAATCCTATGAATAAGAAATATAAACAACTCCAAGAGCCACACGTGGTAAAAACCATGAACAATTCTTCAACACACTTTCATTCACTAACATTTCTCCAATGTCTTTATCCACTTCTTAGATCTCCTAGAAGACGATGATTGAGATAGAATTCGTAGTCGGAATCAAATTCTAGAGAAGATAATTGAGAGATGGTAGATGACAAATTGTTGCTAGAGTTGAGAGAATTGTCTTGAGAGACATTTCCATCTTCATTCAAATCATGCTTAGGTTCAAGTGAGAGGTTTCCTTCAATGGGAAGCATGAATCAATCCACAAAATGAAATGATGAAGCATTTAATGTGATACCCAGAAGTCGAGGTCACTATTTATCCCTAATTTACGTATATATTTGAAATTTTTATGAAATTTTGTTGATAATAAGTTGACGGTTTAAGTTGAAACCAATGTTGGAGGTCTTAATTTTAACGTTTGATTATTTAAGAAGAACCGATAACGACTACGATACCGACAGATGCCCAAAATTTATCTTTTATTATCGATTGATTGATATTTGGATTTTTTGAAGTTTTTATTTTATTTGTGTGTTAAGTCGAGTCGGAATCGTTTTTGTTTCATTTTGTGTGCGTTTGAACCATTTAAAAGTATTTTGAGGTAGCCGGGACGAACCCCGACTCCCGCAAAAATTCAAAGCCGACTACTAGGCCAGTTCCCGCTCTTTAAATAGTTAAGTTGCAACAAAGACCAAAATATAGTTAACTTGGCAACTATGGTCCCTCCCAATTTACAAAAAGGGGACAAAGGAAAACATACAAACATTTTCACTTCAAAAATTTTCAAGAACCCTCTCTCTCTCTCTCTCTCTCTCTCTCTCTCTCTCTCTCTCTTTCTCTCTCCTCTCTCTCTCTCTCTCTCTTCTCTCTCTCTCTCTCTCTCTCTCTCTCTCTCTCTCTCTCTCTCTCTCTCTCTCTCTCTCTCTCTCTCTCTCTCTCTCTCTCTCCTCTCTCTCTCTCTCTCTCTCTCTCTCTCTCTCTCTCTCTCTCTCTCTCTCTCTTTCTCTCTCTCTCTCTCTTAGCCGTCAGCCACCCTAACACCACCACCACCACCATTGAGTTTTTTTTAGGTTTTTGGAAAAACTAATCAAATATCATCTCTTGTATCATCTTTAAGTATTTTAATCCACTCAAAACACACATGTATTCATAAAATCTTTTCAAAAATTAATGATTATTATAAAGTGGGTTTTGATCAAATTAAAGTGTATGCATGTTTTTAATTAAGTGTTTAGGATGATAATTGATTAATAAAACAAGTTGGGGATTATTTTTTTTGGTGTTTTGGTCACCATACCCCACGTCCAAGGAGGGTTTGGTTTGTTTTTTGATGTTTGATTTATTTTGTTGATTGGGTTATGTTTATGAAGATGTTTACAAGCTTCAAAAATTATTTAAACATGTGAAATGATTAGTTTATGAAATGGGTTTTTATGAAGATTCATTAATACAAGTGATATAGGATGTTATGGTTAGTTTAGGATGATTTAATTATGACATTAGGGGTATAGGAGTTGATGAAATTGATTAAAAACAAGTGTGGATGTGATTTTGAAAGAGGTATTTTAGAACTGATTGGTAAGGATAATTTTCGTGGTTTTAAGTCTAAGTACATGTTATCATTATAGAATGTAGTTGTAGAGCTTCTTTCTACCTTCGGTTTGGTATAAGATAGATCTTTTAACTCCAAACGAGTCAAAACTTACATAGGTTTGAATATTCGTGTACCGGGAGGAGAGTATCGACGCAATCCGAAATTGTGTTCGATATTAGGTCAAATCTCGTGGACTATAAGTAGAGTTTTAAAAATGGTTGGGGGGCTATTCTTTAGCTCAAAACCTGGAGTCATGAGTCTATTTTCAAACATAGAAATCGGATTTACAAATGGTATTGGTTAAGTGAGTCAAAATGGTTTTACAACGTAAGGGTACAAATCTGTGCGGATTTTCAAGGCTGTAAATGTGTTGGGTAGCGAGACTTAAAAGTAAAATATTTTTATGAACATTTTTATGAGTTTTATACATGATGTAAGTGAGGTCTACATCTAGTTTCGTAAAATTTCGTAGTGTTTAAGTATGGGAATTCAGTCCGTACATTAGGTATGTACCGGCAGAATTGTGTTAGGAGGAATAGTCTTAATAACGTATAAAATGAACGTGTCTAGTAAATATCGCTTGTTTGGATTTTTGGTGTTAGTTTATATAATCTTTGACTGTCTTTAATTATGTATATACAGTACTTTAAGGTACTTGAATGAGTTGATTCATTTCTCGTTTGTTTGTTAGGTGTTGTATTTGATTTCCCGTGGCATCCTCATCGTCGGTGATTGTCTTCGTCTACGTCTTACCTACTACTACTATCACTAGGTGAGTCTATAGACTCGCTTTCTACGGTTTTTAATTGATTTTTACCCGCGAGGGGGATACATGCTATTTAAATTAAAAGGAACATGAGTCGTGAATGATTATTAGACCCGAATGATACCTTAAATTATGTTATGTATCTAGTTGAAAAAAGCCACTAAATTCATGAACTGTTAACTATTGTTTAATCCTTGTGTGGATTGGAAATAGCCGCTTGAACAATGATAGTACTATTGGGTTGACGAACCTATCCTAGACGAGATCTAGTACGTTGAGTACCCTCTGCGTAAGGATAACATGTGTTAAGAAAAATGTATAATTTGCAACGAATACCTAAAAGGGACAATGACTTTATTTAAATCACGCCGGTATTTGGCGCGGGGATTAGTTTATGGGGTCAGTGTCATGAGCTTAACATAATTAAATAGCTTATGTAATGACGAGTAATGCCAGAATAATAGTTTGTATTGATCAACATTCTATTGAATAATCGTGAATGATTTTTATACTTATGTTCAATTGTGATTTTATAAACCTATATATCTCGCTCAACATTATTTGTTGATGATTTTAAGCATGTGTTTCAGGTAATCGAGGATGATGTGGCGGAGCATGCTATGGATGTTGTTGTGGCTTTTGGGTGGTCTAACTTGTTTTCCTCCCTTTCCTTAAAGACAATTTATGTTCATTATGTCTTGTTAAACAAAATGGTTTGTTTTAAGGGGTTGAGATTTATGGGGACCTAACGCTAATTTGTTATTACTTTTGGGGTTTAGAAACAATTACACATGATTTTGTTGTAATTTAACTTTGTTTAAATTTCTTATAATTAAACGTCTCTTTTTTATTCGTTCGATATGGCTTGTGTGATGATACTTTGACTAGCACCTAAATGTGGTATTCTGCTGCGTAGTAAATTTGGGGGTGTTAGAGATTGATAATCAGAGTCACAAGTTATAGAGAACTAGGTCGATTTTGAAAAAGTCCTAAATTATTACTTTTGGTGTCGTAAGTGTTTTCTTTCCCAAAGCACGCAACTATCCCGCATGGCTCCGGTAAGATTTCTTTTAGCATTGTTTTATTATTAGATGTATCCCTTTGAAACTGAAATGATTTCATGTGTATTTATTGAATAAATACTACGATACTATATTGAGATATTGTGAATGTACGCGGAGTACTTGACATCGTAATTTTTGCATTTCATTTGCATGGCTATCATTTTGTTGCATATTGCCATACGTACTACATTTGCATTGCATGTGCATGCATGTATATATTATTTTGGATAATGACTATGGAATCCATTATTCATGGATCGATTAAGCTTAATAGGATATGCATCATGTTCATATGATGTGAATCATAGTGGAACTAGAACATAATTCATAAACAAGGTGTTTAAACAACAAACGAATTCTCTCCAACGTTTATTTATTCCAAGCGATTACTTGCACTAAACGATTACAAGTAACCTCTAGGCGTGTATAAATTTAATCCCACGCCTAGAACACGAAGACACTTTACGTTTACATTGTGAATAATTGAATGATTAAACCTATGCAGGGTGTGTGTTTATATACTACACATAACCCTCTTTCCAAGAAATCTAATTACACTAGGAGTCCTTCCATCTTTTGCACTTTAGTCCTCTTCCTTATGTAGATGGTCTCCATTATCTTGTACTTCTTAATATTTGCATATAAGCCCTCTTGTTTCATTATTCTTGTTTTTGTATCATCAAATTAATTCCTAACAATGACCTTATATACCCTCGAACTTTCTGTCTTTGCAGAAATGGTCGAAGTACCACCAGACGGAAATGGAGACAAGTACGTTGTGGGAGTTAAGGGTGGACCTGTAAAATCGACATGCTTTTACCATGAACAGTACACTTAGTAAACGTACGTACATTTAAAAACTTTCCTTTTATAGCATGAACACGTGTCACGGTTAGTAATTTCAAAAGTTATGTACGTATTATTAAAAATAATAATTATAATCACGAACATGAAATCATGAACGTAAAAATCACGAACACGTAATTAGGTACTTAATTAAAATAATAATTATAATCGAGGATGATGTGGCGGAGCATGCTATGGATGTTGTTGTGGCTTTTGGGTGGTCTAACTTGTTTTCTTCCCTTTCCTTAAAGACAATTTATGTTCATTATGTCTTGTTAAACAAAATGGTTGGTTTTAAGGGGTTGAGATTTATGGGGACCTAACGCTAGTTTGTTATTACTTTTGGGGTTTGGAAACAATTAGACATGATTTTGTTGTAATTTAACTTTGTTTAAATTTCTTATAATTAAACGTCTCTTTTTTATTCGTTCGATATGGCTTGTGTGATGATACTTTGACTAGCACCTAAATGTGGTATTCTGCTGCGTAGTAAATTTGGGGGTGTTAGAGATTGATAATCATAGTCACAAGTTATAGAGAACTAGGTCGATTTTGAAAAAGTCCTAAATTATTACTTTTGGTGTCGTAAGTATTTTCTTTCCCAAAGCACGCAACTATCCCGCATGGCTCCGTTAAGATTTCTTTTAGCATTGTTTTATTATTAGATGTATCACTTTGAAACTGAAATGATTTCATGTGTATTTATTAAATAAATACTACGGTACTATATTGAGATATTGTGAATGTACGCGGAGTACTTGACATCGTAATTTTTGCATTTCATTTGCATGGCTATCATTTTGTTGCATATTGCCATACGTACTACATTTGCAATCCATGTGCATGCATGTATATATTATTTTGGATAATGACTATGGAATCCATTATTCATGGATCGATTAAGCTTAATAGGATATGCATCATGTTCATATGATGTGAATCATAGCGGAACTAGAACATAATACATAAACAAGGTGTTTAAACAACAAACGAATTCTCTCCAACGTTTATCTATTCCAAGCGATTACTTGCACTAAACGATTACAAGTAACCTCTAGGCGTGTATACATTTAATCCCACGCCTAGAACACGAAGACACTTTACGTTTACATTGTGAATAATTGAATGATTAAACCTATGCAGGGTGTGTGTTTATATACTACACCTAACCCTCTTTCCAAGAAATCTAATTACACTAGGAGTCCTTACATCTTTTGCACTTTAGTCCTCTTCCTTGTGTAGATGGTCTCCATATTCTTGTACTTCTTAATATTTGCATATAAGCCCTCTTGTTTCATTATTCTTGTTTTTGTATCATCAAATTAATTCCCAACAATGACCTTATATACCCTCGAACTTTCTGTCTTTGCAGAAATGGTCGAAGTACCACCAAACGGAAATGGAGACAAGTACGTTGTGGGAGTTAAGGGTGGACCTGTAAAACCGGTATGCTTTTACCATGAACAGTACACTTAGTAAACGAACGTACATTTAAAAACTTTCCCTTTATAGCATGAACACGTGTCACGGTTAGTAATTTCAAAAGTTATGTACGTATTATTAAAAATAATAATTATAATCAAGAACATGAAATCATGAACGTAAAAATCACGAACACGTAATTAGGTACTTAAATCGTTGCATACAAGAATTTAAATATAACACGAAAAATTATAACACGAAAATACGAACATATGAACAGGTAAATTAAGACACGGTAAAAACTTCGGGTTTTACCTTGTGGGCCCTACAAGCCGCGGCACCAAGAGAGACAAGGGGACAAGCCCACTTTGCTTTTACCAAATAACAAAAAGGGGAAACTTTATTTTCATTCACAGAGTTTTTCAAAGAAATCAAAAACCCTACTCTTCCTTTCTCTCTCTTTGGCCAGCGGCAACCACAAGCACCAAAGGGGTGTTTGTTTGATTTTGGTTAATTAAATTCAAGGATCGTGTTCGTGTTATTTTTCTCCAATCCTTACACGCATTCGGTAGTCCGTAAACCCTTTTATTTTTATTCTTTTATTTAATTATGAACACATGAACATGGATTAAATAAACAAGAATTAAAACATGTTAAACAAATCATGGGGGTAAATTAAGGGTTTTGTTCGGGTTTGGTTTGCTTGGCCGACACTTAAATCGAGAGCCCAAGGCTCTCGGCGTGTCTCGGTTCACACCACCAACCGAGATCTATGATCTAGGTGGTGTTGATTCGGTCGGCAGCAGGAACAAGGAACCCCGACGCAAGTTGGGGTGTCCTTGTGGTTCGTTTGGCTCTAGGCAACAGGCAGCCACTACCACCGGCACACAGCCGGTGGCGGCGTGGGTCAAGCAGGGGGAACGCGGCGCAGCAGGGGGACCACCGATACACAGTCGATGGGAATCCACTGTTGGTCAGCGGCTTGCCGAGAGGTGACCACCGGCTTAAGCCGATGGCAGTTTTAACAAGAACAGTGGCAACCGGCCAAGCCGGTTTGCCACTGTTAAAGGGGTGATTGTTTGGTCCGATTCAAGGGTTATTCCGTCCGGTTCACGACATGTCTAAATTAAATACACGGGTCCGTTTCATGACTAAAATTGTACAAGTATTTTATTTTTACAAGTATTTATTTTTAACAAGATATTATTATCTATCAAATAATACATGTTTTAACCTAAGTATTTATTTATTTAATTTAGGCTATAGTATTAATTAATTATTAAGACATGGAATATAATTAATTAATAAACATGACTTAGGTTATAACTAATATAATATTAATACATGTTTTAACCTAAGTATTTTATACACTTTAATATAATTAAATCATGCTTATATTTAATTAAATCAAATAACCTATAGTTTATTTAAATAACATGATATTCTTAATCAACTATAATATAATTACATGACTTATGATATTTAATCAGTAAACTTAAGCTTATTTTATTAGCTTATTAATTAAGCTTAATTCTAAATATAGTAACTTTCTAATTCAAGAAACTTACTACTTTTGGAAACTTTCTATTTTTAGAAACTGATCTATTTTAAGAAGTTAATCTATTTTTAGAAACTTTCTATTTTTGGAAACTTTCTATTTTTGAAAACTTTCTATTTTAGAAAACCTTCTATTTTTAGGAAGTTACTTATTATTACACAACAGGTATAATAATACAAGAAATACAAGTAATACTTAGTCAGAATACATAGAATACATGATAAACACAACATAACCTTAAAATCAGTAAAACAAGACATGAACATATAAAACAAGCTAAGACACGATATAAAATCTGTTAAGTACTCAGTAAACAGAATACTTATACATGTACCCTTTTTATGTAGCATTAGTGAGATCGGAAGAAGACTTCCTTTCGTTCATCTTTTCCGTTCACTGGACATAAGGTACAGATTTCCCGTCCTTCAGTATGGACATTCTTTCCTTATTAGGATTCCCCGTTTGCAGCCAACTGTTTTCCCAGTATTTGTTTTATATGTTTGATACTTATGTTAGAATAAGAGCCTAAGCCATATACATGCATGACCAGTGTCACCTAGTTATGGAGGTACCATAACCATAACACTAGAGGCACCAGTGTTATGACTTTCCCACGGCGAAGTGTGTGACAATCCGTCAATTTATGGTTGATATTTTATTCTCAAATATTATTTAAAAACATTATTTTAATGTTATAGTATGAACTCACTTATTTTTGGGAAGAAATTTTGATTTACGTCTTGAAGAAGCATCGACTACGTCTAAACCGGAGAATTCTACGTTACGTGCTTACGTTTACATACACCGTCTTTGGTGACAGTCCGACATTTCAGGAAATAAATTTATCCGTGAATATTATTTTGAAAATTTAAATTTTTGTTGGTTCATAAACTCAAAAATTTACGAGAAGAGATTAGGACTTATGATTTTAATTTAATGTCCTTTACGACTAAACCGGAAACCTTAGGATTACGTATTTACGTTTTCGAACTCCGTTTTTGATGAGACAATTTTTATTAGATTCGTTTTGTGCCATTGATTGATAATTTATAAAAACATTTTTCGTAAAACGACCCGAGGGCACGTAAATCGAGGAAACTAGAATCGAGGAATACCCGTAAATTAGTGGGATGAGACAAGTATACACTTGCCCCACCCCACTCAAAGGGATGGCTAAACAATGGACACCCCACCTCATGAGGTGTCAAACTTGTAGTAAACAAGTTACACTTGTTAAGCTAACTTAACCAAATTAGCTACACACCAACAAAAACCACTAGCACTAAACCATTTCCTTTCATTTTTCACATGCAAACCACCATTTTTCTCTCCCTTGCTCTCTATATTTCGTCCCTTATGCACCATAAACCACCCCTTTGATAAAAAATCTAGCCATAACCCAAGGCTATAATCAACATATGTTGAAGCCTAGTTGAAGTTATGAAGATTGGAGGTGATCTTAACATCCAAAAAGGAGTTTCCATGGAGTTATGGGCTGATTTTTAAGAAGATAATCATCCATTTGAAGGACCCAAGAAGTTCATATTCCAAGTTGAAGATTTGATAACAAGAACCAAGTCTTGTTCATCAAAAACCTCATCTTTTCATCACTATGGTGGTATAAGGATCATTCTTCCTATCCTTCTTGTTATTTTGATTATGTAATCTTGTATTTTCTTTTACTTATGTATATGTATATGATGATGAATGATGATTAAAAATATTATGTGAGGATTTGGTGTTGATAGATTTGATTAAAAAGATAAGAATCTATATGAAAAAGTGTTAAAATCATGATGTAAGGACTAGGCTGTATAAAACAGTGAAGAAACTTATGATAAACTGGTAAAATGGCATAGATTATTAAAGAAACAGTAAGGTATATGATTTTTACACATGTGGTGAGTTGGCCATGCAATGGAATCATTATAATGAGTGAGATATGATCAAAACAAGTTTAGAGTACAAATCTGAGTTCACTGTTTTGGACGATTTTTAGAAAATACTTAGAGGCTGATTCAACAGTAGCTATAGAAGAGTTAAATGGAGCACATATCATTTAGTTTATGTCATAAACATTTGAGCTTCTATCTCCATATAGAACTCTAGATATGGCTGTTTTGGTGAACATGAAAATAAAAATCAGATTTTGGAAAAATTAAAGTATAATAGTATTATATAAGCACTCAAATAAAAATAGTATAAAATGTGAATTAAAACCCACTAACTCATATAATACATTTATATAAATATGTATAAGGATAAATAAATTGACATTTTATAAAAATGGTAGTTTGATAAGTTTTATAAGTTATAAAACTATAAACATGATTTTTACGACTTTTTCGGCTATTACCGTAAAATTAACATTTTTGTTAAATAAAACTTAGACGGTTGGACCCGTCTAATGTAAACTTTTATAAACTCATATACTGATATATAAACATATATAACAAGTAAAAACCGATAAAACCCGAACTATAAAACATACGGACATTAACGGGCTAAGTTAACGTTATTGGACTAATAATACAACAAAATGGACTAAAACACTTATAAACTTATTTATTGGGCTTAACCCATTTGGGCCCAACATGTAAAGCATAAATACTGATAATACAAGTATGAAATGGATTAATACAAGTTAATGGACTTATAATAGGCTTATTGGATCTAAAATATGTAAATAGGTATAACTAGTAAACTAGTAAGAAGTTATCAATACATAAACAATAAAATGAGAAAAAGAGAATATGTTAACCTACTTGATCATCATATATATATATATATATATATATATATATATATATATATATATATATATATATATATATATATATATATATATATATATATATATATATATATATATATATATATATATATATATATATATAATCATATGTATACATAATTGTTATTTTATAAAGTCATTGGACATGAGTCTAAGACGAGTATTATTTGTCTAGGTTTCTGTGATTGAAGCACGTACCGTACGTCCGAATTGTCGATAACCCGCCTTCCCACATCAACGCGAGTTCATAGCCTCACACTCTTTTAAATGTTTTTATAAATGTTTTATAAACCCGCGAGGGAGATAACATGTTAGTTTTTATAAAATAGGACACCATTTGTCCCGATTGCTTGTTTATTGATTTGGACCCGAATGATTATATGACCCGATGAATGATTAAATGACCCGATAGATGAAATAGAAATGGATTATTAAAGTTAGGTTATGTCACTAAAAGTCACATTAGCATGAATTGTACTATTTGGGGACGATCACCCCAGTTCGCGCCTTGACGGTTGATCCCCGTCGTGCCACATTGATTGGTAAGCGAATTTATGTATGAGAAGATTTGCATAGCGTGACCTTTGTGACGACACGCTAATTTAGATGGGCAAATGAGTTTCGGGCTAGCTACCCGTTGTTTGTTGTAGTAAGGTAACAATGTCATGCGGCTTATAATAATCCAATTAACGAAATACTGCTATACGCACCGAATTACGATGTATTGCCTGACTAGCAATACGGGGTCATACTATTGATATTATGTTTGTGTTTTGGTTTTTGTAACCATATTAATATACGGTTTTTATTTAAATTTATACAACGTCATAAGACGTATTGTATGATGTTTTTACGACATTGGCTCGTATAATGATTTTTAAGGCAAATGCCTACATTATGATTTTGACAAGGATTTGTATAAAATGATTTTGGCTATCTTATGGCCTACTACATGGATTTGTACAAAATGATTTTCGGTAATAATTTTATACCGATGTTATATTGATGGATTTTATTAAGCTCTATGAATTCACTCGGCGTTATCGCTGACCTTTTCTTTTAACATGTTTTATCTCAGGTACTTGAAGGTAATTCTCGGGAAGACGACAAGAATTCATGGCCCGCACTTAAACAATAATTTCCATTCAAATGCTTTGTAAAACCTGTATGAAATATAATGACTTGGGACCTATGTAAATTTGATATTCATGAATGGAAAATGATTTATTATTAAATGACGCGATTTTTATGCGTTGTCTATGATCTGAGTAATGTGCTATCCCGTAACACCAACGAGTCTTCCGCTGTATTGAATTGTGTAAAATTGGGGGTGTTACAGTTTGGTACCAGAGCTCTCGTTATAGAGAACGAAAGATTTTTAAAACCAAGGTTTTGAATAAAACATTTCAAAATCTTTTAACTATAAACATTTTTCACAAAATGTCTAAAAATCTTTTGACTATAACGGTGCCGAAGAATTCCCGAGTTACTGACAAGGCCAGACTGAGAAGTGTTATTTTAATATATATATAACTCGGATTATATATATGATGTAATTTGATTACATGATTGTTTGATGATAATTTAGATATTTATACGAGATATTTATACGAAGTAGATTGTCACAAGGAACCCTAAATCCCCTAGTAAATTAATCGAAGCTATTCTCGTAGGAATTCTAGCTATCCTAGATCTAAACCAAGTTGTGGATATTTATGATCCCAACAAAATGGTTGATATTCGTAGAAATGTTGATATTAGTTGATTGTGATATTAAAGAAGAATTGGCGAGATTAAATCTGATATCGATGTCATGACGATCTTTCCTTATAGAGTGGAGTTTGACAAAACGTTACCACCTAGAAAGATGTCATCTGACTCGTTGTCATCCAGTTCTTAAATTGAAATCGAAAGGGTGAATGTTGCACTTGAGGCTGTCATTGGAACCATTACCCAAAAGCCTCATGCCACTAGTACCTTTCCGAGAAGTCTAATTGAATGATCGATTCATTTCATACTAGTGACTCATTTGATAACTATTGTTGTAAGAGCTATAGTATTGAAAATTAAATGTTGTTCCTATCGATCTTTTATTGCCCTTTTAAGGCCTAAGAATAAAGTTAAAAGTATTGGAAGATGAGGTAGGATGTCGCATTGAGTAAAATTTAACTTTTATAGAATATGAATAAAGTAAAATTTAACATGTTGGTTGAAACTTGAATAAAGTAAAATTTAACTTGTATGGAATATGAGATTGATAAGAGGAAGTCGTTAAGTTTTGTGATTGAATTATAAGGTTTTAATTGATTGTTAGATCGTGTTAAGGGTTGTTCCTAGGCCATTGTCCACTTACGAGGATGCCCAGTGTCCAAGAAATAAATTGAAGAAATCTTCTTCTGAATTGGGACCGATGGATCTTCGGGATATGTGGAACAGCTAATGACTCTTGTAGGTTAGTATTCATTGTGGTATCTATTAAAAATCCCTAACTTAACTGAGACATCAGTTGGTAGGATGAGTTCTTGAAATTGTATGACATAGTGACACGAAATGTGTTACGGTACAATTTTGACTTGTTTGTGATTAATGAAAAAGACTACCTTTGATTTCTAAATCCTACATGTATCGATATTATCTATCTTTTATTGCTTCATCCTAATGCTCGCATTAGTGATGCAACCATTGAACAAGTACTCATCTTGAATTAAGTTACGTTGTGGATTATTCTTTTTGAGTGCCATCGAGGTCATGAACCTCATGATTAACTGGCTAAGCTCATTTCCTGATATATTGTAGTTAGTTCTTGGTGAACAACTTTTCATCACTCTTTTGCAGATCACTCATTGTTTTTATAAGATAAAACAGTATCCTTTGAGAAAATTGAATTTTCATCACCATATGGATTATTTAAAGTGAGACTTATAAATAATCGTTATCAAAATGAAGTTGTTTGTAAAACACCTTGGAAAACTTAATTGTTTTCATAATAAAGAAAATCTTTGTAAATTTATTTTTTATTCTTATTTAAGAATTAAGCATGAAAATGTTTTTATTATAAACATGATGATAAAATTTTGACGAACTGAGTATTGCATCGTTAATCTTGAAATTGTATATAGTTGCGCACCTACATACAATTTGGAATGGACCATGCAAGACTGATTAGTAGTCACCATAAATCTAATGAAAGATTAAAATTTATGAGATCTGCAAGAAGTGAAAAATAAGAACATAGTGTTAGGGACACCTACATATGTGCCCGTACTATTTATTCTTCTGAGTCGAATTTACTTATCTGTGGAAATTGTCTTATTTGACAATTGACAATTCTTTCTTGTCAATTCTCCCGTAGTGAGATTCTTAGGAAAAGTATCTAATTACCGAGTGTTGATACCCGACTGGATGTATCGACGTTCCTATCATTTCTTTTGATTTGGTTTCATTTGAATGACCTGGGTAACGATCCGAGGAGCTTTCGAATGCGTACTCAAATTATGAAAACATGGGATATATTCATATTCATTAATGTTTTCGTCTGTATCCGATTTGAAATTTTCTCGCGTATATTATGCGTTGACCTTACTTTTTTAATAGTAGTTGTGTCTCCATATATCCCTGAATTTATGAAGGATTGTGAGTTATTATTAGTCTTTTGAGAAGTTCACATCTTATCGACGGCAGTGAAACTGGAAAGTTGATAGTGCCAGTAGAATGGATTGATTGATTATGACATGACGACATTGTCTTAATTGATGGGAACTCGAATTGAATTCCCCTAAATGATAAGATGTTGATTATCAAAAGTGATCTAAATGATTCTTGATGGATGACTTGAAATTATACCATGAATGGTTGTGAATTAGTCATAGATATTATAATCTAGAAAGAACTTAAAGTAAATTTATTAAAAGATGTTCCTGCTATCTGAAACTTTAGGAGGTATTTGCTGGTGAATTACCTAGACTTTTGCCATTAAGGCAAGTTGAAATTGGTATTGATTATATTCCAGGTGCTGCACCTGTGGCGTGTGCACTGTACGTCAACACCATCTGAATTAAAGGAATTACCATACAACTGAGAGAGTTGTCGGAGAAAGATTTTATTCTACCGAGCTCGTCATCATGAAGAGTTATGGTGTTATCATTCCTTATATTTATAAATTACTGTGAACTGAGTAAATTGACAATCGAATACGATATCCATAACTCGAAATGGAAGATTTGTTCGATCATTTACAAGGTTCTAGCGTATGTTTTAAAGAGTTGATCCATGGCATGGTTATCATCAACTTCGCGTCCGCGAAAAAGATTATATATTCCAATCATTACATCCAGAGCTTGTAATGAACATTATGAGTTTCACGTGATGTCGTTTGGATTGACTAATACACATGTAGCATTCATAAATTTGGTGAATCATGTGTGTAGGCTGTAAATTGATAGATTCATGCTCGTGATCATTAAGAACTATTTGTGCGCTTATAAGAATAAGAATGAGTTAATAATTAGTTATAGACTACCCTAAATTGGCCAAACAATTAAAACCTGTACCTTGAATAATTAACATGTAATCTTAAGGCTTAATCCTTTATATTAGTTGATCGTGTGATTAATAGAGAATAGAATATATTGACTCTTCAAAAATTAGAGCCATTTAAGACTTTGAGTTATACTAAAAAGAAAGTGCAAATATGTTTTGACAAATGTTTTAAAAAAAGATTTTTTAAGGGATTATTCCCTTATACACAAATCATTTAACTAAACTCATGTTTAGGGGTAAATGTTTGTGTATACTTCTGGACATCTTAAGAAGAATTGAGGAAACTATATAAATTATGACTTAAAATTTGAAACGAAAATTTTTGCTTTTCAACTAAGAAAATTTTGACCAAAGTATAACCAAAGTTTTTTCAAACATTTACGGATCTTATTAACTATTTTAAGTATTTTCGATAAATCAACAAAAATCTTGTTAATTAAATTCAAATTTATTTTGAGCATTTTATATAACTGGTCGAACTAAGAAATTTAAAATTTTTACGTTTACGTTTCATAAGAATTTAATAATTATTACCTAATTAATTGTAATAATTATCGACGCTTTAGACGCCGGATTGAGTAAAACAGATAAAAATAATAGTTGAGACGAAACTAAAACATAGAAGATATGAAGAAAGAAATTTTTAATTAATACGGTCATGTTATATATATTTCATCAGGAGAAAGTGAATGTAGATACTGACATATTATATAGAAAGGATAAAGAATCAATTAAGATGTAATTCTTAATAATGACTGATAGGTGTGAAAACACCCATCTTTTTTACCACTTAATTACAATAATAACCAAGGCAAAACGTGTATTTTATGTCGTAAATGTCGGAATTATGCGTGGTTTGTGTTTTTGTTGTGATTTAGGACGAAAAGGTTAAGAGTGGAGAAAACACGGGCATTCACAGGCTTTTATAGAAGAAAACAATAAAAGACGAAGTCAAGAGATCAAGAGTGCAAAAAGAACGGAAGTCCAAGGCCTATTCTGAAGATTTATCGAAGAACAAGTCTAAAGACGGAAGTTTAATAAAGCCGAAGAACTCGAGTCTAATAAATAAAGAAATTATAAGACGAGTTTAATTAATCCCGAGACAAAGTCGATAAAGTCGAAGAACTTAAAAAACGAGAAGACGTGAAGAAAGAAAGAAAGAGGAGGCAACACATGCACCTCCCCATTTTCCTATAAATACCCTCCTAAACTCATTTAGGAGGGTTGGTTACTTTTTAGTTAGTTTAGGAGTAGGAGTAGTGTTGTTTTACTTTCTCTCTCTAGTTTTACTTTCTCTCTCTAAGTTTTTCTTTCAAGTTTTCTTGAATCTTTAATCTTTAATCAGGTATTCTGAAATCTTTAATTTTTGCCTTTAATTTCAAGCTTTTTATTAATCTCATTCTACTTTTCTTGTTGGTTTAATCTTAATCTTAATCTTTTTCATCATATTTTTATATAAAATATTAAATCTTTTTAAGTTTCATGGTTTGTACTTAAGGTTTTATTAAGTTTTATCATTCATCTATTAGTTTTGGTTAGCTTATTGGTGCTTTTCTTGGCTTATTATCCTTAAAAATTTGAGCTTTTAGTGCTTATTTTCGTCCTTTTTCGAGTTCCTACTTTTTAGGAAAATCTGGAAAGAATTCGCAACATTGAGAATTTAGTGCAAATTTCGCAACATTCAGAATTTAGTGCAAATTTCGCAACATTTAGAATTTAGTGCAAATTCCACAATGATTGCGAATTTAGTGCAAATTCCGCAAATATTGCAAAATTAGTGCAAATTCCGCAACTATTGCGAAATTAGTGCAAATTCCGCAACTATTGCGAAATTAGTGCAAATTCCGCAATTATTGCAAAACTAGTACATAATTTCGCAATTATTGCGAAATTAATCTTTTTTTCGCAAAATTAATTCTAGTTTTTTATACAATTGCGAAATCTTTGTTATTATTGCGAAATTAATTGTATTTTATTTAAATTTAATTTTTAAACTTATTTTTCGCCTTTTTTACTTAGCTTTATTTTAATTGTTTCGTCTTATTTTTCTTAAGCTTTATTCTAATTTGTCGTTTCTTAGTTTAATTCTTAAAGAATTTTATTTTCAAGTTTTTAAAATTACGTTTTGTCAAGTTTTAGTTTGCGTCATTTAATTTATTTCCCTTTTAGTTTCTCGTCATTTACTTTTTGTTAAGTTTTTATCTTTCAGTATTTCTTTTTACCGTCTTTATTTTATTTGTTTCAAGTCTTTATTTTGTCATTAGTTTTAGACAACGACCATTCCCTTTTTGTTCCACCAAGAACAACTAATCTCGCACAATTAACCGAAAATCAATTCGAAGAGATACCGAGAAACGAACTTTTTCAACTAGTAAAATCTTAGCATTAAAATGGCGCCGCTGCCGGCTCTTTTTGTGAGGATTAACGGTTTTTTGTGAGAGACGCGTTGGCTTTTGGGATCCGTTCACTCGTGAACGTTATTTTTCGTGTCAAAAATTTTCTAAAAATACCAAAAACATTTGAAAAATCTTAAAAAGCATTTCTTTTTCAATGTTTTTGCACCAAAAATATTCCTCTTGCTTATCTATCTTTCCTTATGGATTTTTATGTCCATTGTGTCCGGTGTGGGAGACGATTGTACGGGAACGACTCTTGTCAATGGTGTACATGTGAGCGGTGCGGAAACGATATCAAAGATACACAACTCATATGCGGATTTTGTCCTTTGTGCCACTCAACTAATTCGTCCTTTTTGAACCCACCTAGTCTTTCCCCGTGCATTTATTGTGGAAGCGATTCTCATTGGCATGTTTCGTACCCGATTGAATACCCGTATGATCACGGGCAAGAACCGGGGTACAATTATGACAATGATAATAGCTATCCACAAGACGCACCCGACTTTTCTCCTTACCCTTCTTGCCAAAATTGTGGGGGTCCTCACGATACTTCTTATTGTCAACCAATGAATTATTATGAGCAAAATCCGTGTCCTTTGTTTTCTTCACCAATGAATTATTACGAACCAAACCCGGTTTCTAATTCTTCTCAACCGATGAACTACTATGAGCCACAACCATGCTATAATTCAGGTTTTCAACACTATGAGCCCCCACATCACACCCTCAATCATCAATCCTCTCAGGGAATTTGTATTGATCAACAACTCACTACTCTGAATGAAGAAAGGCACGCCACTATTTTGAAACTTCAAGCGGCCTTCGTTCAGTTTAAAGAAGCATGGGAAAAAGAAAAGAGACAGCAACAAGAGCAAGTATCTAATCTTAGTGATTATACCCCTCCTCCTGTGCGTCAATACTATTATGATGATGATGATGACGATGAGCCTACTATTTCTTGGAATGATCTTACTGCTCAATGTCCTAGTGCAATTGTCATCCCTTATCTCAATATCCCAAACGATTCTAAGGATTGTGATACGTTGAATGAGCTTAGTGATGTTGGTCTCGACAAATTATTGGATGATGAGGTTTGTGACTTACCTGTTATGGAGCTTCAGGACGATGTTGCTATCCCGCAAGTGGTCGATCCTAGTGATGACGATTTTTCTCCGCACTATGAGAATTTCACTTTTGAAATTTCTCAATCTCCACCGGGAGATGCGGGTGATGACGATTTATTCTCTCCGGTTTACGAGAAGTTCACCGATAAACATGATCTTGTGGATGAGGTGGAAGACGTGCTTCTTCGCGATAGATTACGGAAAGTGCACCTTCTTATTGCTCAAATCGAAGCGTTGACTTCTCCTCCTCTTTCCGCGTCTTTGCATACATCTATTCCTCCCGTTGAAGATAATGACCCATTGCTGGAAGAAATCGACATTCACTCCATACCACCAGGTAATGATGACAATTATTTGGAGAGGGACATTATTTTTGATAATTTGCTGCAGGAAGACATTGTCCCAAGTCCCCTTCCCGAGCACCTTTCATCCTCCCCTTTAGCCACTATCTCGGAGGATGAGTGCTTTGACCCCGGAGGTGACATTGATTATGCTATGATTGATAACAATACGGCTTTGCCGCTTGCTCAGCATCCATTGTCTTTGGAGGAGGACAATGTGCTTACTTTACCCACCCCACCTCCCATGGATCCTGATTTCAACATACTTTACGTATGTTGAAAGAACCTTTCTCCTATACAAGACTTATCCCCCCACCTCTCCTTTGTTGATGTCAACCGGGAACGAGGACAAGGTCTTTGATCCCGGTATTACATTCGAGGCTTCCCCATGGACCATTTAATTCGGGGTCGAGTCAGGCTCGTGACTCGGTGAACAAAAACAAGCGCTTCTCGGGAGGCAACCCGTGATCTATCATTTACTGCTTTCATAATTAGTGTAGGGGGGAGCCCCGTGGTGTTTCTTGTTTTCTTTCTTATCATGTGCAGGGATTAGAGCTTCAAAGACACACTCTTGATGACTTTTGACGAACCGTGATTCCGTGTTCACTTCTTCCCGGTTCTATCGTAAACTCTTTTCGATTCAATATTTTATATTTCTCAATATTAAAAAAGGAACATCTTTAGTTGTCTCTTACTTAGCGAGATTTAAACAAAGTGCACAATGTCCTAAGTGTAGGGGAGTTTACTCCCACATGCTTAAACATTGAGGACAATGTTTATATTAAGTGTAGGGGGACTTCTATCGAAGCTAAGTGGCCTTTTCCTTGTATTTGTCCTCATTTTAACCGGAAAATTTTATTTTTCGACATTTTTCAAAATTTTTGATCTATTTTGGCCTATTAGTTTTTACTTTTGTATAGTTATTTTCGTTCCTTATTAGAATAAGTTTTAATAAAGTGGTTTTAATTTTCAAAAGTCGTGAATATTTTGACTCGACCCGAGTTTACTTATCTAAGTTTGCTCTAGCTAGTATCCTTAACGTGTTTAAGTCAAGTTTTGCTAGGCTTTTATATAGGGAGCTATAAAACGCGAAAGTCTTAACTCTCACGGGTTAAGAACAAGAACTTTTCGAAAGTTCCTATAATTGATCCTAGAGAATCGTTTATCAAGGGAACTTTAAAATGCGATTTCTAAACTTGAAAGAGTCTAAGAATTTGCAAGATCCTATAGGCGACTCGAAAACCCAAAACTTTGGTTTAATAGGCTAAGCATCCACGAGTCTCATTCTTTGGGATTTTAAATTGTGGAGAACGAGAGATGATAGAGTCAATTATAAGTATGGTATTCTTTCGTGAATTTATGTGAGTTAATTATAAGCCTATTCTCCCATCGCTTGTTAATAAATTTATCTGCAATAAATAAGGTTGTACGATTTGAAAAGTTACTTAGCTTCTAGCCCAAGATCGTTTAAAAGTTGCTCGGTATGGATTAGAGTTCATAGCCAAGGCATAACTTATTGAAGCGGGATGCGAAGATTGGCGAGTCCGAAAAGGCCCTAACAAGGCATGAGGCCTACATTTTGTTGCTAAAGATCCCAAGGGATGTGAAGAATCATTTATCAAAAATCAATATGAAGGATCGAGACACACGACGAAAAGCAAATACTCCCCAAAAGTCATGGAGAAGTCTATCCGAAAAGACCCTAGCAAGGTATGAGGATAAATAGATCCAAGTCCTAAAAGGAGGCGGATCGTTGTATATCAAAGTCCAAAGTAATGATTGGAGAAAAATGAAGAAATCGTGGTCCATATATGAAGAATCTCTCAAAATTTCAAGTGAAGAAATTCCTATTATGAAGAGAAGACCATTATTTCATGAACGTCTCTCAAGATTTAAAGTATGAAGTCGCTGCCAAATATCGGTCCGAGAAAGGTCTCAAATCGCGAAGCGAGTTATGCCAAGATATGAACTTTTTGAGGTCCCGAGAAGCAGTTTTAAAAGATTTTGTCCTTTAGCTAACTATTGATTAAATCGTTCACTTTATTTTCAGCCTAAATAACTATCGAAATAAGTCAAACAATGCATCCTCGTGATCATTCAAGACAACAATAAAATATAAGAGATACACCTAGGAATAAGGGAGTCTAAGTGAATAATTGGCCCACATGAGTTCGTGGTAGTTTGCTAACTTATAATAACAATGATCTCGTTTTTAAGCTTGGTTTGGAGAAAGTGAAAACTTGAGGATGATGATCATTCATGACATTTCCAAAACCCTAAGGTATGTTTTTGTTTTCTTTACTTTAAATGTTTATAGTTTTCTATCTCTTTAATAAAGGCCAACGTGGATTGATTATGATGAAAAATGTAATCGAGCTTTGTAACTAATGCATTGCATGAGGACATTGCAATGGTCAAGTGTAGGGGATTTGATAGGTGTGAAAACACCCATCTTTTTTACCACTTAATTACAATAATAACCAAGCCAAAACGTGTATTTTATGTCATAAATGTCGGAATTATGCGTGGTTTGTATTTTTGTTGTGATTTAGGACGAAAAGGTGAAAAGTGGAGAAAACACGGGCATTCACAGGCTTTTATAGAAGAAAACGACAAAAGACGAAGTCAAGAGATCAAGAGTGCAAAAAGAACGGAAGTCTGAGGCCTATTCTGAAGATTTATCGAAGAACAAGTCTAAAGACGGAAGTTTAATAAAGCCGAAAAACTCGAGTCTAATAAATAAAGAAATTATAAGACGAGTTTAATTAATCCCGGGACAAAGTCAATATAGTCGAAGAACTTAAAAAACGAGAAGACGTGAAGAAAGAAAGAAAGAGGAGGCAACACATGCACCTCCCCATTTTCCTATAAATACCCTCCTAAATTCATTTAGGAGGGTTGGTTAGTTTTTAGTTAGTTTAGGAGTAGGAGTAGTGTAATTTTACTTTCTCTCTCTAGTTTTACTTTCTCTCTCTAAGTTTTTCTTTCAAGTTTTCTTGAATCTTTAATCTTTAATCATGTATTCTTAAATCTTTAATTTTTGCCTTTAATTTCAAGCTTTTTATTAATCTCATTCTACTTTTCTTGTTGGTTTAATCTTAATCTTAATCTTTTTCATCATATTTTTATATAAAATTTTAAATCTTTTTAAGTTTCATGGTTTGTTTTTAAGGTTTTATTAAGTTTTATCATTCATCTATTAGTTTTGGTTAGCTTATTGGTGTTTTTCTTGGCTTATTATCCTTAAAAATTTGAGCTTTTAGTGCTTATTTTCGTCCTTTTTCGAGTTCCTACTTTTTAGGAAAATCTGGAAAAAATTCGCATCATTGAGAATTTAGTGCAAATTTCGCAACATTCAGAATTTAGTGCAAATTTCGCAACATTGAATATAGTGCAAATTCCGCAATTATTGCGAATTTAGTGCAAATTCCGCAATTATTGCGAAATTAGTGCAAATTCCGCAACTATTGCGAAATTAGTGCAAATTCCGCAACTATTACGAAATTAGTGCAAATTCCGCAATTATTGCGAAATTAGTACATAATTTCGCAATTATTGCGAAATTAATCTTTTTATTGCGAAATTAATTCTAGTTTTTTATACAATTGCGAAATCTTTGTTATTATTGCGAAATTAATTGTATTTTATTTAAATTTAATTTTTAAACTTATTTTTCCCGCCTTTTTTACTTAGCTTTATTTTAATTGTTTCGTCTTATTTTTCTTAAGCTTTATTCTAATTTGTCGTTTCTTAGTTTAATTCTTAAAGAATTTTATTTTCAAGTTTTTAAAATTACGTTTTGTCAAGTTTTAGTTTGCGTCATTTACTTTATTTCCCTTTTAATTTCTCGTCATTTACTTTTTGTTAAGTTTTTATCTTTCAGTATTTATTTTTACCGTCTTTATTTTATTTGTTTCAAGTCTTTATTTTTTCATTAGTTTTAGACAACGACCATTCCCTTTTTGTTCCACCAAGAACAACTAATCTCGCACAATTAACCGGAAATCAATTCGAAGAGATACCGAGAAACGAACTTTTTCAACTAGTAAAATCTTAGCATTAATGACTGTGCAAAATAAATTGCCGAACAATATAAAAATAAACAATCTTTGTAAAAAGGATAATATAAATAATAAAAAGGGGGTTCACGGCTAATGTGAACCATTAGAATTGAGAAGCCGATAGCGTTAAATGTATAAAAGGCCGTTTATGGTTGCCTAAATATGGAGGATTGTGAGATATGGTTATGTTGGAATCTTGTAAGTATAAGTATTCTATTCCTGTCATTTCTGATTTAAAGTATCTTTGTCTGAAGAAGTTGTACTAATGGCAAATTATGAAGGCAGACATCGCCTCATACATTAGTAAACGTCTAATTATTGCAAAGGTCATCATCTGAATTTGATTCGATTTGAGTCATCGTCGACAGACTGACCAAATCTGATAATATCATTCCTGTTAATGATAAATTCTTGATGAAGAAATTGACTCTTTGTATTTAAAGGAGTTGTGTAAACATAGTGTGACGTATCAATCATCTCTATCAAGATCCTCGCTTCGCATCAAATTTCTAGAGATTTGCTCAGAAGTCATTGAGAACGAATCTTGATGAGAGTACTGTGTACCACCCCAATCGAAGGGACGAGGTAAAGTAACGATACAAAATACTATAAGTGCTGTTTTATGCTTGAATGATTGACCTTTGGTAATAAACTGTAAAATCATTTTCCTTTGGAGAGATAATCATTGATAATCATCGTGTTAGGATTGAGATCGAATATTGTTAGGATCTAAATATTATAGCATACGTAAGGAAGAGTTGAGATGAAGACACCCGACATACACCCATTGTGAGTTGGACATGTCTTTTAGGTTTAAGGTTTCCTATGATGGCGAACCTAACCTTACAAAATACTTGACCCACGAGACCTGAAATGATTGTTGAAATTAGGATCTGATTATTGACTGCCAGTAGTAGGCAGGAGGTTATATGAATATGAAATGTAGATCTTGAAGTGCCAGATGGGTAGCGAAGTTAGGCCAAAAATTATAACCATGGAAAAATGAATTGATGATCTGGAAGATCATGGGATATAAGTCCCCGTTGTATGGGACCATTGAGATGATGTAAAAGATTGGTTTAAAAGGCATATAATCTGGATCTACCCTAGGACTTCAAGAGCTGCGTGAATTATGTTTCATATATCGAACTTGATAAAATGTCTATCAAGTGAGAATCTGATTGTTTCTTAGTAAAGATTAGATCGGCGAAAAGTTGCATTCATCAAAAACCCGTGAACATCATGGATAGAGAAAGTAAGTCAACATTAAGCCTGATCTTATTCTCGTAGTTATGTTTGATGAAACTCGCGTATTGTAATGAATTACACTTGAGAGAAAAGACTGAATGTGGAGGAAATACCCACATGGCTTTAACTCTATAAGAAGCGAGTAGTAAGGTAAGATGATCTTTGGGGACAAAGATCCTGTTTAGGGTAAATGCTGTGACAATCCGTCAATTTATGGTTGATATTTTATTCTCAAATATTATTTAAAAACATTATTTTAATGTTATAATATGAACTCACTTATTTTTGGGAAGAAATTTGGATTTACGTCTTGTAGAAGCATCGACTACGTCTAAACCGGAGGATTCTACGTTACGTGCTTACGTTTACATACACCGTCTTTGGTGACAGTCCGACATTTCAGGAAATAAATTTATCCGTGAATATTTTTTTGAGAATTTAAATTTGTGTTGGTTCATAAACTCACAAATTTACGAGAAGAGATTAGGACTTATGATTTTAATTTTACGTCCTTTACGACTAAACCGGAAACCTTAGGATTACGTATTTACGTTTTCGAACTCCGTTTTTGATGAGACAATTTTTATTAGATTCGTTTTGTGCCATTGATTCATAATTTATAAAAACATTTTTCGTAAAATGACCCGAGGGCACGTAAATCGCAGAAACTAGAATCGAGGAATACCCGTAAATTAGTGGGATGAGACAAGTATACACTTGCCCCAACCCACTCAAAGGGATGGCTAAACAATGGACACCCCACCTCATGAGGTGTCAAACTTGTAGTAAACAAGTTACACTTGTTAAGCTAACTTAACCAAATTAGCTACACACCAACAAAAACCACTAGCACTAAACCATTTCCTTTCATTTTTCACATGCAAACCACCATTTTTCTCTCCCTTGCTCTCTATTTTTCGTCCCATATCCACCATAAACCACCCCTTTGATAAAAAATCTAGCCATAACCCAAGGCTATAATCAACATATGTTGAAGCCTAGTTGAAGTTATGAAGATTGGAGGTGATCTTAACATCCAAAAAGGAGTTTCCATGGAGTTATGGGCTGATTTTTAAGAAGATAATCATCTATTTGAAGGACCCAAGAATTTCATTTGTCAAGTTGAAGATTTGATAACAAGAACCAAGTCTTGTTCATTAAAAACCTCATCTTTTCATCACTATGGTGGTATAAGGATCATTCTTCCTATCCTTCTTGTTTTTGATTATGTAATCTTGTATTTTCTTTTACTTATGTATATGTATATGATGATTAATGATGATTAAAAATATTATGTGGGGATTTGGTGTTGATAGATTTGATTAAAAAGATAAGAATCTACATGAAAAAGTGTTAAAATCATGATGTAAGGACTAGGCTGTATAAAACAGTGAAGAAACTTATGATAAACTGTTAAAATGGCATAGATTATTAAAGAAACAGTAAGGTATATGATTTTTACACATGTGATGAGTTGGCCATGCAATGAAATCATTATAATGAGTGAGATATGATCAAAACAAGTTTAGAGTATAAATCTGAGTTCACTGTTTTGGACGATTTTTAGAAAATACTTAGAGGCTGATTCAACAGTAGCTATAGGAGAGTTAAATGGAGCACATATCATATAGTTTATGTCATAAACATTTGAGCTTCTATCTCCATATAGAACTCTAGATATGGCTGTTTTGGTGAACATGAAAATAAAAATCAGATTTTAGAAAAATTAAAGTATAATAGTATTATATAAGCACTCAAATAAAAATAGTATAAAATGTGAATTAAAACCCACTAACTCATATAATACATTTATATAAATATGTATAAGGATAAATAAATGGACATTTTATAAAAATGGTAGTTTGATAAGTTTTATAAGTTATAAAACTATAAACATGATTTTTACGACTTTTTCGGCTATTACCGTAATATTAATATTTTTGTTAAATAAAACTTAGACGGTTAGACCCGTCTAATGTAAACTTTATAAACTCATATACTGATATATAAACATATATAACAAGTAAAAACCGATAAAACCCGAAATATAAAACATACAGACATTAACGGGCTAAGTTAACGTTATTGGACTAATAATACAACAAAATGGACTAAAACACTTATAAACTTATTTATTGGGCTTAACCCATTTGTGCCCAACATGTAAAGTATAAATACTGATAATACAAGTATGAAATGGATTAATACAAGTTAATGAACTTATAATAGGCTTATTGGATCTAAAATATGTAAATAGATAAAACTAGTAAACTAGTAAGAAGTTATCAATACATAAACACTAAAATGAGTAAAAGAGAATATGTAAACCCACTTGATCATCATATATATATAATCATCATATGTATACATAATTGTTATTTTATAAAGTCATTGGACATGAGTCTAAGAAGAGTATTATTTGTCTAGGTTTCCGTGATTGAGCACGTATCCTACGTCCGAATTGCCGATAACCCGCCTTCCCACATCAACATGAGTTCATAGCCTCGCACTCTTTTAAATGTTTTTATAAATGTTTTATAAACCCGCGAGGGAGATAACATGTTAGTTTTTATAAAATAGGACACCATTTGTCCCGATTGCTTGTTTATTGATTTGGACCCGAATGATTATATGACCCGATGAATGATTAAATGACCCGATAGATGAAATAAAAATGGATTATTAAAGTTAGGTTATGTCACTAAAAGTCACATTAGCATGAATTGTGAACTACCGGGAATTGGTAGACGCTTATGCATATAATAGTACTATTTGGGGACGATCACCCCAGTTCGCGCCTTGACGGTTGATCCCCGTCGTGCCACATTGATTGGTAAGCGAATTTATGTATGAGAAGATTTACATAGAGTGACCTTTGTGACGACACGCTAATTTAGATGGGCAAATGAGTTTCGGGCTAGCTACCCGTTGTTTGTTGTAGTAAGGTAACAATGTCATGCGGCTTATAATAATCTAATTAACGAAATACTGCTATACGCACCGAATTACGATGTATTGCCTCACTAGCAATACGGGGTCATACTATTGATATTATGTTTTTGTTTTGGTTTTCGTAACCATATTCATATACGGTTTTTATTTAACTTTATACAACGTCATAAGACGTATTGCATGATGTTTTTACGACATTGACTCGTATAATGATTTTTAAGGCAAATGCCTACATTATAATTTTGACAAGGATTTGTATAAAATGATTTGGCTATCTTATGGCCTACTACATGGATTTGTACAAAATGATTTTCGGTAATAATTTTATACCGATGTTATATTGATGGATTTTATTAAGCTCTATGAATTCACTCAGCGTTATCGCTGACCTTTTCTTTTAACATGTTTTATCTCAGGTACTTGAAGGTAATTCTCTGGAAGACGACAAGAATTCATGGCCCGTACTTAAACAATAATTTCCATTCAAATGCTTTGTAAAACCTGTATGAAATATAATGACTTGGGACCTATGTAAATTTGATATTCATGAATGCAAAATGCTTTATTATTAAACGACGCGATTTTTATGCGTTGTCTATGATGTGAGTAATGTGCTATCCCGTAACACCAACGAGTCTTCCGCTGTATTGAATTGTGTAAATTTGGGTGTGTTACAAAGTGATTGCTCGTGGCGTCCCTTTTCAGTTTTGGCCATTATATTATTTTATCATGTGGGGCGTATGGGTGCATCCTAGTTACATGTTTATCACTATTATCAGAGTGAATGCGATGTGTGCCTTGCATCCTTCACAAGGAGCTGATACCTCCTACCCAGAACAATTAATTAGAGGCAACCCATCTAATTGCATGACGAGGTCTCCCCTCCAAGTATTCATACACGGTGGAACCTCATGACCTATATGGGATATTTGGCTAATTAATACAGAATTTCATTGAAACATAAGTCTTTTCAAACTATTAAAACAGTTTTACGAACATGATTCCAGATATACTTAGAACTTATACTATTTCGCTGCTATTAGTCTTTATGCTTACGTTATTCCATGCTATACATGTATATACGTGCACTGAGCGTTATTCACAGCCGTTTTCCTTTCATGTTCCCAAACGATAGGTACTCAAGGGCGCTCGTAGACTTTAAGTGTACGTGCATATGGACTGGAAGCTATCTAGCCTTCTCTACTTTATTCATTTCATCATACATTTTTCTACTTATTTCTTTGGACATTATTTAGTCCTTTTCCTTTACAATACTTATGTTTCTGTGTGATGAGCTTATACTTGGGGTACCGATGTTTGTTTTCGGTATTTCCTTTCATGATCATTTAATGTTTTTAAGACATTTACCTTGTATGCTTTGATGACACGCCATAATCACGCGTGACATTCCATTTACCAAAATAGGGTGTTACAATTATGGTATCAGAGCCAAGGCTTTGAACTGTAGGCTCTCAAAACATGACATGTGATTAGCGAGTAGTCACTACGGTCTTCCTAGAACTGACAGTCAGTTCTCATGCATTCATTGTTTTAATGCATTCATGTCATTAGTCATTGTCGCAGGTTTATGACTAAGTAATGGTTGGTACATGACTGACCCTATTTAGTCGCATGTGCTTTTATCGAAACTTTTAACTTTGGGGCCGACCCATAGGCGTCCCCTCGCCTTGTCTTCTGTTTTGGGTGAACTGACCATAGGCGTTTACCCTAACGCATATAGAAGTTTTCATAAATTGCATCATGCATTCATGCATAAAAAATTTCTCATGATTTATTGGCGTAATTTTTTTTATGTATATATGTTATGTTTTAATCAATTTAATCATGCATTTTGTTTTATACTGTCAGATGGTTCTCAGACGCGAGCAGGAACAACTCAATGCAGCAATCCAACTTGCGATTCAGGCTCTGCTTCCTCAGCTGAGGAACGACATCAGGGCCGAGGTGCAGGCTGCCAACAACCAGCACCAACATCCTAATCCTCCTCTGTTGATCCCAAACTTAGATCGATTTAGCTTGTGTAAACGAGATTAAATCAAGTTAAACACGTAGAGAAACTTTGTTGTGTATAAAACAATTTAAGTATTATGCGGAATTAATAATCAAACAAGAACACACAAACAATGTAAACCAAACTTTCACTTGATTGATAAAAACAAACTTGCGTACAATGAAAGTGTAAAACGTATATCAGACATAAACCTAAAGGCCTCCTTTTATAGACATAAGGAGCCTTGTACAAGAGTCTACGTATCAACTATTTTAGGTAAAGATAAACATAGAAAATACATTGTTGATCATATCTTTACTAGAAACAAACTAGAAACATAATACGTGTAGACTAAGTCTTCTATCAGTGCTTGACTTCTTCTTATCAACGCTTGACTTCTTCCTGTCAACGTTTGTCCTGTTAACACTTGATTTCTTCTTAACAACGCTTCGATTGCTCTTGTCAGCATCCAAGTGTACCGGCTACATTTTATTCCCAACAATCCTCCCCTAAGCTTGATATCTACTCTAGTAATAAAGTTTCTGAATAAAAAATAAGAACTAGGAGCATTCTTACTAATCTTATCAAATTGGTAATAAACATGTCTAATCAAATCTTTGGCCACGTCACTTGAGTAGTCAATCTCTAGCTGTGTTGTCTTCATCTTTTCAAAAACTTCTTTGGACATGGGATACTCAGCATCCACAAGAAGATACTCAGAAAACTTTGTAGAACTCAAATGATACACACTAGCTGATGAATACAAACGCCATTAAAGTCCACAAATATCATCCTCAAGATCCTTCCAAACAGGATCTTCTTCTTCTGTTGCACACATTCACTTGAATGTTGACCAAAGCTTTATTCCATTGACTGAAGTAGGTGCTTCAGTCTCATACTTGGCCAGCAGTAATCTCCAAAGGTCTACCAAGTCTTCCCTATCCATAGTTGCAAAAAAGACATAAGAGTAGTAAAATTGTGTACCTCTTTCCCATATCTGCCAATCATCCAAAACCCACTTGCATCTTCTTCAAAGCTAATGATAGGGTTTCTGGCATCATGAGGTAATACTTTTACCATATCTGAAGCTTCCATGGGTGAGAGCTTAATGCTCTTTCTAATAACAGCTTCATTGGGATTCACTTTATTCAAATATTTAGGAAATTCAAGTGGAACTCCCTTCTTCAATAGCCTTGGAACAATCATAGCCTTTTGAATCTCCATCTCTTCTGCAAGTTCTTCTTTCCTTTCATCTGAAAGAAGTCTGATAATGTTCATTTCTTGCACTCTTACCCAAATAGGATAAGCCTTATACTCCAATTCTTCAAAGGACAAACCCTACAACTTTTGAAAAGTCCATCCTCTTTGATGAAATCTGAGCAACATATAATAAAGCTCCCTTCTATCTCTCTTTAACTGTGAGAAGACCTTGCTAGCCTTATACTTCAGAATTACCTTGCAATCTCTTTGAACTCTTAGAAGGATCTATAAACCCCAAATTTGATCTGAAATTGTCATGTCTGGATTCTTCATAACCTTGTTCTCCCAAGCATGGTACATCTGAGCAACTTCTGGCATATCATAATCTACATTCAACTTTAACTCTACAAGTTTCTCCCTTGCCAATTCATCACCATATTCAAGTCTTTCTGTTTCTTCAATGATCATAACACTTGAGTCTGAACTTTCATCATTACTTCCTTCTTGCTCCTTAGAAGTAACTACAAATGGTGACTCACCAACCTTCTTCTTTTCTTGTTCCATAAGTTGTGCAGCTAACATTGAATCTAATTGTACTTGTGTTGCATCCTTTGGAACCTTTGTTTCTACAATGATTCCTTTACCCTTATCTAATGGATCAATGATGGGTAAAGATGATGATGGTACCTGTGAAGACACTTCCTTGATGATAGCTGATGACTAGAATACATCAACCATATCTGCAGGTCTATCAACGTTCAAATCATGTGAGTTAACGCCCAACTTACTCTTGTCAGAGCTTGGTGTGTCAGCGTCCAAAATCTGCTTGTCAACGCTCACCTTATTCTTGTCAGTGCTTCTTATGAACTACTCCATCATTGTTGTAAAGGATAAGTTCAAATTTGTAGGAGTAACCAAAGATACATCAAAACCTGGTTTCTTCTTCAATACAGTAAGAGCTTTAGCCACACCCAAAGATTCTCCATCATGTGAGCCTTTGTCAATCACATGTATCTGCTCATCCTCCCTTTTGGAAGAATCCTCCATACTACGCCTAGTGTTAGCATCTTCTAAAAGAACAATCCTCTCCCTCAATTGCTTGAGTTCAAGGCCTTGTGTACTGACTGCTTGTACCAGGTATGCATTTTGCTTTTGCAAGCTAATGCAGAAAACCGTCAATTCCAACATTGTATATGGTTCCAATATGCCCTCCTCTAGAGTGGGTATTTCACCTCCCAAAATAGAGTCATGGGGCATGGATGAGGTCTTAATGATGTTAGGACTGGCTTGACCTGCATCTAAGCGAGTACCAATAGTCCCAGCCTCATCCATATCACCAACCATACTTGTGGTGGTGGTTCTCTCTGCAACATGGCTAGGACCACCAGAGGAGAACACTCTAGTAGTCCTTGGGCGTTTTACCAACCTAAATTCAGGGGGGTGTAGAAGATGATGTAGATTGGGTGGTAGTTTGAAGGTTAAGGGGTGTTTGGGTCTATTGTAGAAAGGTGTCAACGTCTGTATTTGAAGTATCAACGCCAACATTTAATGTGTCAGTGTTGAAGGGATCTTGGTCAAGTTCCATGTGTTGAGGTGAAGGTGATGGTTCAGGCAATGGGTCAAGATGTGGTTGTGGGTCAGGTTGAGGTTGTGCTGCTGCAATAACAGCAAGCATGGCGTGGGTAAGGGGTAAATCTCTGTAAGGGGGTGAATTCATCTTACTAAATATAGATTTATTTTGCACAGGGATCGCATAAAAATCATCATGATCCCTGGTGCAATACCTTTGCTCATCAAAAATAATTTGTAAAAATCTTGGGTAAGCCAAAGTCATCTTATTACCCTTGTTTTTACACATGCCATCAAAAATCAGTTTAGAAAAATTATACTTTTTCCCATTTGTAACACACACAATTTCAATAGCAATAGACCTGTTAATTTCATTATGTGCAGTACATTTGGGACTTAAACATTGAAGGATGACATGTATTAAGTACTTCCAAGCTGGGGGAAATTCCTGTTTATTATATTTGTTTAAAGTTCCCTCTTCAGGGAAAGGATAACCCAAAGCTTGGATTCCCTATTCTATCTCACCAATGGGTAGAGTGGTTATACCATCTGCATCATTAAGATGCAAAGCCTGGCGAACCAAGGCTTCAGTAACCACCCATGGACGCCCATGGACAATAGCAGTTAATGTAGTCACATTATTAAGCGTTGAGGAACTGACAGTGTTCCAAAACTTTTTAATATGAGTGACAGTGATGAGAGGAGCATGAGAAAGTGCATACCTAAGTGGAGATGCATTCAAATACGCCACCATCTGGGTGTATGATGGAAACAGAGCATCATCAGTCTCCAAATAAGCAATCATATTATGCTGACTTCTGAATCCCAATACCAAGTCACTTGGTTTAAACATAGGCGTCATTGATGTAGAAAGCTGTTTGTAAAAGGTAATAAAAGATTAATTATAGGAGAAAAGTTGTTAGACAAGAATATGAGAGTACCCTGTTTAAAAAGAAGGAGCCAAAATTATAGGAGAGATAGGCACATGTGATTTGTCAAAAATGAGGCAAGTATTTTCAAAATATAATGATGAAAATATTGAAAAGAAAATAAGTTATCTTGTGCATTAATTAAAAGTGATCAACTCCCAAAATTACGACCCTAATTTTCGTCAAAAATAACAACTGGGTATGACCCAATAAGTGTCAACGGTCAAAAAATAACCTATCAACGCCCAACGGCTATATTCTTGTCAATGTTGGAAATATCCATGTCAACGTCTAAATTGGTCACAACAACGTTTGGAAATATATCTGTCAACGTCCAAAAATAAAAATAATAAAAATGAAAAAGGACCTTAACAAAGTAATTTATCCTAGTGAAGATAACCGATAAACTGAAAATTACCATAGGGTGGCAAGCACTATCCAATCATGCACACGTGCTTATGCAAGATACATATAACAGTCCTCTAGTGTCACTTACTAACCAAGGTTCTTAACAGTTAAGTTATCTCATAAAATCCCTTGTAACTTCCCAGGAATCCCAATATAAATCATACCCAAGTCTCCCAATAGACCATTCCCAATTCTAGGCCAAAAAGTCTTGGAAGAATGCATAGTATATCAACTTTGCATACTACAGTGCCTCATGAGTTAGTAAATGATAGGTGTGAAAACACCCATCCTTTTACCACTTATTTCTGGCTAAAACAAGACCAAAACACGTATTTAATATCATTTGTTTGGAATTATGCGTGGTTTTTGTGTTTATTGTGTTTTCAGAGTCAACCGGATGAATATTGAAGAAAACATGAGATTGCACGGGTTTTATCGAAGAAAAAGACTCAAGACGAAGTCTATTGTCCAAGAGATGCAAAAGATTTGAAGTCATTGTGCCTATTTGAAGATTTATCGAAGAATAGAGCCAATGATGGAAGATTCATATATGTCGAAGAACTCGAGTCTATTAAACAAAAGATTATAAGACGAGTTGGAATTATTCACCGACACTTCTCAAAATCCGAAGTCGGAAACGTTTATTTAAAGAAACGTGAAGACTAAAGAAGAAAGAAGAAAAGAAACCCGATACCAAAGCCCATTCACAAGCCCATATCACACGCCTATATATATGATTCTACTTCACAAATTTAGAGCACTTAGTTAGTCTTAGCTTTAGTTTTTCATTTTCTCTCTAGTTTTAGAGAGAGAAAGTTCCCAACTTTCTCTCACTAATCTTCTTCTTTGTTTTCATCTTTCGAATTTAAGTTTTCTTTAATCTTTGTACTTTAGATTTCATCAATCTTATTCAAGTTAAGCTTTTGAGTTTTTAATCTTCTTCCACTTTTCTTAGTTTACTTTAATCCTTGATCCGATTGTTTAAATTCATACTGTTTGGATTTGTGGATGAGTTCGTGATCAAAGTTCAATCTTTCTTGTTTCTTTTAAGCTTTCACTCGTATAAGTTATGGGCCTTCTATGCTTATTGGCTTATTGCTTGTCTTAGCTTATTGGATTTCGGGTTTCATCAATGTTTTAGTCATTCGAAAGTTCCTTTCATAAAGTTTTAGTTTTACGTTTTTCAAAAGTTGTCTAATTTAATCTTTTTGAAGAAGTTTAAGTCCTGTTAAGATAGCTTATTGTATGTGCTTATCCAAGTTTTAGCTTTTCACCATTTTCGGATTAGTTTTGCATTTCATCGCAATATAAGGGTTATACATATTCCGACGGACTTCCTGCTTTTGATCGCAATAACCCAAGAGGGTTTTACTTTGCGATCGGTTGTCATTCCCCTTTATTCCGATCTGGGATTGCGATCGCTTATTGCGATCGCACATTCCGACGGGGTTTAAGGTCCTTTTTGAATCGAAACTCTGCCCATTTTTAGTTTATGATATTCCGATCTGACATTCCGATCTAGAACTTTCCGATAGCTACATTCCGACCGACTTCATTCCGACAGCCATCATTGCGACAGCTTTGTTTTTTAGTATTTCGATGGTGACAAACATGAACATTCCGATGGACTCCACTTTGACATTCCGATGGTTGTTGTAGTTATATTCCGATGCTTATTTCTTTGATGCATTCCGATATGAATTATTTTCAATATTCCGATAGAACAAGTTTTTAAGTATTAGTTCAATTAAGTTTTCAAAGTATTTGTCCAGTCTCTTCTTTACGTTTTCAAGCATTTACTTTTAACTTGTCAATCTAGTTTAATCTTTCAAAATTTAATTCTACTCTTCGACACTTACTTATTTGTTATTAGTTTAAAATAGATAAACAAACAAAAACCCCCTTTTATTAACCAAGAACAAATCATTCCACTTAGAGCCGTGATCAATTCGAGGATATACCGAGAACTTAATCCGAACCATAGCAAAAATCTATGTATCAAATGGCGCCGCTTCCGGCTCTTCTCATTAAGATCAACAGTTTTTTGTGAGAACTTGGATTTTGGGATCCGTTCCCCGTGAACGTTACTTTTTCATAAAAATTTTCAAAAAATCCTAAAAAATATAAAATTTTCAAAAATACAAAAAAAAAACAAACATAAAAACCAAAAATATTTCTTTGTTTTTGCCTTGTTAGTTCTTTTGCAGGTGCATGCGTACACGATCAACGTCTTATCAAGAGCCCGAGCCTCTCGAAGACTTAGACATGGCCGGTGTACAAAACAACAACAATAACCCACCTCAAAACAATAATAATAACAATAAAAATCCACCTTTCAACAACAATAATAACAACAACAATGAGCCCCTACCGGATAATCGCCCGATGATTGAACTTCTGCAAGCACATGTAGATGGTAACAATGATCCAATTGTCATACCCGCGATTGCAGCCAACAATTTTGAGCTCAAATCCGGCTTTATCCAGATGGTCTCTGCTCAACCATTCTTGGGGCGTACCATTGATGATCCACATGACCACATCAAGAGATTCCTGCAACTCACCAATACGGTCAAATTCAATGGTGTTCCACAAGAGGTAATCCGTTTACAACTTCTTCCCTTTTCTTTAGAGGGACAAGCCCGACATTGGCTTGCTAAGGAACCGCCACAGAGTATTCTTACGTGGACGGATTTGGAGACCAAGTTTATCAACTACTTTTTCCCACCCTCTCGTACTACCGCTTTGCGGAATGAAATTACCAATTTTGAACAAAAGTACGATGAGTCGTTTAGTGAATCTTGGGACCGTTTCAAAGACCTTTTGAGAAAATGCCCACAACATGGTTTTACCAAAGTGCACCAAATTAATACTTTTTATAATGGTTTAAACATGAATGACCAAGATTCACTAAACAGTGCCTCGGGGGGTAATCTTTTGGCTAAGACTTCCAATGCTGCTTGGGATATCATTGAGAATAAGTCTCGTGTGCAAACCAAGAGTGTTCGGACCAATGTCGCTAGTGCTAGTACTAGTGACAACGATAAGCGACTTGACAAAATCAATGCGCTTCTTGAATCGCTTGCTACCCAAACCGCCAGCAACACCAACAGCATCAATGCCAAAAACGATCAAGTCAATGCTGTCAGCCAACCATGTGAAATATGCGGTGGTCCTCACTCTTACACCACTTGTACCGCCACCCAAGACTATCCTTCTGAGAATGTGAATGCAACATATGGTACCTATCCTCTGGCCGCTTATCAAGCTCGTCTTAAAGGAGACCGCAACTTGCTTAGCTACCGCTCCAACAACTATCTCTCACCACCCGGTTTTACTCCTAACAACCAAAACCAACAACAAAACCTCAACCGCCCTCCTCAACAACACCAACAACAATCTCGTGGACCATACATACCACCTCACAAACAACAACATCCACCTCAAAGAAACAACCAAGTTTACCAGCAACCTACTTATCAACCACCCGCATACAATGCTCCTCCCAACCAACCCACCTCTTTACACCAAGAAGTGGAAACCTACATGAGGACTAACGATGTGATCGTGGGAAATCTTCAGCGGGAAGTGCTCAACTTGAAAGCAGACCTGGTGAAACAACGGAACGATATGAGAGCTGATATGAGAAACACTTTGGATAGTCAAACGAATGACTTAAAAAACATGATGGCTAGTTTCTTCCAAGGTAATCAACCCTCTTCTTCAGGTACTCTTCCGAGTAACACCGTTGCGAATCTAAGAGGGGAGACGAAAGCAATCACCACTCGCAGTGGCAAAGGTACCAAGGAACCCGAGCTTCCTATACCTCCACCGGTGATTATGACTAAGGAAAACGAGTCACCTGCTCCTATTCCTCATCCTTCTCCTTCCCCAATTTCTCAACCTCTTACTTCTACCCCTCCTCCACCCAAGGATGTGAGTGATCCTATTCTCCCAAAGCCTTCCTCTTCTTCCGATATACCTTATCCATCAAGGTTGAGAAAAGAGAAGCTCAAAAGCAAGGACGATATTCAGGTTTCGAACTTTCTTAAAATGTTTAAACAATTGAATTTCAACATCTCCTTCGCTGACGCTCTCGCTCATATGCCTAATTACGCGAAAATGTTCAAAGGTCTTCTTAGCGACAAGGAGAAGCTTCTTGATATTGCTAACACCCAACTTAATGAGAATTGCTCTGCAGTGCTCTTAAGGAAATTGCCAACTAAGCTTGGTGATCCGGGTCGTTTCTTAATCCCTTGAAACTTCCCGGGAGTAGAGAATTGCATGGCCCTAGCCGATCTAGGTGCCAGTATTAATTTAATGCCTCTAAGCGTTTGGAAGCAATTATCTCTCCCCGAGCTAGTCCCCACCAAAATGACTTTGGAATTGGCAAACCGTACGGTTGCTTATCCGGTGGGGATAGCTGAAGACGCCTTTGTAGGAGTCGACAAATTCAATTTTCCTTCCGATTTCGTCGTCGTCGACTACGAGATGGACCCTCGTGTGCCATTAATTGTTGGTCGTCCATTCCTGAGGACCGGTCGCACTCTCATCGATGTTGAAGCCGGTGAGCTTATCATGAGAGTGGGTGATGATAAAATCGTCTTCAACATGGGAAAGTTTTCTAAACAACCTTATTCCAACGAGTGTGTTAATTGTATTGACGTTCTGGATGAGGCTTGTGAAGAACACTTTATTGATGCTTGTAAAAATATTCCTACCTCTCTTCCCAATGTTGAGACCGTTTCCTCTATTGATTCATCACTGTCTCTATTTGGAGAAAGTGATTTCTTTTGGAAAGATCTTGAAGCCACCATGGGAGATGTGAACTTAGCAAATGACGATTCTCCCACCGATTAGGACGAAGACATGCATTTATTTGAAAACCTTCTCAAAGAAGAAAATCTTTCTCCACCATCTCCCACGGTTATTGCTATCGATGCTCCGACTTTGAAAACGCCTCCCATCGAGAATCCTCTAGATTTAGAACTTAAGGAGTTGCCACCCCATCTCGAGTACGTGTTCCTTGAAGACAACAAGAAGTCGCCTGTCATCATCGCGAAGGACTTGAAAGAAGAAGAGAAATCTCGCCTAATCGCCGTGCTTAAAGATCATAAGAAGGCAATTGCTTGGAAAATTTCTGATATCCGCGGAATTGATCCGAACTTTTGTACTCACAAAATTCTCATGGAAGATGACTTTAAACCCGCAATCCAGAGCCAAAGAAGGGTTAATCCTAAAATTCATGACGTCTCAAACAAGAGGTTATCAAACTTCTAGATGTCGGCTTGATTTACCCTATTTCGGATTCGCCGTGGGTAAGTCCCGTCCATTGTGTGCCCAAGAAGGGCAGAATAACCGTTGTTTCCAATGAACACAACGAGTTGATTCCCAATTGTCTCGTTACTGGGTGGAGAGTTTGTATTGATTATCGCAAGCTCAATGATGCCACGAGAAAAGACCAGTTTCCTCTTCCCTTCATGGATCAAATGCTCGAGCGTCTTGCGGGTAACGACTATTACTGCTTTTTAGACGGTTTCTCCGGGTATTTTCAAATTCCCATCGATCCCAAAGACCAAGAAAAGACCACATTCACTTGTCCCTATGGAACATTTGCTTACAAACGCATGCCTTTTGGTTTATGTAATGCTCCTGGGACATTCCAAAGGTGTATGATGGCTATCTTCCATGACATGGTGGAAGACACTATGGAAGTATTCATGGATGATTTCTCGGTTTATGGCGATTCTTTCTCTGCTTGCCTTACCAATTTAGAACGTATGCTTAAGCGGTGTGAAGACACTCGCCTTGTTCTTAATTGGGAAAAATGCCATTTCATGGTAAAAGAGGGCATCGTGCTAAGACACAAGATCTCCAAAGCCGGTCTCGAAGTAGACCGTGCTAAAGTCGATGTTATCGCTAAGTTGCCTCCACCTTCAACCGTGAAGGGTATGAGAAGTTTCCTTGGTCATGCGGGCTTCTACGGTCGATTTATCAAAGATTTTTCTCAAATCGCTCGCCCGATGACCCACCTCTTGGAGAAAGATACTCCTTTTATCTTTTCCACAGAGTGTCTTGAAGCCTTCAACTTGCTTAAGGATAAGCTAACTAAGGCACCCGTCTTGGTTACCCCTAACTGGGAGCTGCCTTTCGAGTTGATGTGCGATGCTAGTGACTATGCTATTGGAGCGGTTCTGGGACAAAGAGTGAACAAACACTTCCAACCGATCCATTATGTGACAATCTAACATTTTCAGGTAGTGAAATATTTTCTCGTATAATATTTTGAAACTTATTTTTGTGTTGGTTGACGAACTCACAATTTACGGATCTAAATTTGGGCTTACGTGCATAATTTGGCGTCTTTTACGACTAAACCGGAAACCTTAGGATTACGTATTTACGTTTTTGAACTCCGTTTTTTGATGAGACAATTTTTATTGGATTCGTTTTGTGACGGTGATTCATAATTTATAAAAACGTTTTTCGTAAAACGACCCGAGGGCACGCAAATCGAGAAAACTAGAATCGAGAAATACCCGTAAACTAGTGAGATGGGACAAAACACATTGTCCCACCCCACTAGCTTAATGGGACGGCATAACTTGACACCACAACACAAGGTGGCATCAAGTTTAACTTACACATAACAAGTGTAAGCATAAGCTTACATTTCAAGCCACTTTACTTTACCACTAAACCAAAACTAGCTACTTGTTTCATTTCCATCATTCTCACATGCATTCAACATCAAAAAATCTCTCAACTCCTCCCTTGTGCCGTCCTAAATAAGCCAACAAACATCCCATTTGATCTTTTCTAGCCATAAACCACATGTTTACAAGCTCTATTTAGGAGTTTTCTTGAAGCCTTGCTCATTTGGTGGCCATATTAACATCTTTGGAGGTGATTTGCTTGTGTCCTAGGGCTGATTTTCCAACCTATGTTCTTGATATTTGATGGTCTTGGAGATACTTGTTGTGTTCATCAAGTTCTTGTCTTCCTAAAACAAGAAATCCACTTGGATTGGTAAAGAAGATCATCCTCTCCATTTTTCTCTTGTTATTTTGTAAAGAACAGATGTATTTTCTTTCATTTTTTATATGTATATGATGTATATATGATGATAAAAATGTTGTGTGGGGATCAAGTGTTGATAAATATGCTTAAAAATGATGATAACTATAAGAAATGAAGCTAAAATCTTGATTATTTAGTTGGCTGTATAAAAACAGTAGATAACTAAAAGATGAACTGATAAAATTGCATGGTTTAATCCATTTACAGTAAGTAGATGATGTTATACACATGTGAGAGTTGGCCATGCAATGGAATCAAAATAATGAGTGAGATATGATCAAAACAAGTTAGGTGGTGTAATCTGAATAAGCAGTTTGTAGGGACTGTTAAGGCAACTTAAACTCAAAATGGGCAGTAGCTATAACTAAGTTATATGTAGCACATAATATGAAGATCATGCCATCCAAAAATGAGCTTCTAATTAATTATAGAACTCTAGATATGTTAAAAATGGTGAACATGAAGTTAAAAATCAGATTTTTGGAAATAATGTTTATTATTATTATATAAGCACTCACATTATAATGTATAAAATGTAAAAATATAAACCCACTAACTTATAAAACTTATTTATATAAATGTATAAAAGGTTAATTAAATGGGTAAATTATATAAATGGTGGTGAAATAATATTTATAAGTAATAAAAACTATAAACATGATTTTTACGACTTTTTCGGCTATCGCCGTAAAATTAACGTTTTTCGCCAAATAAAACTTAGACGACCAAACCCGTCTAATGTAAAGTTTATAAAAGTCATATACTGACGTATAGGTAACTAAGACAAGTAAAAACCGATAAAACCCGAACTATAAGAAATACGGACATTTAAGAGCTAACTAAACATATTGGACTAATAATTGGACTTAATAAGATAAATACTTGTAAAAAGAATTATTTGGGATTAACCCATTTGGGCCCAACATGAAAAGTATATATACTGATCATATAGGTGTAAAATGGATTAAAACAAGTTAAAGAACTTATAAAAGGCTTAATGGACTTAAAATAGGTAAAATCGGTAAAACTAGTGGACTAGTAAGACGTTACCAAAACGTAAACGCTAAAATGAGTAAACAAGGATGTATAAACCCACTTGATCATCATCATATGTACAAAATCATCATATGTATATTGTTATGTTGATAAAAGTCATTGGACCGAGTCTAAGACCGATTATTATTTATATAGGTGTCCGTGACCGAAGCACGCCCGTAGCCGATAATCCGCCTTTCATTAACAACGTGAGTTCATAGCCTCGCACTCTTTTAAATGTTTTATAAAATGATTTGTAAACCCGCGAGGGAGATAACATGCTAGATTTTTATAAAAATAGAACACAAGTAGTCCCGATTGTATGCTTAATGATATGTACCCGAATGATGCTATGACCCGATATTCGAGACTAAAAGGATTATTAGTAGTTAGGTTATGTCACTTAAAGTCCCATTAGCATGAATTGTGAACTACCGGGATTTGGTAGACGCTTATGCATTTGATAGTACTATTTGGGGACGATCACCCCAGTTCGCGCCTTGACGGTTGATCCCCGTCGTACCACATTGATTGGTAAGCGAATTTATGTATGAGAAGATTCCATAGCGTGATTTTTTTTGACGACACGCTAACTTAGATGGGCAAATTGTTTGTCGGGTTCGCGGCCCGCTGTTTTCATAGTAAGGTAACAATGTCATGCGGCTATTAATAATCCTACCTAATCTAAATAAAAATGTATCCTATATATGGTAACGACGCTATTACGATGAATATATTACCTATCATGGTAATATAGAGACTACGGTCTCATGGACGGTTTAATATGTATGCTTGATTTATATATTGCCTGACTAGCAATATGAGGACTTACTTTCGATATTATACTTGTGTTCTGATTTTAAATGATTGTAAATGATTGTTTTTATATAACGGTTTTCATTGAACTCTATGAATTCACTCGGCATTCGCTGATATGATTTTTGCATGTTTTTATCTCAGGTGCTTGAAGGTAATCCGGATGGAGATCGACTCTGATGGCCCACACTTAATATTAAAAATGTTCATTCGATCTATGTTTTGTAAACTTAATGACCTGTATAATTTGGGACCTGTTTTACGCTTTTGAAACTTTTTATCGAATGAATGTTTGTTAAACCTTGTACAACCATTTTTATGTGTTGTCTATGATTGGAGTTATTGTGCTATCCCGTAACACTCTGAAAGACCCTTCCGCTGTACCGATATGAAAAATGAGAGTGTTACAGTTTGGTACCAGAGCTCTCGTTATAGAGAACAAAGGATTTTAAAAACCAAGGTTTTGAACAAAACTTTTCAAAATCTTTTGACAATGAACATTTGAGAAAATATTTGAAAAATCTTTTGACTATAACGGTGCCAGAGATCTCCGACGTTACCAACAAGCCCTATTGAGAAGATATATATTTTGATATATATAATATAATTTATATATATGTATATATCGTGATTTCATTATGTAATTGCTTAACTAGTATGTTATCCTAATACGAGATATATATATATATGCAGATTGTCATGGCTGACCCTAATATTCCTGTAGAACACCATGCTATTCCCGAACCTAATATAGAAGATGATCCTTATTTAGACTTAGTAGATTATGATATCGATGATGAGGAGGAACTATTTGAGGATCCCGAGCCCGAGTTAGGACTAGGAGATCAGATTTCCCCTCAGGTTGACTTAGTAGAGAATGATATTGAGAATGTGGATATTGAGAATGTTGATATTGAGAATGAGGACGAGATTGGGTTAGATGATTTAGATGACGAGATTGACGACGAGGATGTCGAGGAGGATGTAGGTATAGATGTTGAGGTTGATGACGATGAGGAAGCTGAGCTTATTTATCCGTATGATGTTCCAGAGGGCGAGCCTTTGCCCCCACCAGTTTGTTTGTCTGATTCTGAGGATGAGTTACCTAGGGATGAAATGTCTGAATCATCTGAATCTGATTCTGAATCAGAGGAGGATGAGGATGACGATGCACCTGACGGTATTGATGGTATTGCTACTCGTAGACGTGAGATAGGAGAGTCGTCTAGTACTCGAGAGGCTACTCATATTGATGGTCTTGCACCATGGGCCTTGAGACGTGATCTAGATGCTTCCCGTGTTAAGAGTTGTATGCCAGAGGTTGGATTAGGTGTTGTTCAGACTCAGGTTTCTTATTTGGAGTCGAAGACAAAGGTTGGCGAGAAAGAACGAGAATTGCTTAGTTTAGATTTGAGTGATGTAGAGCGTGGATTGAATGAGGCTTTTAGGAGGTTATCGGTGTTGGAAAGTGGTGAGTATGCTGAAATGAAGAGAAAGGTGAATTCTATGGAAATTCAGTTGAGTGTGGCTCGTGCGATGCGTAAGAAAGCCGAAAAGGAGTTGAATATATCCGTGGGATGGAACAGTAGATTTTATGCCGACATGGTTGAAAGAGGAGTAATCCGTAAGCGCCCAGCTGAAGATGTGTCTAGTGATCGTCCGACGAAGATTCAGAAGACGATGGATGATGGACCATCTGTCGGTTCTCAGTAGACCAGTCTGTATTTAGTAGTGACCTTTATATCTTTTGTGCTTTTGTAGCTTTGACTGAACCGACTTGTTAGTAATAGACTTGGCACGAATCTTGATTGTATATAGTGTTAGAACTTTGATATGGGATGTACTAAGACAATACTTTTGTTTCAGATCGAATGAAATATGTATCTTGTCTTGAATTCCATATTGTGCCATATTTGTATCTTGATTATGAATTTGATCCATATTATATGAATCCTTTGTTGGATGAATGCTTAATACTTTGAAATTGTGAAATTATAGAACTATGCCACCCAAGAAGGCTGTGACTGAGGATGATGTACGTAGGATTATTACGGAGCAAGTTACCGCATCTATGACTGAATTTATGGCAAATGCTAGAAATGAAGCTGGCGGTAGTGGAGCTGGCGGTAGTGGAGCTGGCGGTAGTGGAGCTGGCGGTAGTGGAGCTGGTGGTAGTGGAATTGGCGGTACTAATGTGAATGTGAATGCTAATAATGTGAATGCTAATGCTGGAGGAAATGTAGGAGGACTTGGAACGAATGTGTAACACCCCCAAATTTGTACAACTCAATACAGCGAAAGACTAGTTGGTGTTACGGGATAGCACATTACTCACATCATAGACAACGCATAAAAATCACGTCGTTTATTTATAAAGCATTTCCATTCATAAATATCAAAGTTACATCGGTCCCAAGTCATTACATTTCATACAAAGTTTTACAAAGTAATTGAATGGAAAATATTGTTTAAGTGCGGGCCATGAATTCTTGTTGTCTTCCCGAGAATTACCTTCAAGTACCTGAGATAAAACATGTTAAAAGAAAAGGTCAGCGATAACGCCGAGTGAATTCATAGAGTTTAATAAATTCCATCAATATAATATCAGTATAAAAGTATTACTGAAAATCATTTTGTACAAATCATTTTGATAGGCCATGAAATAGCCAAAATCATTTTTTACAAATCCTTATCGAAAATCATAATATAGGCATTTGCCTTAAAAATCATTATACGAATCATTGTCGTTAAAAACACCATACAATACGTTTTGCAACGTTGTATAGATTAAATAAAACCATTATATGAATATGGTTATAAAAAGCCTTAAAAATCATTATACGAGCCAATGTCGTAAAAACGTCATACAATACGTATTACGACGTTGTATGAAAATAAAATCCGTTATATGAGTATGGTTATGAAAACCAAAACACAAACATAATATCAATAGTATGACCCTGTATTGCTAGTCAGACAATACATCGCAATTCGGAGCGTCTATTAGTATTTCGTTAATTTTGGATTATTATAAGCCGCATGACATTGTTACCTTACTAAACCAACAACGGGTAGCTAACCCGATACAAATTTTGCCCATCTAAAGTAGCGTGTCGTCACAAAGGTCACGCTATGGAAATCTTCTCATACATAAATTCGCTTACCAATCAATGTGGCACGACGGGGATCAACCGTCAAGGCGCGAACTGGGGTGATCGTCCCCGAATAGTACTATTAAATGCATAAGCGTCTACCAAATCCCGGTAGTTCACAATTCATGCTAATGGGACTTTTAGTGACATAACCTAACTTTAATAATCCATTTTATTTCATCTATCGGGTCCATTAATCATTTATCGGGTCATACAATCGGGTCATTCAATCATTCGGGTCCAAAATCAATAAACAAACAATCGGGACAAATGGTGTCCTATTTGTAAAAACTAACATGTTATCTCCCTCGCGGGTTTATAAAACCTTTATAAAAACATTTAAAAGAGTGTGAGGCTATGAACTCACGTTGATGTGGGAAGGCGGGTTATCGGCAATTCGAACTACGATACGTGCTTCAATCACGGAAACCTAGACAAATAATACTTGTCTTAGACTCATGTCCAATGACTTTATAAAAATAACAATTATGTATACATATGATGATTATATATATATGATGATCAAGTGGGTTTACATATTCTCGTTTACTCATTTTAGAGTTATGTGTTGATAACTTTTATACTAGTTTTCTCGTTTTACCTATTTACGTGTTTTAGGTCCAGTAAGCCTATTATAAGTTCTTAACTTGTATTAATCCTTTTTGTACTTATATTATCAGTACATGCACTTTCAAGTTGGGCCCAAATGGGTTAAGCTCAATAAGTTCTTTTTATGGGTGTTTATCTTATGTAGTCCAACTATTAGTTCAATATGTTTAGTTAGCTCGTAAATGTCCGTATTTCTTATAGTTCGGGTTTTATCGGTTTTTACTTGTCTTAGTTACCTATACATCAGTATAGGACTTTTATAAACTTTACATTAGACGGGTTTGGTCGTCTAAGTTTTATTTGGCGAAAAACGTTAATTTTACGGCGATAGCCGAAAAAGTCGTAAAAATCAAGTTTATAGTTTTTATTACTTATAAATATTATTTTACCATCATTTATATAATTTACCCATTTAATTAACCTTTTATACATTTATATAAATAAGTTTTATAAGTTAGGGGGTTTATATTTTTACATTTTATACATTATAATGTGAGTGCTTATATAATATTAATAAACATTATTTCCAAAAATCTGATTTTTAACTTCATGTTCACCATTTTTACCATATCTAGAGTTCTATAATGACTTAGAAGCTCATTTTTGGATGGCATGATCTTCATATTATGTGCTACATTTAATTTAGTTATAGCTACTGCCGATTTTGAGTTTAAGTTGCCTTAACAGTCCCTACAAAACTGCTTATTCAGATTACACCACCCAACTTGTTTTGATCATATCTCACTCATTATTTTGATTCCATTGCATGGCCAACTCTCATATGTGTATAACATCATCTACTTACTGTAAATGGATCAAACCATGCAATTTTATCATTTCATCTTTTAGTTATCTACTGTTTTTATACAGCCTATTATTTAAACAAGATTTACCCATTTTTACTTATAGTTTTTCATCTTTTTATCCATGATTATCAACAACAAATCCCCACATAACATTTTTATCATCATATAATCATCATAAATATATACAATAGGAAATAAAATACACGTTTACATAATCAAAATAACAAGAAGATGAGGAGGACAATCTTTATACCACCAACTTGATGTAGGTTATGAGTTTGACATGGTTTTGGATGGAGAAACTTATGATGCACCTGATGGTTTAAGATCATCATAACAATTATAAAAACCCTAACATAGATCAAAGAGCATACAGCGGAAGCAGATTAACAAGATCTTTAAATAACACAATTATAATTAATCAAGGCTAGGGTTACATACCTTTTCCTTAGCAGAACGATCACCGGTAAAATAGATCAAGAACACCACCAGGATGTAATCTAAAATAAGATCACACCACGATCTTGTACACACGTGATACAATGAGCTAATCGTGAGTCTAGCACAAACAGAACCGAGCCTTCCAAGTCTATGGAAGATCTACCCAACAACCCTAGAGAGGGGCTAGGACTAGATCTAAAATAGCTTATAGAAAATCAAAGAAGAACCCTAATAAGGGTGTGTTTGGCCGGCGGTTAGAGCAAAGAAAAGAGAGAATGGAGTGAAAAATTATGAGGCTTTAGGTTTGTTTATATACACCTTGGAAAACTTCTCTTCCAAGGTTAAACAAGATAAAGCAACAAAATCTTTTCCCTTCTTCCTTGTCTCCTCTATTTAGGCCGGATATAACATGTGCTAAAAGGGGGTTTCCAGAACTTTCTGACACCTTCTTTTAGCTTCTTTAATATTCTATAACGATCGTTTAAAACTTAACCTTTAATTACTTAACGGTCGTTAGCTGCAGTTTGATTTAATAAATATAATAAATATATTTAATAAATAAATTAACTCTTCACGTAATGTGTGCAATCCCGTGATCTCAAGTTCGAACCTATCACACGACTATCGATTTAACGTCCATAAACTTTCAGCTCCCACTTGGACAAAATTCGAATGTCGTGATCACATTGATTAGCGTCTAGTTACACTAACAATGTCACTAGTACAACTCGAGTAAGGCTTCCTGGACAAAACCTTTTAATGATATATAATCATTATTATTATCCTCTCATTTCAAATACATTGTTAATAAGGATATGGATCTTAGTCATTCCTTCATTAACTATTCTGTTTCTCGTTTACGGATATAGCAAGATTACCAAAACACATTTGGGTGTGGCCACACAAACATCTTACTATTCCCCCGAGGGGCCCAGTTGTATTTATACTTCAAACAATAATTTGAAGGAAACGAATCCCATTTCGACTACAAGCAAAACACATGAACTTCGCAACACTTCTGAAAATAACCCTTATGACTACCAGTTACGTTTAGCGTTAGGTTACCTTATAGAAATGTACTATATTCAATGCAGTTTTCTGGCATCTCAGGTCTAAGGATAACTGTTTATGATTTACTTAATGACAAAAATCCATAAAGTAAAATCACATAGTTGGGATAAGTCCAATATTTGATCCATCAAATATCATCCAAAATTGACCAATATACTTTCAAGTATACTCTGTCACTATTTTGAATTGTCTTAATTTAATAATACTCCCATATTATTAATCGACAACGGACATTTAGAAACATCAAAATGTTCATGGATTAAAACATGTAAAATAGGATACAAAATCAAATAATAGACAAATAAACGAAATCCAATCTTTATTTCATCAATTCAATAATGTCTTACATCCTTTATCCAAATACTAATCAACAGATTTATTGCATGAATTCGCTAGCTAGTTGCAGCCCAATTGCCTTGGCATGCTTAACTACCTTTGGCCTAGACAAAGCCTTAGTAAAAGGATCAGCTACGTTATCATCTGTGTGAACTTTTATTAATTTTATTTCTCGAGCTTCAACTTGTTCTCGAACGTAGTGATATCTACGTTTAAAGTGTCTGGCGCCCTTCATGACTCCAGGGTCATTGGCGAATATTATTGCCGCAGAGTTGTCGCAATAAATATCAATAGGTTCTTTAATTGAAGGCATCACTCCAAGATCTCCAATAAACTTCCTAATCCAAACAGCTTCCATTGCAGCTTCTGAAGCGGCCATGTACTCAGATTGAGTCGCATGCATAGCAATGGTTTTCTGCTTACTGCTCTTCCAGTCAACTGCTCCTCCATTGATGACAAACACGTAACCCGTCTGAGACTTCGTATCGTCTTTATCACATTGCCAGGACGCATCACAGAATCCTGTTACATTCAATTCTGTGTCTGGTTTACCCCCGAATACCAAAAACATATCTTTCGTACTTCTCAAATACTTCAGAATATGCTTAACAGCAGTCCAGTGGGACTTCCCTGGATTCTGTTGGTATCTACTGACCAAGTTCTGAGCAAACGCCACATCGGGCCTTGTGCATCTTACAGCATACATAATAGATCCTACAGCCGAAGCATAAGGCACCTTCTTCATGTAAGCCACCTCTTCAGGTGATGATGCATCTTTCTCATGACTTAACTCATGCTTAACCTCCATCGGTAAGAAACCTTTCTTAGAGTTATGCATGTTATATTTCTTCAATATCTTATCAATATAAGCATCTTGGCTAAGACCAATTAACCGTCTACTCCTATCTCGATAGATCTTAATTCCTAGAATATATGCAGCATCTCCCAAATCTTTCATAGAGAAGCATTTACCAAGATAATCCTTAACTTCCTTAAGTCTTGGAATGTTACTTCCCATGATCAATATGTCATCGACATATAGAATTAGGAACACTACATTACTCCCACTAGCTTTGCGGTATACACATGGCTCATCACGATTTTGAATAAATCCAAACTTTTTGATTTCTTCATCAAATCGCTTATTCCATTGACGTGATGCTTGCTTCAAACCATAAATAGACCTTTGAAGTTTGCACACGCGTTTTGGAAATTTAGGATCAACATACCCTTCCGGTTGTTGCATATAGATGTCTTCATCTAAGCGACCGTTCAAGAAGGCAGTTTTAACATCCATTTGCCATATCTCATAGTCATAGTATGCTGCTATAGCTATGAGAATCCTAATAGCTCGTAAGTCTGCTACAGGAGAAAACGTCTCCTCGTAGTCTATGCCAAAAGTTTGAGTAAAACCTTTAGCCACTAAACGTGCTTTGTAGGATTGTACATCACCATCCATGTCAGTTTTCTTCTTATAGATCCACCTATTTTTCACTACTTTAGCATTTTTAGGTGCGTCCACAAGAATCCAAACATCATTGATTTCCATGGATTTCATTTCCTCATTCATCGCAACTATCCATTTTGACTTTTCTGGATCAGACATTGCGGATCGATAGTTAGCAGGTTCACCAAGATCCCCTACTTCCTCCTCATCATCCTCTATGTAAAGACATAGTTTGTCCGGCGCACGTATAGTCCTTTGAGACCTACGTGGAGGAATTAATTCCGGTGGAACACTCAGACTTTCTGGTTCTACAGGAATTTCATCGCTAGTATTTTCAGAAGGCAATGTATCTTCTTGAATTTCTTCAAGATCATAATCTCTCCCACTGAATTCTTGATCTACAAGATCATTTTCAAGGAAGTTTCCATACCGAGCCACAACTATCTTGTTCTCAGCCGGATAATCAAAGTAGTAACCCATAGTTTCCTTAGGGTAACCTACAAAGATACATTTTACTGAGCGTTGTTGGAGTTTATCTCCAGAGTCACGTTTCACATACGCCTCACAACCCCAGACTTTCAAATAAGACAAATATGGCTTCTTGCCATGCCATAGTTCATATGGTGTCTTATCAACCTTCTTTGTGGGAACCTTATTCAGAATACGAACAGCAGTTTCAAGAGCATAATCCCAAAAAGATAATGGTAAAGTTGTAAGATTAAACATAGATCGTACCATATCCAATAATGTACGATTTCTCCTTTTAGATACACCATTTTGTTGTGGAGTATACGGAGAAGTAAGTTTCTGAACAATTCCATTCTCACTTAAATAATCTTTAAACTCTTGACTTAAATATTCACCACCACGGTCAGAACGAAGAGCTTTAATCTTCTTTCCCAGTTGTAACTCTACTTCGGCTTTAAACGTTTTGAATGTTTCAAATACCTCATGTTTATGCTTAAGTAAATAAACATAACCATAACGGCTATAATCATCCGTAAACGTCAAGAAGTAGCTAGCACCTTTCCTTGACACATGTCTAAGTGGTCCACACACATCAGTATGTATCAAACCAAGTAGTTCAGTAGCCCTTTCAATATTGCTATTAAAAGGTTTCTTGGTCATCTTCCCAGAGATACAAGATTCACATTTATCAAATGATTCATCATTAATATTTTCCAAAAGCCCATCACGTTGAAGCTTTTGTATGCGAGTCTTCCCAATGTGGGCAAGTCTACAATGCCAAAGATAAGAAGAGTTCTTGTCTAACTTACTCTTCTTATTCATGCTAAAAACAGAATTATTTTTCCTCTTGGGATTTATATCATGCATGTTAATTTCAAAAACACCATTCACAGAAATTGCATCAAAATAGAATAAACCATCTTTGAAAACAGAAATTCTATTATTATCAATCGTGTGAGTAAATCCAAGATCCAACATACTAGAAAAGGAAATAACACCCCTAACAATTGTAGGTGCATAATGACAATTATTTAAAGACAGTACTAAACCCGAAGGTAAAACTAATTTAAATATTCCTATAGCTTCAACTGCTGCTTGTGCGCCATTGCCCACTTGCAGAAATTGTTCCCCATAGGTAAGTCTCCTCTTCAACTCAAATCCCTGCAGGGTATTACAAATATTAATACCACATCCCGTATCATATACCCAGGAGTTTGATTTGTATGAAAGATTAAATAACTCTATCATAAATAAGTTACCAGAAGATGGTGCTGCAGCAGCTTGCTCAGCCTTCTTCTTGTGTTCTACCATTTCATGGAGATAGAGAGAGCAATTCCTCTTCCAGTGTCCAGTCATCTTGCAGTGGTGACAAGTCTCATCTTTCAGAGATTTCTTAGCAAAGTTATGCTTCGGTTTTGATGTAGTCGCAACTTGCTTGCTCTTATCAACCTTGCCTTTGCCTTTCTGCTTCTTATTCCCTTGCGGTTTTGGTTTCGACACTCTACCCTTTTGTACATAAAGTACTTGAGGAGTAGCAGTGGGTGCCTTATCTTTCAAACCCTTTTCAAAGTCAATGAGCATTGCATGCAAATCATTAACTGTCTTCCCCGTGCAATGCATATTATAGTTACGAACGAAATCACCGAAGTCCTTATTAAGGGACCTATTGATCAAGTTAATAGCCATATTATGATCGAAGGGTTGTCCTAGTGCGATGAGTTGTTCCATATAACCCCTCATCTCCATGTAATGTGCACTTACGGACTTTCCAGGAGCTTGCTTGCAACTATGTAGAGCATCAACCAGATCATAGATCTCTACAGCTTGTGGCGTTTCATACACTGCCTTGAGTTCATCAAGCATCTGCTTAGGATGAAATAGCTCATACTTCCTTTGAAGTGATGGAGCCATTCTCCCTAACATTACAGCAGCCACCTCATGGTGCTTCTTAATGTTAGCAGCGTGGTGAAGCCTTTCCGCATCAGTTGCTCCTTCAGCAAGATCCTCCGGAAAAGGAGTTTCCAAGATATTGATGGTACCCGCTGCTCTCAGAACAATTCTTAGTGAGTGGTACCAATCATTGAAATTAGGGCCAGTAAGTTCAGGCCGTTTAAAAAATGCTTTGAACGCCGAGCTTATTGTCAGATTGTTTTCGGGTTGAGCCATTTCTACAGAAATAAGTTCAAACATTAGTATTTTCGATAATAAAATTCAAGAAAATAAATTACCCCGGTAATAAAACCATAGTATTTCCTTGAAAAACTAGAATCCATATTGACATAGATTTATCACATCAGTTGATCTGCTAGTGACAAATGTATTCAACATAGTAACTTGTCGAACAATAATTGCCAAATCATATTGCAATTTCTAGATATGTCAGGGATTTACATTGCCAAAACTTTTGCATTGTAAACATGTTTTATCCCTTCTTTATGCCTTAAGTTTCCAGTTCTCACTGAGTAACTCAATTAAGTCGACTAATCTAAAGAACGTAAAACCTTCATGTGCAATCTTATTCAGTCATGAAGTTTTCTCTCCATTACAACATCGTCCGATATCTTATATGACGACAATTGTAACTTCAAGTGTTCGTCAATTAGAGGGCATATGACTTAAATTTTTTAGGGTATAGATTTTGGTGTCAAAATCATGTATGGAGAAGCATGCATACATCTCCATAGCATAAGTTTAATAAAACGTTTAGTAAACTTTTTGGTGAGACTAAAAGTTCATCATATATTTGCAAGTTGAGGTATTGGTTAAACCAAACAACCTTAAAGAATTATACCAATAACAACCGTAGGTAATTCCAATTTTGACGCACAGGCGAGCCGGGAATTTGGTCAGCGTAAAAGCATAGCACCTCCTTCCTTAACCGGGTACTTGACCAGCGGTGCGTTATACCCACTTTATAGTTTGTCAAAATTGAGTAGGCCGTTAAGTTGCTATTGCAATTCTAATCAACACAAATCATATGTAATTTAGGTCTCAAAACAATTCATTAATTTTGATAAGATTTAGTCCATATTATTTTTCTTAAAAAAAATTACCCTTGTTTACAACATACAAAAAAAAAACGCATGAAAACAAGTAGTACAAAAAAAAATTAAATCAAATAGCCACATGCAAACAATTTATTCAAAGAACATAAAATCTAGGGTTTTTATGAACATAAAAAGTCTTCCCTAATTTTAAAACTTTGAATCAAATGAAGCAAATAGCAATCAAAATTATATGATCCGTAAAAACATGCATGTTTATTACGGATCTTCCATATTCTCTTAACAATTAAAACTAGTACGGATCGTAACCACACATGACATAACAATTAATTCATGCATAAATCTAAAGTGAATTACCATGTAATTTTAGGGTTTACAAAAAATTTTTTTTTTTTTATATATAAAAAAAACGGCAAAGCCATTTTTAAACAAAAAAACTAATTTTTAATAAAACCTAAAAACAACATGTAATTTTAACACAAATCATATTAGTTAAAAAAAACTTTAGATCTTGATAATTATAATCATGTTAAAACGGCTCTCGATGCCACTGATGGTTTAAGATCATCATAACAATTATAAAAACCCTAACATAGATCAAAGAGCATACAGCGGAAGCAGATTAACAAGATCTTTAAATAACACAATTATAATTAATCAAGGCTAGGGTTACATACCTTTTCCTTAGCAGAACGATCACCGGTAAAATAGATCAAGAACACCACCAGGATGTAATCTAAAATAAGATCACACCACGATCTTGTACACACGTGATACGATGAGCTAATCGTGAGTCTAGCACGAACAGAACCGAGCCTTCCAAGTCTATGGAAGATCTACCCAACAACCCTAGAGAGGGGCTAGGACTAGATCTAAAATAGCTTATAGAAAATCAAAGAAGAACCCTAATAAGGGTGTGTTTGGCCGGCGGTTAGAGCAAAGAAAAGAGAGAATGGAGTGAAAAATTATGAGGCTTTAGGTTTGTTTATATACACCTTGGAAAACTTCTCTTCCAAGGTTAAACAAGATAAAGCAACAAAATATTTTCCCTTCTTCCTTGTCTCCTCTATTTAGGCCGGATATAACATGTGCTAAAAGGGGGTTTCCAGAACTTTCTGACACCTTCTTTTAGCTTCTTTAATATTCTATAACGATCGTTTAAAACTTAACCTTTAATTACTTAACGGTCGTTAGCTGCAGTTTGATTTAATAAATATAATAAATATATTTAATAAATAAATTAACTCTTCACGTAATGTGTGCAATCCCGTGATCTCAAGTTCGAACCTATCACACGACTATCGATTTAACGTCCATAAACTTTCAGCACCAAGACCATCTTCAACATCACCAATCTTCATGAATACCTTGTGGAAAATCAGCCCTACTACTCCATGAAAACTCCTCCTTGGATGTTATAACTTGCACCAATCTTCATCTTTTTGAATGGAGATTAACATATGTTAATTATAACATATGTTTATGGTTAAATTTTGTATGAATGTGGTGTTTTGGTTGAGCATATGGGACGGCAACCATGAGAGAGGGAGGAGAAAATGAAGTTGTTTGCATGTTGTGAGAATGAATGAGTGGTTTTGGTGTAGATGGTTTTAATGGATGGGAAGCTTAACTTGTAAGCTTGGTTATAAGTGTAAGATGTGTTAGCTAAACTTGACACCTCATGGGTGTTAGTTAGCTTGTTTTGGCCGGTTTTGGGGGTGGGACAAGTGTCCCACTTGTCTCATCCCATTTATTTACGGGTACTCCTCGATTCTAGTTTCCTCGATTTGTGTGCCCTCGGGTCATTTTACGAAAGACGTTTTTATAAATTATGAATCACCGTCACAAAACGAATCCAATAAAAATTGTCTCATCGAAAACGGAGTTCGAAAACGTAAATACGTAATCCTAGGGTTTCCGGTTTAGTCGTAAAGGACGTTAAAATAAAATCGTAAGTCCTAATCTCTTCTCGTAAATTTGTGAGTTTATGAACCAACTCAAATTTAAAACTCCAAAATAATATTCACGGATAAATTTATTTTCTGAAAGGTCGGACTGTCACCAAAGACGGTGTATGTAAACGTAAGCACGTAACGTTGAATCCTCCGGTTTAGACGTAGTCGATGCTACTTCAAGACGTAAATCCAAGTTTCTTCCCAAAAATAAGTGAGTTCATATTGTAACATTAAAATAATATTTGAGAATAATATTTGAGAATAAAATATCAATCGTAAATTGACGGATTGTCACAGCATTTACCCCTAAACAGGATCTTTGTCCTCAAAGATCATCTTACTACTCGCTTCTTATAGAGTTAAAGCCATGTGGGTATTTCTTCCACATTCGGTCTTTTCTCACAAGTGTAATCCATTATAATACGCGAGTTTCATCAAACATAACTACGGGAATAAGATCAGGCTAAATGTTGACTTACTTTCTCTATCCATGATGTTCACGAGTTTCTGATGAATGCAACTTTTCGCCGATCTAAGCTCTATTAAGAAGAATTCAGATTTTAACTTGATAGATATTCCATCAAGTTCGATATACGAAACATAATTCACGCAGTCTTTGAAGTCCTAGGGTAGATCCAGCTTATATGCCTTTCAATCCCAACTTTTTCATCATCTCAATGGTCCCAAGCAACGGGGACTTATATCCCATGATTTGTCAGATCATGAATTCATTTTTCCAAGGTTAAAAATTGTGGCATAACTTCGCTACCCATTTGGCACTTCAAGATCTGCATTTCACATTCACATAACCTCTTGCCCACTACCGGCAATCAATAATCAAATCCTAATTTCAACAATCATTTCAGATTTCACGGGTCGGGTATTTTGCAAGGTTAGGTTCGCCATCATAGGAAACCTTAAACCTAAAAGACATGTCCACTTCACAATGGATGTATGTCGGGTGTCTTTATCTCAACTCTTGCTTACAGATGCTCTAAGATTTAGATCCTAACAAGATTAGATCTCGATCCTAATACGATAATTATCAATGATAATCTCTCCAAAGGAAAACGATTATACAGTCTATTATCAAAGGTCAATCATTCAAACATAGAACAACGCTTATAGTAATTTGTATCGTTACTTTACCTCGTCCCTTCGATTGGGGTGGTACATAGTACTCTCTTCAAGGTTCGTTCTCAATGATTTCTGAGCAGATCTCTAGAAATTCGATGCGAAGCGAGGATCTTGATAAAGATGTTCGATACAGGCACACTATGTTTACATAACTCTTTTGTATTTATCATTAACGGGAATGATATTAGCAGATTTGGGCAGTCTGTCGACGATGAACCAAATCGAATCAAATTCAGATGATGACCTTTGCAATAGTTAGACGCTTACTAATGTATGAGGCGATGTCTGCCTTCATAATTTGCCATTAGCACAACTTCTTCAGACAAAGATATTTTTAGTCGTAAATGACATAAATAGAATACTTATACTTACAAATTCCTACATAACTATATCTCACAATCTCCATATTTAGGCAACCATAAGTGGCCTTTTATACATTTAACGCTATCGGCTTCTCAATTCTAATGGTTCACATTAGACGCGAACTCCTTTTATTATCTATATTATCCTTTTTACAAACATCGTTTATTTTTATATCGTTCGGCAATTTTATTTTGCACCTTCATTTTTAAGGAACATGTCCTAACTGGTTCTTTATCTTTTCTACATAATGCGTCGGTATCTATATTCACTTCTCATGATGATATAATTATCATGTCCACAATTCACTCAGATATTCTTTCTATATTATGCGTCGGTAATTACGTTCACTCTGCTGATGAAATAAATATCACAACCGTATTTATTCAAAATTCTTTCTTCATATCTTCTATGTTTTAGTTTCGTCTTTACTATCATTTTTATCCGTTTTACTCAATCCGTCGTTTAAAGCGTCGATAATTATTATAATTAATTAAATAATTATTAGTTAATTTTTATGAAGCGTAAACGTAAAAGTTTTAAATTTCCTCAGTTTGTTCAATTATATAGAAATGTTCAAAATAAATTTGAATTTAATTAACACGATTTTTGTTGATTTATCGAAAATATTTAATAAGATCCGTAAATGTTCGAAAAACCTTTGTTTATACTTTGGTCAAAGTTTTCTTAGTTGAAAAGCAAAATTTTCGTTTCAAATTTTAAGTCATGGTTTAAATGTTTCCTCAATCCCTCTTAGGATGTCTTGAGGTATGCACAAACATTTACCCCTAAACAGAAGTTTAGTTAAATGGTTTGTGTATAAGGGAATAATCCCTTAAAATCCTTTGTTAAAACATTTGTCAAAACATATTTCCATTCATTTTTGGTAAAATCCAAAGTTATAAAAGGGCTCTTAATTTTTGAAAAGTCAGTTTATATTCCATTATCTATTAATCACATAGTCAAATCATGTAAAGGTTCAAGTCTTTAATCATGTGTTAATTATTCAAGGTTCAGGTTTACACTGTTCGGCCAATTCAGGGCAGTCTATAAATAATTATTAACTCCTTATTATTCTTATATACAAACAATTGGTCCTTAGTGATCACGAGCATGAATTTATCAAATTACAGCCTACACACGTGATTCACCAAATTATGAATGCTACTTGTGCATTGATCAATCCAAACGACATCACATGAAACTCATAATGTTCATTACAAGTACCGGATGTAGTGATCGGAATACATAATCTTTTTCGCAGATGCGAAGTTGATGATAACTATGCCGTGGATCAAAAACCTTGTAAATGATCGAACAAATCTTCCATTTCGAGTTATGGATATCGTTTTCGATTGTCAATTTACTCAGTTCACAGTAATCTATAAATATAAGGAATGATAACACCATAGCTCTTCGGGATGACAGGCTTGGTATAATAAAATCATTCTCCGACAACTCTCTCAGTTGTACGGTAATTCCTTAAATTCAGATGGTGCTGTCGTACAGTGCACAAGTCACAGGTGCAGCACCGGGAATATAATCAATACCAATTTCAACTTGCCTTAATGGCGAAAGTCTAGGTAATTTACCAACAAATACTTACTAAAGTTTCAGATAACATAAACATCTTTTAATAAATTCATATTAAGTTCTTCTAGATTATAATATCTATAACTAGTTCACAACAATTCGTGGTAATATTTCAAGTCTTAATACAGGATATGGTCATCCATCAAGAATTATTTAGATCACTTTCGATAGTCAACATCTTATCATTTAGGGGAATTCAATTCGAGTTCCCGTCAATTAAGACAATGTCGTCATGTCATAATCAATCAATCCATTCTACTGGCACTATCAACTTTCCAGTTTTATTGCCGTCGATAAGATGTGAACTTCTCAAAAGACTAATAATAACTCATAATCCTTCACAAATTCAGGGATATTAGGATACATAACTAACCTTAAAAGAGTAAGGTCAACGCATAATCTATGCGAGAGAATTTCAAATCAGATACAGACGAAAACATTTAACGAATAGGAATACATCCCATGTTTTCATAATTTGAGTACGCATTCGAAAGCTCCTCGGATCGTTACCCAGGTCATTCAAATGAAATCAACTCAAAAGAAATGATAGGATCGTCGATACATCCAGTCGGGTATCAACATTCGATAATCAAATACTTTTCCTAAGAATCTCACTACGGGAGAATTGGACAAGAAAGAATTGTCAACTGTCAAATAAGACAATTTCCTCAGATGAGTAAATTCGACTCAGAAGAATAGATGCTACAGGCACATATGTAGGTGTCCCTAACATATGTCCTTATTTTTCACTTCTTGCAGATCTCATAATTTTTAATCTTTCACAATGTTCAAAGAAAATTTAGTGCTTATTAATCAGTTTTATGGTGACTACTAATCAGCCTTGCATGGTCCATTCCAAATTGTATGTAGGCGCGCAACTATATACAATTTCAAGATTAACGATGCAATACTCAGTTCGTCAAAATTTTATCATTATGTTTATAATAAAAACATTTTCATGCTTAATTCTTAAATAAGAATCAAGAATAAATTTACAAAGATTTTCTTTGTGATGAAAAGAATTAAGTTTTTCCAAAGTGTTTCATAAACAGCTTCATTTGGATATTAATCACTTATAAGTCTCACTTTGAATAATCCTTATTGTGTTGAAAATTAAATTTTCTCAAAGGATACCGTTTTAACTTTATAAAAACAATGTGTCATCTGCAAAAGAGTGATGAAGAGTTGGTTACCAAGAACTAAACTACAATATGATAGGAGATGAGCTTTAGCCAAATTATCATGAGGTTCATGATCTCGATGGCACTCAAAAGAATAATCCACAACGTAACTCAATTCAAGATGAGTACTTGTTCAATGGTTGCATCACTATTGCGAACATTAGGATGAAGCAATAAAAGATAGATAACATCGATACATGTAGAATTTAGCAATCAGAGGTAGTCCTTTCATTAATCACAAATAACTCAAAATTGTACCGTAACACATTACGTGTTACTATGTCATACAACTCTCAGAACTCATCCTACCAACTGATGTCTCAGTTAAGTTAGGGATTATTTTTAAAAGATACCACAATGAATACTAATGTACAAGAGTCATTAGGTGTTCCACATGTCCCAGAAGATCCTTCGATCTCAATTCAGAAGAAGATTTCTTCAATTTATTTCTTGGATACTGGACATCCTCGTTAGTGGACAATGGCAAAGGAACAACCCTTAACACGAATCAACAATCAATTAAAACCTTATAATTCAATCACAAAACTTAACGACTTCTATTAAAAATCTCATATTCCATATGGGTTAAATTTTACTTTATCCAAGTTTCAACCAATTTTATACTCAAGTCGATATCCTACTTCATTCTCCAATACTTTCAATCTTATTCTTCGGCCTTGTAAAGGCAATACAATCTCAATATAAATCAACACTTAATTTCCAATCCTATAACTCCTTTATCAAATAATTATCAAATGAGTCATTAATATGAAATGACTTGATCATTCAACTTAGACTTCTCGGAAAGGTATTAGTGGCATGAGGCTTTTGGGTAATGGTTCCAATAACAGCCTCAAGTGCAACATTCACCCTTTCGATTTCAAATTTAAGAATCGGATGACAACGAATCAGATGACATCTTTCTAGGTGGTAACGTTTTGTCAAACTCCACTCTATAAGAAAAGATCGTCATGACATCGATATCAGATTTAATCTCGCCAATTCTTTTTCAATATCACAATCAACTAATATCCACATTTCTACGAATATCAACCATTTGTTGGGATCATAAATATCCACAACTTGGTTTAGATCTAGGATAGCTAGAATTCCTACGAGAATAGCTTCGATAAATTTACTAGGGAATTTAGGGTTACTTGTGACAATCTACGTCGTATAAATACCTAGTATAAAAATCAAAATAATCATCAAACAATCATGTAATAAAATTACATCATATATATATAATCCAAGTTATATATATATATTAAAATAACACTTCTCAGTCTTGGCCTTGTCGGTAACTCGGGAATTCTTCGGCACCGTTATAGTCAAAAGATTTTTAGACATTTTTAGAAAAATGTTTATAGTTAAAAGATTTTAAAAAGTTTTATTCAAAACCTTCATTTTAAAAATCTTTCGTTCTCTATAACGTGAGCTCTGATACCAAACTGTAACACCCCCAAATTTGTACAACTCAATACAGCGGAAGACTAGTTGGTGTTACGGGATAGCACATTACTCACATCATAGACAACGCATAAAAATCACGTCGTTTATTTATAAAGCATTTCCATTCATAAATATCAAAGTTACATCGGTCCCAAGTCATTACATTTCATACAAAGTTTTACAAAGTAATTGAATGGGAAATATTGTTTAAGTGCGGGCCATGAATTCTTGTTGTCTGCCCGAGAATTACCTTCAAGTACCTGAGATAAAACATGTTAAAAGAAAAGGTCAGCGATAACGCCGAGTGAATTCATAGAGTTTAATAAATTCCATCAATATAATATCAGTATAAAAGTATTACTGAAAATCATTTTGTACAAATCATTTTGATAGGCCATGAAATAGCCAAAATCATTATTTACAAATCCTTATCGAAAATCATAATATAGGCATTTGCCTTAAAAATCATTACACGAATCATTGTCGTTAAAAACACCATACAATACGTTTTGCAACGTTGTATAGATTAAATAAAACCATTATATGAATATGGTTATAAAAAGCTATAAAAATCATTATACGAGCCAATGTCGTAAAAACTTCATACGTCTTACGACGTTGTATGAAAATAAAATCCGTTATATGAGTATGGTTATGAAAACCAAAACACAAACATAATATCAATAGTATGACCCTGTATTGCTAGTCAGACAATACATCGTAATTCGGAGCGTCTATTAGTATTTCGTTAATTTTGGATTATTATAAGTCGCATGACATTGTTACCTTACTAAACCAACAACGGGTAGCTAACCCGATACAAATTTTGCCCATCTAAAGTAGCGTGTCGTCACAAAGGTCACGCTATGGAAATCTTATCATACATAAATTCGCTTACCAATCAATGTGGCACGACGGGGATCAACCGTCAAGGCGCGAACTGGGGTGATCGTCCCCAAATAGTACTATTAAATGCATAAGCGTCTACCAAATCCCGGTAGTTCACAATTCATGCTAATGGGACTTTTAGTGACATAACCTAACTTTAATAATCCATTTTATTTCATCTATCGGGTCCATTAATCATTTATCGGGTCATACAATCGGGTCATTCAATCATTCGGGTCCAAAATCAATAAACAAACAATCGGGACAAATGGTGTCCTATTTGTAAAAACTAACATGTTCTCTCCCTCGCGGGTTTATAAAACATTTATAAAAACATTTAAAAGAGTGCGAGGCTATGAACTCACGTTGATGTGGGAAGGCGGGTTATCGGCAATTCGGACGTACGGTACGTGCTTCAATCACGGAAACCTAGACAAATAATACTTGTCTTAGACTCATGTACAATGACTTTATAAAAATAACAATTATGTATACATATGATGATTATATATATATGATGATCAAGTGGGTTTACATATTCTCGTTTACTCATTTTAGAGTTATGTGTTGATAACTTTTATACTAGTTTTCTCGTTTTACCTATTTATGTGTTTTAGGTCCAATAAGCCTATTATAAGTTCTTAACTTGTATTAATCCTTTTTGTACTTATATTATCAGTACATACACTTTCAAGTTGGGCCCGAATGGGTTAAGCCCAATAAGTTCTTTTTATGGGTGTTTATCTTATGTAGTCCAACTATTAGTTCAATATGTTTAGTTAGCTCGTAAATGTCCGTATTTCTTATAGTTCGGGTTTTATTGGTTTTTACTTGTCTTAGTTACCTATACATCAGTATAGGACTTTTATAAACTTTACATTAGACGGGTTTGGTCGTCTAAGTTTTATTTGGCGAAAAACGTTAATTTTACGGCGATAGCCGAAAAAGTCGTAAAAATCAAGTTTATAGTTTTTATTACTTATAAATATTATTTTACCATCATTTATATAATTTAACCATTTAATTGACCTTTTATACATTTATATAAATAAGTTTTATAAGTTAGTGGGTTTATATTTTTACATTTTATACATTATAATGTGAGTGCTTATATAATATTAATAAACATTATTTCCAAAAATCTGATTTTTAACTTCATGTTCACCATTTTTACCATATCTAGAGTTCTATAATGACTTAGAAGCTCATTTTTGGATGGCATGATCTTCATATTATGTGCTACATTTAACTTAGTTATAGCTACTGCCCATTTTGATTTTAAGTTGCCTTAACAGTCCCTACAAAACTGCTTATTCAGATTACACCACCCAACTTGTTTTGATCATATCTCACTCATTATTTTGATTCCATTGCATGGCCAACTCTCACATGTGTATAACATCATCTACTTACTGTAAATGGATCAAACCATGCAATTTTATCAGTTCATATTTTATTTATCTACTGTTTTTATACAGCCTATTATTTAAACAAGATTTACCCATTTTTACTTATAGTTTTTCATCTTTTTATCCATGATTATCAACAACAAATCCCCACATAACATTTTTATCATCATATAATCATCATAAATATATACAATAGGAAATAAAATACATGTTTACATAATCAAAATAACAAGAAGATGAGGAGGACAATCTTTATACCACCAACTTGATGTAGGTTATGAGTTTGACATGGTTTTGGATGGAGAAACTTATGATGCACCAAGACCATCTTCAACATCACCAATCTTCATGAATACCTTGTGGAAAATCAGCCCTACTACTCCATGAAAACTCCTCCTTGGATGTTATAACTTGCACCAATCTTTATCTTTTTGAATGGAGATTAACATATGTTAATTATAACATATGTTTATGGTTAAATTTTATATGAATGTGGTGTTTTGGTTGAGCATATGGGACGGCAACCATGAGAGAGGGAGGAGAAAATGAAGTTGTTTGCATGTTGTGAGAATGAATGAGTGGTTTTGGTGTAGATGGTTTTAATGGATGGGAAGCTTAACTTGTAAGCTTGGTTACAAGTGTACGATGTGTTAGCTAAACTTGACACCTCATGGGTGTTAGTTAGCTTGTTTTGGCCGGTTTTGGGGGTGGGACAAGTGTCCCACTTGTCTCATCCCATTTATTTACGGGTACTCCTCGATTCTAGTTTCCTCGATTTGTGTGCCCTCGGGTCGTTTTACGAAAGACGTTTTTATAAATTATGAATCACCGTCACAAAACGAATCCAATAAAAATTGTCTCATCGAAAACGGAGTTCGAAAACGTAAATACGTAATCCTAGGGTTTCCGGTTTAGTCGTAAAGGACTTTAAAATAAAATCGTAAGTCAATCTCTTCTCGTAAATTTGTGAGTTTATGAACCAACTCAAATTTAAAACTCCAAAATAATATTCACGGATAAATTTATTTTCTGAAATGTCGGACTGTCACCAAAGACGGTGTATGTAAACGTAAGCACGTAACGTTGAATCCTCCGGTTTAGACGTAGTCGATGCTACTTCAAGACGTAAATCCAAGTTTCTTCCCAAAAATAAGTGAGTTCATATTGTAACATTAAAATAATATTTTCAAATAATATTTGAGAATAAAATATCAATCGTAAATTGACGGATTGTCACAGAATGCACCTGAAGTTGGTGGTTGTACTTATGTGACGTTCATGAAGTGTGAACCTCTACCTTTTAATGGAACTGAAGGTGCTGTAGGACTAAGCCAGTGGATTGAGAAGATTGAATCGGTGTTTAGGATTAGTAAGTGTAAGGATGAAGATAAGGTGACTTTTGTTATGGCTACTCTTAAAGGTCGTGCGTTGACTTGGTGGAACGGGAGAATTGCTTTCATGGGTCTTGATGCTGCTAATGCTACTCGGGCTGAAATTAAGAAGTGGATGACTTTGGAGTTTTGTCCTCGTAGTGTGATTATTAGGTTAGAACAGGAGTTGATTCATCTGAGAATGAAAGGTGTGGACATTGATAGTTACACGAACCGATTCCATGAGTTGGCCTTGCTATATCCTCGATTGGTTGAACTCGAAGAGATCCGAATTGAGCAATATGTGAAAGGGTTGACCAGGAATATCCAGGGGGGACGTGACATCATCGAAACCACTGACCATTGATGATGTTGTTCGAATGGCTTACCAACTCATTGGACAGATAATTCAGGATAAGGAAGATGAAGCCCGTGTAGGTGAGAAAAGAAAGGGTGACGGTGATCGTGTAGATAGAGGTGATAATAGGAAGAATTTCAATCGCCGTCAGAACCAGAGAAAAGGGGAATGCAAATGCTCTTACCTATAACACACCACGCAACGATGATAGATGTCCTACGTGTGGCAACAAGAGGCATGCTGGCGACTGCTGGAAGTGCCGAAATTGCGGAAAGCTTGGACACAAGGTTGAAAGGTGTAAGAAGGGAACCATTTGCTTCAACTGTAATGAAGAAGGTCATAGGAAATCGGAATGCCCCAAGTTGAAAGCGATTATACCTGGAAGAAACCCCCAGGGTGGTATCTACCAACTTGGAACAATTGAGGTGAAGAAAGAGGATCCGAATGTCGTTACCGGTATGTTTTTACTCAACAATCATTATGTTGTTGATTTATTCGATTCGGGTGCCGATGGGAGCTTTGTATCCACTAAATTTAGTGCCCTTATTGATATTGAACCTGTTGAGATAAGTACCAGTTACGAGGTGGAATTGGCTGATGGTAAATTAGTGAAAACTAATAAGCTATTAGATGGATGCTCTCTAAATCTCTTGAACCATTCCTTTCCGATTGATTTGATGTTGATAGAATTAGGTAGTTTTGATATTATCATTGGTATGGATTGGTTGTCGTTGAATAATGCTACTATTTTATGTGGAGAGAAGAAGGTTAAGATTCCTCTTAGGAATAGGACGTTAGTAATTGATGGTAGTCGAGGTGAATCCCGTTTGAAAATCGTTTCATGTATTAAAGTCCAAAAGTACATCAGGAACGGTTGTGAGTTATTCTTAGCTCAAGTGACCGGGAATGAGTCTAGGGAGAAACGATTGGAAGATGTACCTATTATTTGTGAATTTCCTGATGTATTTCCTAAAGATTTACCCGGACTTCCACCGATAAGGCAATTAGAGTTTCGAATCGATTTAATTCCTGGTGTTGCACCGGTGGCACGTGCGCCTTACCGATTAGCCCCTTTTGAATTAAAGGAGTTATCTGAGCAACTTAAAGAGTTGTCTGATAAAGGTTTTATTCGACCGAGCTCGTCGCCTTGGGGAGCTCCAGTCTTGTTCGTTAAGAAGAAGGATGGATCTTTTCGTATGTGCATTGATTATAGGGAACTGAATAAGTTGACAATAAAAAATCGATATCCTTTACCTAGGATTGATGATTTGTTTGATCAACTGCAAGGATCTAGTGTGTATTCTAAGATAGATTTGTGGTCAGGATATCACCAACTTCGCGTCCGTGAAGAAGATATTCCTATAACTGCATTTAGAACTCGTTATGGACACTATGAATTTCAAGTAATGCCATTTGGGTTAACTAACGCACCTGCGGTTTTCATGGATTTAATGAATCGAGTGTGCAAGCCCTACTTGGATAAATTTGTGATTGTGTTTATTGACGATATTCTGATCTATTCTAAGAATGAAGATGAGCATATAGAACATTTGAGGATTGTTTTGAATTTGTTGAAGGATGAAAGGTTGTATGCTAAGTTTTCGAAGTGTGATTTCTGGTTAGATTCTATGCAATTTCTTGGTCATGTGATTAACAGAGATGGAATTCATGTTGATCCTGCAAAGGTTGAAGCTATTAAGAATTGGTCTGCACCGACAACGCCAACGGAAGTGCGACAGTTCTTAGGATTGGCTGGCTATTATAGGCGATTCATTAAAGAATTTTCTTTGATAGCTAAACCCTTGACTAAGCTTACTCAGAAGAATAAACCTTTCGTTTGGGGAAGTGATGAAGATGGAGCATTTCAGACATTGAAGCAAAAAATTATGTAGTGCGCCAATCTTATCATTACCCGACGGGAGTGAAGATTTTGTAGTGTATTGTGATGCATCTCTTAGAGGTTATGGAGCTGTTTTGATGCAGAGAGAGAAAGTGATAGCTTATGCTTCTAGGCAATTAAGGAAGAATGAGGAGAATTATACTACTCATGATCTTGAGTTAGGAGCTGTGGTCTTTGCTCTTAGGTTGTGGAGACATTATCTTTATGGCACCAAGTGTACGGTATTCACCGATCACAAAAGCCTACAGTATATTCTCGACCAGAAGGAATTGAACATGAGGCAACGAAGATGGATAGAGTTGTTAAGTGATTATGATTGTGATATAAAATATCACCCAAGAAAAGCCAATGTTGTTGCTGATGCGTTAAGTAGGAAAGATAGAGAGCCTATCAGGGTGCGTTCTCTAGTCTTGACCGTGCACAATAATTTGCCTGAGCAAATTAGAAATGCGCAAATAGAAGCTTGTAAGAAGGAGAATTTTGTTAATGAAGGGTTCCGAGGAGAAGGAGATCCTTTAGAGGTTTGAGCTGATGGAGTGAAATGCTTAAGAGGTCGTATGTGGATACCTAAGTTTGGAGGCTTAAGAGATTTGATTATGTTAGAATCCCATAAATCTAAGTATTCCATTCATCCGGGATCTGATAAGATGTACCATGATTTGAAGAAGTTGTACTAGTGGCCGAATATGAAAGCTGACATAGCTATGTATGTTCTTCAATGCTTGACTTGTGCTAGAGTTAAAGCGGAACATCAAAAGCCATCAGGACTACTTCAACAACCAAAGATTCCTGAATGGAAGTGGGAGCGAATTACAATGGACTTTATCACCAAGCTTCCTAGAACATCATCTGGAAACAATTCTATTTGGGTTATTGTCGATAGACTGACCAAATCAGCACACTTCATTCAGGTTAAGGAGCAGTTCTCACTGGAGAAGCTGACTCGAATATACCTTGATAATGTTGTATGCAAGCATGGAGTGCCTGTATCGATCATTTCAGATCGAGATCCTAGATTCGCATCGAATTTTTGGAAATCTCTCCAAAGATCTTTGGGAACGAATCTCGATATGAGCACTGCTTATCACCCCTAGACTGATGGGCAGAGTGAAAGAACGATACAAACAATGGTAAGAATTGGGATAAACATTTGTCGTTAGCAGAGTTTTCGTATAACAATAGCTACCATTCTAGTATTAAGGCTGCACCGTTTGAAGCTTTGTATGGTAGGAAGTGTAGACCTCCTGTATGTTGGAGTGAATTTGGGGATACCCAGCTCACGGGACCGGAATTGATTCGGGAGACTACAGAGATGATAGTCCAGATTAAGAAGAGGTTGTTGACTTCCCGTAGTAGACAGAAAAGTTACGCGGATGTGCGGCGGAAGCCAATGGAGTTTGAAGTGGGTGACCGAGTAATGTTGAAAGTATCGCCATGGAAAGGCGTTATAAGATTTGGAAAGCGAGGAAAATTGAATCGCCGTTATATTGGACCCTTTAAGATTTTATCTAGAGTAGGTCCGGTGGCTTACAAACTAGAGTTACCCCCAGAACTTCATGGTGTTCACAACACATTCCATGTATCTAATCTGAAGAAATGTCTAGCAGTGAGTGATGAGAAAATTCCGTTAGGTAAGGTTCGAATAGATGGGAAGTTGCATTTTATCGAAGAGCCCGTAGAAGTTATGGACCGTGAGGTAAAGCAACTGAAACAAAGTCGAATACCTATTGTCAAGATCCGATGGAATTCAAAGCATGGACTGGAGTATACTTGGGAACGAGAGGATGAAATGTGGAAGAAATATCCGCACCTCTTCGATTTCAATAAGAAACGGACATCCAAATGAAATGGATCACGAGGACTTTGATCCCTTTTAGGAGGAAAAGCTGTGACAATCTAACATTTTCAGGTAGTGAAATATTTTCTCGTATAATATTTTGAAACTTATTTTTGTGTTGGTTGACGAACTCACAATTTACGGATTTAAATTTGGGCTTACGTGCATAATTTGGCGTCTTTTACGACTAAACCGGAAACCTTAGGATTACGTATTTACGTTTTTGAACTCCGTTTTTTGATGAGACAATTTTTATTGGATTCGTTTTGTGACGGTGATTCATAATTTATAAAAACGTTTTTCGTAAAACGACCCGAGGGCACGCAAATCGAGAAAACTATAATCGAGAAATACCCGTAAACTAGTGAGATGGGACAAAACACATTGTCCCACCCCACTAGCTTAATGGGACGGCATAACTTGACACCACAACACAAGGTGGCATCAAGTTTAACTTACACATTACAAGTGTAAGCATAAGCTTACATTTCAAGCCACTTTACTTTACCACTAAACCAAAACTAGCTACTTGTTTCATTTCCATCATTCTCACATGCATTCAACATCAAAAACTCTCTCAACTCCTCCCTTGTGCCGTCCTAAATAAGCCAACAAACATCCCATTTGATCTTTTCTAGCCATAAACCACATGTTTACTAGCTCTATTAAGGAGTTTTCTTGAAGCCTTGCTCATTTGGTGGCCATATTAACATCTTTGGAGGTGATTTGCTTGTGTCCTAGGGCTGATTTTCCAACCTATGTTCTTGATATTTGATGGTCTTGGAGATACTTGTTGTGTTCATCAAGTTCTTGTCTTCCTAAAACAAGAAATCCACTTGGATTGGTAAAGAAGATCATCCTCTCTATTTTCTCTTGTTATTTTGTAAAGAACAAATGTATTTTCTTTCATTTTTTATATGTATATGATGTATATATGATGATAAAAATGTTGTGTGGGGATCAAGTGTTGATAAATATGCTTAAAAATGATGATAACTATAAGAAATGAAGCTAAAATCTTGATTATTTAGTTGGCTGTATAAAAACAGTAGATAACTAAAAGATGAACTGATAAAATTGCATGGTTTAATCCATTTACAGTAAGTAGATGATGTTATACACATGTGAGAGTTGGCCATGCAATGGAATCAAAATAATGAGTGAGATATGATCAAAACAAGTTAGGTGGTGTAATCTGAATAAGCAGTTTTGTAGGGACTGTTAAGGCAACTTAAACTCAAAATGGGCAGTAGCTATAACTAAGTTATATGTAGCAAACAATATGAAGATAATTCCATCCAAAAATGAGCTTCTAATTCATTATAGAACTCTAGATATGTTAAACATGGTGAACATGAAGTTAAAAATTAGATTTTTGGAAATAATGTTTATTATTATTATATAAGCACTCACATTATAATGTATAAAATGTAAAAATATAAACCCACTAACTTATAAAACTTATTTATATAAATGTATAAAAGGTTAATTAAATGGGAAATTATATAAATGGTGGTGAAATAATATTTAAAAGTAATAAAAACTATAAACATGATTTTTACGACTTTTTCGGCTATCGCCGTAAAATTAACGTTTTTCGCCAAATAAAACTTAGACGACCAAACCCGTCTAATGTAAAGTTTATAAAAGTCATATAATGATGTATAGGTAACTAAGACAAGTAAAAACTGATAAAACCCGAACTATAAGAAATACGGACATTTACGAGCTAACTAAACATATTGGACTAATAATTGGACTTAATAAGATAAATACTTGTAAAAAGAATTATTTGGGCTTAACCTATTTGGGCCCAACATGAAAAGTATATATACTGATCATATAGGTATAAAATGTATTAAAACAAGTTAAAGAACTTATAAAAGGCTTAATGGACTTAAAATAGGTAAAATCGGTAAAACTAGTGGACTAGTAAGACGTTACCAAAACGTAAACGCTAAAATGAGTAAACAAGGATGTATAAACCCACTTGATCATCATCATATGTACAAAATCATCATATGTATATTGTTATTTTGATAAAAGTCATTGGACCGAGTCTAAGACCGATTATTATTTATATAGGTGTCCGTTACCGAAGCACGCCCGTAGCCGATAATCCGCCTTTCATTAACAACGTGAGTTCATAGCCTCGCACTCTTTTAAATGTTTTATAAAATGATTTGTAAACCCGCGAGGGAGATAACATGCTAGATTTTTATAAAAATAGAACACAAGTAGTCCCGATTGTATGCTTAATGATATGGACCCGAATGATGCTATGACCCTATATTCGAGACTAAAAGGATTATTAGTGGTTAGGTTATGTCACTTAAAGTCCCATTAGCATGAATTGTGAACTACCGGGATTTGGTAGACGCTTATGCATTTGATAGTACTATTTGGGGACGATCACCCCAGTTCGCGCCTTGACGGTTGATCCCCGTCGTACCACATTGATTGGTAAGCGAATTTATGTATGAGAAGATTCTATAGCGTGATTTTTGTGACGACACACTAACTTAGATGGGCAAATTGTTTGTCGGGTTCGCGGCCCGCTGTTTTCATAGTAAGGTAACAATGTCATGCGGCTATTAATAATCCTACCTAATCTAAATAAAAATGCATCCTATATATGATAACGACGCTATTACGATGAATATATTACCTATCATGGTAATATAGAGACTACGGTCTCATGGACGGTTTAAGATGTATGCTTGATTTATATATTGCCTGACTAGCAATATGAGGACTTACTTCCGATATTATACTTGTGTTCTGATTTTAAATGATTGTAAATGATTGTTTTTATATAACGGTTTTCATTGAACTCTATGAATTCACTCGGCATTCGCTGATATGATTTTTGCATGTTTTTATCTCACGTGCTTGAAGGTAATCTGGATGGAGATCGACTCTGATGGCCCACACTTAATATTAAAAATGTTCATTCGATCTGTGTTTTGTAAACTTAATGACCTGTATAATTTGGGACCTGTTGTACGCTTTTGAAACTTTTTATCGAATGAATGTTTGTTAAACCTTGTACAACCATTTTTATGTGTTGTCTATGATTGGAGTTATTGTGCTATCCCGTAACACTCTGAAAGACCCTTCCGCTGTACCGATACGAAAAATGAGAGTGTTACACATTACGCTAGCAAGACAATGACGGGGGCCCAATTGCATTATACGGCAACCGAAAAAGAGCTTTTAGCTGTTGTCTATGCTTTTGAAAAGTTCCGCCCCTATCTTGTCCTTTCCACCACAATCGTTTACACCGATCATTCCGCGTTGAAGTACTTGTTGACTAAACAAGATTCTAAACCAAGACTTCTTCGCTGGGTTTTGCTACTCCAAGAATTTAAAATCGAAATTCGCGATAAAAAAGGAGCTGAAAACCTAGCCGCGGATCATCTCAGTAGACTTGAGGATCCTTACCAAGGGATCATCCGAACAAAGAAATCAATGATTCTTTTCCCTTGGAGACCTTAATGTCTATCAACTCGACTGCTGATGAAACCCCGTGGTTTGCGGACATTGCAAACTACTTGGCGGGTGGAATTCTCGTTGATGGGTTAACATCCCAGAAAAAGAAGAAGTTCTTTAACGACATTAAGACTTACTTTTGGGATGACCCGTATCTATTCAAGCAATGTGCTGACTTGATTATTCGCCGATGTGTTGATGGACCGACAGCTTTAGAAATCCTTGACGCTTGCCACAAAGGACCCACCGGTGGTCACTTTGGTCCCAACTACACCGCCAAAAAAGTGTTTGAATCGGGATTTTATTGGCCCACCATTTACCGTGACGCTCACGAGATGGTTAAACATTGTGATGCTTGCCAAAAACAAGGCAAAATAACACATAAAGACGAGCTGCCTCAGAATTTCATTCAAGAATGTGAAATCTTTGATGTTTGGGGTATCGACTTTATGGGGCCATTCCCTTCTTCTAAAGGAAACAAATACATCCTTGTAGCCGTTGACTACGTCTCCAAATGGGTTGAAGCCAAAGCTTTACCCACTAATGACGTAAGGGTGGTTTGTAACTTTTTGAAGTCGTTATTCGCTAGATTCGGTGTGCCTCGTGCTATTATTAGTGATCATGGGACTCATTTTTAGAATGACCAATTTGCTAGAGTCATGGCTAAGTACGGTGTAAATCATCGTCTTTCCACCGCCTACCACCCACAAACTAATGGCCAGGCTGAAATCTCTAACCGAGGATTAAAACGAATTCTTGAAAGAACCGTGGGAGAGCATCGTGCCTCATGGGCTGATAAACTTGATGATGCTTTGTGGGCTTTTCGTACCGCTTACAAGACTCCGATTGGTTATACACCATATCGTCTCGTGTACGGGAAAGCGTGCCACCTCCCCATTGAGTTGGAGCACAAGGCTTACTGGGCCTTGAAGTGGACTAATTTCGATATCAACAAAGCCGGTGACCTACGCAAGATCCAACTCAATGAGCTGAATGAACTCCGTAATGAGGCTTATGAAAATTCTTTGATCTATAAGGAGAAGACTAAGCTCATTCACGACTCTAAGATTAAGAACCGAGAGTTCCAAGTTGGAGACAAAGTTTTACTCTTTAACTCTCGGTTGAAAATCTTTTCGGGCAAGCTGAAATCTCGTTGGTCCGGCCCATTAACCATTGCCCAAATTTTTCCATATGGTACTCTCGAGATCGCTCAACCTAATGGACCAAATTTTAAGGTGAATGGCCAACGAGTGAAGTTGTACTTTGGTGAGTACATCTCTCAGGAGATGATTCCATCCCTCACCACGTTCCCCATGAACTATTTTTGGGTCGAGTCAGGCTCGTGACTGGGTTATCAAAAACAAGCACTCCTCGGGAGGCAGACCGAGTATCTATCTTTTTCTATTTTAACCTCCTAAGTGTAGGGGGACCTATATAGGTGTTTGTATTTGTGTGGTGATGTGATTACTGGGATGAATGCACTTTTGGAACCTTTGAAGAACCGTGCTTCCGTGTTATCCAAAATCCGGTTCTATCTCTCAACTATCGTGATTCAATTTTCTTCATACTCACATTTGAAATTGATCACATTAGTCGTCCTTTCCTTAGCTTGATTTAACCAACGTGCACAATGTCATAAGTGTAGGGGAGACTTTTCCCACATGCTTAAACATTGAGGACAATTTTTATCTTAAGTGTAGGGGGGACTTCTATCGAAGTTTTAAGTGGACTTTTCCATGAAAATGCCTTCATTTAACCGGAAAATCATATTTTTCAACATTTTTCAAATTTTTTATTAACTTTGGCCATTTAGTCATAATTTTTAAATTTTTATCGTTGCTTGCATATGTATATACCCCGCAATAAAGTCAAAAATATTAATAAAGTGGTGTAGCTAGTTTAGAAGTCTTTGACATATTAGGCCCGTTGCGATTATTTTGACTCAACCCGAATAGACTTATTCAAGTTTATTCTAGCTAGTATCCTTAACCATGTAGACCTTAATTGGTTTATTAGGCTAAGCATCCACGAGTCTCATTACTTGAGATTTTAAATTGTGGAGAACGAGAAATGATAGAGTCAATTATAAGTCACTATTCTTGCGCAAGCTCACTTGGTGTAATTATTTGCCTATTCTCCCATCACTAGCTAATATATTATCTGCAATAAGTAAGGTCGTACGATTTGAAAGGTTACTTAGCCTCTAGCCCAAGATCGTTTAAAAGTTGCTCGGTAATGATAAGAGTTCATAGCCAAGGCATAACTTATGAAGCGGGGCGCGAAGATTGGCGAGTCCGAAAAGGCCCTAACAAGGCATGAGGATTCCATTTTATTGCTGAAGATCCAAAGTGATGTGAAAAGCATTATTCCCAAAATCAATATGAAGGATCAAGACTCACGACGAAAAGCAATCAACTTCAATAAAGATCATGGAGAAGTCTATCCGAAAAGACCCTAACAAGGTATGAGGATAAATAGATCCAAGTCCGAAAAGGAGGCGGATCATTGTATCTCAAAATCCCAATTAGAGATTGAAGAAATAATCATGAAGTCGTAGTCAACAAAGTTGGAGTACCCCTCAAAAGTCTCCAAGTGAAGAAACTCTATTAACGATGAGAAGACCATTATCTCAAGCACGTCTCTCAAGATATGAAGTATGAAGTACAAGCCAAATATCGGCCCGAGAAAGGTCTCAAATCGTGAACCGAGTTATGCCAAGATATGAACTTTTTGATATCCCGAGAAGCAGTTTTAAGAGATTTTGTCCTTTAGCTAACTATTGATCAAATCATCCTACTTTGCTTTCAGCCTAAATAAACTATCGATATATGTCCAAAAATGCATCTTCATGATCATTCTAAGACAAAAATAAAATATAAGAGATACACCTAGGAATAAGGGAGTTTAAGCATTTAATTAAGCCATGTGTGTAAGTGTTTGATATGCTAACTTATAATAACAATGATCTCGTTTTTAAGCTTAGTTTGGGGAACGTGACACTTGAGGGTGATAAATCTTCGCAGCACCAAAGCCCTAATGTAAGTCCTTGATCTCTTTGCAAGTTATTTCCATATAGCTATTTTCAAGTGAAAATGGTTTTCTATCCTTTTGTTACTTTAAAATTTTAATTTCTCTTAGTACTTTAATTTTTGTTTAGTAGTATGTTAATAAGGCCAAGGTTGATTAATTATGAGAAAAATGTAAATTTGCTTTATCACTAAGCATTACATGATGGCATGGCAATGGTTAAGTGTAGGGGATTTGATAGGTGTGAAAACACCCATCCTTTTACCACTTATTTCTGGCTAAAACAAGAAAACACGTATTTAATATCATTTGTCTGGAATTATGCGTGGTTTTTGTGTTTATTGTGTTTTCAGAGTTAACCGGATGAATATTGAAGAAAACATGAGATTGCACGGGTTTTATCGAAGAAAAAGACTCAAGACGAAGTCTATTGTCCAAGAGATGCAAAAGATTTGAAGTCATTGTGCCTATTTGAAGATTTATCGAAGAATAGAGCCAAAGATGGAAGATTCATATATGTCGAAGAACTCGAGTCTATTAAACAAAAGATTATAAGACGAGTTGGAATTATTCACCGACACTTCTCAAAATCCGAAGTCAGAAACGTTTATTTAAAGAAACTTGAAGACTAAGGAAGAAAGAAGAAAAGAAGCCCGATACCAAAGCCCATTCACAAGCCCATATCACACGCCTATATATATGATTCTACTTCACAAATTTAGAGCACTTAGTTAGTCTTAGCTTTAGTTTTTCATTTTCTCTCTAGTTTTAGTGAGAGAAAGTTCCCAACTTTCTCTCACTAAACTTCTTCTTTGTTTTCATCTTTCGAATTTAAGTTTTCTTTAATCTTTGTACTTTAGATTTCATCAATCTTATTCAAGTTAAGCTTTTGAGCTCTTTAATCTTCTTCCACTTTTCTTAGTTTACTTTAATCCTTGATCCGATTGTTTAAATTCATACGGTTTGGATTTGTGGATGAGTTCGTGATCAAAGTTCAATCTTTCTTGTTTCTTTTGAGCTTTCACTCGTATAAGTTATGGGCCTTCTATGCTTATTGGCTTATTGCTTGTCTTAGCTTATTGGATTTCGGGTTTCATCAATGTTTTAGTCATTCGAAAGTTCCTTTCATAAAGTTTCAGTTTTACGTTTTTCAAAAGTTGTCTAATTTAATCTTTTTGAAGAAGTTTAAGTCCTGTTAAGATAGCTTATTGTATGTGCTTATCCAAGTTTTAGCTTTTCACCATTTTCGGATTAGTTTTGCATTTCATCGCAATATAAGGGTTATACATATTCCGACGGACTTCCTGCTTTTGATCGCAATAACCCAAGAGGGTTTTACTTTGCGATCGGTTGTCATTCCCCCTTATTCCGATCTGGGATTGCGATCGCTTATTGCGATCGCACATTCCGACTGGGTTTAAGGTCCTTTTTGAATCGAAACTCTGCCCATTTTTAGTTTATGATATTACGATCTAGAACTTTCCGATAGCTACATTCCGACCGACTTCATTCCGACAGCCATCATTGCGACAACTTTGTTTTTGAGTATTCCGATGGTGACAAACATGAACATTCCGATGGACTCCACTTTGACATTCCGATGGTTGTTGTAGTTATATTCCGATGCTTATTTCTTTGATGCATTCCGATATGAATTATTTTCAATATTCCGATAGAACAAGTTTTTAAGTATTAGTTCAATTAAGTTTTCAAAGTATTTGTCCAGTCTCTTCTTTACGTTTTCAAGCATTTACTTTTAACTTGTCAATCTAGTTTAATCTTTCAAAATTTAATTCTACTCTTCGACACTTACTTATTTGTTATTAGTTTAAAATAGATAAACAAACCAAAACCCCATTTTTATTAACCAAGAACAAATCATTCCACTTAGAGCCGTGATCAATTCGAGGAGATACCGAGAACTTAATCCGAACCATAGCAAAAATCTATGTATCAGTAAACTAAGTCACTCACCAGTGGACACAACCTAGAATTATGATAAGAGCATTATAAGGATACCCAAAAATTCCTAAAAGGTTCCGAATCCTCCCCTTAAACTATAATACATAAGTTGCCAAATTATATGCATGTAAACAAAAATTTATGTCAAGATAGGAATATAAATATTCCAACCATCATCCATAAATTGAAACATGCTCCAATAATACTTCAAGGATCCATAAGCAACTCTGTATCCAATGGTACAATGCTAACAACGCCTCCACAAGTAGATCAAAAACCACAAAACTAACATGTTGCTGACAACGTCACGATAACACTTATCAGCGTTAAGATAACCTTTGTCAGCGTTAGACAAATAAAGAGGAAAATCTAATTTCATATAAAGACCAATAACAATGCATATCATGTACATACTTTCACACTAAGACCCGAAAACACATATTAAGTGAGATTGATCATTCCAATACTTGTTACCAAGTATTGAAATCTTCCAGTATCAAAAGGTTTAGTTAATAAATCAGACACATTTTCTTCTGTGTCAACCCTATCTGGTTGTATTAAACCTTTTTCAAAACAATATCTTATAAAATGATGTCTAATTTCTATGTGTTTTGTTTTAGAATGATGTACAGGATTTTTAATAATGCATAAAGTACTGTTATTGTCTACAAAAATCTTGGTATGCATGAAATTATACCCATAATCCAACAGCTGGTTCTGAATCCACAAGACTTGTCCACAACAAGCAGCTGCAGCTACATACTCTGCTTCAGTTGTAGAATTGGCCACCACTGTTTGTTTCTTGTATTGCCAAGATATCAATCTACTCCCAAGAAATTGGCATCCACCAGTTGTGGATTTTCTATCAAATTTGTCACCACCATAATCAGTGTCTGAATATGCAATAAGCTCTAATGGGAAATCTTTTGGATATCATAATCCCAGGTCTGGATAACATCTAAGATATCTAAAGATCCTCTTGACAGCATGAAGATGACACTCTTTGGGAGTCACTTGATGGCGTTCACATGCACACACAACAAACATAATGTCAGGTCTTGAAGCTGTGAGATACATTAATGAACCAATCATTGACCTATAATGCCTGGCATCCACTTCTTTTCCATCTCCAACTTTTCCCCAAGGGTGTTCCCTATCCATAGGTGTGCTAGCCATTTTCTCATGTGGAGAAAAGCCAAACTTCTTTAAGATTTCTGCTACATATTTATCTTGAGAGATGAAGATACCATCTTGTTTCTGTTGTACTTGTAACCCTAGAAAGAAGTTCATCTCCCCCATTGCACTCATCTTGAACTTGTCTATCATAAGCTTGGAAAAGTCTTCACTCATCTTTGGACAAGAAGAGCCAAAGATGATATCATCCACATAGACCTGTACAAGTAAGAAATACTTACCAGTCTTCTTTGTGAACAAGGTCTGGTCTATGGTGCCCCTTTTGAATCCATTTTCCACCAGATAGGTGGACAATGTGCCATACCATGCTCTTGGGGCTTGATGAAGTCCATACATAGATTTCTTTACACTGTACACCTTATATAGATGTTCTGAATCTTCAAAACAAGGAGGCTGCATAACATAAAACTCCTCTACAATTGTGCCATAAAGAAAAGCACTCTTCACATCCCTTTGAAAGAATGTAAAGCCTATGCAAGAAGCATAGGCTAGAAAAATCCTTATAGCCTCAATCCTTGCAATAGGTGAAAAGACGTCTTCATAGTCTATCCCTTCCTCTTGTGTATATCCTTGAGCCACTAAATGTGCCTTGTTTCTGACCACAATGCCTCTTCACTCTTTTTGTTTCTAAGAACCCATCTTGTCCCAATAGGTCTGACATGTCTAGGACAATCAACCAACTCCCAAACATCCTGGATAGCAAATTGGTGAAGCTCATCTTGCATTGCTTCCACCCAACTTGGTTCTTTGAGAGCATCAAAAATCTTCTTGGGTTCCTGTTGTGACAGAAAACAGGCAAACAAACATGCTTGAACAAGAGGGGTATCAACCTTCTTGTGAATATTGGCAATAAATCCTCCAAGATTATGATGAGATCTTCTAGTTTGCACAGGTGTCATCACATCACCAATAATTAGAGAAGGAGGGTGATTTTTGATTGTAGAAGTGAGCACTCCTCCCTCAATAAGTGTGTTGTCCTCAATCTCATCTTCCATGTTACCAATATCCTCTTCAGACTCTCTTCAATCATAATCTGAATGAACCTCTCCATTTCTATTTGAAGGTTCACCTTGTTCAAAATTATTGGAAGAGAAAATATGGTCAAAAGATATGTCAACGCCTGGACCAAAGCTGTCAACGTTTGAGCCATCAACGCCTGAATTTGTCTTGTCAGTGCCAGAATTTCTTTTGTCACCGCCTGAAAGATCATGCATGTTGTCAACTGGTGATACCTGGGGACCACCTTTTTCTTTTCCAGCAGCAGCAGCAGCAAATGCATCTGTCCATATGGGAATTGTAACATACTCAAGGATGGGTGCTAGTTTTTCTGCTTCTGATCCAACCTCTTCATCAACCTGTTTACTTGAAACATCAACAACTGGTTTTTCCACAACATTTGAAGTCACCTTCAAAATGTTTGGATTAGCAACAGGCATATAATTCAAAGTCCTAGATAGAGGTTCCAAGTCAAATAACCAATTTGGACCACTTTCAGGATCACTAGGTTTACTTTCTAAAAACCTAACATGCACTTTTTCAAGTGTACGTTTTACTTCTTAAGGTAAACTCTATATCCTCTACTCTGTACTGAATAACTCATGAAGTAGCCTTCATCACCTTTAGCACTAAACTTACCTAAAGCATCACTAGTATCCAACACAACTACATGACATCCAAAAGGTTTAAGAAAACCAATATTAGGTTTCCTTCCCCAAAGTAACTCATAAGGTGTTTTATTATGAATCTTGTTGACTAATGCCCTATTCGGAACATAACAAGCTATATTCACAGCCTCAGCCCAAAAAGCAATGAGAAAGTGAGCATCAACTAACATAGTTCTGGCTGCTTCTATGAGGGTTCTATTCTTTCTCTCAGCTACCCCATTTTGCTATGGGGTTCTAGCTACACTAAATTGTCTAGTAATCCCTTTCTTGAGACAAAAGTCATCTAATAACCTATTTCTAAACTCACCACCATTATCACTTCTAAGCATCTTAACCTCATTACCGGACTTCTTTTTAATTTGGGTAATGAAGTTAATCAAAGTATCAGCAGTGTCACTTTTCAAAGCTAAAAAGAAAGTCCAAGTAAATCTAGAAAAATCATCAGTGATGACAAAACAGTAAGATTTACCATTTAAGCTTTCTATATTAGTTCAACCAAACAAGTCCATATGCAGCAAGTGAAGTGGTTTAGAACTAGAGTGCACTGATTTAGACATAAATGAGACCTTGTGCTATTTGCCTTTAAGGCATGCAACACAAGAGTGGTCATTGTAGAAAGCCTTTTCAGGCAAACCATCAACCAAACCATGTCTCACAAGTCTATTTATATTTTTAAAATTAATGTGCCCTAATCTTCTGTACCAAAGATTACTCTCATCAACTGAAGCCTTAGCATATAGACATGAAAAATTATTATTCATCCTAATTCCATTAAGATTCACATTATAAATGTCCTTATGCCTAGGTGTTCTATAATCAATGAATTTCTCATCTGGTATTTTAAAATCTTTGCTCAACACCAAGCATTCAGTATCAGTGAAAAGAGCCTTATTTTTGTTATCACAAACCTGTGATTTACTAAACAGATTATAGTCAAGTTCTTTTACTAGAAACACGTTTTCAAAACGCAAATTGTTGGTGAAAAGAGTTCCTTTGCCAGTGATAGTTCCATATCCGCCTCCAAAGTAAACTTTGTCACCATCCTTTATGGGATTGAAGTTTGTAAGATAATCTTCCTTCCCAGTCATGTGCCTAGAGCATCCACTATCCCAATAGCCATAATCATTAACTTGCTTTTGAATGCCCTACAAATAAAGAAAACAAATTAGTTTTCTTTGGGAAGCCAAGCCTGAGCAGACTTGGATTCATTTGGTTGTTCAATAAGAACAGACTTAGTCCTTATGAGAACCCCTTGTTCATCCCTTTTTGGATTAAACACCCAATTAACCCCAACTGGTTTTGTTATGACCTTTGAAATATAATGAAATCTGTTACAGGTCATAGAAATCCCATCTGAATTAGTTTTTCGGTCTTGCTTAGGTCTCCATGTCAAGCTAGAAGAAGATTTAGACCCTTTTCCCTTTGGTTGCAAATATTTACCATTACTTGGTCTGGCAACGTTTCTGTCAGCGTTTAATTTGGTCTTGTCAATGCTGAAATTACCCTTATCAGTGTTGAACCTAGGGTTTGCTATAGGAACCCATTGTCTATTAGACCATGTATTGGTCTTCTGAAAAGGCCTTTATCCATAAGTATTAGACCCTTTAGTAAAGAATGGGGTTGGTCTAACAACTTGTGGACTTTACTGGACAAAAGATTTGGGTTTGACAGTGTTTGACTTTTTGTCAATGTTGACCTTTGAAGCATTGACACACTTATAGGCTAAATGTGAATAACTTCCACAAGTATGACAGGCTTTTCTAGACATAGCTCTAGGTCTAGAAGAGAAGAAACCTGTCCCATTATTACTAATTTGGCTTTTTGGTGACCTAGTTTTTCTATACATTTCTGCATATTTAATACTAGGTTTTCTATCAACGTTTAATCCAAGGTCAACAGTCTTGCCAGTGGTTGGGTTTGTCACTTTGATGGGTGTAGACTCATTTGGGCTATCACTAAGCACGCCACCCTTAAAAAACAGGGTAGGGTTGGATTTCTTGCATTGGTCCAAATCAGTCAACTTCTGCGTGTATTCCTCTACTGGGGTAAGAACTCTTGGTGGAGGAATAAATTCCTCTTTTTAGAGTTATGGTAAACCAGTCCAAGACAAGTCCTTTCTAAGGACACCATAGAAGTTCCCAGCAGGTGGTGGAACACCAGCATACTCTTTTATCCCAATCCTAGTCATATCCCTAGAATCCCTTTGTTCACTAACACATTTTTCTAGGGTTTGTGAAGCTTTATCAAATCTCTAAATTTTAAGATCTATATTATCTTTGTTTTTTATAGCTTCATCTAATTTAGCCTGTAAAGAAGCATTAGCTCTCTCCATGATGTTTCTAACCTCAATACTATCATTTAAATCATGAGTTAAAATATTGATTTTATCTTTTAGGTCAAACTCCATTTTCTTATACTCAGCTACAGTCTTTTCAGTTTGAGTAAGAGCAAGTTGATAGTTAGACAACTTGCATCTTTAATTAACCACATCTGTTGTCAATTTTAAAACTTCTTTGTTAAGTTTTTCAGTGTTTAGACGACAACCCTTACTACAAAATGCATCATCATATACCTCATTGTCTGATGAAGATGAGGAGTGTGCCATGAGAGCATAGTAAACATGCTCTTCTTCTTCCTTTTCTGCAACCAAAGATTTGTTCTCTTCCTCATCCTTGGCCAAATAGGCCCAATCCCAACCAACACCATTAATGTCTTGCATGGCAACCATAGCTTTGGAATCCTGCGCCTTGATGATTTGGCTTGAGGGTTTTCCAGCATCAGATCTTCTTGGATATCTGCATTCTCTCATAAAGTGTCCTATTCGATGACAATTATAACACTCAACCTTCGTTTATCAAATCCAGAAGTGTCCTTAGCATTAAAAGTCATCTTCTTCTTGAATCTTCGATTCCATCTATTTGCTCTTATACTTGCAAGAGCCATATTCCACTTTATATCCATCTCCATCAAATGCTCATCACTAATTTGCTCAAGGTCCTCATATGTAATCACTGAACCATTGGGCAATGAAGCAATGTATGCACAAACAGTATCTAGATTAATACCAGCAGGCTTGACTCTTGGAGAGTCAACATTGTATGTGTCAGCGTCTGAATGTGAGGCGTTGACAAGGCTTGATCCAGCGTTGACACATGTTGATCCAGTAACGGGGTGCATGTATGACTCCTTTTGATCAAATTGACCTTCACTATGTGAGAAGAAGGCCATATTTCCATTGGTAGACTTTCTTCCTTTATCCAAAAGAGTTTCATTCTCTAACTGCCTCAGTTTATTATAAACATCATCAAAGTAGAACTTTTGTGAGTATTATTAGTAATTATAGACCTTGCTTCAATCTTCCATGCATCACCAAGACTTTTAAGAAAAGTGGAGATGATATCAACATCACCAAGCACTGTTCCCATAAAGGACAGCTTGCTTGTAATGTCAAGAAATCTGCTTCTCACTCCACTTAGCTTTTCATTAGGTTGAGCTTTAAAAACAGCATACTCATGCAAGAGTTTCTTCTTTTTCTCTTGTACAATATCAGCATTACCACCATAAGCAACTTGAAGGGCTGCCCAAAGATCTTTTGCAGACTCATAGCTTCTATATTTGTGCTGATTGGCTTGTCCCAAAGAGAGTTTGTAAATGCTTAGGGTTTTCATGTCATTCCTTCTCTTTGTTATGTCCTCAGCTGAGACAGCTCTACCATCTTCAGGTTTTTCTTTCGATCCTCTTCAGTAGAGCCTTGAACTTTTTTTTCTTGTCAAGATTGCAGTTGCAATATTTTCAGCCTTATTGAATGTGTTTCCAAATTCAATGATTTCCCATAAGGTATAGTCATGGATTTGAAGATACTGTTCAAAGTTAAACTTCCATAGCTCAAAATTGTCTGGGTCTGGCATGGGAATCTTGATGTTCGGTAATAAGTGTGAAAATACTTATCCTTTTACCACTTATTTCCAATAATAACAAGACCAAAACATGTAATTTATATCGTAAAAGTCGGAATTATGCGTGGTTTATGTTTTTATTGTGTTTTAGGACCAAAAGATGAAAAAGGAAGAAAACACCGGCTTTCACGGGCTTTTATCGAAGAAAACGAGAAAAGACGAAGTCAAAAGATCAAGAGTGCAAAAAGAACGGAAGTCCAAGGCCTATTCTGAAAATTTATCGAAGAAAAAGTCTAAAGACGGAAGTTTAATGAAATCGAAGAACTCAAGTCGAATAGAAGAAGAAAATTACAAGACAAGTTCAATATATATCGACAAATCCCGAGACGACGTCGAGGAAGATAAAAGATTTAAATCGAGTCGAGAAGAAAGAAAGAAGAGGCAACACATGCACACCTTCCCATTTTCCCTATAAATACCCTCCTAATACACATTAGGAGGGTGGGTTAGTTTTTAGTAGTTAGTTTCATTTTTCATTTTTCTTTCTAGTTTTAGAGAGAGAAAGTTCACAAATTTCTCTCACTAAGTTTTTATCTTTTTGTTCTTTTAATCTTTCAAGATTATACCTTTTGTATTTGAATTTCATTAATCAAGTTCAAGTTAAGCTTTTAATCTTTCATCTCTTTCTACCTTTCTTTATTTTGATTAATTTTGGTGCGAAATACTATTTGATCCGTGTTGATCTTGATGTTTTCGTGCTTAAAAAGTTAATCTTTTTATTCATACTTAAGCTTTCATACGATTAAGCTTTAAGATTCTTGTGCTTATTGGCTTATTCACATTTTTAGCTTATTTACTTTTATAGTTTTCTTAAAAAAAGGTTTATCTTTTTATAGTTTGATTTAAACGGTTGCTTATTTTAAGTTTGATAAGTTGTTATTTGTGCTTATTTAGTCATTTTCAGTGTAGATTCGTTCAAGTTTTGGTGTTAGCTTATTCCTAATAGCTTATAGCCTAGCTTATTTTCGAATCAATAGGTTATCGGAAAAGGTTTAAACCCTTTTCTGATCGCAACATTCTGATTGGTGCCTCCTTTGTATTTCGATCTCTATGATCGGATTAGGTAATTAGTTTTCCGATTGGCACTCCAGTATTCCGATCTATCTGATCGGATTAGGGTTTATTTATTCCGACTGTGTTGTTTTATTTACATTCTGATTTGACTCCATTGTTGGCATTCCGACTTGTTCTGATTTCTAGCATTCCGATAGCTCCTAATTACCATTATTCCGATTGGGATTTTTAACTACATTCCGATCACGTCCCTTTTTGGGTGTATTCCGATCAGTCTTTCCGACCTATATTCCGATCAGATTCCGATCTGTCTTTTCCGACCAATATTCCGATTAGGGTTTGGATTAGTTTCTTGTTTTTACAAAGTTTTCAAGTTTTAGATTTATTAAGTGTTCAAGTATTTTTCTAATATTGTCTTTAAGTTTTCATTCTTTTATTTTTAAATCGTCCTTTTAGTTTAATCTTTAAAGCTTTTACTTTACTCAACGACATTTACTTATTTGCTATTAGTTTAAAATAGATAATCAACCAAACCAATTATTATTCCACCAAGAACAATTGAGTCGCACTTTCTACCAATAGTCAATTCGAAACGGTTCAACGAATTTTGATACTTGGAAATCCTGAGTATTAAATGGCGCCGCTGCCGGCTCTTTTCGTTATGATTAAAGGTTTTTAGTGAGAGACGCGTTGGATTTTGGGATCCGTTCATCTTTGAACTTTATTTTCCTTGTTTTAAAATTTTCAAAAATCCTAAAAAATATAAAATCTTCAAAAATACAAAAAAATTGAAAAACCATAAAAACCAAAAATATAATCCTTTTGTAGGTGTGTATGCGTACTCGTGCTCGTAAGAAAAGAGTAGCTCAAGCCGAAGTCATTACTCAACCAATTGTCACCATGGACAATCAACCAATGATCGAGCTTTTGCAATCGCACGTAGAAGGCAACACCGATGCAATTGGCATCCCTGAGATTGGAGCCAACAACTTTGAACTCAAATCTGGCTTTATACAAATGGTCTCTGTTCAACCCTTCTTGGGGCGTTCACTTGATGATCCTCATGACCACATTAAAAGGTTTCTTCAGCTTACCAATACGGTTAAGTACAATGGGGTATCACAAGAAGTGATTCGCTTGCAACTTTTTCCTTTCTCTTTAGAGGGACAAGCCCGGAATTGGCTTGATAAGGAACCGCCACAAAGTATTCTTACGTGGATGGATATAGAGACCAAGTTTATCAACTACTTTTTCCCACCCTCATGTACTACCGCTTTGCGGAATGAAATAATTACCTTTGAACAAAAGTACGGTGAGTCTTTTAGTGAATCTTGGGATCGTTTTAAGGAACTTTTACGAAAGTGCCCACAACATGGTTTACCAAAAGTACATCAAATCAATACTTTTTACAATGGTTTAAGCATGAATGACCAAGATTCACTAAACAATGCCTCGGGGGGTAATATTTTGGTTAAGTATTCTAATGCTGCTTGGGATATTATTGAGAACAAATCTAGAGTACAAACCAAGAGTGTTAGAACTAATGTAGCAAGTGCTAGTACTAGTGATGTCGACAAAAGAATTGATAAGCTTACTTCGCTTGTGGAATCGCTTGCTTTACAAACTGCCAACAATGCCAAAGAATTCATTGCCCAAGCTAATGTTTTGAGCCAATCTTGTGATATATGCGGGGGATCTCACTCATACACCGATTGTCCTTCGACTCACGACAATCCGGAAAATGTGTATGCCGCCAATGGTACCTTTGCCACAGGAAGCTATCAAGCACGTCCTCAGGGTGACCGCAACTTGCTCAGCTATCGCTCAAACAACTTTCTTTCACCTCCCGGTTTCCCCCCACAAAATCCAAACAACCTCAATCGCAACAATCAAAACCAACCACGTGCTCCAAATCAATATCCAAACAAAAGAAACCCATATCCACCTCAAAGAAACAACCAAGTTTACCAACAACCTGCTTATCAACCACCCGCCTACCATGCTCCTCCTCTCAACCAACCCACAGCCTTACACCAAGATGTGGAAACCTACATGAGGACTAACGATGTGATCGTGCAAAATCTTCAGCGGGAAATGGCCAACATGAAAGAAGATATGGTTAAGCAAGGGAATGATCTTCGGGCTGATATACGAAACACTTTGGCAAGTCAAACGAATGACTTGAGGAACATGATGGCTAGTTTCTTCCCTAGTAATCAAGCCTCTGGATCGGGTTCTCTTCTGAGTAACATCGTTGCTAATCCAAGAGGGGAGATGAAAGCAATCACCACTCGCAGTGGAAAAGGTTTAAAAGAAATCCGAGCTTCCTACACCTACACCGGTGATTGTGACAAAGGAAAACGAGTCTCCTTCTCCGAATACTCCATCTTCTATTCCTCCAACTTCTACTTCTCCAATTCCACCACCTTCTACTTCTACCCCTCCACCACCCAAGGATGTGAGTGAGAATTCTATCCCAAAGCCTTCATCTCCACCCAATATACCTTATCCTTCGAGGTTGAGGAAAGAGAAATTGAAGAACAAGGATGATATTCAGGTTTCCAATTTTCTTAAAATGTTCAAACAACTGAATTTCAATATCTCCTTTGCTGAGGCTCTCGCTCACATGCCAAAATACGCTAAGATGTTTAAAGATCTTCTCAGTGATAAGGAGAAACTTCTCGATATTGCTCAGACCCAACTTAATGAGAATTGCTCCGCAGTGCTCTTAAGGAAATTTCCAACCAAACTTGGTGATCCCGATCGTTTCTTGATTCCTTGCAACTTCCCGGGAGTAGAGAATTGCATGGCCCTAGCCGATCTAGGTGCCAGTATTAACTTAATGCCATTAAGTGTTTGGAAGCAATTATCTCTCCCCGAGCTAGTCCCCACACGAATGAATTTGGAATTAGCCAACCATACGGTTGCTTATCCAGTGAGGATAGCCGAAGACGTCTTCGTTGGCGTTGACAAATTCACCTTCCCGGCGGATTTTGTTGTCGTTGACTACGAGATGGACCCCCAAGTTCCATTAATCGTTGAACGTCAATTCCTGAGGACCGGTCGCACTCTCATTGATGTAGCCGCTGGAGAATTAATCATGAGAGTTGGTGACGATAAAATCGTCTTCAACATGGGTAAACTTTCTAAACAGCCTTCGGAAAACGAGATTGTTAATTTTATTGACGTTCTCGATGAGGCTAATGAAGAACACTTTCTTGATGCTTGCAAAAGTAATCTCTCTTCTCTACCCAATGTTGAGACCGTTGCCTCAATTGCTCCGTCATTGACTCCTTTTGGAGAAAGTGACTTGGACGATTTTGAAGCTGGCTTGGGTCCTCTCGATCTTAAGTATGATAATTCTCCCACCGATTGGGATGAAGACATTCGTACTATTGAGAAACTTCTCAATGAGGACCATATTTCCCCACAATCTCCTAAGGCTATATCTACCGATGATCCGAAGTTGACTACGCCGTCCATCAAAAATCCTCTGGATTTAGAGCTTAAGGATCTTCCGTCTCATCTCGAGTACGTTTTCCTTGAAGACAACAAGACATTACCGGTCATCATCGCTAAGGACTTGAAAGAAGAAGAAAAATCCCGACTTATCGTCGTGCTGAAGAATCACAAGAAATCGATTGCTTGGAAGATCTCTGATATTCGTGGAATTGATCCTCACTTCTGCACACACAAAATTCTCATGGAGGACGACTTTAAACCCACTATTTAAAGTCAAAGAAGGGTGAATCCTAAGATCCATGACGTAATCAAAAAAGAGGTTATCAAACTTCTTGATGCGGGAATGATCTATACTATCTCGGATTCACCGTGGGTTAGTCTCGTCCATTGTGTGCCTAAGAAAGGCAGAATCACCGTTGTTCCCAATGAAAACAACGAGTTGATTCCTACTCATCTCGTTACAGGGTGGAGAGTTTGTATAGATGATAGGTGTGAAAACACCCATCCTTTTACCACTTATTTCTGGCTAAAACAAGACCAAAACCACGCATAATTCCAAACAAATGATATTAAATACGTGTTTTGGTCTTGTTTTAGCCAGAAATAAGTGGTAAAAGGATGGGTGTTTTCACACCTATCAAATCCCCTACACTTAACCATTGCCATGTCCTCATGCAATGGTTAGTGATAAAGCAATTTTTTTTTACACTTTTCTCATAATCAATCAACCTTGGCCTTATTAAAATCTTTAAAGTAAACAAAAGGATAGAAAACCATTTTCACTTGAAAATAGATATATGGAAATAACTTGCAAAGAGATCAAGGACTTACATTAGGGCTTTGGTGCTGTGAAGATTTATCACCCTCAAGTTTCACGTTCCCCAAACTAAGCTTAAAAATGAGATCATTGTTATTATAAGTTAGTAAATCAAACACTTACACACATGGCTTAATTATATACTTAAACTCCCTTATTCCTAGGTGTATCTCTTATATTTTATTTTTGTCTTAGAATGATCATGAAGATGCATTTTTGGACTTATTTCGATAGTTTATTTAGGCTGAAAGCAAAGTAGGGCGATTTGATCAATAGTTAGCTAAAGGACAAAATCTCTTAAAACTGCTTCTCGGGATATCAGAAAGTTCATATCTTGGCATAACTTGGTTCACGATTTGAGACTTTCTCGGGTCGATATTTGGCATGTACTTCATACTTCATATCTTGAGAGACGTTCTTGAGATAATGGTCTTCTCATCGTTAATAGAGTTTCTTCACTTGGAGACTTTTGAGGGGAACTCCAACTTTGTTGACCACGACTTCATGATTATTCTTCAATCTCTAATTAGGATTTTGAGATACAACGATCCGCCTCCTTTTCGGACTTGGATCTATTTATCCTCATACCTTGTTAGGGTCTTTTCGGATAGACTTCACCATGATCTTTATGGGAGTTGATTGCTTTTCGTCGTGAGTCTTGATCCTTCATATTGATTTTGGGAATAATGCTTTTCACATCACCTTGGATCTTTAGCAATAAGATTGAATCCTCATGCCTTGTTAGGGCCTTTTCGGACTCGCCAATCTTCGCGCCCCGCTTCATAAGGTATGCCTTGGCTGTGAACTCTTATCATTACCGAGCAACTTTTAAACGATCTTGGGCTAGAAGCTAAGTAACTTTTCAAATCGTACGACCTTACTTATTGCAGATAAGTTATTAGCAAGTGATGGGAGAATAGGCAAATAATTACACCAAGTGAGCTTGTGCAAGAATACCGACTTATAATTGACTCTATCATTTCTCGTTCTCCACAATTTAAAATCTCAAGTAGTGAGACTCGTGGATGCTTAGCCTAATAAACCAATTAAGGTCTACATGGTTAAGGATACTAGCTAGAGTAAACTTGGATAAGTCTATTCGGGTTGAGTCAAAATAATCGCAACGGGCCTAATATGTCAAAGATTTCAAAACTAGCTACACCACTTTATTAATATTTTTGATTTTATTGCTGGATATATACATATGAAAGCAACGATAAAAATTTAAAAATTACGACTAAATGGCCAAAGTTAATAAAAAATTTGAAAAATGCTGAAAAAGATGATTTTCTGGTTAAATGAAGGCATTTTAATGGAAAAGTCCACTTAAAACTTCGATAGAAGTCCCCCTACACTTAATATAAACATTGTCCTCAATGTTTAAGCATGTGGGAAAAGTCTCCCCTACACTTATGACATTGTGCACGTTGGTTAAATCAAGTTAAGGAAGAGACGACTAAAGTGATCAATTTCAAATGTGAGTATGAAGAAAATTGAATCACGATAGTTGAGAGATAGAACCGGATTTTGGATAACACGGGAGCACGGTTCTTCAAAGGTTCCAAAAGTGCATTTATCCCTGTAATCACATCACCACACAAATACAAACACCTATATAGGTCCCCCTACACTTAGGAGGTTAAAACATAAAAGGATAGATACTCGGGTTGCCTCCCGAGGAGCGCTTGTTTTTTATAACCGAGTCACGAGCCTGACTCGACCCAAAATTAGTTCATGGGGAACGTGGTGAGGGATGGAATCATCTCCTGAGAGATGTCCTCACCAAAGTACAACTTCACTCGTTGGCCATTCACCTTAAAATTTGGTCCATTAGGTTGAGCGAGCTCGAGAGTACCATATGGAAAAATTTGGGTAATGGTGAATGGGCCGGACCAACGAGATTTCAGCTTGCCCGAAAAGATTTTCAACCGAGAGTTAAAGAGTAAAACTTTGTCTCCAACTTGGAACTCTCGGTTCTTAATCTTAGAGTCGTGAATGAGCTTCTTCTCTTTATAGATCAAAGAATTTTCATAAGCCTCATTACAGAGTTCATTCAGCTCATTGAGTTGGATCTTGCGTAGGTCACCGGCTTTGTTGATATCAAAATTAGCCCACTTCAAGGCCCAGTAAGCCTTGTGCTCCAACTCAATGGGGAGGTGGCATGCTTTCCCGTACACGAGACGATATGGTGTACAACCAATCGGAGTCTTGTATGCGGTACGAAAAGCCCACAAAGCATCATCAAGTTTATCAGCCCATGAGGCACGATGCTCTCCCATGGTTCTTTCGAGAATTTGCTTTAATCCTCGGTTGGATATTTCAGCCTGGCCATTAGTTTGTGGGTGGTAAGCGGTGGAAAGACGATGATTTACACCATACTTAGCCATGACTCTAGCAAATTGGTCGTTGCAAAAATGAGTCCCGCGATCACTAATAAATGCACGAGGAACACCGAATCTAGCGAATAGCGATTTCAAAAAGTTACAAACCACCCTTGCATCATTAGTGGGTAAAGCTTTGGCTTCAACCCATTTGGAGACGTAGTCAACGGCTACAAGGATGTATTTGTTTCCTTTAGATGAAGGGAATGGCCCCATAAAGTCGATACCCCAAACATCAAAGATTTCACATTCTTGTATGAAATTCTGAGGTATCTCGTCTTTATGTGTGATCTTGCCTTGTTTTTGGCAAGCATAAAAAATGTTTAACCATATCGTGAGCGTCACGATAGATGGTGGGCCAATAAAATCCCGAGTCAAACACTTTTTTGGCGGTGTAGTTGGGACCAAAGTGACCACCGGTGGGTCCTTTGTGGCAAGCGTCAAGGATTTCCAAAGCTGCCGGTCCATCAACACAACGGCGAATAATCAAATCAGCACATTGTTTGAATAGATACGGGTCATTCCAAAAGTAAGTCTTAATGTCTTTGAAGAACTTTTTCTTTTGCTGGGATGTTAACCCGTTAACGAGAATTCCACCCGCCTAGTAGTTTGCAATGTCCGCAAACCACGCGGTTTTATCAGCAGTCGAGTTGATAGACATTAAGGTATCCAAGGGAAAAGAATCATTGATTTCTTTGTTCGGATGATCCCCTTGGTAAGGATCCTCAAGTCTACTGAGATGATCCACGGCTAGGTTTTCAGCTCCTTTTTTATCGCGAATTTCGATTTTAAATTCTTGGAGTAGCAAAACCGACGAAGAAGTCTTGGTTTGGAATCTTGCTTAGTCAACAAGTACTTCAACGCGGAATGATCGGTGTAAACGATTGTGGTGGAAAGGACAAGATAGGGGCGGAACTTTTCAAAAGCATAGACAATAACTAAAAGCTCTTTTTCGGTTGTCGTGTAATGCAATTGAGCCCCCGTCATTGTCTTGCTAGCATAGTGGATTGGTTGGAAGTGTTTGTTCACTCTTTGGCCCAAAACCGCTCCAATAGCAAAGTCACTAGCATCGCACATCAACTCGAAAGGCAGCTCCAAATTAGGGGTGACCAAGACGGGTGCCTTAGTTAGCTTATCCTTAAGCGAGTTGAAGGCGTCTATACACTCTTTGGAAAAGATAAAAGGAGTATCTTTTTCCAAGAGGTGGGTCATCGGGCGAGCGATTTGAGAAAAATCTTTGATGAATCGACGGTAAAAGCCCGCATGACCAAGGAAACTTCTCACACCCTTCACGGTTGAAGGTGGAGGCAACTTAGCGATAACATCGACTTTAGGACGGTCTACTTCAAGACCGGCTTTGGAGATCTTGTGTCCTAGCACGATGCCCTCTTTTACCATGAAATGGCATTTTTCCCAATTAAGACAAGGCGAGTGTCTTCACACCGCTTAAGCATACGTTCTAAATTGGCAAGGCAAGCAGAGAAAGAATCACCATAAACCGAGAAATCATCCATGAATACTTCCATAGTTTCTTCAACCATGTCATGGAAGATAGCCATCATACACCTTTGGAACGTCCCAGGAGCATTGCATAAACCAAAAGGCATGCGTTTGTAAGCAAATGTTCTGTAGGGACAAGTGAATGTGGTCTTTTCTTGGTCCTTGGAATCCATAGGAATTTGAAAATACCCGGAGAAACCGTCTAAAAAGCAGTAATAATCATTACCCGCAAGACGTTCGAGCATTTGATCCATGAAAGGAAGAGGAAAGTGATCTTTTCTCGTGGCATCATTGAGCTTGTGATAATCAATACAAAATCTCCACCCAGTAACGAGACGAGTGGGAACCAACTCGTTGTGTTCATTGGGAACAACGGTTATTCCGCCCTTCTTGGGCACACAATGGACGGGACTTACCCACGGCGAATCCGAGATAGGGTAAATCAAGCCGGCATCAAGAAGTTTGATAACCTCTTGTTTGATGACGTCATGAATGCGAGGATTAACCCTTCTTTGGCTCTGGATTACGAGTTTAAAGTCATCTTCCATGAGAATCTTGTGAGTACAAAAGTTCGGATCAATTCCGCGGTTGTCGGAAATTTTCCAAGCAATTGCCTTCTTATGATCTTTAAGCACGGCGATGAGGCGAGACTTCTCTTCTTCTTTCAAGTCCTTCGCGATGATGACAGGCGACTTCTTGTTTTCTTCAAGGAACACGTACTCGAGATGGGGCGGCAACTCCTTAAGTTCTAAATTCGGAGGATTTTCGATGGGAGGCGTTTTCAAAGTCGTAGCATCGATAGCAATAACCGTGGGAGATGGTGGAGAAAGATTGTCTTTTTTGAGAAGGTTTTCAAAGAAACGCATGTCGTCATCCCAATCGGTGGTAGAATCTTCATTTGTTAAGTTCACATCTCCCATGGTGGCTTCAAGATCTTTCCAAAAGAAATCACTTTCTCCAAATAGAGACAGTGATGAATCAATAGAGGAAACGGTCTCAACATTGGGAAGAGAGGTATGAATACTTTTACAAGTATCTTTGAAGTGTTCTTCACAAGCCTCATCAAGAACGTCAATACAATTAACACTCTCGTTAGAATAAGGCTGTTTAGACAACTTTCCCATGTTGAAGACGATTTTATCATCACCCACTCTCATGATAAGCTCACCGGCTTCAACATCGATGAGAGTGTGACCGGTCCTCAGGAATGGATGACCAACAATCAGTGGCACACGAGGGTACATATCGTAGTCGACGACGACGAAATCGGCAGGAAAAGTGAAGTTGTCGACTCCTACAAAGACGTCTTCGGCTATCCCCACTGGATAAGCAACCGTACGGTTAGCTAATTCCAGAGTCATTTTGGTGGGGACTAGCTCAGGGAGAGATAATTGCTTCCACACACTTAAAGGCATTAAGTTGATACTGGCACCTAGATCGGCTAGGGCTTTGCAATTCTCTACTCTCGGGAAGTTGCAAGGGATTAAGAAACGACCCGGATCACCAAGCTTGGTTGGCAATTTCCTTAAGAGTACTGCAGAGCAATTCTCATTAAGTTGGGTGTTAGCAATATCAAGAAGCTTATCCTTGTCGCTAAGAAGATCTTTGAACATTTTCACATACTTAGGAATGTGAGCGAGAGCCTCAGCGAAGGAGATGTTAAAATTCAATTGTTTAAACATTTTAAGAAAGTTCGAAACCTGAATATCGTCCTTGCTTTTGAGCTTCTCTTTCCTCAACCTTGAGGGATAAGGTATATCGGAAGAAGAGGAAGGCTTTGGGAGAATAGGATCACTCACATCCTTGGGTGGAGGAGGGGTAGAAGTAAGAGGTGGAGAAATTGGGGAAGTAGAAGGATGAGGAATAGGAGTAGGTGACTCGTTTTCCTTAGTCACAATCACCGGTGGAGGTATAGGAAGCTCGGGTTCCTCGGTACCTTTGCCACTGCGGGTGGTGATTGCTTTCATCTCCCCTCTTGGATTCGCAACGGTGTTACTCGGAAGAGTACCCGAAGAAGAGGGTTTATTACCTTGGAAGAAACTAGCCATCATGTTTTTTAAGTCATTCGTTTGACTATCCAAAGTGTTTCTCATATCAGCTCTCAGATCGTTCCCTTGTTTCACCAGGTCTGCTTTCAAGTTGAACACTTCCCGCTGAAGATTTCCCACGATCACATCGTTAGTTCTCATGTAGGTTTCCACTTCTTGGTGTAAAGCGGTAGGTTGGTTGGGAGGAGCATTATATGCGGGTGGTTGATAAGCAGGTTGCTGGTAAACTTGGTTGTTTCTTTGAGGTGGATGTTGTTGTTTGTGAGGTGGTATGTATGGTCCACAAGATTGTTGTTGTTGTTGAGGAGGGCGGTTGAGGTTTTTTTGTTGGTTTGGATTGTTAGGAGTAAAACCGGGTGGTGAGAGATAGTTGTTCAAACGGTAGCTAAGCAGGTTGCGGTCACCTTGAGGACGAGCTTGATAAGCGGGTTGAGGATAGGTGCCATATGCTGCATTCACATTTTCAGAAGGGTAGTCTTGGGTGGCAGTACAAGTGGTGTAAGAGTGAGGACCCCCGCATATCTCACATGGTTGGCTAACAGCATTGACTTTAGCGTCTTTAGCGTTTTTAGCGTGGATGCTGTTGGTGTTGCTGGCGGTTTGGGTAGCAAGCGATTCAAGAAGCGCAGTGATTTTGTCAAGTCGCTTATCGCTGTCACTAGTACTAGCACTAGCGACATTGGTTCGAACACTCTTGGTTTGCACACGAGACTTATTCTCAATGATATCCCAAGTAGCATTGGAAGTCTTAGCTAAAAGATTACCCCCCGAGGCACTGTTTAGTGAATCTTGGTCATTCATGCTTAAACCATTATAAAAAGTATTAATTTGGTGCACTTTGGTAAAACCATGTTGTGGGCATTTTCTCAAAAGGTCTTTGAAACGGTCCCATTCACTAAACGACTCATCGTACTTTTGTTCAAAATTGATAATTTCATTCGACAAAGCGGTAGTACGAGAGGGTGGGAAAAAGTAGTTGATAAACTTGGTCTCCAAATCCGTCCACGTAAGAATACTCTGTGGCGGTTCCTTAGCAAGCCAATGTCGGGCTTGTCCCTCTAAAGAAAAGGGAAAAAGTTGTAAACGGATTACCTCTTGTGGAACACCATTGAATTTGACTGTATTGGTGAGTTGCAAGAATCTCTTGATGTGGTCATGTGGATCATCAATGGTACGCCCCAAGAATGGTTGAGCAGAGACCATCTGGATAAAGCCGGATTTGAGCTCAAAATTGTTGGCTGCAATCGCGGGTATGACAATTGGATCATTGTTACCATCTACATGTGCTTGCAGAAGTTCAATCATCAGGCGATTATCCGGTAGAGGCTCATTGTTGTAGTTATTATTGTTGTTGAAAGGTGGATTGTTATTGTTATTATTATTGTTTTGAGGTGGGTTATTGTTGTTGTTTTGTACACCGGCCATGTCTAAGTCTTCGAGAGGCTCGGGCTCTTGATAAGACGTAGATCGTGTACGCATGCACCTGCAAAAGAACTAAAGTGGAAATATTTTTGGTTTTTATGTTTTTTTTTTATTTTTAGGATTTTTGAAAATTTTATATTTTTTTAGGGTTTTTGAAATTTTTTATGAAAAAGTAACGTTCACGGTGAACGGATCCCAAAATCCAAGTTCTCACAAAAAACTGTTGATCTTAACGAGAAGAGCCGGCAGCGGCGCCATTTAATACACGCATTTTCATTAGGTTATGATTAAGTTCTCGGTATCTCCTCGAATTGATAACGGCTCTAAGTGGAATGATTTGTTCTTGGTTAATAAAAAGGTGTTGGTTTGTTTATCTATTTTAAACTAATGACAAATAAGTAAGTGTCGAAGAGTAAAATTAAAGCTTTGAAAGATTAAACTAGATTGAAAAGTAAATGCTTGAAAACGTAAAGAAAAGATTAGACAAATACTTATTTCTGGCTAAAACCATACCAAAACACGTATTTAATATCATTTGTTTGGAATTATGAGTGGTTTTTGTGTTTATTGTGTTTTCAGAGTCAACCGGGAGAATATTGAAGAAAACATGGGATTGCACGGGTTTTATCGAAGAAAAAGACTCAAGACGAAGTCTATTGTCCAAGAGATGCAAAAGATTTGAAGTCATTGTGCCTATTTAAAGACTTATCGAAGAATAGAGCCAAAGATGGAAGATTCATATATGTCGAAGAACTCGAGTCTATTGAACAAAAGATTATAAGACGAGTTGGAATTATTCACCGACACTTCTCAAAATCCAAAGTCAGAAACGTTAATTTGAAAGAAACGTAAAGACTAAAGAAGGAAGAAGAAAAGAAGCCCAAACAAAAGCCCATTCACAAAGCCCACATCACACGCCTATATATATGATTCTACTTCACAAATTTGGAGCACTTAGTTAGTCTTAGCTTTAGTTTTTCATTTTTCTCTAGTTTTAGAGAGAGAAAGTTCCAAACTTTCTCTCACTAGATTTTTCTTTGTTTTCATCTTTCAAATTTTAAGCTTTTCATTAATCTTTGTACATTGAGTTCTTTTAATTAAAAGTTTAAGTTTAAGTTTGTGTTCGTCAATCTTCTTCTTCATTTCTTGGTTTCACTTTGCTTTTGATCCGAAAACCATAATCCATACGGATTGATTTCGTTTGGTGTTTAAAGGTTGAAAGGGTAGTCTTTTTACTCATTTTTTAAGCTCTTACGTGTATAGGCTATAAGCTCTTAACGCTTAGTAGCTTATTTCAAGTTTAGCTTATTACTTTTCGGATTTCACAAGGGTTTTAATCATTTTTAAGTTCGTTTCATACGGTTTATAATTGTTTACGTTTTACAAGTTGTCGAATTTAAGCTTTTTAAGTCATTTAAGTTTCGGATTACTTAGCTTATTGATTTTGCTTATTGAGTTTTTTAAGTTGCCACCAATTTCGGAACAAAATTGCTCCCATCGCAATCCAAGGGTTTTTATACATTCCGACGGGTACTTATATTGATCGCAATAACCCTCAAGGGTTCTACTTTGCGATCGGGTGTCATTCCCCCTTATTCCGATCTGGATTGCGATCGCTTATTGCGATCGCACATTCCGACGGGACTAAGGTTCCTTTTTAGACGAAACTCTGCTCAATTCTCGACAGCAACATTGCGATCTGGTACAACATTCCGATCTGAACAATATTGCGATAGGTGTGCTTAGATTTCATACATTCCGATCTATATCTTTCCGATAGATGCACATTGCGACAGAACGGACTTTAACATTCCGACAGCTTTACATTTATGTATTCCGATGATTATGATTTTGTCATTCCGATAGACCTTCATTTGCAATATTCCGATGGACTGAGTTTTTAGATTTCAAAGTTTTACAAAGTTTTAAGTTTTAAGTATTTGTCTAATCTTTTCTTTACGTTTTCAAGGATTTACTTTTCAATCTAGTTTAATCTTTCAAAGCTTTAATTTTACTCTTCGACACTTACTTATTTGTCATTAGTTTAAAATAGATAAACAAACCAACACCTTTTTATTAACCAAGAACAAATCATTCCACTTAGAGCCGTTATCAATTCGAGGAGATACCGAGAACTTAATCCGAACCTAATGAAATTACGTGTATTAATAGACTATCGCAAACTCAATGATGCTACGAGAAAGGATCATTTTCCTCTTCCTTTCATGGACCAAATGCTTGAACGTCTAGCGGGTAATGACTATTACTGCTTTTTCGACGGTTTCTCCGGGTATTTTCAAATTCCCATCGATCCCAAAGACCAAGAGAAAACCACATTCACTTTTCCTTACGGAACATTTGCCTACAAAAGAATGCCTTTCGGCTTATGAAATGCTCCCAGGACGTTCCAAAGGTGTATGATGGCTATCTTCCATGACATGGTTGAAGAAACTATGGAAGTCTTCATGGATGATTTCTCGGTTTATGGCGATTCTTTCTCTGCTTGCCTTGCCAATTTAGAACGTATGATTCAGCGGTGTGAAGACACTCGCCTTGTTCTAAATTGAGAAAAATGCCATTTCATGGTAAAAGAGGGCATCGTGCTAGGACACAAAATCTCCAAAGTCGGTCTTGAAGTGGACCGTGCTAAAGTCGATGTAATTGCTAAATTGCCTCCACCTTCAACCGACAAGGTGTGAGAAGTTTCCTCGATCATGCGGGCTTCTATCGTCGATTCATACAAGATTTTTCTAAAATCGCTCGCCCGCTGACCCACCTCTTGGAAAAAGATACTCCTTTCATCTTTTCCAAAGAGTGTCTTGAATCCTTCCATCTTCTTAAGGATAAGCTAACTAAGGCACCAGTCTTGGTTACCCCTAATTGGGAGCTACCTTTTGAGTTGATGTGCGATGCTAGCGACTTTGCTATTGGATTGGTTTTGGGCGAAAGAGTGAACAAACACTTCCAACCAATCCACTATGCTAGCAAGACAATGACGGGGGCTCAATTGCATTATACCACTAGCGAAAAAGAGCTTTTAGCTGTAGTGTATGCTTTTGAAAAGTTTCGCCCCTATCTTGTCCTTTCTACCACCATCGTGTATACCGATCATTCTGCGTTGAAGTACTTGTTGACTAAGCAAGATTCTAAGCCAAGACTTCTACGTTGGGTTTTGCTCCTTCAAGAATTCAAAATTGAAATTCGTGACAAAAAGGGAGTTGAAAACCTAGCCGCGGATCATCTCAGTAGACTTGAGGATCCTTATCAAGGGGATCATCCGAACAAAGAGATCAATGACTCTTTTCCCCTTGAGGCCTTAATGTCTATAAATCCAAATCTCGATGACACCCCGTGGTTTGCAGACATTGCAAACTACTTAGCGGGTGGGATTCTCAAGGAAGGGCTCACGTCCCAACAAAAGAAAAAGTTCTTTAAAGATATTGAACATTATTTCTGGGACGACCCTTACCTTTTCAAACAATGTGCTGATCTGATTATTCGTCGATGTGTTGATGTGCCGGCAGCGGTACAAATCCTTGATGCTTGCCATAAAGGACCCACCGGTGGTCACTTTGGTCCTAATTACACCGCGAAGAAAGTATTCGACTCTGGATTCTATTGGCCCACCATTTATCATGACTCTCACGATATGGTTAAACATTGTGATGCTTGCCAAAGACAAGGCAAGATCACACATAAAGATGAGATGCCTCAAAATTTCATACAAGAATGTGAAATCTTTGATGTATGGGGCATCGACTTTATGGGGCCATTTCCATCATCTAAAGGGAAGAAGTACATCCTCGTAGTCGTTGACTACATTTCTAAATGGGTTGAAGCTAAGGCTCTCCCTACGAACGATGCGAGGGTGGTTGTGAACTTTTTGAAGCAGCTTTTCGCTCGATTCGGCGTTCCTCGTGCTATTATCAGTGACCGCGGGACTCATTTTTGCAATGATCAATTTGCAAGAGTCATGGCTAAGTACGGTGTTAATCATCGTCTTTCCACCGCCTATCATCCCCAAACCAATGGTCAAGCCGAGATTTCCAACCGTGGATTGAAGCGAATTCTGGAGCGTATTGTGGGAGAGCATCGTGCCGCGTGGGCCGATAAGTTAGATGATGCTTTGTGGGCTTTCCATACTGCTTATAAGACCCCGATCGGTTGTACACCTTATCGTCTTGTGTACGGGAAAGCATGCCACCTCCATATCGAGCTGGAACACAAGGCGTATTGGGCCTTGAAGTGGGCTAACTTCAACATCAACAAAGCCGGTGATCTCCGTAAGATTCAACTCAACGAGCTTAATGAACTGAGGAATGAAGCTTACGAGAACTCACTGATCTACAAAGAGAAGACCAAGATCATCCATGATGCAAGAATTAAGAACCGAGAGTTCCATGTTGGTGATCAAGTCTTACTATTTAACTCTCGGTTGAAGATCTTCTCGGGCAAGTTGAAGAGCCGATGGTCTGGTCCATTCACCGTCGCTAAAGTCTTCCCATATGGCACCATTGAGCTTTCTCAGCCAAATGGGCCAAATTTCAAGGTGAATGGCCAGCGTTTGAAGTTGTACTTTGGTGAGGACATCTTGCATGAGATGATTCCATCCCTCACCACGTTTCCCATGAACTAAATTTGTGTCGAGTCAGGCTCATGACTCGGTGAACAAAAACAAGCGCTTCTCGGGAGGCAACCCATGATCTATCCTTTACTGCTTTCATAATAAGTGTAGGGAGGAGCCCCATATGTGTTTGTTGTCTTGTTTCTAATTATATACAGGGATTCAAGCTTCAAAGAGCACCTCGATGACTTTTGACGAACCGTGATCCCGTGTTCCCATCTTCCTGGTTCTATCCTAAACTGTCGTGATTCAATATTTCTGTTTTATATGTTCACATTGAAATCACTTTAGTTGTCCTTTCCTTAGCAAGATTTAAACAAAGTGCACAATGTCCTAAGTGTAGGGGAGTTTACTCCCACATACTTAAACATTGAGGGCAATGTTTATATCAAGTGTAGGGGGGACTTCTATCGAAGTAAGTGGTCTTTTCCATGAATTTGCCCTCATTTTAACCGGAAAATTTGATTTTTCGACATTTTTCAAAAATTTTAATCTATTTTGGCCTAGTTGTATAGTTGTATTTTCCTTTGTTTTGATTATTTTCTTTCCTTGCTAGAATAAATTTTCAATAAAGTGGTTTTAAATTTTTCTTAGTCATGAACATTTTGACTCAACCCGAGTTCACTTATCTAAGTTTACTCTAGCTACTATCCTTAACGTGTTTAAGTCAAGCTTAGGCTTTTATATAGGGAGCTATAAAACGCGAAAGTCTTAACTCTCACGGGTTAAGAACAAGAACTTTTCGCAAGTTACTATAATTGATCCTAGAGAGTCGTTTATCAAGGGAACTTTAAAATGCGAATTCTAAACTTGAAAAAGTCTAAGAGTTTGCAAGATCCTATAGATGACTCGAAAACCCAAAACTTTGATTTAATAGGCTAAGCATCCACGAGTCTCATTCCTTGAGATTTTAAACTGTGGAGGACGAGAGATGATAGAGTTAATTATAAGTTTGGTATTCTTTCGTGAATTTATGTGAGTTAATTATGAGCCTATTCTCCCATCGCTTGTTAATAAATTTATCTGCAATAAATAAGGTTGTACGATTTGAAAAGTTACTTAGCTTCTAGCCCAAGATCGTATAAAAGTTGCTCGGTATTAATTAGAGTTCATAGCCAAGGCATAACTTATTGAAGCGGGATGCGAAGATTTGCGAGTCCGAAAAGGCCCTAACAAGGCATGAGGGCTACATTTTGTTGCTAAAGATCCAAAAGTGATGTGAAGAATCATTTATCAAAAATCAATATGAAGGATCGAGACACATGACGAAAAGCAAAAACTCCCCAAAAGATCATGGAGAAGTCTATCCAAAAAGGCCCTAACAAGGTATGAGGATAAATAGATCCAAGTCCTAAAAGGAGACGGATCGTTGTATATCAAAGTCCAAAATAAAGATTGGAGAAAAATGAAGAAGTCGTGGTCCAAATATGAAGAATCTCTAAAAACTTCAAGTGAAGAAATTCCTATTATGAAGAGAAGACCATAATTTCAAGAACGTCTCTCAAAGATTCGAAGTATGAAGTAGCTGCCAAATATCGGTCCGAGAAAGGTCTCAAATCGTGAAGCATGTTATGCCAAGATATGAACTTTAAGATGTCCCGAGAAGCAGTTTTAAAAGATTTTGTCCTTTAGCTAACTATTGATTAAATCATTCACTTTATTTTCGGCCTAAATAACTATCGAAATAAGTCAAACAATGCATCCTCGTGATCATTCAAGACAAAAATAAAATATAAGAGATACACCTAGGAATAAGGGAGTCTAAGTAAATAATTGGCCCACATGAATTCGTGTTAGTCTGTTAAATTATAATAACAATGATCTCGTTTTTAAGCTTGGTATGGGGAACGTGAAACTTGAGGATGATAAACGTTCATGGCAGCCAAAACCCAATGTAAGTCTTTGATTTCTTTACTTATTTTTATCTTTTTATCTTCCCTAAATGTTTAGTATTTAATAAAGGCCAAGGTGGGTTATTTATGATGGAAAATGTAAACCGTGCTTTAAAATTAATGCATTGCATGAGGGCATTGCAATGGTCAAGTGTAGGGGATTTAATAAGTGTGAAAACACTTATCCTTTTACCACTTATTTCCAATAATAACAAGACCAAAACGTATAATTTATATCGTAAAAGTCGGAATTATGCGTGGTTTGTGTTTTTATTGTGTTTTAGGACCAAAAGATGAAAAAGGAAGAAAACACGGGCTTTCACGGGCTTTTATCGAAGAAAACGAGAAAAGACGAAGTCAAAAGATCAAGAGTGCAAAAAGAACGGAAGTCCAAGGCCTATTCTAAAGATTTATCAAAGAAAAAGTCTAAAGACGGAAGTTTAATGAATTCGAAGAACTCAAGTCTAATAGAAGAAGAAAATTACAAGACAAGTTCAATATATATCGACAAATCCCGAGACGACGTCGAGGAAGATAAAAGATTTAAATCGAGTCGAGAAGAAAGAAAGAAGAGGCAACACATGCACACATTCCCATTTTCCCTATAAATACCCTCCTAATACACATTAGGAGGGTGGGTTAGTTTTTAGTAGTTAGTTTCATTTTTCATTTTTCTTTCTAGTTTTAGAGAGAGAAAGTTCTCAACTTTCTCTCACTAAGTTTTTATCTTTTCCTTCTTTTAATATTTCAAGATTATACCTTTTGTATTTGGATTTCATTAATCAAGTCCAAGTTAAGCTTTTAATCTTTCATCTCTTTCTACCTTTCTTTATTTTGATTAATTTTGGTGCGAAATACTATTTGATCCGTGTTGATCTTGATGTTTTCGTGCTTAAAAAGTTAATCTTTTTATTCATACTTAAGCTTTCATACGATTAAGCTTTAAGATTCTTGTGCTTATTGGCTTATTCACATTTTTAGCTTATTTACTTTTAATGTTTTCTTAAAAAAAGGTTTATCTTTTTATAGTTTGATTTAAACGGTTGCTTATTTTAAGTTTGATAAGTTGTTATTTGTGCTTATTTAGTCCTTTTCAGTGTAGATTCGTTCAAGTTTTGGTGTTAGCTTATTCCTAATAGCTTATAGCCTAGCTTATTTTCGAATCAATAGGTTATCGGAAAAGGTTTAAACCCTTTTCCGATCGCAACATTCCGATTGGTGCCTCCTTTGTATTCCGATCTCTATGATCGGATTAGGTAATTAGTTTTCCGATTGGCACTCTAGTATTCCGATCTATCTGATCGGATTAGGGTTTATCTATTCCGACTGTGGTGTTTTATTTAGATTCCGATTTGACTCCATTGTTGGGATTCCGACTTGTTCTGATTTCTAGCATTCCGATAGCTCCTTATTACCATTATTCCGATTGGGATTTTTAACTACATTCCGATCACGTCCCTTTTTGGGTGTATTCCGATCAGTCTTTCCGACCTATATTCCGATCAGATTCCGATCTGTCTTTTCTGACCAATATTCCGATTAGGGTTTGGATTAGTTTCTTGTTTTTACAAAGTTTTCAAGTTTTAGATTTATTAAGTGTTCAAGTATTTTTCTAATATTGTCTTTAAGTTTTCATTCTTTTATTTTTAACTCGTCCTTTTAGTTTAATCTTTAAAGCTTTTACTTTACTCAACGACATTTACTTATTTGCTATTAGTTTAAAATAGATAATCAACCAAACCAATTATTCTTCCACCAAGAACAATTGAGTCGCACTTTCTACCAATAGTCAATTCGAAAAGATCGGTTCAACGAATTTTGATACTTGGAAATCCCGAGTATTAAATGGCGTCGCTGCCGGCTCTTTTCGTTAAGATTAAAGGTTTTTAGTGAGAGACGCGTTGGATTTTGGGATCCGCTTATCTTTGAACGTTATTTTCCTTGTTTTAAAATTTTCAAAAATCCTAAAAAATATAAAATCTTCAAAAATACAAAAAAATTGAAAAACCGTAAAAACCTAAAATATTTCTTTCTATTTTTCTAATCCTTTTGTAGGTGTGCATGCGTACTCGTGCTCGTAAGAAGAGAGTAGCTCAAGCCGAAGTCATTACTCAACCAATTGTCACCATGGACAATCAACCAATGATCGAGATTTTGCAATCGCACATAGAAGGCAACACTGATGCAATTGTCATCCCTGAGATTGGAGCCAACAACTTTGAACTTAAATCTGGCTTTATACAAATGGTCTCTGCTCAACCCTTCTTGGGGTGTTCACTTGATGATCCTCATGACCACATTAAAAGGTTTCTTCAGCTTACCAATACGGTTAAGTACAATGGGGTATCACAAGAAGTGATTCGCTTGCAACTTTTTCCTTTCTCTTTAGAGGGACAAGCCCAGAATTGGCTTGATAAAGAACCGCCACAAAGTATTCTTACGTGGACGGATATAGAGACCAATTTTACCAACTACTTTTTCCCACCCTCACGTACTACCGCTTTGCGGAATGAAATAATTACCTTTGAACAAAAGTACGGTGAGTTTTTTAGTGAATCTTAGGACCGTTTTAAGGAACTTTTACGAAAGTGCCCACAACATGGTTTAACAAAAGTACATCAAAGCAATACTTTTTACAATGGTTTAAGCATGAATGACCAAGATTCACTAAACAGTGCCTCGGGGGGTAATATTTTGGTTAAGTCTTCTAATGCTGCTTGGGATATTATTGAGAACAAAGCTAGAGTACAAACCAAGAGTGTTAGAACTAATGTAGCAAGTGCTAGTACTAGTGATGCCGACAAAAGAATTGATAAGCTTACTTCGCTTGGGGAATCGCTTGCTTTACAAACTGCCAAAAATGCCAAACAATTCAATGCCCAAGCTAATGTTTTGAGCCAATGTTGTGATATATGCGGGGGATCTCACTCATACACCGATTGTCCTTCGACTCACGACAATCCGGAAAATGTGTATGCCGCCAACGGTACCTTTGCTACAGGAAGCTATCAAGCACGTCCTCAGGGTGACCGCAACTTGCTCAGCTATCGCTCAAACAACTTTTTTTCACCTCCCGGTTTCCCCCCCAAAAAATCAAAACCAACCACGTGCTCCAAATCAATATCCAAACCAAAGAAACCCATATCCACCTCAAAGAAACAACCAAGTTCACCAACAACCTGCTTATCAACCACCCGCCTACCATGCTCCTCCTCTCAACCAACCCACAGCCTTACACCAAGATGTGGAAACCTACATGAGGACTAACGATGTGATCGTGCATAATCTTCAGCGGGAAATGGCCAACATGAAAGCAGATATGGTTAAGCAAGGGAATGATCTTCGGGCTGATATGCGAAGCACTTTGGCAAGTCAAACGAATGACTTGAGGAACATGATGGCTAGTTTCTTCCCTAGTAATCAAGCCTCTGGACCGGGTTCTCTTCCGAGTAACACCGTTGCTAATCCAAGAGGGGAGATGAAAGCAATCACCACTCGCAGTGGAAAAGGTTTAAAGGAATCCGAGCTTCCTACACCTACACCAGTGATTATGACAAAGGAAAACGAGTCTCCTTCTCCGAATCCTCCATCTTCTATTCCTCCAACTTCTACTTCTCCAATTCCACCACCTTCTACTTCTACCCCTCCACCACCCAAGGATGTGAGTGCGAATTCTATCCCAAAGCCTTCATCTCCACGCAATATAACTTATCCTTCGAGGTTGAGGAAAGAGAAATTGAAGAACTGAATTCTATCCCAAAGCCTTCATCTCCAATTTTCTTAAAATGTTCAAACAACTGAATTTCAATATCTCCTTTGCTGAGGCTCTCGCTCTCATGCCAAAATACGCTAAGATGTTTAAAGATCTTCTCAGTGATAAGGAGAAACTTCTCGATATTTCTCAGACCCAACTTAATGAGAATTGCTCCGCAGTGCTCTTAAGGAAATTGCCAACCAAACTTGGTGATCCGGGTCGTTTCTTGATTCCTTGCAACTTCCCGGGAGTAGAGAATTGCATGGCCCTAGCCGATCTAGGTGCCAGTATTAACTTAATGCCATTAAGTGTTTGGAAGCAATTATCTCTCCTGAGCTAGTCCCCACACGAATGACTTTGGAATTAGCCAACCGTACGGTTGCTTATCCAGTGGGGATAGCCGAAGACGTCTTCGTTGGCGTTGACAAATTCACCTTCCCAGCGGATTTTATTGTCGTTGACTACGAGATGGACCTCCGTGTTCCATTAATCGTTGGACGTCCATTCCTGAGGACCGATCACACTCTCATTGATGTAGCCGCTGGCGAATTAATCATGAGAGTTGGTGACGATAAAATCGTCTTCAACATGGGTAAACTTTCTAAACAGCCTTCGGAAAACGAGAGTGTTAATTTTATTGACGTTCTCGATGAGGCTTGTGAAGAACACTTTCTTGATGCTTGCAAAAGTAATCTCTCTTCTCTACCCAATGTTGAGACCGTTGCCTCAATTGCTCCGTCATTGACTCCTTTTGGAGAAAGTGACTTGGACGATTTTGAAGCTAGCTTGGGTCCTCTCGATCTTAAGTGTGATAATTCTCCCACCGATTGGGATGAAGACATTCGTACCATTGAGAAACTTCTCAATGAGGACCATATTTCCCCACAATCTCCTAAGGCTATCTCTACCGATGATCCGAAGTTGACTATGCCGTTCGTCGAAAATCCTCCGGATTTAGAGCTTAAGGATCTTCCGTCTCATCTCGAGTACGTTTTCCTTGAAGACAACAAGACATTACCGGTCATCATCGCTAAGGACTTGAAAGAAGAAGAAAAATCCCGACTTATCGCCGTGCTGAAGAATCACAAGAAAGCGATTGCTTGGAAGATCTCTAATATTCGTGGAATTGATCCTCACTTCTGCACACACAAAATTCTCATGGAGGACGACTTTAAACCCACTATTTAAAGTCAAAGAAGGGTGAATCCTAAGATGCATGACGTAATCAAAAAATAGGTTATCAAACTTCTTGATGCGGGAATGATCTATCCTATCTCGGATTCACCGTGGGTTAGTCCCGTCCATTGTGTGCCTAAGAAAGGCAGAATCACCGTTGTTCCCAATGAAAACAACGAGTTGATTCCTACTCGTCTCGTTACAGGGTGGAGAGTTTGTATAGACTATCGCAAACTCAATGATGCTACGAGAAAGGATCATTTTTCCCTTCCTTTCATGGACCAAATGCTTGAACGTCTAGCGGGTAATGACTATTACTACTTTTTAGACGGTTTCTCCGGGTATTTTCGAATTCCCATCGATCCCAAAGACCAAGAGAAAACCACATTCACTTGTCCTTACGGAACATTTGCCTACAAAAGAATGCCTTTCAGCTTATGTAATGCTCCCGGGACGTTCCAAAGGTGTATGATGGCTATCTTCCATGACATGGTTGAAGAAACTATGGAAGTCTTCATGGATGATTTCTCGGTTTATGGCGATTCTTTCTCTGCTTGCCTTGCTAATTTAGAACGTATGCTTCAGCGGTGTGAAGACACTCGCCTTGTTCTAAATTGAGAAAAATGCCATTTCATGGTAAAAGAGGGCATCGTGCTAGGACACAAAATCTCCAAAGCCGGTCTTGAAGTGGACCGAGCTAAAGTCGATGTTATTGCTAAATTGCCTCCACCTTCAACCGTGAAGGGTGTGAGAAGTTTCCTCGGTCATGCGGGCTTCTATCGTCGATTCATCCAAGATTTTTCTAAAATCGCTCGCCCGCTGACCCACCTCTTGGAAAAAGATACTCTTTTCATATTTTCCAAAGAGTGTCTTGAATCCTTCCATCTTCTTAAGGATAAGCTAACTAAGGCACCAGTCTTGGTTACCCCTAATTGGGAGCTACCTTTTGAGTTGATGTGCGATGCTAGCGACTTTGCTATTGGAGCGGTTTTGGGCCAAAGAGTGAACAAACACTTCCAACCAATCCACTATGCTAGCAAGACAATGACGGGGGCTCAATTACATTATACCACTACCGAAAAAGAGCTTTTAGCTGTAGTGTATGCTTTTGAAAAGTTCCGCCCCTATCTTGTCCTTTCTACCACCATCGTGTATACCGATCATTCCACGTTGAAGTACTTGATGACTAAGCAAGGGTTCTAAGCCAAGACTTCTTCGTTGGGTTTTGCTCCTTCAAGAATTCAACATTGAAATTCGTGACAAAAGGGAGCTGAAAACCTAGCCGCGGATCATCTCAGTAGACTTGAGGATCCTTATCAAGGGGATCATCCGAACAAAGAGATCAATGACTGTTTTCCCCTTGAGGCCTTAATGTCTATAAATCTAAATCTCGATGACACCCCGTGGTTTGTAGACATTGCAAACTACTTAGCGGGTGGGATTCTCAAGGAAGGGCTCATGTCCCAACAAAAGAAAAAGTTCTTTAAAGATATTGAACATTATTTCTGGGACGACCCTTACCTTTTCAAACAATGTGCTGATCTGATTATTCGTCGATGTGTTGATGGGCCGGCAGCGGTACAAATCCTTGATGCTTGCCATAAAGGACCCACCGGTGGTCACTTTGGTCCTAATTACACCGCGAAGAAAGTATTCGACTCTGGATTCTATTGGCCCACCATTTATCGTGACGCTCACGATATGGTTAAACATTGTGATGCTTGCCAAAGACAAGGCAAGATCACACATAAAGATGAGATGCCTCAAAATTTCATACAAGATTGTGAAATCTTTGATGTATGGGGCATCGACTTTATGGGGCCATTTCCATCATCTAAAGGGAACAAGTACATCCTCGTAGCCGTTGACTACGTTTCTAAATGGGTTGAAGCTAAGGCTCTCCCTACGAACGATGCGAGGGTGGTTGTGAACTTTTTGAAGCAGCTTTTCGCTCGATTCGGCGTTCCTCGTGCTATTATCAGTGACCGCGGGACTCATTTTTGCAATGATCAATTTGCAAGAGTCATGGCTAAGTATGGTGTTAATCTTCGTCTTTCCACCGCCTATCATCCCCAAACCAATGGTCAAGCCGAGATTTCCATCCGTGGATTGAAGCGAATTCTGGAGCGTATTGTGGGAGAGCATCGTGTCGCGTGGGCCGATAAGTTAGATGATGCTTTGTGGGCTTTCCGTACTGCTTATAAGACCCCGATCGGTTGTACACCTTATCGTCTTGTGTATGGGAAAGCATGCCACCTCCATATGGAGCTGGAACACAAGGCGTACTGGGCCTTGAAGTGAGCTAACTTCGACATCAACAAAGCCTGTGATCTCCGCAAGATTCAACTCAACGAGCTTAATGAACTGAGGAATGAAGCTTACGAGAACTCACTGATCTACAAAGAGAAGGCCAAGATCATCCATGATGCAAGAATTAAGAACCGAGAGTTCCATGTTGGTGATCAAGTCTTACTATTTAACTCTCGGTTAAAGATCTTCTCGGGCAAGTTGAAGAGCCGCTGGTCTAGTCCATTCACCGTCGCCAAAGTCTTCCCATATGGCACCATTGAGCTTTCTCAGCCAAATGGGCCAAATTTCAAGGTGAATGGCCAGCGTTTGAAGCTGTACTTTGGTGAGGACATCTCGTATGAGATGATTCCATCCCTCACCACGTTTCCCATGAACTAAATTTGGGTCGAGTCAGGCTCGTGTCTCGGTGAACAAAAACAAGCGCTTCTTGGGAGGCAACCCGTGATCTATCCTTTACTGCTTTCATAATAAGTGTAGGCGGGAGCCCCGTATGTGTTTGTTGTCTTGTTTCGTATTCTCTACAGGGATTCGAGCTTCAAAGAGCACCTCGATGACTTTTGACGAACCGTGATCCCGTGTTCCCATCTTCCTGGTTCTATCCTAAACTGTCGTGATTCAATATTTCATATTTTATATGTTCACATTGAAATCACTTTAGTTGTCCTTTCCTTAGCAAGATTTAAACAAAGTGCACAATGTCCTAAGTGTAGGGGAGTTTACTCCCACATACTTAAACATTGAGGACAATGTTTATATCAAGTGTAGGGGGGACTTCTATCGAAGTAAGTGGTCTTTTCCATGAATTTTCCCTCATTTTAACCGGAAAATTTGATTTTTCGACATTTTTCAAAAATTTTAATCTATTTTGGTCTAGTTGTATAGTTGCATTTTCCTTTGTTTTGATTATTTTCTTTCCTTGCTAGAATAAATTTTCAATAAAGTGGTTTTAAATTTTTCTTAGTCATGAACATTTTGACTCAACCCGAGTTCACTTATCTAAGTTTACTCTAGCTACTATCCTTAACGTGTTTAAGTCAAGTTTGCTAGGCTTTTATATAGGGAGCTATAAAACGCGAAAGTCTTAACTCTCACGGGTTAAGAACAAGAACTTTTCGCAAGTTCCTATAATTGATCCTAGAGAGTCGTTTATCAAGGGAACTTTAAAATGCGAATTCTAAACTTGAAAAAGTCTAAGAGTTTGCAAGATCCTATATATGACTCGAAAACCTAAAACTTTGATTTAATAGGCTAAGCATCCACGAGTCTCATTCCTTGAGATTTTAAACTGTGGAGGACGAGAGATGATAGATTCAATTATAAGTTTGGTATTCTTTCGTGAATTTATGTGAGTTAATTATGAGCCTATTCTCCCATCGCTTGTTAATAAATTTATCTGCAATAAATAAGGTTGTACGATTTGAAAAGTTACTTAGCTTCTAGCCCAAGATCGTTTAAAAGTTGCTCGGTATTAATTAGAGTTCATAGCCAAGGCATAACTTATTGAAGCGGGATGCGAAGATTGGCGAGTCCGGAAAGGCCCTAACAAGGCATGAGGGCTACATTTTGTTGCTAAACATCCAAAAGTGATGTGAAGAATCATTTATCAAAAATCAATATGAAGGATCGAGACACACGAAGAAAAGCAAAAACTCCCCAAGATCATGGAGAAGTCTATCCATAAAGGCCCTAACAAGGTATGAGGATAAATAGATCCAAGTCCTAAAAGGAGGCGGATCGTTGTATATCAAAGTCCAAAATAAAGATTGGAGAAAAATGAAGAAGTCGTGGTCCAAATATAAAGAATCTCTCAAAACTTCAAGTGAAGAAATTCCTATTATGAAGAGAAGACCATAATTTCAAGAACGTCTCTCAAAGATTCGAAGTATGAAGTCGCTGCCAAATATCGGTCCGAGAAAGGTCTCAAATCGTGAAGCAATTTATGCCAAGATATGAACTTTAAGAGGTCCCGAGAAACAGTTTTAAAAGATTTTGTCATTTAGCTAACTATTGATTAAATCGTTCACTTTATTTTCGGCCTAAATAACTATCGAAATAAGTCAAACAATGCATCCTCGTGATCATTCAAGACAAAAATAAAATATAAGAGATACACCTAGGAATAAGGGAGTCTAAGTAAATAATTGGCCCACATGAATTCGTGTTAGTCTGCTAACTTATAATAACAATGATGTCGTTTTTAAGCTTGGTATGGGGAACGTGAAACTTGAGGATGATAAACGTTCATGGCAGCCAAAACCCAATGTAAGTCTTTGATTTCTTTACTTATTTTTATCTTTTTATCTTCCCTAAATGTTTAGTATTTAATAAAGGCCAAGGTGAGTTATTTATGATGGAAAATGTAAACCGTGCTTTAAAATTAATGCATTGCATGAGGGCATTGCAATGGTCAAGTGTAGGGGATTTATTAAGTGTGAAAACACTTATCCTTTTACCACTTATTTCCAATAATAACAAGACCAAAACGTGTAATTTATATCGTAAAAGTAGGAATTATGTGTGGTTTGTGTTTTTATTGTGTTTTAGGACCAAAAGATGAAAAAGGAAGAAAACACGAGCTTACACGGGCTTTTATCGAAGAAAACGAGAAAAGACGAAGATAAAAGATCAAGAGTGCAAAAAGAACGGAAGTCCAAGGCCTATTCTAAAGATTTATCGAAGAAAAAGTCTAAAGACGGAAATTTAATGAATTCGAAGAACTCAAGTCTAATAGAAGAAGAAAATTACAAGACAAGTTCAATATATATCGACAAATCCCGAGACGACGTCGAGGAAGATAAAAGATTTAAATCGAGTCGAGAAGAAAGAAAGAAGAGGCAACACATGCACACCTTCCCGTTTTCCCTATAAATACCATCCTAATACACATTAGGAGGGTGGGTTAGTTTTTAGTAGTTAGTTCAATTTTTCATTTTTCTTTCTAGTTTTAGAGAGAGAAAGTTCTCAACTTTCTCTCACTAAGTTTTTATCTTTTCCTTCTTTTAATCTTTCAAGATTATACCTTTTGTATTTGGATTTCATTAATGAAGTTCAAGTTATGCTTTTAATCTTTCATCTCTTTCTACCTTTCTTTATTTTGATTAATTTTGGTGCGAAATACTATTTGATCCGTGTTGATCTTGATGTTTTCGTGCTTAAAAAGTTAATATTTTTATTCATACTTAAGCTTTCATACGATTAAGCTTTAAGATTCTTGTGCTTATTGGCTTATTCACATTTTTAGCTTATTTACTTTTAAAGTTTTCTTAAAAAAAGGTTTATCTTTTTATAGTTTGATTTAAACGGTTGCTTATTTTAAGTTTGATAAGTTGTTATTTGTGCTTATTTAGTCCTTTTCAGTGTAGATTCGTTCAAGTTTTGGTGTTAGCTTATTCCTAATAACTTATAGCCTAGCTTATTTTCGAATCAATAGGTTATCGGAAAAGGTTTAAACGCTTTTCCGATCGCAACATTCCGATTGGTGCCTCCTTTGTATTCCGATCTCTATGATCGGATTAGGTAATTAGTTTTCTGATTGGCACTCCAATATTTTGATCTATCTGATCGGATTAGGGTTTATTTATTCCGACTGTGGTGTTTTATTTACATTCCGATTTGACTCCATTGTTGGCATTCCGACTTGTTCTGATTTCTAGCATTCCGATAGCTCCTTATTACCATTATTCCGATTGGGATTTTTAACTACATTCCGATCACGTCCCTTTTTGGGTGTATTCCGATCAGTCTTTCCGACCTATATTCCGATCAGATTCCGATCTGTCTTTTCCAACCAATATTCGGATTAGGGTTTGGATTAGTTTCTTGTTTTTACAAAGTTTTCAAGTTTAGATTTATTAAGTGTTCAAGTATTTTTCTAATATTGTCTTTAAGTTTTCATTCTTTTATTTTTAACTCGTCCTTTTAGTTTAATCTTTAAAGCTTTTACTTTACTCAACGACATTTACTTATTTGCTATTAGTTTAAAATAGATAATCAACCAAACCAATTATTATTCCACCAAGAACAATTGAGTCGCAATTTCTACCAATAGTCAATTCGAAAAGATCGGTTCAACGAATTTTGATACATGGAAATCCCGAGTATTATTGGGGGATGAGGAGGAGGAGGAGTTTAACTCTGGGGTAGACATGTTGTTTTTAGGGTTTCTTGAAAATTAGGGTTTTTGGCGATTTAGGGTTTTTGTGTTCTTTAGATCAAAGTTTCTCAACAAGCTCATATACCACTTGTTGATCCCAAACTTAGATCGATTTAGCTTGTGTAAACGAGATTAAATCAAGATAAACACGTAGAGAAAATTTGTTGTGTATAAATCAATTTAAGTATTATGTGGAACTAATACTCAAACAAGAACACACAAACAATGTAAACTAAACTTTCACTTGATTGATAAAAACAAACTTGCGTACAATTAAAGTGTAAAACGTATATCAAACATAAACCTAAAGGCCTCCTTTTATAGACATAAGGATCCTTGTACAAGAGTCTACGTATCAGCTATTTTAGGTAAAGATAAACATAGAAAATACATTGTTGATCATATCTTTACTAGAAACAAACTAGAAACATAATACGTGTAGACTAAGTCTTCTATCAGTGCTTGACTTCTTCTTATCAACGCTTGACTTCTTCCTGTCAACGCTTGTCCTGTCAACGCTTGATTTCTTCTTAACAACGCTTCGATTGCTCTTGTCAGCATCCAAGTGTACTGGCTACATTTTATTCCCAACATCCTCCTCCTCCTCCAGCAACACTGGTCACATGGCTGGAGAGATTCAACAAACAACGTCCTCGATCCTTTGAGAGAACTGACAGCCTAGTGAGACAGAAAGCTGGTTAGCTCATATCGAGAAGATATTTGATGCAATTGTCTGCAACCCCATCTTCAATTCGAGGTTGGCCTGTTACAAGTTCAAAGGCGACGTACTAGGATGGTTGAAGGCAGTGAAGCAGTCTGAGGGAGATGACAATTGGGTGGCTGGTTTGACTTTGGCTCAGTTCAGGGAGTTAGTGATGGGACAGTTATTCCCCAAGGCGGAGCAAGACAAGTTGAAGAGGGAGTACCATGGGATCAGGCAAAGAGCTGGTGAGAACAGCAACGAGGTCATGCAGCGCCTTCTTTGGTTGGCTGGTTTTCTTGGCGCAACAACAGGTACTGCCGAGGAGCAAGTTTACCACTTTCGTTGGGCTCTTCGTACATCGGTCGCCAACAACTTGATGTGTGCTACCTTCAACACGGAGGCACAAGTAGCCGATGCAACACGTAAGCTGGAAATGCTGCAGGATAGAGAGGAATTCGGGGAAGCAGAGAGACCCGAGAAGAGGTATTTGTTCGTCGCTCAGCGGTGACCATTTTAATTCATTGAGTACTATCCAATATTTATCCTTCTCTTTAAACTGCATCTTTCAGGAAGAAGACTAGGGACCAGTCTTAACTGGCTACTAAGCAACAGCCTACTCAGTCCAAGGGTAATGGTCAGACTCAAGACCGTTCTGCTACGGATAGGCGTGGTGGTAATGATAATTACCGTAACAACCCTGGAAACTCCAACGGCAGCAGGTCCCTAAACTTGCTCTTTTATTATGTTGCACGTTATGATTCATAAATTCTGACACTTCAGCATCATCTACCAGGAATCATGGCAACGGAAGGGAGCAGGACCGAAGAGTTCATAGCCTAACCGTACAGCTATCTAATGTACATATTTATACACTGGTTTTAGGAAAACAAAGCGTAAAGCGGGCAAGTATTAAGTTCTACGGTTTAGGAAAACCGTAAAACCGATAAATGCGAGTTCGTTCTCGGCGGAGGTGTATGTGTTATGTTCCAATATAATAAAATCGAGTTTGGATTAGTGTCGTTTTTGGGTTTAAAGAGAGAAAAGTTAAAAGACAAGTTACGCTACGATTACACTACGACGTAAAACGTAACGCGAACGTAAATACGTAAAACGCGACGAAATTAAATATTTAATCTAAAAATTATTTAAAAAGTAAAACTAAGTCTAAAATAATATATATAAGAATAAACATTCAATAAATAAATTTTAAAACCTTTTATTATTTAAATATTCAATTTTAATTGCTAATTAAAGCCCTAAAATTAAATATAATTAACAAAAAGTATAAAATATTAATTTAACAAACACGTATCTGATGAGACTGTAATTATACATAGTCTCATCGTCCAAATTGTGCTTAAAACGCTTAAACTATCATCAAAATACCCAATAATGTGCTTGTGTTTGTTCATTGTGTATTTCAGGTACGGATATCATGAAATCAACAAAAGATCACAAGAATGAAGCAAAAACAAACACGGGAAACGAAGCCGCACAAAGAACCGGGCCCAAATATGGAATTTCCAAAATTACCCTTGAAGAATTGAAGATTGGAAAGTTTGGTCCCTCTACTTTTGAAGATTAACACTTTATACCCCTCAAATATTCATAAATATGAGTAGGATCCCTAAAGTTTGAAGACTTTACACATCTAGCCCTTGAAGAATGCAATATTTTCATTTAAGATCCTTGATATAAAAGTTTGGAAATGCATGTGCCAAAAATGGAAATTTGTTGAAAGTTATTAACAAAGAAAAGAAGTTTGGGCTGTTAAATCTTGAAATGGAAACAATTTGGGACTTCAGGGGCCACTTCTGCCCAGACAAGATACTCCATCCCACCACTCACCTCACGCCACATCACCACCCCCACCAATCAAACCCCTACACATCATCACCTCCTCCACGTCACCCCACCAACCAGTTTATTTAAATAAACTTGGTCAAAGCAAGTCAATCCCCACTTATCCTTTTTAAACTCATTTTTTAATATTAAACCTGGGAGGGAAACACGTACTGTTAACCCATCACCCCTAATTTTTCCCCTCTAATCTCCTATAAACCCTAATCTCTCACTCACCAAAATCAAAGGGGTTTTGGCCCCAAGTTTCCAGAACCATAATTTAGCATGTCAACATCAAAACCTACCACCCCAAACCTTCACCAGCTCATCACAAGACCCCACCCACATGACCCCTGCTACATGAAGACAAAGTGAAACAGGCATCCAACGACTTTGGTGATTTCCTTTCTTCTAAAGCTAAGATAAAGGGCCAAGATCCTCTCAAGACAGTTGGGCAGCAAGTACAAGATCACATGCTACCAATTTGACCAAAGTTCAAATTTTCAGCCAAGGGCTTTTTAGGGATTTTAATGTTTAGGGTTATAGCTATTCTAGAATCATCTACTTTGTAGTATATAAAGTGTTCTCGGCCTGTTGAGACATTTTTGTTCCAGTTTTTGTAAGTTTTTTAAATTGATTAATGAAAATGAAAACTTTATAATCTTGCAAATTCTGTGTTCCAATTTTCTGTTTTCAAGTAGTAGAATCAGTTATTTCTATTTGTAGAATTAGTGTTAGGTTGATATAGAGGTTTTATTTGTTCAAGGTTTTTGGTGGCAAACGTTTTTTTTAAAAGGGTCTATTTCTGAGACATTCAATCCAACCTAATTGAGGAAGTGAAAGTGGAGTCTTTTAGTCTGGATAGGTGTTTAGGATTTGACAATCTTAGTTGATAAAAAGTTTTTCAAAAGTTCTTGAAGCACAAAGGAAAATTAGTTTCAAAGGAAAGAGCATAACTTTGAGTCTTGTTTTATATAAGCTATAAGCTACTGAGCCAGCTTTTTCAATAGGCAGGGCTTATTAGCTTTTGCTTTTCATTACTCATCTTTCGTGGTTTTCATAAATTTCAACAGGTTCATAGTTGAAGATATATTGGGGTGTTTGGGACTGTAGTAGTCCCCACCTAGCTTGTCTCTACACAAAACAGCTTCTTCCACAAGCCATAAGCTCAGCTTAAGCTGAAAGGAAGATGGTATCAGCCATCCTTCTGATTTGGATGTAAATCAGAGAGGTAAAATAGCTTGAACCCTTGCTTTCATGATTTTAAGAATGATTTTTTTGGACCTTCTATGAAAGGTTGCTTATGTGTTTTTAATTGCTTAATTTGTTCCTATTCCATCTTTTATACATGTTTGAAGTATATTTGATCAGTTTGTTTTGAATTTGAGTAGATTTAGTTTGTTAAAATTCGTTTTCAGTTTTTAAGAGGGTGTTTGGGTCTGCATGTTAAGCTAGGAGATTGACAATCTCGTGGTCCAAGGGCAGTCAATACATGCTTGGTATAATTGTTTTAGGTCATTTTAGTAATAGGTTTCATGTTTTGAATAGGATTTAGAGAAATTGCATGTTTAAAACTTGGTAAACTAGCTCAAATCAGAAAACCCATTTTTTTGGTTGTTTTTGTGTAAATTTGAAAATCAAAGCTTGTTAGTTGTTAGATAGTAGGTAAATCTAGGTTTGTATTTAGCTTTAATGTTAATTGGTTAATTTGTGTGCAAGTTTTGGCTTGATAAAAATCGTTTTTGTGCACATTGCACCAGCATAAAGGTCCACAGCCCCCCACATAGTACAAAGTGACTGCAATTTGTTTTGTTTGTGCTATTTTTGTTAAGTGACTTGGTGTTTTATATTTTTCTCAGACTCCCTACACTCCACTGAGTGTAGGGGTGCCTTATTGTCCAAGATTAAGCCCTCAAATAAGCTTTCCTAAGCTTATTGGTCAACAGACCTGTTTTTATAACTAGTAGTGGGAACCAATTTCCCACTGCCAGTGTTAACGTTCCCCTTGCTTGGCTACAAGAAAAAAACAAGTAGGTGTCACTATCAAGTTCTAAGTTTTTTTGTCTTTTGTGGACTTAAATAGGAATTAGACATTAAAACAAGTTTCATTATTTTTCTTATTTTATTTTTGAATTTTCAGTTTAATTATTTTTTCAGTTACTGTTCATTTTACATTTTTTACATTAAATAGCTATTTTATTTAACTTTTTCATTTCTATTTTTTGTCTTTTAGTGGTAAAAGTTTATAATTTTCAGTTTTAAAAATTTTCATAGATTTAGAAAAATAGTTTAAGATTTTTAGTTTAATAAGTTTTTACTGTTCACTTTTTAATTAATTTTTAGAATTTAATTTAGTTTAATTAGGGTCTAATTAATATCAGTTTTGTCTTTTAGTGAAAAATTTTATATTTTTCAAACTTTTTCATTTTTCTACTGTTCTTTAGTATAATTTAGGATTTTTAAAATTGTCAAACTATTTTTGGCATTATTTTATTATTTTTTATGATTATTTTAGTTTAAGCAACAATGGTACGATATTTAATATCGTGTAACGGTCTTCACCGACCGGAGGTAAAACGCTACCGATTTAGGACGAATGTCAAAGCCATTCAGTCCGTGTCTAAGTTTTGTCTCGAGAAGGTGACGTTACAGTATACTCAGCAAAGTCAAAGATTCAAAACCACATACTCATGCCCAAAGACATTCAACAATCAAGAAAGCTAAAGAGTTCCGCAAGTCTGATGATCAAAATCTTCCTTAACAATTAATGTAGAGGAATTACCTCTATTCATAGAGATTGTTAGCAAGCTTTCAAGATGATGCGAAGTATGAGCATGTGGATGAAGACACAAGATCGCAAGATGGAAAAGACAAGTCAAGAATGATTTGAATATCTCAAGTTTAAAGACAAAGTCGAAAGACAACGACAAAGGCTTAAAGATCACAACATGAAGGAACAACTCTACTATTACACGTTCATGACTCATTTATGACTAAATTCGTATTCTCTATTGATCTCCAAATATCGAAGAGGAATGACCTCACATTGGGGGAGATAGTTAGCCTCAAAATATTGAGTCAAACAAGAATGTTCGGTCATAGGTTTTTATTGTAATATTTATTAGAACGTTGTAATAGTTTGTTAAAATAGTCGTGCATTACGGGCTTGATGGCTAGCTTAAAAGGCCTCTTTCAAGGTATTAAGCATTTATTCAAGCCTGACCCAAAAACAAATATAGTCCAATAGAAAGTCTGCATGTGGGTGGACTATATACGCACCCTCCTAGAATGTTAGGAGGGTGGGATCTTTCATTTTTCTTAATCTAATTTCACCTAGTTAATCATCTCTCTCTACTTTCTCCCTCTACTTTCTCTCTCTTGAAATCATCTCTTTTCTTCTTTATCTCAATAAATCTATCATGATGAAGTGAATAAATATGGGTACAACATCGACCGTCTAAAGCTGACTGCGAACATAAAGAGTAAATCATTTGGATAATATTATCCGCATGATTTGAAGCCGTCAAATCAGATTCCTGGAACAAGTTTGATTCATTAAATAATTGCACCATCGTTGCTTTCCAGTTGTCACGAGCTTGATTCGTATAGAATCTTGCAAGTTACCTACCAAGTGCTGTTTTAGGTTAACACTAGAAGGATTTCCACTCATCACTGAGAACACAATAGAGTGTCACTCTGAGTGTTCTGGCAAGATCACTAAGATATTGCATAAAGGCCTGGAGCGTGTTTAAGTTCAGTTAAGAATTAAACCACTTTTGCTTTCAAGTTATCACAAGCTTGATTTATAAAGAATCGCACAAGGGACCTACCATGAGCTTTTTGATATTCGCTCAAGAAGGATTTCCATCTTCATTGTAAATACTTTCGTATTACTCGGATCTTCAGGAAAGATCATGAAGATTTTGTGTGACAGTTTAATATTTTTAGGTAGTAAATTATTTCTCGTATATTATTTTGAAACTTATTTTTATGTTGGTTTATGAACTCACAATTTACGGGTAGAAATTAGGGCTTACATGCATAATTTAACGTCCTTTACGACTAAACCGGAAACCCTAGGTTTACGTATTTACGTTTTTGAACTCTGTTTTGTGCCGTTGATTCATAATTTATAAAAAGGTTTTTCGTAAAACGAGCCGAGGGCACGTAAATCGAGGAAACTAGAATCGAGGATTACCCGTAAATTAGTGGAGATGAAACAAGTTTACACTTGTCTCACCCCCACTATGGGCGGCCAAGACTTAGCCAACACACCAAGTGTGGTGTCAAGTTTACATACACACTAAGGACACATGTCCTTAGTGCATACCAAAACAACAAAACCACAAAACTAGCTAACTAAACCATTTACACACATGCAAACCAAGAAACAACTCAAATCTCGCTCTCTGTAGCTCATCCTTGTCGTCCCATAATCATCCACAAACACCACCATTGATTAAAATTTCTACCATAAATCTTATGTATAACTTGAATAAGATGATAACCCATTGAAGTCATGGTGATTTGAGGTGATCCTAACAACTAAAAAGAAGTTTTCAAAGGAGTCTATGCTGATTTTCTCAAGGTGTTTCATATACTTGGTGATCTTGAAGGTGGTCTTGATATTTCATAAGAGTGGTTATCAAAAACCAAGTCTTGTTCTTAACCTTTCACTATATTGGTTGGTAACAAGATCATTTCTTCTATCATCTTGTTATTTTGTAAATTTTATCATGTATTTTCTTTATAAATGTATATGTATATGATGATAAATGACGATCAAAGTATTATGTGGGGATTTTGTGTTAATAGATTTGGTTAAAAAGACTAAAATCAACAAGTAAAGATGTTAAAATCTTGGTTAGATTCATAGGCTGTATAAAACAAAAAGTATCAACATGATCACTTGGTAAAATGGCTTGGATTATTAAATATACAGATAGATAAATGATTTTTATATATGTGGAGAGTTGGCCACTCAATGAAATCATTAAAATGAGCAAGATATGATCAGAATACTATCGAGGTACAAATCTGTATAGTCTGTTTTGGACGAATTATTTAAAATACTTAGAAGACGATTGAGCAATAGCTATAATAGTTAATTCTAGCACATATTATGTAGTTTATGCTGTTCAAATTTGAGCTTCTATCTCCTTGTAGCACTTAAGATATGGCAAAAATGGTTGAATGGACTTTGCTAATCAGATTTATAAATAAAACTATATAATATAATAAGAGCACTCAAGTAATATTATTATAAAATAAATATATAAAACTCACTAACTAATAATAACTATTATAAAATAAGTTGTATACTAAAATAAATAAACATGGCATTTTATAAAAGTAAAAACTCAAATGTTTTCTAAAGTTATAAAACTATATATAAGTTTTACGTCTTTTTGGCTAAAACCGAAAAAACGTTTTCGCCAAATAAAACTTAGACGGACGGACCCGTCTAATGTAACATTTTATAACTCATATACTGATATGTAAGTACATTTTATAAGTAAAAACCGATAAACCCAAGCTTTATAACTTATGGACCATAATGGGCCAAAGTAGCCTTATTGGACCATTAGCCCAACTAGTTTGGCTAAACACTAATGGACTTACTCATGAGCTTAACCCACTTGGGTCCAACATATGAGTATAGGCCTGGTATTAAAAGTATAAATGGACTAATATAACGTATTGGACTTTTAATGGGCTTATTGGGCCTTAATATGAAAATAAGTTAAAACTAGTGTAACTAGTCTAAAATTTACTAACACATAACAACTATAATGTTGTATGAAGAGATAAAATCCCACTTGATCATCATCATACTTATAGTATCATCACATATACATAACCATTATTTTTATAAAGTCATTTGACGATAGTATAAGACCGAGTATTATTTGTCTAGGTTTCCGTGATTGAAGCACGCACCATTGCCGATAACCCGCCTTTCCTAATCAACGTGAGTTCATAGCCTCGCACTCTTTTAAATGTTTAATGAAATGTTTTGTAAACCCGCGAGGGAGATAACACGCTAAGTAGTCCTGATGGTATGCTTATTGATATCGACCCGAATGATATTATGACCCAATGAATGAGATGAAAAGGATCATTATTGGTTAGGGTATGTCACTTAAAGTCCCATTAGCATGAATTGTGAACTACCGGGATTTGGTAGATGCTTATGCATATAATAGTACTATTTGGGGAGGATCACCCTAGTTCGCGCCTTGACGGTTGATCCTCGTCGTGCCACATTGATTGTAACACCCCATTTTGATAAATGGAATGTCACGCGTGATTATGGCGTGTCATCAAAGCATACAAGGATAAATGTATAAAACATCACATGACCATAAAAGAAAATACCGGAAACAAACATCGGTATCCCAAAAGTAGAACTCATCACACATAAAACATAAGTACTGTAAATGAAAAGAACTAAACAATATCCATAGAAATGAGTATCAAAAGTATGAGGAAATGCATAAAGTAATGAAGGATAGGAAGCTTCCAATCTATATGCACGTACGCTTAAAGTCTATGAGCGTCCTTGAGTAACTGCCGTTTTGGGAACATGAAAGGAAAAACGGCTGAGCATAACGCTCAGTGCACGGATATACAAGTAAAGCATGAATAATATAAGCATATAAGCAATAAGCAGCGGAAAAGACTAAGTCCTGGATAACCTGGTATATCTTAGTAAAACTGGTTTTATAGTTTGAAAAGCCTTATGTTTATTTCATAAAAATGGTTTAACATGTTTACCATTTAGCCAATATAGGTCATGAAATATCAACGTGTATGAATACTTGGAGGGGCGACCTCGTCATGCAAATTAGAGGGGCTGCCTCTAATTTAATATAAGTTTTTGGGTAGGAGGGATCAGCTCCTTGTGAAGGATGCAAGGCACACACCACATTCACGTGAATAATCTGCTCAAAACATGTAACCTAGGATGCACCCATACGCCCCACATGATAATAATAATAATATGTCCAAAAGCTGAAGGGACGCCACGAGCTATCACTCGCCTTGGTGAAGTCATAACACTGGTGCCTCCAGTGTTATGGTTATGGTACCTCCATAACTAGGTGAAACTGGTCATGCATGTATATGGCTTTAGGTATCTAACTAAACATAAGCAATCAAAACGTATAAAACATATACCGGGGAAAACAGTTGGCTGCATACGAGGAATCCTAATAAGGAAGAATGTCCATACTGAAAAGGACGGAGAATATGTACCTTGTGTCCAGTGAACGAAGAAAACGAACGGAAGAGAGTCCTATTTTGATATCACTAATGCTACATAAATAATATACGTGTATAAGTATCTGATCACTGACTACGTAACTGGTTTTATATCATGTCTTAGCTTGTTTTATATGTTCATGTCTTGTTTTACTGATTTTAGCTTTATATTGCGTTTATCATGTATTATGTCTATTCTGATTAAGTATTACATATATTTCTTTTATTATTATACTTGTTGTGTAATAATAAGTAACTTTCTAAAAATAGCAGGTTTCCTAAAATAGAAAGTTTCCAAAAATAGTAAGTTTTCAAATAGAAAGTTTCCAAAAACAGATTGCTTCCAAAAAAAAAGTTTCCAAAAATAGATTAGCTGCCTTAATTAAATATGTTTCTAAAAATAGAAAGTTTCCATAAATAGATTAGCTGCCTTAATTAAATAAGTTTCTAAAAATAGAAAGTTTCCATAATTAGAAATAAGTTGGATTATTAAGCTAATAATATATAAGCTTAAGTTTTACTGATTAATATTCTAAGTCATGTGATATATAGTATAGTTTATTAGTTATTACATGTAAATTAAATAAACTATAGTTTATAAGATTTAATAAAATATAACATGATTTAATTAAATAAAAGGTAATAATACTTACGTTAAAACATGTATTAATATTTATTATTAATATAACCTAAGTCATTAAAATTAATTAATTATAAATAATGTTTAAATAATTAATTAATTTCTTAGTCTAAATTAAATAATAAAATACTTAGGTTAAAATCACGTATTATTATTAATAATAATATAACCTAAGTCATGTCCAAATTAAATTAATTACATAGCATGTTAAATTAATTTAATTAATCTTGTAATTATTTAACTTGTAAAAAAATAAATAATTAATCTTGAAAATAACCCGTGAACCGAACCCGTGTTTTAAAACTAAACATGTCATGAACCGGACCGGTTTAACCCTTGAACCGTCCTACAACCCTTTGTTGGGAATAAATCTATGATTATTTTTTTCCCCTGCTAGTTGATTATTCGTACCCCTGCTAGAGTAAGTTCCCCCTGCTAAATAACAAAGGCAGGGGGATTGGTTCCCCTGCTGAAGTCAAAGGCCCTGCCATCAAAGATAAACATGGAATAGATTTTTACGCGTTTCAGTTATTATTCCTTAATACTTTCCATAGTTTGTTAGTAGTGATCTTGTACGTGAGTCCTTGTACCTATAAAAGGACTCACTAGGTTAGCATGCAAAGTGTGTCTTTCTCATTTCGTCTTTCATTATTATTACTTTAAAGTTTTGTAAACCCTAATACCACTTTGGGTATTCGTATATCTTTGATATATTAAAGTTCAACGTTTGAATCTCATTTGTTCTTGTGCTAAACATTACATTCCGCATCTTGTTTAGTTACTTTGCTTTGCAAAGTTTCTCTAGTGTTAGATTGAATTCTTTCTCTCTATCACAACCCTTAAACAAGCTATTAAGGTTTAAGATCTGACTTTGGGATCAACAAGTGGTATCAGAGCGGGTGGCTCTCGATATCTAGGAAGATCAAGATGTTTTTATGTTCGTTGCTGTGAAGTTCTTTTTTGGGGTCTGATTGGCTACTGCTACTCACTGTTAAAAAAAATAAAAAAAAAAATACTATGATTAAAAGATTTCGTATCTTTTAATTACTGGTACAATTATAAATTCGTGGGTACAAGGTCACATGATGTTGATGCGTTCACATGAATGCCCATTTATTTTGTTCACACGATGAGTTTAAGATGGGTTCACACGGATTTTTTTTTTTTTTTGTTTAATTGCTCATTATTGATCAAATAAAGCAAAAGAGGTTGTCTGTTGTGGCCCCGTGAAACAGTAATTGGATCAGAAAAAGGGAGTGATTAGATAAATTTGGGATTCCCATGATATATGTGTTGATTATGTGCATGTGGTCCCACGAACAGTAAATGGATCAGAATAGGGGGCGATTTAATATGGAGAAGTGAAGTCATAAATCTTTAAGGTATTATATTCGGTGTTGTTTTATGACTAAATCATTCGATTGAGGTCCTACATGTTTTGTTCACTTTGTGGCCCCAAACACAATTAAAGTGAAAAGAGGCATGCATGTACTGTTGTTTGAATGGTCCAATGTTTTGTTTAGAAGCAAAGGGGTATTAGCTTACTGTTTTCGGCGGTGTCTACAGTTTGTAAGATTGCTGGTGCGACGAGTACAACAGCAGGTTATATTTTTAGTTCACTCGGTTTTTGTTATTTATTTTACTGTTATAAATTCATTCCTACTTTATGTGGGTTTGGCACAGTTAATAACAAAAACAGGGGCATTAAAAGTTCCCCCTGCTTTTGAAAAAATTTCCCCTGTTTTTGGAAAAAGTTCCCCCTGCTATGATCCCCTGCCTTCAATAGATCCCCCTGCTTTCATTAAAGAATTCCCACTGTTTTTAAAAGTACCCCCTGCTGTCAGATATGAGTTTTGGGACAACAGTATTTTGGAGTTTGGTTATTCACAGCAACTGGCTTAAAGGTATAAAGGCTTCATTTTAATTTTATTGATTACGAAGAAAAGTTCTTATTATTTATTTGAAGACGAAGTAGATTTTCGCGGGTATGTGTTTTATGCTTAAACACCTAGTGACAAAGTGATACAAAGATCTAGGAATGTGTGATTTTTCTTATGGTACTCTATGCACATATTTCCTATCACTTGAAGGAGTTACATTATTGTGCTCAGTGTCTCATGTTCATGAAAAATGAGGATTTAGTATATTCCCCTCTCTGTCACATGGTTAGTACAAGATATGAAATGCAAGTTTGAGTTATTCTTCTTCATCATCAAGTAAGTTATAATCAATTTTCTTCATATGTAATCATTACATAAAGCCTACAGAATTAGAAGATTCAAGATGCTTGACAAAAGTCGTTCTTATTTGTTCTATTCAACCATAATGAAGTTGTTCTTCAAAGTTACTACTGGTTGGGTACGTATACTATTAGTCATCAAAAGATGGCACTAGATGCTAATTTCTGGTGCTGCTCTCATCATGGATGCTACTACATAGTATTTGTTTCTACAAGTGGTTAGTTCTTTGTTTGCTTCTTATGGTTGATACATCTACTTTTGGTCAAAAGAAATGGTTAGCACACTTTAAGGGAAAGCTCATTTGTTCAAGTGTTAATCATTTACATATGACATCAAGGTGGAGATTTTTGCTACTGTTCATTGGTATTACTACAACTAATGTGAGTATCTACTGCTCAAAATCATTTTTTATTAGGAGGTGTTCCCTATGTGCTTCATGGATGGTATTTTGAAAGGTGGAATGCTTGGGTTAGAAGTATGGTATTGGTTGGTAGTTGTTGAAAATCAAGGTTGTTTACATAGAAGACCCCTATTTGATCATGTCAAAAAGGGGAAGTTGTCTACAGAGAGTGTTCAACCTGTTGATCTTTGGTGTTGTATGTTTAAGGGGAAGTGTTTTGACATCATCAACTAGGGGAAGATTGTTGGGTCAAAAGTTGATGAGTCAAATCACTATGGAAACAAGAAGGACCAAATATGGCATTAGGAGAAACTTCAAGCTGGTGGACAAAATACAAGAAAGTTTCCCCTGTACAAAACTTTCCACTGCTGTGAAGATTCCCCTGCTATATACTAAAAAGATGGAGATTTGGTCAAGTAGTGATAAGAATGAATAATTCTGTTTTGATTTAGTCATTATTATCTTATTTAGTTTCCATGTATCCCTGGGTTCCTTAAGTTATAAAAGGAACACCAGACCGTAGGTTTATTTATTAATTCATACTACTCAAATGTAACCTACAGAGTTTTGATCTCTAGGCATGGGATTCAATGCATACATGCCTAGAGTGGTTTGTGTTAATCATATATAATACAAACCCTTTGGGAATTATTCATCTGTGTCAAACATCTTGTTCATGATTATCATTCTATTCCGCTATGTTAATTCATAAGAATGTTAATCAACCTAGATAAATGGTGTAAACCATTGAGTCTAACGATCCAATGGATTCAACAAGTGGTATCAGAGCTTGTTGAGAAACTTTGTCTAAATCAAGAACAAAATCCTCATAGCAAACATGTCTTCAGATTCATCCTCAAACAACAACAACCACAATAACCTCAAGTTACCCATGTTGGATCCTGAAAACTTTGAATTATGGGAATTCAGAATCCAACAATACCTGAAAATGGAACACTATGTTCTCTGGGAGATCATAGAGTTTGGTGATCAATTCAACAAAATGGTGGCAGTTGAAGAGGGCAAGGAAGAAGGTGAAAGTTCCAAAGGTGAGGACAAGAAGAAATCTGCTGCTCTATGTGATAAGGAAATACTGGCTAGAAGGCATGATGTCAGGGCTCACAGCTCATTGCTGTTGGCCCTACCTGATAGACATCAACTCAGGTTCAGGAAATACAAAACAGCTAAGGATCTATGGGAAGCCATAGGCAAAACCTTTGGAGGAAATGAAGCCACAAAGAAGAAGAAGAAAAATCAAATGTTGAATGATTTTGCTTCTTTCAAAGAAATTGGTGATGAATCAATTGGAGCTATTTACAATAGGCTTCAAGACATGGTGGCCCACTTGGAATTCTTGGATATTGAGGTATCAAAAGAGCAGGTGAACACCAGGTTTCTTAATAGTCTCCAGAAAGAATGGTTTGTCTATAAGGCAATTTGGCAGAATAAGGATGATTTGGATGAAAAAGATATTGATGACATATATAATAACTTAAAGGTTTTTGAACCTATTGTCAATGAAATGAAGTCAAAAGGAACAATCCCCACCAACTCAAGTGGAATCATCGATTCCCCTGCTAACATGGCATTCATATCACAAAGCAGTGGAATCTCCAAGAACAGTGGAATAGAAGTAGCCCCTGCTACCTATTCCCCTGCTACCAGGTCTGGACCTTCCTATGATGAAGAAAGACCAGCTACATTCAGCCTTGATACTGCATGTGCTTTTATAGCATCACAAGGGCCACAAGGATCTACAGTGTTACATGAAGATCTAAATCAAATCAGTAAGCAAGCACTAGAAGAATTGGACATCAAGTGGAATATGGCTTTGCTCAGCATGAGAGCCAACATATTCCACAAGAAGTATGGGAAGAAGATCACAATTAATCCCTCTGATGTGGCTGGGTTTGATAAAACAAAAGTTGAATGATACAATTGTAGCAAGAAGGGTCATTTTGCCAGGGCATGCAGAGGACCTAAGTCTGGAAATAGCTACAGAAAGGAGACAAGAGATGATGATTCTGGTGCTAAAGCCATGGTAGCCATGCAGGGGATAGATGGAGCACATGGATGGGACTGGAGTGCTATGACAGAGAATGTGGAAAGAAATCAAGCCTTGATTGCTGAGGAAAAGGAAGAAGATTTTGCACTTATGGCTATGTCAAGTTCCAGTTCTGACAATGAGGTATATGATGACTCATACTGTACTAAAGCTTGTAGGAAAAATACTGAATCTTTGAATGATCAAATCAGAAAGGTAAAAGCTGACTATATCAATTGTGATAATGATCTTGATAACTACAAACGTGCTTTAGAACAACTAGAGTCCACCATAAGAGAGTATAGGCAAAGAGAAAGTGATTATAGGGATCACATTGTGATTCTAGAAAGAGATGCCAAGGAGAATAACCAATCTATAAATGTTTTAACTGCTGAACTTGAAATTTTCAAAGCTAACCAAAATATAGATGAGGAAACTGTTGAAAAATTTGGAAAAGCTTCAAAAGATTTAACCAAGGCAGTTGAAATTGGTCAATCTCCTAAGGACAAAACAGGGTTTGGAATTTAGAATATGAATGCTACCATACCACCACCCCCTGCTAACATCCATGCTCCCTCTCCTAGAAAAGACTTGTCCTGGACTGGTCTCCCTTGTTTTGAAAAACAGGATGACATTGAGTTTGACTTGAGTGCTTATATACCTAATAATCTTGATACAGAAGAATCTCTAGTTAAAACTAGTGTCATTAGGGATGTTAAAAAGGAATAGGATGGTTTAAAGCAAATTGAAAACCCTGTTCGATTTTCAAAAGAAGGAATTTCTGGCAGCAATCCTAGTTCTAAGAGTATCTCTCCCAAATCTAAGGCTAGACCACAGTCTCCTAAGTCTACCATTAAATATGCTGGTATGTACAGGAATGTCAGAGGTAATCAAAGAAATTGGAATGACCAAAAGTCTCATCAATTAGGAGAAGACTTTGTGATTAATACCAAGCCCTGCTTCACATGTGGCAGTTTTGAACACACTTATCAAGAGTGTAAGGCACCAATGGAGATGGTGGCTGCAAATCCCTTAAAGGATATGCAACCTAAAACCATTCTTCTAAATGCAGGGGCAAAATCCTTTTCCCCTGCCAAGTATGTTGCCCCTGCCTTGAGAAATAGGGTGACTGATAAATATGTTGTTCCTGCCCTTAGGAAGGAGAATGATGTTCGCCCAAAGCCCAACACTTCTGTGACCACCCCAACACCTTATACTAAATATAGATCTGGCTCTAGACCTTACCAACACATGAATAGAGGCCAAAACAAAAGGTGGGTTCCCTCTGCTAAGCATAAGGATTCCCCTGCTAAAACTGGGGTATCCCCTGCTAGAAAAGTTGTACATTCTAGGAACATGGGAAGATGGGGAAAAGCTGTGAAAGCCTCAGCTCGTTGGGTTTGGGCACCCAAAAGGGGTACTCAGTCTAATGGTGTATCTCTAGTTTTTGATAAGCTATCCTACATTGATACACGAGGTAGATCCAAGTCTGTAATGGCTTGGGTCCCCAAGAAAAACTAATTTGTTTTTCCTTTTGCAGGTAACAAAGAAGACAAGGGATGATAGAGCATATTGGGATAGTGGATGTTCAAGAAGTATGACTGGACAAAAAGCTTACTTGTCTAACTTTGTGCCCCTGCATGACAATGATGGTGTTTCTTTTGGAGATGGGCATGGAACTATAATAGGAAAAGGAACTATTGTCACAAATGGGATGACTTTTTACAATGTGTACTTGGTGAAAGAACTCAAGTATAATCTCTTCAGTGTGTCACAGATGACTGATAACAAGAATTTTGTCTTGTTCACTGACACTGAATGCTTGGTATTAGGAAAGGAGTTTGTCTTGCCAAAAGACACTCCAATTGTTCTCAGAACACCAAGACAGAAGAACATGTACACAATTGATCTCAAGCACATATCTCTCCAAGACAATGAAACATGTTTCATTGCCAAAGCTTCAGCAGATGAATGTAAGAAATGGCATAGAAGACTTGGTCATCTTAATTTCAAGAACATGAACAAATTAGTAAAGCATAATCTGGTTCATGGTCTTGCTTCCAAGTCTTTTGCCACTGAACATACTTGTGCAGCATGTCTGAAAGGGAAGCAACACAGAGCATCTTGCAAGACAAAAACAAGTATGTCCACCACCAAGCCATTGGAACTACTGCATATGGATCTTTTTGGTCCTACTTCTGTGGCAAGTATAATGAAGAAATGGTACTGGTTAGTAATTACTGATGATTTTCAAGGTTTACATGGACATTCTTTCTATTTGAAAAGAGTGACACAGCTGATGTACTCATTGGGTTCATCAATCAAATTGAACTGTCAAAAAGCATGAAGGTAGTTACCATGAGATCAGACAATGGTGGTGAGTTCAGAAATCAGAAACTGGATTCGTTCTGCATAAACAAAGGCATCAAGAGGCAATTCAGCATTGCTAGAACACCTCAACAGAATGGAGTGGCAGAAAGAAGGAATATGACACTCATTGAAGCTGCAAGAACTATGCTGTCTGATTCCAAACATCCAATTATCTTTTGGGCTGAAGTTGTATCCACTGCTTGTTATGTACAGAACAGGGCCTTGGTTGTTAAGGCACACAACAAGACCTCTTATCAGCTGTTTAATGGAAGACCTCCCTTAATTGACTTTTTCAGACCTTTTGGGTGTCATGTTATAATCTTGAACACCATTGACAATCTAGGTAAGTTTAGTGAAAAGGGTGATGATGGATACTTTGTGGGTTATTCATTAAACAGCAAGGGATATAGGGTCTTCAACAAGAAGACAAGCAAAATCACAGAAAATCTTAATGTGAACTTTCTTGACGACAAACCTGAAGATGTTCAAACAGGTCCTGACTGGTTCTTTGATATAGATGTACTTTCCAAGTCCATGAATTATGTACCTGTTGTTTTGTAGAACTCTAACATTTCAGGTACTCAAGAAACAACTGGTGTAGAGAAGTCACCTCTGAGGTACATGAATGTACCCTCATTGTTTCCTAGTGAAGCTGATGATCAAGAAGACAATTCTGCTCCAGGAAAAGAACAGCTAATCTCATCCCCTGCTATCGCTGAAGGCAGTGGAATGGCTGAAAGCAGTGGAATCCAAGATTCCCCTGCTAGAGGAATTGATTCCTCTTTCACAAAGGATCATGATGCTAATGAGACTACTGATGCAGAAAGAGAATCCCCACTCATTTCCTCATCTACACCCATAAATGATGGTCCTATCATATCCAGCAGTGGAAGCAGAATCATAAGGAGTGGAGGTCCTAGTTATTCAGAGCTTCATTCTGCTCACCAGCACCCATCTCTAGGTCATGCTGTCTCATTTGGGAGTTCCTTTGAGGACTTATTTCCTAATCAAAATAGTCCCATCAATTCTGATTTGGAAGAAGATGAAACAGAAGTCATCATGCAGCCTACCTATAGAATCAATAAGGATCATCCTATCTCTCAGATCATTGGCAATCCTGAAGCCCCCAGACATACAAGGTATACAACAAAGGAGCACAACTTCATTGCCAATATCACCATGAAGTTCAATCATGACAACATGCAATGTTGTCTGTTTACTACATTTTTGTCACAAGAAGAGCCAAAGAAGATTTTTCAGGCTTTAAATGACCCAAGCTGGGTTGAAGCCATGCAAGAGGAGCTCTTACAATTTGACATACAAGAGGTTTGGATTCTGGTTGATTGTCCCAAATGGGCAAGGCCTATTGGGACCAAGTGGGTACTCAGGAACAAAAAGGATGAAAGGGGAATAGTTGTCAGGAACAAAGCAAGATTAGTGGCACAAGGGTATACTCAGGAAGAAGGGATTGATTATGAAGAGGTGTTTGCTCTAGTAGCCAGGATTGAAGCTATTAGATTATTTCTTGCTTATGCCTCATTCATGGACTTCGCTGTTTTCCAGATGGATGTGAAAAGTGCCTTCCTATATGGAACCATTGATGAAGAAGTCTATGTCATGCCACCTCTAGGGTTTGAAGATCCAGAACATCCTGACAAAGTATACAAAGTGAAAAAGGCCATGTATGGCCTTCACCAAGCTCCCAGAGCCTGGTATGGTACTCTCTCTAAATATCTCCTAGACAATGGATTCAGCAGTGGGAAGATTGATCAGACCCTGTTTACCAAGAAACAAAAGGGTGACCTTCTGCTAGTACAAGTCTATGTGGATGACATCATTTTTGGATCAAATAACTCCATGCTTAGCAAAGAGTTTGCCAAATTGATGCAGGATAAATTCCAAATGAGTGCCATGGGAGAACTAAACTTCTTTTTGGGGTTACAAGTTCAGCAGCGGAAAGATGGGATATTTATCTCACAAGACAAATATGTGGCTGAGATTGTAAAGAAGTTTGGCATGTCTGATGGGAAGAAGGTGTCCACTCCCATGGACAAGGATCATCCATGGGGCAAGGATGGTCCTGGAAAGCCTATAGATGTCAGGAATTACAGGTCTATGATTGGGTCTCTTATGTATCTCACTGCTTCAAGACCTGACATCATGTTTGCAGTCTGCTTATGTGCAAGATACCAGGTGTTACCAACAGAGTGTCACTTATTTGCTGTGAAAAGGATTTTTAGGTATCTAAAATGTCATCCTACCTTAGGACTATGGTATCCAAAGGAGTCACCATTTGAGCTGATAGCCTATTCAGATAGTGATTATGCTGGTGACAACAATGATAGGAAGTCTACAACAGGGGGATGCCAATTTTTGGGGAGCAGGCTTATATCTTGGCTATGTAAGAAGCAGACTATCATGGCAACATCCACAACAGAAGCTGAGTATGTAGCAGCTGCTGCATGCTGTGGTCAAGTTCTTTGGGTGCAAAATCAATTGCTTGATTATGGGTATAACTTTCTTAAAACCAAGATATTGATTGACAACAACAGCACTATTTGCATTATAAAGAACCCTGTTTTTCATAGCAAAACCAAACACATTGAAATTAGACATCACTTTATCAGAGATTGTTTTGAAAAAGGACTGATTGTCCCTGAGAAAATTGATACAGAACTTAATGTTTCTGATCTTTTAACAAAAGCTTTTGATGTAGGGAGGTTTCAGTATCTGGTTGCATGTATTGGAATGGTTACTCCTTAAAATCTGATGTCTATTTTGTCATGTATAATCAAGGTTACTTCACTGCTGTTGTTGTATAATTGTTAGTCCATTTGTCCATCTCTTTCATTCCACTGCTTTTTAACACTAATTCCCCTGCTTGGGGTTCATTCCCCTGCCAATAGGATTTTTCTCTTAAGCTGGGTGTGTTCTTTTTACAAAAGTGGTTCTATGTGGTTTTAGACTAACAATGCAGAGGTTCATATGGTGCATACTATTCTCTTTGGTGGATCAGGTATATACTCTATGTTTCAGGGGAGGTTAGGTCACACCTTTAGGACTCAGGGTATCCTTAGGATGCTCATATATGATCTTAGATCATATCCACTGGTGAGTGAGGGTTCAGGTTAATGATGACTTGCTGCAAAGCTTGTCAGAATTCTGAAACCTTGAGGCACTGTAGTGTGTGCTTACATTTCTCTATTAAAACAACTTGCTGTTCAAATACAGACCTGTGGCACACATTGCCAAGACTGACTGACCATAGGTAAGGGACAAGGTTGGGATGGTGACTGGGGTATGCATGATTTCTTGGGATAACCTGGTGTAGGGGGACTTATATATTAACTTTTTGTATTGGGACCATTGCTGAATAAAGGACTCTTTAGTTTCTATGTATCTATCTTGTGTATACAAGTGTGTGCATTAGAGCAGAGCTAGTTAGCATTAGTCTCTCCATGACTAGTTCAATACCCCTAGGAAAGTTTCCCCTGCTTTTATCTTTTATTCCCCTGCTTTCACAACATTCCCCTGTTTGACTGTTGACCGACAATACCGTTACCTTGTTCATAACCGTTGGGCCTGCTTGCTTAAATTTTGGTTAGGGAATATTCTATTATTTTAAAAAGATATTTAAGGCGCTTTCTTCGCTGATTGGTAATCTTTTCCTTCTATTTCAAATATATTAATTTTTTATCAAGGTTTATCCTTGATATTTTTGCAATTTGAAAATTTTGGTCCAATCACAGCTCTTCAATTCGCCTATATAAACTTAATTCCCTTTACCAGCAGGTCCATATTTCTCTCTCGACTTAATCCCACTTACCTATCATCTCTATAAACCTCCAAACTATTTTCAAAATTCATCATGACCCTTAAAATTGCTCCTAATCATAACCAAATTGCTTTGCTTCATGATGAACCAGCCGAGTTTGCTGATGCTGTGGCCTTTCTAAAGTCTTCGTACTTCAGAGTGGCCCTTCTCATCAATCCTCGCATCTATACCTCACACATTCAACAGTTCTGGTCTAAAGCCATGACCAAAACAGTGAATGGAGAGGTCATAATTCAGAGCACAGTTGATGGTCATTCCAAGGTAATCACACTTGCCTCTATCAGGGAGAATCTTCTCCTTGATGATGAGGATGGAATAACCAACTTTTCTGAGGCTGAAATTTTTGAAGGTCTTGTTAAATTGGGGTACAAACTTTCTGAAAATCAAAAATGTAAGTTTGCTAAAGGCCAGTTTGCCCCTCATTGGAAATATTTGATTCATACTATATGCAATGTTTGTCACCAAAAACCACTGCTTTTAATGAGGTTGGTAGTGAGATAGCTTCTGCCCTGATCTGCTTTGCAACAGGAAGGAAGTATTGTTTTTCTCAAATGATTTTTAAAGGCATGGTTAAAAATGTTTCAAGCACCTCAAAGTTTTGTATGTATCCAAGGTTTATAGAAATTTTGCTGAATATGAGTGATCATGGTCCCATTACACACAGAAACTATTTTTCAGCAACCCAACACACCACCAAACTCTTCACCACATTACTTGCACCATCACCTTTGTTTTCTGGCAGAAACATTCCATTCACTTCAATTATGATGGACCAAATCAGACGGGAAGAAGCCAAAAATCAAACAGCCATAAATCAACCTGCTGATTCCCCTGCCAAGAACCTACCACCTGCTGATCCACAACAAGAAAGGCGTTCAAAATCCAGGTTTGCCAGGTCTCCCTTGCCTGGTGAATCTTCACAAGCAGCAGAAAGGAGAGTCTCCAAGAGTTTGGAGCAACCTGGGGGTTTGGCTGCCACTACTGTCTCATCCTCAAGGGGTGAGCAGGATAGTGACACCATCAATAAGTCCTCTCCCCCACTCCATGATATCCAACAAGGGGAGAAATTCCCTTCTAGGATTGAGAGCAGTATGAAACCTTTGACAAATCTGGAATTGACGAAAATGTGCATGAGTCTGAAAAGGCAGAATGCACAACTAGTACAAGATGTCAAAAAGCAAGGTCTGGTTATCTCTCAACTGGAAACAAGACTTGCTACTCTTGAGGGGAGGAGAAAGCCCAGACTGATTCTTTCCACAGATGAGGATGCTTCCAAAGGGGAGGAAATTCCACACACAGAAGGATCTACTGAGTATTATTCATATCCTGGTGGGGAGCATGGAAAGATAACAAGTGCTAAGAAAGGGATGGAGAGAGAAAGTACTGATAAGGGAAGTGACAAGGGGAGTGCAACCAAAGATATTGCTCAAACATTGCTCACCATGGGTAATCAGAAAGAAGCCCCTGCTTCAAAAGTTTCCCCTGCCATTGCTGATCCCACTGCTGTAAGTTTATCCCCTGCTAAGAACATTACTCAAACATTTGTTAGGAAGAACAGAAAGCAACCAGCTCAGAAGGGGATAACTATCAAAGAACCTGCATCTAAAGCAAAACCAGCACCAGCAGTGGATCCAAAGGACAAAGTAAAAGGAATCATGGTGCAACAGCCCAAGAGAAAATACAAGCATCTAACTCCTGAACAGCAAAAGGCACAAGAAGCACATGATGCACAAGTAGCTCTCAGGCTACAACAAGAGGAGATGGATATGCAGGACCAAAGAATGGAGAAGATGAGGCCCAAAGATATGCTAAAGCAGGTTGAGATTATGCATAGAGAACTAGATGACAGGGTACCTCATGTTGGAGAGTTTCTTGATCAATAGGAGAAGGAGTTGAAAAATGCTCCTTTGGAAGACAGGTATGAGTTAACTTGCCTTGTTTACAAATATGAAACTGAGTATCTGGAAAGAAGGGCAATGCAAATTCAGAGTGAGAAGTATCGAACTTCAGAGAAAGGGCAACTTGATCACTACAAAGTTCTGCTTAAGAGACATAGAAAGTGGAAGGATGGTGACTTCAGTGATATGAGTTTTGAAGCCATAAAAAGAGCAGTCAGACCAGTTCTAAAGTTGTATGATGTGGAAGATTGGATGACTATCAACACTCCTGAGGAAGCTGAGTATCTTAGGAGACAAAGTGAAGTGCTACAAAAAGCTAGAGAATCAAAGAAAAGAAAAGCTGGAGAGACTACACAAGCAGGTGCACCATCCCAAGCAGGGGCATCGCATCAAGCAGGTGGAAGTTTTCCAGAAGTACTTGAGAAGTCCGTACTTAATGTACAAAGAGCAGCAAAGAGACTCAAGAGAATGGAGAAAGTAGGCATAGTTACTAAAGAGTCTCAAAAGCCTTCAAATGATGAGATTGATAAACAGCTGATTCTGCAGGAAAATGATGATATCTCACCTAGTGAGCTTGGAAAGAAGTTTGCTATTATAGAGTATGCTGTTTATGAACACAAAGGGAGAACTTGGTGGAAGCTTACAAGAGCTGACAATACAGCACAGACCTTTCTATGTCTAGATGTCATGTTTCAAATTTTAGATAGTGAAGACTTAGAAGATCTGTGGAAAATATTGAAGAAAACGTTTGCTGCAAAACCTCCTACCATGGATGGTGTGGAGAAGGATTGGGTAATCTGGGAGTGCATGCATAGGATGTATGAGCATGAATTATTTGATCCTATATTTGATGCAGTAAACAAAGGAGATTTGTTGTATTGGAAGCTATTTACTAATTCTGGAGTCTATGAGGTGGTGATGGAAGGTGTGAGTGTGTACTTGCTCAATCATAGGTATTATCCCTTCTCTCAGGACACCTTGAAGAAACTGGCACAGGCTAACCTAATTGTAGATGCTAAGAAGCCTGTTGCTTATGATCTGGTAAGAATGGTTCATAGTCAGATTTGGCCAGAGAGTTTGTAAGCATCCTCATCAACTAGCATTTCTTCAGAAACTTGTCTTTAGGGGAAAGCACAAGTTTAGGGGAGGATTGTTGGGAATAAATCTATGATTATTTGTTTCCCCTGCTAGTTGATTATTCGTACCCCTGCTAGAGTAAGTTCCCCCTGCTAAATAACAAAGGCAGGGGGATTGGTTCCCCTGCTGAAGTCAAAGGCCCTGCCGTCAAAGATAAACATGGAATAGATTTTTACGCGTTTCAGTTATTATTCCTTAATACTTTCCATAGTTTGTTAGTAGTTATCTTGTACGTGAGTCCTTGTACCTATAAAAGGACTCACTAGGTTAGCATGCAAAGTGTGTCTTTCTCATTTCGTCTTTCATTATTATTACTTTAAGGTTTTGTAAACCCTAATACCACTTTGGGTATTCGTATATCTTTGATATATTAAAGTTCAACGTTTGAATCCCATTTGTTCTTGTGATAAACATTACATTCCGCATCTTGTTTAGTTACTTTGCTTTGCAAAGTTTCTCTAGTGTTAGATTAAATTCTTTCTCTCTATCACAACCCTTAAACAAGCTATTAAGGTTTAAGATCTGACTTTGGGATCAACACCCTTAACCATGGCAAACCACCACCGGCCTAAACCGATGGTGCGTGTGGTGTTCTAACCGAGACCCCTTAAACCACCAAGGATAACCCCGACATGTGTCGGGGTCCCTTGGTCCTCTCGGCCAAACCACAAAACCAAACCGAGACCTTGTGGTCTCGGTTGGTGGTGATCAAACAACCACCGAGAGCCTTGCTCTCGGTTTACACCCTAGCCGAACCAAACACCCCCTTAAACCATGTATTTTTAATACCCACTTGATTAGATCTACATGTTTATTAACTTGTTTTAATAACCCCATGTTTTCATGTTTTTTGATCTAATTAATAATTAAAAAGAAAAGGTTTAAGAAGATTACCTATACGTGAATCAAAAATAAAACTAATCACGAACGACCCTGCACTAAATTGGATTAACCAAGATCAACAAACACCTCCTTGTGGTGGTGTTATGGGCGGCGGCTACAAGGAAGAAGGAGGAGAAGGGTTTTGATTTTTTTAATCATTATGTAATATGAAAAATCCCTTCCTTCTTTTTATTCCTTTTTAGTTAAATTTTAAAGTGGGTTGGGCCCCTCTTTTATTCTATGGCGTGCCTAACTGGGACCCACATGGGGAACCCGTTGATTTTTCCCGTGTTCTATATTTATGTGTTAACGTGTCGTGTTTACGTGATTTAATTCTTGTTTGTTCGTGTCGTAATTTATATTTATACGTACTTGATGAGACTGCTTTTATACATAGTCTCATCGTCCAAAAAGGACTTTAAATGCATTAAATATCATGAAAATGGCCAAATATATGCTTGTGTTTGTTGCTTGTGTATTTTAGGTACGAATATTGAGAAAATGACAAAAGATCACAAGAAACATGCAAAAACGAACACGGGAAAAGAAGCCGCATAATGAACCGGACTCGAATGATGAATTTCAAAAAATACCCTTGAAGAATTGAAGATTGTCAAGTTTGGTACTCCAAGTTTGAAGACTTGTCATTTTATACCCTTGTAAAACTCTAAAATTACATTGAGGTCCCTAAAATGTCAAGACTTTACATATTTGACATTCGAAGATTTGCAAGAAGTTGAAGCCGAGATTTTACTTAACGAAGCAAAAACGGGCATTTTCGGATTGACTCGACAAGTTTGAAGATTTTTTCAATTTTAATGAAGTCAAAGTTAACCTCAGAACACGACATTGGAATGAGCATGAAAAACCGGTCTCGAGTCCCAAAATAATATTTTACGGACCGACCCGCACCCGTTTATCGGGCCGGGTCGATCCGTATTAATATTATCAAACATGTCAAATCGTCAAAATGGACCCATAAGCCCAACCATACAAACCAAAACCCAACACAAAGCCCTTTCCTTTAACACTACATTTGTGGCCCTTTTTGTTTCCTAAATCCGTTTGAAGCCCAATATAAATAAACATGGGCCTCTTTTTTTTGTTGTTTCTTACATACGAATGTAAACAAACAAAATAGGTATAAACGAAAGTTATATGCGGACTTAAAAAAACAGAAAGGTGTTTAGGGTTTCTTCATCTTTAAACACATAGCCTCCATCATCCACCATCAATATTTCTAATCCCCAATTAACCTTAATCCTAAATTATTTTCCTATCACTCTCATCCTACCCCACACCCACATGATGATGTCAAGAATCAACGAACCACAAGACTTTGCTTCCTCTCCAAAGCAAGATTAAGGGTCCAAGATCAACAAGTACACTGGCTCATCACATGTTGCACAAAGATCTCATTGAAAATCAGCATATTCTCCATTTTGATCCGAATCTACAAGGGCTTTTAGGCGAATTCGTTTATTAGGGTTTTAGCATTCTAGATTCTTCTTTTGGTTCTATAAAAGGAGGCTCCAACTTGTGGATGACCCCTTGTCTCAGATTTTTAGAAAAAATTGTAATGCATTTTTATTTTTGAAATAAAAGTTGGATTTGGTTTTAAAATCTCTAAGCACCATTTATTTGTTTAAGTTTTTAGTTTAAGTATTTGAAGAAAAGGTTTTAAGAAAAAAAAGAAATCGGATTTGATTATCTATTGTTACTGTTTATGTTTTATAATCTTAGCAGGAAATCAGTGGATGCTTGTACTTGTTCACGCTAGTACATAAGCTCAAACTTTCGAGGGTGTGGATAGTACATCCTTGCCGTAAGTTTCCCGTTTGAATTTTTCATTTGTTATTACTCACATTATCTGCCATGTTAAATGATGTCCATGTGCTTTTGTGTTTAGTTGTCAAAGTGAATGTGGTTATCTTTATTTGAATGTTATTTGCTACATAATCAGTGGTCACTTTGTAAGTTTATGATCTTGTAAGCTAAATATTTGAAAATCTTTGCCTTAGTTTATTAAATAGTGTTTGGGACAGTAGGATCTTGGGGAGGGTTTGTCCATTTTGATCTAACTTAGCTCTGCATACATGAAATAGGTTTAGGGCAATTGATTTTTGGCAAAAGATCTTAGGTTTTGGTTTGAAAGAATCTGTTTTGCAAGTTTGTTTGATTTGAAGTACTTGAGTAATTTTTAAAGTTTTTCTGTCTATCTTCATCGAGAAGTGTGAGGTTTCATTTTGTGGTTTTTGTTTACCGAAAGAAAAAAAACAGTGTATTTGTTTTATTGTTTTACTCACTGTTCGAAAAAAGGATATTTCTTTGTTGCTGCTGTGTTGGCCCGAGAGCAAGAAAAGAGAAGTTTGCATTCTTGTTGCTCTTCACGTAAGAAAAAAAGATTGTTGCGCATAGTTTTGTTTAGGGCTTCAGTTTCTGAAATTTCCAATCAACGTGCTCTTCAATGCTATGCTTGTGGTTTAAATTGGTTGCTATTCCTTGTAAGATGTTAGTTTTAAGTTATCTTGCAAGTTTGCATTAGTATTTTGAGGTTGGAACTACCTTAGACTTGGGATATTAGATCATCACTTGGTTAGTTTAGACCAATTTCTTAGGTCAAGTGCACTAGACCACATAGATCTTTCATTTTAGAGTATTAGGTGTTTAAATTCAGGATTTGTGTAGTTTGGAAGTAGATTTATTTTGTTCTTCAAAAGATTTGAGGTCTGCAGCTTTTTGGTGACTTATATATAAGCTAGGAATCCACTTTTAAGCACTTGGAATAGCATAGTGCCTTCTCACTTGTTCTTGTTGTTGCTAGTTTATTATTTTGGATCTCTTGGTGATTTTCTACCTATATTATGAGTTAATTTGTTTATTATTGTCTGAGTGGTGTGGAAGTTGTGTTCACAAATTTAAAGAATGTTGAAGCTTATGTCGAATAAGCTAAGGCATATTCTGTTAAGCAAGATATAGCATAAAAAGGCTGTCAAAAAATATTCAGCCAACAGTGGGTTTTGAACTCCTGACCACTTGCATTCAAACAGACATAGCAGCATGTTACATGATGACGTATAGTCCCTAGCCGGGTCAGGAACCCAGCCCACGGGTACTACCCGTATCTGGCCCATCACAGATGGGTGGGAGTAATGTCATTCAAGCTTATGGGCTTGAATGAACAGTAACCGCACACATGTGTGCGGCCCACGGCCCGGCACGACCTACATAGGGTTAGACAGAATCATATTCTGTCTAGGAATAGGTTTACCTCAACAGAGGAGGATATTCACTACCATAATTAGAAGATAACAATCATTCTAATTATGATAGTTATCCTTTCCTTGGGGCCAAAGTATCAGTGGCAGCCCACTAGGGTTCCACTGCCTATAAAAGGAACCCCCAAGGGTTCCACAAAGGATTACGTTCTATACTCTCAACTCACATAAAACCCTAACCGATTACTTACTCTCACGTCGGAGTCTAATCGTGGGAAACATTCCTACGGTAAGCCTAACGCGTGTTGTTTAGTGTGCAGGATCCCAACCAGACGATTCACTTGGTGCAGGAGCCGGAGCCCAGCCAACCCGAATTAAGCCTAATTCGGGTCTAGCAAGGATCACCCAACTTTTGCATCAACAAGTTGGCGCCATCCGTGGGACCCTTACACTAAGCTAGAACAAAACCTCATTCTGAAGTTCCAATGACGAAGGGGCATCCACAAGCTAATCCCAGGATCACGAATCCTGGAATCGGAAGTCCCAAGGGGAAGGGATACTCATCCCCAATCAATCACCTAGCCGCCTTACAGGCGGACCTGGTAACAGTGGCGGTTTTCAGCCCTTGGGGGTGACGAGCACGATCTCCATGACACCCCCACCTACTTCAACCCTGGACAACCCTGACCCAGGGAGTGCGCCCAACCCTCCTAACAAGGAGCCGCGCAGACCGTCAGCGGAGGAGGAGGTAGAAGTCCTACCACTCAGCGAGGAGGATCTCACTAGAGTTCTCACGCAGAACTTTGATAGGATCGTCCTGGGGATCACATCAAGGTTGAATCTGGGGAGGAACCTCCAATCCAGACTCAACTTTGGTGACACCGGACCAATCACCTCTTCCCAAAATCAGAGGAAAAGGAGAGCTCTGCCTCAGGAGCAGAGCATCTTTGAGGAAACCCCTCAACCCAGGAATGTGTTTGAGCGCATAGGAGATCGCCTCATGCAGGAACTAATGCAGTCTCGAGAAGGAGGAGATAAGTCTAACGGTTCACCCGAGCGACCAGATCGAGAGCTGGCCAGAACCGCTCGCCGCACGAGCGTGTGGGACAGGATGAACACTGGGAAAAAGGCTCCAGGTTCATCCCAAAAAAGTGGTCCCTACCCAAAGGATGGGGCACCACCGCTGTCTCCAGACCCGTCAGGGGAGGAGTCAGATGACCATCCGCCTAAGCGTCGCTGACCTAGGCGTACCCCTCCACCACCACCAAACAATGATGCGTATTATGGTGGCCCTTATTATCGAGATACAGAAGCGGAGGATCTTTCGCGCCCATGGTGTGAACCATGGGATGACCCTAGGCTCACCCGGCCATGGGCGGATCCCAGGGAAGACCCATCCACCCTCCGTATACGGAACTATTCCGAGGACACTAAACGTCGCATGCCGGCGTGTGTCAAGACCTATGATTGAACTGGTGATCCGGATGATCACCTTAAAATATTTGATACGCAGGCTAAAATTGAGCGATGACCCATGCCTATATGGTGCCAAATGTTCAATTCAACTCTGATTGGAAATGACCGTGACTGGTTCGAGGGACTCCCTCCACGAAGTATTGATAGTTTCACGGAACTACGCACTGCGTTCAAGATTAAATTATACTCAGAGGAAGAAGTATAATAGGGATCCGGTCTCACTGGAAACTGTCAAACAACGGCCGGGGGAGTCCACAGAAGCCTTCACTGAACGCTTCAATGATGAGTGCACGCGCACAAAAACAATGCCGGAACTCCTGAAAATCTCTGACTACATGCACGCCATAACAGACAGGGAATGATCAGGCGCCTCAATGACAAGCGTCCAGAGAGATATGATGACCTCATGGAAAGGGTCAGAAATTTCATAGAAGGAGAAACAGCTGTTGCCGCGGCTTACTCATCCAGAGGAAATGGGTACCGGTCAAACGACCAGTCTCGAAGACAGTCGGGCGGTCAGGGCAATCAGAACAATAGCAAGGGCTCAGACTATAAGAGCCAGAACAAAGGAGGACGGCCGGACGATAAGTTTACTCCCCTAAAGATGTCCTACCGGGAGATCTTGCTGACGGAAGGGGCAAACTTTCCAAGGCCTCCCCCAATGACAACTCCGCCGGACCGTCGGTAAGGAAATCGCTTCTGCGAGTTCCATAATGACAAGGGCCATGGTACGGAGGAGTGTATCTAGCTCAAGAAGCACATTGAGTCACTGATCAAATCAGGTAAACTCAAGCACTTAGTTAAGGATTGGAAGGATGGGAAAGACAACAAGAAGTATGATAAGAAGGATCCCCAAAAAGACAAACCTTCGACTATATACATGATCCAATCCAGACAGCGCCGCACGAGGCATAAAGTTGGCCAAAAATTATCACGCGGCAGGGAAATCTCATTCCCTCCCATCACAGCAAGCGATGTGATTGATGCGCCTCTCACTATTAAGATAAGCATTGGAACACACAATGTTCGTCACATGTATGTGGATGGAGGGTCGTCAGCAGAGGTACTGTATGAACACTGTTTCATGCAGTTATGCCCAGAAATAAGAAGCCAATTAGTACTGGCCACGACGCCGCTCACTGGCTTTAGTGGAGACACTATCTGGCCGATAGAGCAATTACGTTTGCTTGTAAACATTGGGAATGAGGAACACTCCACTACGGCGTGGATGAACTTCATGGTGATACGCTCACATTCTATGTACAATGGGATCATAGGCAGACCAGGTATTTTGGCTATACGGGCGGTACCCTCTACGGCGCACGGAATGATCAAATTCCCTGTGGAGGGAGGAATCGTCACCATTTACAACACAATCGTACCAGCATCCGAATGTCATACCGTGACAACACCGGTTCCACCTGTTCCACCCAAGGATGGATCACCACCTCCTAATTGGAAGGTGGCAATTCATCCCGACTATCCGGAACAGGAGATATCCATAGGAGGGGCACTCTCGGATAACGGCAAAAGGGCCATGTGCTCTCTTTTAAGTGCAAACCTAGATATATTCGCATGGAAGCCAAAGCATATGACAGGCGTGCCACGGGCGATAGCAGAACATAAGCTCTAGATCCGCCAGGGGTACCAACCCGTCAAGCAAAAGAAGCGCGGCCAGGCGCCTGAGCGCAGTCAAGTAATATTGGAGGAAGTACGGAAACTAGTGGACGCAGGTTTCATGCGCGAGGTATACTACCACGAGTGGTTATCCAATCCGGTCATGGTCAAAAAACATGACGGAAGTTGGCGCATGTGTGTGGATTTTACGGATCTGAACAAAGCCTGTCCACAGGATTGTTACCCGTTACTGGAAATAGACTGGAAGGTGGAATCCCTATGTGGATATCCCTTTAATTGCTTCTTAGACGCATATAAAGGATGTCACCAGATCCAGATGGTGGAGGAAGATGCAGAAAAAACGGCGTTCCATACAAGCCAGGGCGTATATTGCTATATGAAAATGCCGTTTGGACTAAAGAACGTCGGTGCTACATACCAGCGGCTGGTGGACAAAGCTTTTGAATCACAGATAGGCCGCAACTTGGAAGTCTATGTGGATGACTTGGTTATAAAAAGTCATACGGAGGATGCACTTCTCCGGGATGTCCAAGAGACATTCCACACACTGAGGAGGATTAAAATGAAGCTAAACCCAAAGAAATGCACGTTTGGGGCAACGGAGGGAATGTTCCTTGGATATTTGATTGATCCAAACGGCATCAAACCTTGCCCAGAGAAAACGGACACAGTGATACAACTGCCATCCCCTCAGACACGGAAGGAGGTGCAATCCTTAAACGGGAAACTAGCCGGGCTGAATAGGTTCCTATCCAAATCCGCAGAGAAGTCATTAACCCTATTTAAGACACTCAAGAAGTGCATTAGGAAGGGAGACTTCTGGTGGAAGAAGGAAGCCGAGGAAGCTTTCGGCCAACTCAAGCAGCATCTTGCATCTCTCCCTATGCTAGTAGCTCCCCGGCCAAAGGAGGAACTCATTATGTATCTCTCAGCCACTCATGGCGCAATAAGCGCGGTACTCATGATAGATAGAGATACAGTGCAAACCCCGGTTTACTTTATAAGTAGAACATTACAAGGGCCGGAGCTGAATTACTCCTCTATAGAAAAATTGGTGTTAGCACTAGTGTTTGCTACAAAGCGGTTGCGCCGGTACTTTCAGGCGCACCCCATTGTAGTTATTATGGACCAGCCAATCAAGCAGGTTATTTCTAGACCGGATGTGGCAGGGAGGCTACAAAAATGGAGCATCTTATTGGGGGAGCACAATATATCTTATAGGCCAAGGACGGCTGTGAAAGGCCAGATCTTGGCAGATTTCCTGATTGAGAAGCCGGATGAGGAAGGGCCAATCGTTAAACAAGATGAGACTCCAACAGAACCATGGGTGCTATTTACGGACGGATCTTCGTGTACGGATGGCTCCGGAGCTGGTCTCATCCTCACAAATCCGGAAGGAATGGAGTTCACGTACGCCCTTCATTTTGAGTTCACGGCTACCAACAACGAAGCGGAATATGAAGCATTAATTGCGGGTTTAAAAATCGCCGCTAGAATGGGAGTCCGCAACCTTGAGGCCTACGTGGACTCACGACTTGTTGCGAACCATATTCTAGGTGGATACGTGGCTAAGGAGGAAAACATGGTCAGATACTTGGAAAAAGTCAAGTCACTAATCGCGGCTTTCAGCAAATTTTCCATCAAGCAGGTGCCAAGAGGCGAGAACAAAAAGGCGGATGCTCTCAGCAAGATCGCATCCACAAGCTTCGCTCACTTGTCCAAACAAGTCTTGGTGGAAATACTCAAGGAGAATCTATAACGGAAGGGGAGGTCGCTACTATAGTTGAGGAGGACGGACCTACATGGATGACCCCGATCATCAACTATTTGACTAGTGAGACCCTTCCGGACGAGGAAAAAGCAGCACGGCGTGTTAGGAGGAAGTCGCAACACTTCGAACTTCGAGAAGGCATCCTTTATAAGCGCTCTTTCTTGCAGCTGTGGTTGCGGTGTGTTGGACCACGGCAAGCCGCTTACGTAATCAGTGACATACATGAAGGGTTATGCGGCATGCACGCAGGTCCACGGTCCATGGTAGCTCGACCCTTACAAACAGGATGCTATTGGCCTACCATGCACAAAGACGCGCGCGACATGATTCGCAAGTGTAGTGATTGCCAAGTTCATAGACCAGTGTCGCGACATCCGCAGCAGGAGCTTACACCTATTACATCTCCATGGCCATTCTATAAGTGGGGAATTGACATCGCAGGACCATTTCCTGTAGCTGCGGGGGGAGTGAAGTTCTTGATTGTCGCAATGGATTACTTCACACGATGGATAGAGGCCAAGGCAGTCAAATCCATCACAGGCAAGCAAGTTAAAAAGTTTGTTTGGGAGCATATTGTGTGCCGTTTTGGCCTACCAGGAGAAATCATCTCGGACAACGGCAAACAGTTCACGGACAATCCATTCAAGGACTGGTGTGCATCAATGAATATTAGGCGGCGCTTCGCATCTGTTAAGCATCCACAGACAAATGGCCTCGTGGAACGAGCAAATAGAAGCTTGGGGAATGGCATCAAGGCACGTCTGGATGAATGAAGTGCCAAATGGGTGGATGAGTTACCACATGTCCTATGGGCACATAGGACCATGATCAAAACTGCCAATGGAGATACTCCATTTGCATTAGCCTACGGCACTGAAGCTGTTATACCAGCAGAAATAGGAATGCCTACCATCCGTACGGCGGAGGTTAATGTCGTCACGAACGACGAGCAGCTGCGAATCAACCTGGATCTGTTGGAAGAAAAAAGGGAGATAGCAGCCATCAATGAGGCTAAGTCCAAGGCTAAAATGAAGGCTTATTATGACGCCAAGGTCAAATGTGTTTCTTTTCGACCAGGAGATTATGTCTATCGTGCTAACGAAGCAAGTCGAGCGGAGAATACAGGAAAGCTGGGCCCTAAGTGGGAAGGACCGTATGAAGTCACGGAGGCCTTGGGACGAGGCGCGTACAAGTTACGTGACATGGATGGCCGCGACCTAGAGCGCACATGGAACATCTCTAATCTCAAAAGGTGCTATCTTTGAAAGCTACGGCTTCCGCATCGGTCTTTGCTATATGTGGCTTTAATGAAGAACCATGTGGTTTATCTGTTTTTCTTATGTCTTGTTTAGTTTCCTTTCTTGTTTTTTAGGACTTGTCATTATTGTTCAAACAAAACATGTAAACGTTCTAATAAAATGCCGTGGCGCCTAGCTAGCTCCACGGCTTGTTTCGTGCAAATCTTTTTTTATATTTTTTGTTAGTCATATGAATTTTTTAAATTGTTATTATAATATGCCATGTTTCATTCGTATGCATTCATTCAAATTACTGTACATGTACTATACGCCTCCAGGCGGGGTAAGAGGATTAAGTGAACCTACTAATTCAACTTGCCGCGTAAGAGGGATGCAACCCCAGCCGCACGGATCATGTATCCTTACTAGACACCTTACTCACAAGACGTTGTGGTATGTTTCGTATGCCGTATTCACGCAGTGCTCCGCATAGTAAAGACGCATGTCGCATGTCTAGTAAATTATAGGCTTGTAGGTATTTTCTTTTTGTGTAAGATGTGACATGTCATGCGGTATTGGCATACAATGTTCAAACAAAATGAAAATACACAAGCTTCAAAAATAAATAACAAAATGGCCGTGGTAATCACGGACTTTCATATAAAAGGCAGTCATTTCACATATGTCTTAGCCGTGTACATGCACGGACGAATAAAATTACAAATATTTACAACTGATAAATTACAAGGGGGGCAGGAATTCCCCTATGTCCTTCTTCCCGTCTTCAATCAGAGCACGGAGAACCTCCCCACGAGCCTTCTTCCCATCCTGGGCTTTGACCGCAATCACATCCAACGCTTCTACAAGAAGTTTCTCACCTTTCATCGTCTTGGACGCGGAATCATAAGTGGCCAAGGTCAAAGGGATGGGATCTGCAGTCAGCCGGGACATTATTGCCTCGTTTGGGGCGTCCCTAAGTGTCTCAAGCTCATCCAGGAGAGGGTGTTGGATCTCCGCCAAGGCATTCATGGACGTGGTCATATTATCCGCGGCGGAGGGATTGTGGTAGGGATGCTGCAAGATGTCTTCGTTTTTTCCTATCAGTTCCGCAGCTTTGACCAAGCCCTCATGTCTACCACGGTCGATTCCATCGGATACGACCTCGGCGAACGCCTGCAATAGGTGTGGAGCTTCCAGGGCCCTGCTCACAGCAAGTCGCAGTCCTTGCCCGATTATCCACCTACGTCCACCTATCGCGGATAGCAGGGGAGGACATAGTCTCTCAGCACAACTTATGGCCATCTGGCTTAGCTTCCCATCCGCGGAGGCAGCCTGCTCTTCCAGGTTGGTCTGCGCCTGTGTCAGCTCATTCTTCAGCGCATCACGCTCTTGGGCGATGTTAAAGGATTGCATGGTCACGGCCTTGGTAGCAGCTTCTGCCGCAGACACCTGCGTATAAAATTTTGAGTTATTACAAAGGTATATACTCTTTTGGGTCAAATGAATACCCAAAGTTTGAGTATATGAACAAAAATTTCGAAAGTATACCTTCTCATTTGATGCGGCTACAAGGGCTTCGAGCTCGGCAATGCGCTTCTCTCGAGTGTCGGCGTGATGAGCTTGCTCTTTTACCGTCGCCTTAGCTGTCACCAGCGCTGCCTGCAAGGATGCCATGGTTTTCTCGTTCTTCACGACCATCGCCTCACGGCGGGCTATCTTCTTATCTGCCCGATTCACATTTGTGAGGGCCTTGATTAAACGGCGTCTCAGCACGGCTCCCATTGTCACTTGGTGTGCGGACGACACGTCAAATTGCTCAAGGAGGGCCTCATGATCCAACTCGTCTAAATTTTGTGCGAGGACTGGCGTGGTGATGTGCTCAATGAATTCTGAGCACTCAGATTCTGCTTCCAACCTTGTCAAGCTTGACAGGTTCCATGCTAGGCGCAGGTTTTCTTCTGGCCCCTCGGGGTGTGGTTCCTTGGCGTGTGTTTCAGCAGGGGATGGGGGTTTGTTAGTTGGTGCGGGGGATGGATTCCTCCCCACTTCTTCCTCCTGCGCTACGGCCGCCGGATTAACCCTGTTATTTGACATGACAAAATTAGTCTACGCATTACATAGTGACACGAATCACGTTCGAAGGATACTTACGAGGTATCAATGGCAGGGTCTGGGCAGGTAGGAGCTACGGCGCTCACGGGCGTGACTCGCAAGATTGGCCCTCCCATGTTCTGGGTGGGGTCGGCCTGAGCGGTCGCAGTACCACTCCCCTCTTGGTACTACGGATGATCCTTCCTCAGTTTCTTTGGGGGAGCATTCGCGGCTCCGGCCTCATCCCCTATCTTCTTTGCCACCCTTCTGGTGGTCTTTCTCTTCCTAGAGGTGAGCGGGGTGGACCCGGATACCTGAGTAGTGTCTTCATTGGGGTCATTCTCCTCTTCCTGGTTGGTGGTGCCCCCCTCCAACAGTGGTTCTTCACCATCTTCATTATGGAAATCCAATGGGGATTTCTCAATGGCGGGCTCTTCCTCATCCGATCTAGGCTCGGACGTTTCTTCGAGCGGTATGGTGCAGTCAGCGGTCGCCTCCAGCAAGGGGAGCTCATTCTCCTTCAGTGGTCGGAACCCTTTGGGCACCTTCATGGGGTCGCCCTGGCGTATTAACCCGTGTAGATTCATTTCTGCGGACATTTATGAGTATGTGGGTTAGTACGGTTTTACAAATATGCACGGCATTTCACATTTACAAAGTATAAAGTAAACCTACCCTCTCCCTGTTCCGTCAGAAAGCACGGATATAGGTCATCCCTCCCAAAGTAGTGGCGGCTTATTCCTACTAAGCACAGAAAGTGTTCTGGCAACCGGAATTCTGTGCGGTGGGTATCTAGTTTCTTTAAGTCTTTGCTGCTATAGTCTTTGGCTTTGGGCGGATAGTCTTTGGGTGCTTTGGTTTTGAGTACGAAAGGGGTAGGGAATACCTTCTCATCTACAAAGAAGTAATGGTCGTACCAATTCTTAAGGGAGTATAGAGGCTTCCTATATGTCATAGGGGCATTCCCGGGTCGTTTTTTAAACGACAGCCACCCATTCACTAGCCGGGGAAAATAAAAGGCCCTAAAAAGGTTCACGGTTGGGGTTAATCCGCAGGTATGGCATGTAATTTCAAACTGGTTGATTTTCCACGCCCCTATGCAGTGAAGCTGGGTTATGTGGAAGTCATAGTACAATAGTAGGTCTACCAAGAATTTGGATAGGGGGATACGGTAGTTGGCTGAGTCAAACAGGCGCGTGTACACGCCTATTTTCCCAGCCGGTGCATCAGTAATCGCCTCACCTTCACCTGGATATGTGGGGTGTACGCTTTCGGGAATATAATACTTCGACAGAAAGTCGATGTATTTTTCCGCCGACATCACATTCAGGACATCCGTGATAAGTGGGTTGTCCTTTACCATGTTTTATAAAAAGGTTTTTAAGGGCGTGATGATCTAACCTGCGGCGAAGGGAGTCCGTGGAAAAGAAGGCAAAGTTTTGGAGGTAGAAGCTTGAGAATAACAATGGCGGAAGAAGGGGTGAGTTGTGTGTGTAACAAACACGCATACCAACTCTTATATAGGGTTGCCTCGGTTTCCGAGGTAACATGGATGTTCGACACGTGTAGGCCACCTCGCTTATCCAACGGATAGGATTTCTGACACTTCTGCAAAATCAGAGGGGGACCCAAGGGTCACTTCTTGGCAGTTTTACGTGGCTCAAGGGTGGACATTAATGGTGCACTTTTGCAGGCGTGCGACTGGAAAGTTGACTACCATTAATGTTTTTATTCTTGTGTTGGGATATGCGGCTCTTACGTAAGACCGTATTTAATACTACATTTAATTTGTCTCGGCCGTTACGTGCGGCTGAGGTGCTATTCAAAAAATATTCCTAAGGCAGGCCGTCATGTGCGGCCAATCCACATTTCCAATATTTTTTATTCCCCTAGGTCTTTCTTGGTACGTCCGGAGAGCACCTTGATAGTCTAGAGGTTACGCCTACGGTTGTAACAACTAGACTGGGGGGACATGATGACGTATAGTCCCCAGCCGGGTCAGGAACCCGACCCACGGGTACTACCCGTATCCGGCCCATCACAGATGGGTGGGAGTAATGTCATTCAAGCTTATGGGCTTGAATGAACAGTAACCGCACACATGTGTGCGGCCCACGGCCCGACACGGCCGACATAGGGTTAGACAGAATCATATTCTGTCTAGGAATAGGTTTACCTCAACAGAGGAGGATATTCACTACCATAATTAGAAGATAACAATCATTCTAATTATGATAGTTATCCTTTCCTTGGGGCTAAAGTATCAGTGGCAGCCCACTAGGGTTCCACTGCCTATAAAAGGAACCCCCAAGGGTTCCACAAAGGATTATGTTCTATACTCTCAACTCACATAAAACCCTAACTGATTACTTACTCTCACGCTGGAGTCTAATCGTGGGAAACATTCCCACGGTAAGCCTAACACGTGTTGTTTAGTGAGCAGGATCCCAACCAAACGATTCACTTGGTGCAGGAGCCGGAGCCCAGCCAACCCGAATTAAGCCTAATTCGGGTCTAGCAAGGATCACCCAACTTTTGCATCAACATTACACAACCATCTGTGCTCTCTGCATGTTGTTTTTATACGATCTGTCATTCTTTTTTAATACCCTGTTTTACTTTGTGTATAAGCTGAAGATAAAAGGAAAAAAAAGGTAAAACAGCCTTTGTGGGTCTCGAACCAGTGACCTGCTGCTCAACAGGCCAGCAACTTAACCATCTGCTCTCCTTGCCCTTTTTTGTTATCGATCGCTTTTGTTTCCTATCTATACACTTTTGTTTTTGTTTTCCTTTTTAGTTTTTTTACATATAATCGCCTTAGTTTTTCACTATTATTCCAAATTTTTTCGAGTATATTTTTAGTTTTTTCTAATTCTCTTGTGTTCCTTGTTACTTTTTAGATTTTTAGAAACTAGTTTCATAATTTTCCGTTTATTGTTTTATTTATTATGCATTTTTCTTTGTAATATTATTTTTAGGAACTAAAAAATAGAAAAAGGTTTAGAAAAAGTTTCAAAAAATAGTTTTTAGATTTTATTTAACATAATTGAGGGTTACATTTATTAAAATTTTCAATTCGACTTTTAATTAATTTTATTTATTTTTTAGTTTTCAGTTAAGCTTTAAAAATTAATATAAATTAATTAAAACATTTTCGGAAATTTTGGTTTTAGTTTTTGGTTTATTTACATTTTTTTCAACTTAGATTAAAAATTTGGTTAATTTTAGTGTACTTTGGTTTTTTGTCGACTTTATGATTTTACGTTTTTTACGTCATAGGGTAATTTTTAGCGCAATCTGTCTTTTTATTTCTCTTTTCTCATCAGTATAATCACAAATTAATCATCTCTTAACACACACACCTAGCCTCCTTGAGAATGATCCCACACTAAGGGTCATAAGTGCTTTCGTTTCCTAAACGTACACTTAATACTTACCGCTTTTACCTCGTTTTCCTAAACGAGTGTGAATACTCAACAATCATTTTCGCGCCGCTACCGGGGAGGTGTGTTTAGCCATATTTATTTATCGTGTTTGTTTGAGTTTTTACGTTTTTTATCGTAAATACTTCTTTTTATTTTTTATACTATTAGTCATACAAATAAATAGTGTTAAATAGAACTCTATTAACACAAAATCGTTTTCTTGTTTTTATTGTGAATAATATATTGTATTTACGTAGAACAACTAATACACAATAATTATCTAAATACGTGAGAAATCGCACCTCAATAGTTGAGCGTTCCGGTCACTATTGTTGCATCGAATTCAAACGAAATCAAAGGCAAAATAGATAAATACTCTTAATTGGTTTAATCGTGATAAATACAAACTATAAGGTGGGTATAAGGCGGTTGTATTTCACGACCTAAAAAAAAGGCTCTTAAGTTCTTCGCGCCGCCTCGTTTTCTCCGCTCGCTTGTGCGTATTTTGAAAGTGACGATTAATTAGGGGTTTGCCACATCAAGTATTATTAATCTATTTTTGTAAGTTTTAATTATTGAACCTCGTAACGTTTTGGCGTTCCGCCAACGTTTCAAAGTCGACGAGGGTTTTTACTTCATGTAATTAGCTTCATTCTTCTTGGATTCATTAATCGAGACCTTTGATTAGTGGATAATTTTTGTAGATTAATTTCTACGTAATACACCAAAATTCCAAAAAAATTAAAAAAACAAAAAACAATCAAAAATGAAAAATATTCTTCTTACCCCTTATCAATTAATTATTTTTCTAACCCTCTAGTGTTTAATTCTCGTAACACCATTCGCGTTTCGTCATGTCCAACGATGGATATTACTCTTTTCCATATTGTGGAGGTCCGCCCGACGATGGTAATTGCTTCAATTGCGAGATTTATGGAGGAAGGGAGGGGTATATCTACAACTCTCCTCAAAACGACCATGGTTACGGATTTCAATCCTATGACCAAACTCCACAACCGCCTTCGTCTTATTCGTGTGATTTTTACGGTTTGGAGCACGATTTCGGATTTTGTTGTACGAATTATAATAACCCCGAACCGAATCCTAATTTCTATGACCAATCTTCGCAATACTCACCATCATATTCATGTGAGAATTGTGAAAACGCACCTCATCGTGGATATGATTGTCAACCGATGAACTAGAATACATCTTTCGACAATCAATTCTCCGGTTTTGACCAATCACCTCCACAAAATTATTTCGATGATGATCTCGGTGCAAGTCGCGTTGACGAGGGATTTAAAGAAACTAGAATGCTTTTTCAACAACTTGTGGAGAAAAAGGAACTTTCAATCGTCGAAGTGATCGAAAAAAACATCAAAGATATGGAAGAGGAGAAACGACGAATCAATCAAGAAATAAACGATATAACTAATGAACTCGGCATTAGGAGATATCGTAAAGAAGAAATAAGTGACGAGTTTAAAAGAGAGTGTGAGATTAGAACTAAACAACTTTTACAAGATTACAATGGTTTAAGCATCGATATTCGTCATAAGAGAGAAGAACAACAGAGAGAGGAGTATCTAGCTAATTGTGATCTCACGCCTCCTATTTATGATGACGACGAAGATAGCGACATTTTTAATCTCACCTCGTCTTGTGAAACCATTACTCTCATGCTCCCTACGGAACCCGATGCCTCTCTAAGTATGGGGGAGAAGAATCTTAGCACTAATCCTAGTGTTGAGATCCCTATTCCAATCCAAAGTGATCCTACGGTTGTCTTCGATGAGAAGTTAAGTGATTTTACTCTCGATGAATTTTTCCACGAAGATTCTAACGAGGAAAATTACGATAGTGAGTGTGATACGACTTCATGTGATGATGTCTCTCCCAATGACACTTCGGGTAGAGAATCATTGACTTCTTCGAACCAGCTTTTCGATGATGATTTTCCACTAGTGATGACGAGTCACTACTCGATGAGGAAGTTCGTGTCGACAAATTTAAAATCTACTCGAATCTTTTTTTTTGAATTTGTTGACGAGTTCGTTTTTGGTGACGTAAATCCTCTCTTTGATGAGACGTTCGAGGACATCGAGAGTGAGGATTCTAAGGATCCTAAACTCGATGAGCCGGATTTGCTAGTCACCCTCCCTAAGTCTCATTTGGATGAGCCTTCTCTTTTGACTTGTGATGCATCCATTCTCGAGGGGTTCACCGATGGACCGCCTCTCGATGAGAATGAGGATTTCAATGAGGCCTCCTCCTTTGGACCGGGAGGAGACTTCGAGACCCCCATTTTTATTGATTCTCTTTCAAATTTTCCTTCGTCTCAAAGTAATCCTACCACCCTCTCGGTTCTCATGACTACACGTACTTCGAGTACGTTGTAAGAAGTTTTCTTCCTTAAAAAATGTATCCTCCAACTTTGCCTTTATCATTTTCCACCGAATGTGAGGATACGATCTTCGACCCCGGTATAAAGGCTTTGCCTTTACTATCGGTTTCTTTGGGCCTTGTTTACATGTAAGACCCACGTTTGTTGACCATCTCATGATAATCCCTAAATTATCACATTTATGGGGATTCGAGCCGAGCTTTTGACTCGATTATCAAAAACAAGGTGCCTCGTGGGGGATTCTCATGCTTATCCTTGTAAATATTATCGTTTTCTAATAGTGTAACAAGGGGACTTTTGCTCTTCCAACCTTTGTTTTGTGGTTGTTTGTGATTGTGATTTATTAGGTTAATCGTCATTATTGAAGCCTCTCATGTTCGTTTTACGAGTCACTCGAGCTTTGATCGTTGCCTTTGGAGATTCCGATATCCGATGATATCCTTTTATATTCTAACGTTTATCTTATTAACATAATTCCTAAACGGCTTTTAGGTTATTCATTTTACCCTTTCCATGCTCAAGATTAAGCATTCGACTTCGTCTCTAGTATGGGGTGTTTTCACCCCTAGATTCGAAACATTGAGGACAATGTTTAGTTTTAGTATGGGGGGTGAGTAGATAGTTCACCTTGCTGACGTCACCACGCAATCCAATTTTCATCTTTTTGTTATCATTTTGTTGCAAAATAAGGCTAAAAATGGCCAAACTTTAAAATTTTCTTATTTTTCATAAGTGTTTAAGCCACGAATGTAGGTTTTTCGATGGTGAGAATAAGAGTAATTTTTGACTCGACCGTGCGTGTTGAGCAATTAGCTTCGATTCCTTAACTTTTTAGGCTAAGTCTCTTAAATGAGGACGAGAAATGATAGAGTTATTTATAAGTCTCGTAATCATTCACGATCTCATGTGTAGTAATTATTAGCTTATTCTCCCCACGCTTTTATAATAAATTGTTAATAAATATTGATTTAGCGGTTTAATCGTTGTTGTTGGTTTCTAATTTGTTTTAGTAGCTTCCATGCAATTAAATTGGGAAAATATTAAGGTATCGCCAGCGTCACGGTTTTGAAGTATTGGCAACCCGAATAATCGAAAGCTTCACCCAATAATAAGATTTCAAGTGCTCACCTAAATTAAGCAAAAATTTGAAGCTCACAAGGCCGAAAAATATATGCCCAAATTGAAAGTGAATCAAGCCTTAATCTTTGAAGCTTTAAAGATCCAAAATTCGCATTAGCGTGAGGATATACGTCAAGTCATAATAATAAAACCACCGATGATGGCGGATAATAAAAGACAAAGGCAAGACCAAAGTCATAATAAAAGCTTCATGGCGAAGTTGAATAAAAGATGGAGGTAAACCATGATAATAAAACCACCGATGATGGCAGATAATAAAAGTCATGGTAATAAGTCTCATGTTCAAAACCGTTCTAAAATCGTGTTTATCGATCCTTCTTGTTGACTTAATTTTTTGACATCGTTGTCTATTAGGGTGAATTATTAATTTAATGATTTTGGTTACACCGTTAAGACTCTATTTTTAGACTTAATCTCTATTCACGCATAAGTCAAATGATGTATCCTCGTGATCATTAAGACAAAAATAAAATATAAGAGATGCCAATTAGGAATAAGGGAGTTTAGGTGTGTAATTAACACCCATGAGATATGATTGTGTTGCTAACTTATAATAACAATGATCTCGTTACACGCTTAGCATGGAATTGGGTGAAAATCGAGGATGACGAACTTATCTCTATGAGGCATTCACGTGTTCTTATTCTTTGACCCTAAAAGTCACTTAATCATGATGAAAACAGTACATTATGTCTAAAACGCGTGTAGTAGTTTATTTAAGTTTATGTCTTCAATAAATGTCACATAAAAATGAATTTTGGAAGTGCTATGATACTTAATTCTAGCATTGCGTGAGGGCACGACAATGGTTTAGTATGGGGGAGTGATGAGACTACTTTTATACATAGTCTCATCGTCTAAAAAGGGCTTTAAATGCATTAAATATCATGAAAATGGCCAAATATATGCTTGTGTCTGTTGCTTGTGTATTTTAGGTACGGATATTGAGAAAATGACAAAAGATCACAAGAAACATGCAAAAACTAACACGGGAAAAGAAGCCGCACAATGAACCGAACCCGAATGATGAATTTCCAAAAATACCCTTGAAGAATTGAAGATTGTCAAGTTTGGTCCTCCAAGTTTGAAGACTTGTCATTTTATACCCTTGTAAAACTCTAAATTTACATTGAGGTCCCTAAAATGTCAAGACTTTACATATTTGATATTCGAAGATTTGCAAGAAGTTGAAGCAGAGATTTTACTTAACGAAGCAAAAACGGGCATTTTCGGATTGACTCGACAAGTTTGAATATTTTTTCAAGTTTAATGAAGTCAAAGTTAACCTCGGAACACGACATTGGAATGAGCATGAAAAACCGGTCTCGAGTCCCAAAATAATATTTTACGGACCGATCCGCACCCGTTTATCGGGTCGGGTCGATCCGTATTAATATTATCAAACATGTCAAATCGTCAAAATGGGCCCATAATCCCAACCATACAAACCAAAACCCAACACCAAGCCATTTCCTTTAAAACTACATTTGTGGCCCTTTTTGTTTCCTAAATCCGTTTGAAGCCCAATATAAATAAACATGGGCCTCTTTTTTTGTTGTTTCTTACATACAAATGTAAACAAACAAAATAGATATAAAGGAAAGTTATATACGGACTTAAAAAAATAGAAATATGTTTAGGGTTTCTTCATCTTTAAACACATAGACTCCATCAGCCACCATCAATATTTCTAATCCCCAATTAACCCTAATCCTAAATTATTTTCCTATCACTCTCATCCTACCCCACACCCACATGATGCTGTCAAGAATCAACGAACCACAAGACTTTTCTTCCTCTCCAAAGCAAGATTAAGGGTCCAAGATCAACAACTACACTGGCTCATCACATGTTGCACAAAGATCTCATTCAAAATCAGCATATTCTCCATTTTGATCCGAATCTACAAGGGCTTTTAGGGGAATTCGTTTATTAGGGTTTTAGCATTCTAGATTCTTCTTTTGGTTCTATAAAAGGAGGCTCTAACTTGTAGATGACCCCTTTTCTCAGATTTTTAGAAAAAAATGTAATGCCTTTTTTATTTATGAAATAAAAGTTGGATTTGGTTTTAAAATCTCTGAGCACCATTTATTTGTTTACGTTTTTAGATTAAGTGTTTGAAGAAAAGGTTTTAAGAAGAAAAAAAAAAGAAATCGGATTTGATTATCTATTGTTACTGTTTATGTTTTATAATCTTAGCAGGAAATCAGTGGATGCTTGTACTTGTTCACGCTAGTACATAAGCTCAAACTTTCGAGGGTGTGGATAGTACATCCTTGCCGTAAGTTTCCCTTTTGAATTTTTCATTTGTTATTACTCACATTATCTGCCATGTTAAATGATGTTCATGTGCTTTTGTGTTTAATTGTGAAAGTGAATGTGGTTATCTTTATTTGAATGTTATTTGTTGCATAATCAGTGGTCACTTTGTAAGTTTGTGATCTTGTAAGCTAAATCTTTGAAAATCTTTGCCTTAGTTTATTAAATAGTGTTTGGGACAGTAGGATCTTGGGGAGAGTTTGTCCACTTTGTTCTAACTTAGCTCTGCATACATTTAATAGGTTTAGGGCAATTGATTTTTGGCAAAAGATCTTAGGTTTTGGTTTGAAAGAATCTGTTTTGGAAGTTTGTTTGATTTGAAGTACTTGAGTAATTTTTAAAGTTTTTCTGTCTATCTTCATCGACAAGTGTGAGGTTTTAGTTTGTGGTTTTTGTTTACCGAAAGAAAAAAAAACAGTGTATTTGTTTTATTGTTTTACTCACTGTTAAAAAAAAAAGGATATTTCTTTTGTTGCTGTTGTGTTAGCCCGAGAGCAAGAAAAGAGAAGTTTGCATTCTTGTTTCTCTTCACGTAAGAAAAAAAAGATTGATGCGCATAGTTTTGTTTAGGGCTTCAGTTTCTGAAATTTCCAATCAACGTGCTCTTTAATGCTATGCTTGTGGTTTAAATTGGCTGCTATTCCTTGTAAGATGTTAGTCTTAAGTTATCTTGCAAGTTTTCATTAGTATTTTGAGGTTGGAACTACCTTAGACTTGGGATATTGGATCATCACTTGGTTAGTTTAGACCAGTTTCTAAGGTGAAGTGCACTAGATACCATAGATCTTTCATTTTAGAGTATTAGGTGTTTAAATTCAGGATTTGTGTAGTTTGGAAGGATTTACTCTGTTCTTCAAAAGATTTGAGGTCTGTAGCTTTTTGGTGGCTTATATATAAGGTAGGAATCCACTTTTAAGCACTTGGAGTATCATAGTGCCTGCTCACTTGTTCTTGCTATTGCTAGTTTATTATTTTGGATCTGTTGGTGCTTTTCTGCCTATAGTCTAAGTTAATTTGTTTATTATTGTCTGAGTGGTGTGGAAGTTGTGTTCACAAATTTAAAGAATGTTGAAGCTTATGTCGAATAAGCTAAGGCATATTCTGTTAAGCAAGATGTAGCATAAAAAGGCTGTTAAAAAATATATTGCCAACAATGGGTTTTGAACTCCTGACCACTTGCATTCAAACAGACACAACACATTGTTACACAACCATTTGTGCTCTTTTCATGTTGTTTTTATATGATCTATCATTGTTTTTTAATACCCTGTTTTACTTCGTGTATAAGCTGAAGATAAAAGAAAAAAAAACGAAAAACAACCTTTGTGGGTCTCGAAACCGTGACCTGCTGCTCAACAGCCCATAAACTTAACCATCTGCTCTCCTTGCCCTTTTTTGTTATCAATCGCTTTTGTTTCCTATCTATACACTTTTGTTTTTGTTTTCCTTTTTAGTTTTTTTTTACATATAATCGTCGTAGTTTTTCACTACTATTCCAGCTTATTTCGAGTATATTTTTAGTTTTTTCTAATTCTCTTGTGTTCCTTGTTACTTTTTATATTTTTAGAAACTAGTTTCATAATTTTCCGTTTATTGTTTTATTTATTATGCATTTTTCTTTGTAGAATCATTTTTTAGGAATTAAAAATAGAAAAAGGTTTAGAAAAAGTTTAAAAAAATAGTTTTTAGATTTTATTTAACATAATTGAGGGTTACATTTATTAAAATTTTCAATTCAACTTTTATTTAATTTTATTTATTTTTGAGTTTTCAATTAAGCTTTAAAAATTAATATAAATTAATTAAAACATTTTCGGAAATTTTTGTTTTAGTTTTTGGTCTATTTTCATTTTTTTCAACTTAGATTAAATTTTTGGTTAATTTTAGTGTACTTTGGTTTTTTGTCGATTTTACGATTTTACGTTTTTTACGTCATAGGGTAATTTTTAGCGTAATCCGTCTTTTTCTTTCTCTTTTCTCATCAATATAATCACAAATTAATCATCTCTTAACACACACACCTAGCCTCCTTGAGAACGATCCCACACTAAGTGTAACACCCCATTTTGATAAATGGAATGTCACGCGTGATTATGGCGTGTCATCAAAGCATACAAGGATAAATGTCTAAAACATTACATGACCATAAAAGGAAATACCGGAACCAAACATCGGTAGTCCAAAAGTAAAGCTCATCACACACAAACATAAGTACTGTAAATGAAAGGACTAAACAATGTCCATGGAAAGAGTATCAAAGTATAGATAATGCATAAAGTAAAGAAAGGCTAGAAAGCTTCCAGCCCATATGCACGTACGCTTAAAGTCTACGAGCGTCCCTGAGTACCTGCCGTTTTGGGAACATGGAAAGGAAAACGGCTGAGCAATACGCTCAGTGCACGGATGTACAAATAAAGCATGAATAATAGGAGCATAAAGGCATATAACAGCGGAAGAAACTAAGTCCTGGATAACCCGGTTAAGTCTTAGTAAATCTGGTTTTATAGTTTGAAAAGCCTTATGTTTATCGTGTAAAAACTATTTAACATATTTTACCATTAGCCAATATAGGTCATGAAAATCACGTGCATGAATACTTGGAGGGGTGACCTCGTCATGCAAATTAGAGGGGCTGCCTCTAATTTAATATACTGGTTTTGGGTAGGAGGGATCAGCTCCTTGTGGAGGATGCAAGGCACACACCACATTCACACTGAGTAATCTGCTGAAAAACATGTAACTAGGATGCACCCATTTGCCCCACATGATAAATATAATAATATGTCCAAAAGCTGAAGGGACGCCACGAGCAATCACTCCGTCGTGGGGAAGTCATAACACCAGTGCCTCTAGTGTTATGGTTATGGTACCTCCATAACTAGGTGAAACTGGTCATGCATGTATATGGCTTTAGGTATTCTAATTAAACATAATCAATCAAACATATACACTTATACTATGGGAAAACAGTTGGCTACATACGGGGAATCCTAATAAGGAAAGAATGTTCATACTGAAAGGACGGGAATCCGTACCTTATGTCCAGTGAACGAAGAAGACGAACGGAAAAGAGTCCTACTTCGGTATCACTAATGCTACATAAATACATACGTGTATAAGTATCTGATTACTGAATACGTAACTCGTTTTATATCATGTCTTAGCTTGTTTTATATGGTCATGTCATGTTTTACTGTTTTAAGCTTTATACTGTGTTTATCGTATATTTTGTCTATTTTGATTAAGTATTACTTGTATTTCATGTATTATTATACTTGTTGTGTAATAATAAGTAACTTTCTAAAAATAGCAGGTTTCCTAAAATAGAAAGTTTCCAAAAATAGAAAGTTACCAAAAATAGAAAGTTTCCAAAAATAGAAAGTTCCAAAAAATAAAAAGTTTCCAAAATAGAAAGTTTCCAAAAATAGAAAGTTTCCAAAAATAGAATTACTGCTTAAAATAGATAAGTTTCTAAAAATAGAAAGTTTCCATAAATAGATATAAGCTGGTTAAATAAGCTAATTATATAAGCTTAAGTGTTTTTCTAAATATTATTCTAAGTCATGTGATTATAAAGTATAGTTTATTAATTATTACATGTAAATTAAATAAACTATAGGTTAAAAGTATTTAATTAAATATAACATGATTTTACTTAAATAAATGTAAAATACTTAGGCTAAAACATGTATTATTATTTATTAATAATATAACCTAAGTCATGTTAATTAATTAATTATAGTCATGGTTATGAATAATTAATTATTTATAAAGTCTAATTAAATATAAATACTTAGGTTAAAATTCATGATTTACAATTAAATTTATAACCTAAGTAATGTACATTAAATTAATCATGTCATGTTTTTATTAATTTAATTTATGTCTAAACATAACTAGTAAAATCATAAACCTAAAAAAATGATTCATGAACCGGACCCGTGACTAAAAACCATGAACCGGACCCGTAACTATCATCATAACCCGAACCACGTCGGGTTTCCCCTTGGTTTTGCTGTTGCCGTGGGACCACCACCACCATACCGAGACCATATGGTCTCGGTGGTGTTAAATAAGCCAAGCTGAGACCCCCTATGGGGCTCGGTTAGGCGTCGGCTACAACACATCACCACTAAAACCCTTGTTTGATTTACCCCATGATCATTAACATGTTTAAAATAATTGTTTTTTATTAGTTTCATTAAAAACATCATGATTTTATGTGATTATCAAAATCAAAACATAAAAAAAAGGGTTAAAAGCTATACCGAATACGTGGATCAAATAAGGATTAACACACACGAATCCTTGCAAGATTTCTAAGATCAAAATCAACCCGAAACCCCCTTTGGTGTTATTAATACCGGCGGCCAAAAGAGGAGCAAGAAAAAGAATTAGGGTTCTTGTTATTTTCTTGATTTGTGGTAAATGACAAAAGTTTTTACCTTAACCCCCTCGTTAGTTAATTTTGCATGGGCTAAGCCCATGTTCTTGTGTATACCGCGGGTAGGGGCCCCACATGGGGTAATCCGTACTTTTCTCGTGTCTAAATTATATAGTGTGTTCTCGTGTTTTATCTTGTTCGTGTTTTACGTGTTCTAATTAATTATTGTTCGTGACTTAATATATTTATTCGTGTTCGTGAAAATATATATACGTAATTAATATTAGCTTGTGATTAAATTACGTTCATGATTTCATGATCGCATGTTCGCGATTATAATTATTATTGGAATAATTATCATGTGTTCATACGTAATAAATACTTATCGTGTTCTAACACGTACGTAATACTTGAAATTCTTATACGTGAAACGTAACGTGCTAAAAAAAGGAAAGTTCTAATCATGTACGTACGATCTAAAGGGCACTATTCATGGTAAAAGCATGCAAGTTTTACAACTCTTCCCCCTAAAAAGAATAATTCGTCCCCGAGTTATAGATAAAGTAAACTAGAAAAGAAGAACATACCCGAATTCAAAATATGAAATGAGGGTAAGAAGCCCGGATTGACTCCTCTGTTTCCCAAAGTGGCTTCCCGCTCGGTATGATCCCTCCAAAGGATTTTGACGAATGGAATCGTCTTCCTTCTCATGACTCGTTCTTGTCTATCATGAACTCGTTCGGGTTCTTCTATGAATGTGAGATCTTCACGTATCTGTTCCAGTGGATATTGAACCATGTGAAGGGGATGATACTGGTATCCTCTGAGTAAGGACACATGAAACACATTGTGTACATGCGAAAGCTGCGGAGGTAATACTAAACGGTAAGATATTTCACCGACTCGTTCAATGATATCAAACGGTCCGATGAAACGAGGACTGAGCTTCCCCTTAACCCCGAAGCGTCTAACACCACGTGTCGGTGAAACCTTAAGAAAGACATGATCTCCTACGTTAAAATGTATGTCCCTACGATGCTTGTCTGCGTAGCTCTTTTGCCGTGACCATGCTTCTTGAAGTTCCTGCTTAGCTACTGCGACCCTCTCATTAGTCATTTCTATAATCTCTAGTCCTTCAAGTGTTCGCTCACCAACCAGATCCCAGCAGATTGGGGCGCGACACTTTCTGCCATACAACATCTCGTAAGGAGCACACTTGATACTTGCGTGCCAACTGTTGTTGTATGCAAACTCCACCAAACATATATAATCGTCCCAATCACCCGTCCATTCCAACGCACATGACCTCAACATGTCCTCCAATGTCTGAATCATTCGCTCCGACTGCCCGTCTGTTTGAGGATGAAAAGCCGTGCTAAGCTTAAGTTGTGTACCCCAAGCTTTCTGCAGACTCTTCCAAAATCGCGAAGAAAATCGAGGATCTCTGTCTGAGACGATGCTGGATGGAGCACCGTGGAGTCTCATGATCTCTCTTCTATACATATCGGCGAGTTTACTGACCGAATCTTCCTTGCGGATCGGTAAGAAATGGGCTGATTTGGTAAGTCGATCTACGATAACCCAAATTGCATCGTGCTTCCTCTTTGTTGGCGAAAGACCAGTAACAAAATCCATGGTGATTTTGTCCCACTTCCACTCTGGAATATCTAACGGTTGAAGGAGACCGCCAGATCGCTGATGCTCGATCTTAACCTGCTAGTAGGTAAGACATTTGGAGACGTAAGTGGCATCATCCTGTTTCATACCACTCCACCTAAAGAATTGCTTGATGTTATGGTACATCTTAGTTGAACCAGGATGTATAGAGAATGGGGAGCTATGAGCTTCAGCTAACAAGGATTACCGGAGTTCTTGATCATCAGGAACACAAAGTCTCGTGCCCTGCCATAAGATACCATCTGCATCTACTCTGAATTCCGCTTGCTTCTCCAAACTATGAATTATCGCCCAGATTTCTCCATCATATTTCTGAGCTTCCTTGATCTTAGAGAGTAACTTGGGTTCTACTCTAAGATTAGCACAGTAACCGTGCTGTCCACGTACCATGATCTCTATGTCTAGTCGCTCCAAGTCTCTTATGATTTCCTCTTCAATTTTAATGCTGTTGATCATTCCGGACTTCCTGCTAAGTGCATCTGCTACTACATTCGCCTTTCCGGGATAATACTACAGATTAATGTCATAATCCTTCAACAGCTCCAACCATCTCCTCTGTCTCATGATCAATTCACACTGAGTGAAGATATACTTCAAGCTCTTGTGGTCCGTGAAAATGTCACATGATTCTCCATATAAGTAGTGCCTCCATATCTCCAATGCAAACACGACTGCAGCAAGTTCCAAGTCATGCGTAGGGTAATTCTCTTCATAAGGCTTAAGCTGCCGTGAAGCGTACGTGATCACTTTCCCATGTTGCATGAGAACACAGCCAAGTCCCTTCCCCGATGCATCATTGTAGATTTGAAATCCACCCGTACCAGATGGGAGAGTAAGAATAGGTGAAGATACTAGCTTCTACTTCAGGTTTTCAAAGCTCTTCTCTCGTCTTCAGTCCAGACGAATTTCTCCCCCTTCCTCATCAGTTTGGTCAATGGTAGTGCTAGGCAGGAAAAGTTCTCCACGAACCCACGGTAATAGCCAGCTAAGCCTAAGAAACTGCGGACTTCGGTCACTGATGTCGGCCTCGGCCACTTAGTAATAGCCTCAACCTTCGCTGGATCCATAGTGATTCCTTCTGCTGATACAATGTGACCTAAGAATGCCACTGATAGGTGTGTAAACACCCATCCTTTTACCACTTAATTACAATAATAACCGAGCCAAAACGTGTATTTTATGTCGTAAATGTCGGAATTATGTGTGGTTTGTGTTTTTGTTGTGATTTAGGACGAAAATGTGAAAAAGGGAGAAAACACGGGCATTCACAGGCTTTTATCGAAGAAAAAGACAAAAGACGAAGTCAAGAAATCAAGAGTGCAAAAAGAACGGAAGTCCAAGACCAATTCTGATGATTTATCGAAGAAAAAGTCAAAAGACGGAAGTTTACTAAAAGCCGAAGAACTCAAGTCTAATTTATTGAAGAATTACAAGACGAGTTTAAAGAAATCCCGAGACAAAGTCATTAAAGTCAAAGAATTAAGAAGACAAGGACTTAATCATGCAATTAAAGAAAGAAGAAAGAGGGGAAGAAGCTTCCTAAGCACCTCCCTAATCCTCTATAAATAGATCATTAGGATTTACATTTCATTTTGTTGGCTAGGTGACACTAGTTCTTCCACCATTTTAATTACATGTTCTTTAACTACATGTCTTTTAATTAATTGTCTTGCACCTTAAATATATTTAATTTCAAGTAAGTTTCCTTTTAATTATTGTCAATCTTTACTTTTATTGTCAATCTTCTATCTTCCTTTCTTGTTAATCTTTAATCTTTATGCTTTATTGTTTATGTTTATGTTCTTGATTTTTATTGGTCTAATTAAGTGGGTTTTGATTATTGTGGTTATTATTGTTAGTTTCATTGTTTTGGTTTGATAGATTATCATTAGTTGATTATTTGTTGTTAGTTTGATTTAATCTTGTGGTTGATTTTGATTGATTTTATCTAGATTCGTGTTTCTTTTTCTCCTTGTTCTTCGTGGTATGTTTCTTTTCCCAGGTACATTCCGAACCAAGCTCAATATTCCGGATTACTTGTTTGTTCTGAATCAAACATCTTCATTCGGAACATTCCGAATCAAAGGCATTCATTCGGAATATTTGTATTCCGAATCAAAGTTTTTATTCGGAACATTCCGAATCAAGGGTTCATTCGGAACATTTTGGATCGAGGGTTTATTCGGAATAATTTATATTCCGGATCAAGCCAGATATTCCGAATCAGTGGAAGTTCCGAATCAAGGTCTTCATTCGGAACATTCCAAACGAAGGGTTTTGAGGGTTTGTTCCGAATCAAGCAGATTATTCCGAATTAAAGTTTTGTTCCGAATCAGTGGAAGTTCCGAATAAAGGGTGTATTCCGGATGAAGTGACATATTCCGGATGAGCTTTTATTCCGACTGAAGCATTTAGTCCGAGTGAACTAGATATTCCGGATGAGTTGTTTATTCCGAATAAAGAGTTATTCCGACTGAAGCATTTATTCCGAACGAAGGTGACATTCCGGATGAATGTTTTTCCGAATGAGGGTATTATTCCGAATGAGCATTTTCAGTTTCTTTTATGTTTCTGTTTTAAATTTCTAATTTTCAAGCTTTATTTTTCCCGTCTTTTTCCTTAGTCGCACATTAAGATTAGTTGCCTTAGATTTATTTTAGCCTTGCCTTAGTTTAAGTTTTAGTTGCGTTTTAAGTTTGCCTTTAGGTTAGTTTTAAGTTTGCGTCCTTTACTTTAAGTGCCTTTTTAATTTTCATCACGTTTTAAATTCCTGTCATTTATTTTAAAGTAGAGTCAGATTTAAATTAATGTCATTTTCATTTAAGTTTTGCACTTTTTAATTACTACAACGACACAACTATTTGTTTTCACCAAAGAACGACTGAGTCGCATAGTTAACCAAGGATCAATTCGATTAGACATACGACCAAGAACTTTAATTTTTATATGGGCAAAAGCCTTGTATCAGCCACCTTGTCTAACCAGAACTCACACTTGGAGAATTTAGCATACAGCTGCTTCTGGCGAAGAATCTGTAGTACTGTACGAAGATGGTCTTGGTGTTCCTCCTTGGACTTTGAGAATATCAGGATGTCATCGATGAAGACAAGGATGAACTTATCCAGAAATTCATGGAAGATTTTGTTCATCAAATCCATGAACACTGCTGGAACATTGGTCAGGCCAAATGGCATGACTAAAAATTCGTAGTGGCCATAGCGTTTTAGGAAAGCAGTCTTGGCGATGTCCTGGTCCTTAACCCGTAGTTGATGATAGCCTGACCTAAGATCAATCTTGGAGAAGTGTTTGGCCCCTTGGAGTTGGTCAAACAGATCGTCTATACGTGGCAGTGGATACCTATTCCTGATAGTAATCTTGTTGAGCTCACGATAGTCTATGCAAAGACGCATACTGCAATCCTTCTTCTTAATAAATAAGACCGGTGCGCCCCATGGGGATGCACTCGGTCGAATGAATCCTCGTTCAAGAAGTTCTTGCAGTTGATCCTTCAACTACTTTAACTCTATGGGAGCCATGCGATAAGGAGCCTTGGAAATCGGCTCAGCTCCTGGGATGAGCTCAATATGAATGGCTGATACAAGGTTTCTGGCCCGTATAAAAATTATTGTTCTAGTGTTCTAATCGAATTGAGCTAGGTTCTCTATGTGACTCTATTGTTCTTTGGTGAAACAAAAATGTGTCGTTGTAGTATTTAAAATAAAGGTGCGAAACTTTAAAGTAAAAGGCAGGTAATCTAAATCTAAAACTAATTTAAAGTAAGTGCAAGTATTTAAAACGTGACTGGTATTAAAGGGGCACTAAACATAAATAATGTAAACTTAAATCTACCTAAGGCAATCTTAAAACGCAACTAAAACTTAAACTAAGGCAAGGCTAAAATAAAGCTAAGACAAAATTAACTTAAAATGGGAAACTTAAAGCTTGAAAATAAAAGACAGAAATTTAAAAATAGATACTAACAAAAACCTGAAAGAAACCTTGATTCGGAAGTTCTTGAGTTCCGAATGAACTGGCTTGACTCGGAACTTTTTGAGTTCCGAATAAAATAATCTTGAGTCGGAACTCCTTGATTCGGAACTCTTCCGAATGAAACTATCTTGATCTGGAACTTCTTGACCCGGAACTTTGGTTCGGAAGTTCTTAAGTTCCGAGTGAAGCCTCCTTGATTCGGAAGATTGGGTTCGTTCGGAAGTTTCTTGATTCGGAAGACTTCCGAATGAACTACTTGGTTCGGAACTTTTTGAAGTTCCGAATAAGTTGCTTGACTCGGAAGTTTTGGTGTTGATCCGGAACTTTTTCCTTCGGAAGTATTGATCCGGAACTTTTGGTTCGGAAGTCTTCGTCCGGAAGTTTTCGGGATGAAGCTTGACTCGGAACTTTTAAAGTTCCGAATGAAAGCCTTTCTTCTCTTGGATCGGAACATTACCTGGGAATACAGTTACAGAAACAAACACCCCCGAAGAACAAGGGAACACAGTAACAAGAATCTAAACACAAATCAATCAAAATTAAACACAAGATTTAACCAAAATGATAACAAAACATTCAATAATCGTAAATAAACAATCTAAATCAATAAAACTAACAATTCTAACAACAATAATCAAAAACCCACTTGATCAAAATAAGAACATGAACATGAACACAAACATAAACATAAAAATCAAAGATTAAGAAAGGTAGATAGGAGATTTAACAAGATAAAATAAAGATTGACAAGAATTAAATGGAAACTTACTTGAAATTAAAGGAATTTAAGGTGCAAGACAAGGTATTTAAATTTGACAAGTATTTAAAATGACATGAAATTTAAGGTGCAAGGTAAATAAATGGAAGACTAATTGTCACACTTAGCCAACAAAGAAAATAATTAACTAGCCTAAACTATATATAGGGGAGGATTAGGAAGCTTCCTCCCCTTCTTCCTTTTCTCTTAATTGCAAGATTAAGTCCTTCCTTCTTTAATCTTCTTTTAATTGCACCATTAGTCCTTTATTCTTCTAATCTTCTTTAAACTTGGACTTTAAGGACTTTTGGCTCGGGATTTCTTTGAACTCGTCTTTAAATTCTTCAATAAATTAGACTTGAGTTTCTCGGCTTTTGATAAACTTCCGTCTTTTGACTTTTTCTTCGATAAATCTTCGGAATTGGTCTTGGACTTCCGTTCTTTTTGCACTCTTGACTTCTTGACTTCGTCTTTCATCTTTTTCTTCAATAAAAGCCCTTAAATGCCCGTGTTTTCTCCACTTTTCACCTTTTCGTCCTAAATCACAACAAAAACACAAACCACGCATAATTCCGACATAAAAGACATAAAATACACGTTTTGGCTCGGTTATTATTGTAATTAAGTGGTAAAAAGGATGGGTGTTTACACACCTATCAAATCCCCTACACTTGACCATTACAATGTCCTCATGCAATGCATTAGTTACAAAGCACGTTTACACTTTTCATCATAATCAATCCATAGTGGCCTTTATTAAAGAGATAGAAAATTACAAACATTCAAAGTAAAGAGATCAAAAGCATACCTTGGGTTTTGGAAATGTCATGAATAATCATCATCCTCAAGTTTTCACTTTCTCCAAACCAAGCTTAAAAACGAGATCATTGTTATTATAAGTTAGTAGACTAACACGAACTCATGTGGGCCAATTATTCACTTAGACTCCCTTATTCCTAGGTGTATCTCTTATATTTTATTTTTGTCTTGAATGATCACGAGGATGCATTTTTTACTTATTTCGATAGTTATTAAGTCTGAAAATAAAGTGAACGATTTAATCAATAGTTAGCTAAAGGAAAAAATCTTTTAAAACTGCTTCTCGGGTCCTCATAAAGTTCATATCTTGGCATAACTCGATTCGCGATTTGAGACCTTTCTCGGACCGATATTTGGCAGCGACTTCATACTTCAAACCTTGAGAGACGTTTATGAAATAATGGCCTTCTCTTCATAATAGGAATTTCTTCACTTGAAGTTTTGAGAGATTCATACTTGGACCACGACTTCTTCATTTTTCTCCAATCTTTACTTTGGACTTTGATATACAACGATCCGCCTCCTTTTATGACTTGGATCTATTTATCCTCATACCTTGTTAGGGTCTTTTCGGATACACTTCTCCATGACTTTTGGAAGTTTTTGCTTTTTGTCGTGTGTCTCGATCCTTCATATTGATTAACGATAAATGATTTTTCACATCACTTTGGACCTTTAGCAACAAAATATAGCCCTCATGCCTTGTTAGGGCCTTTTCGGACTCGCCAATCTTAGCATCCCGCTTCAATAAGTTATGCCTTGGCTATGAACTCTAATCCATACCGAGCAACTTTTAAACGATCTTGCGCTAAAAGCTAAGTAACTTTTCAAATCGTACAACCTTATTTATTGCAGATAAATTTATTATCAAGCGATGGGAGAATAGGCTTATAATTAACTCACATAAATTCCCGAAAGAATACCGAACTTATAATTGGCTCTATCATCTCTCGTTCTCCACAGTTTAAAATCTCAAGTAATGAGACTCGTGGATACTTAGCCTATTAAGTCAAATTTTTGGGTTTTCGAGTCGCCTATAGGATCTTGCAAACTCTTAGACTTTTTCAAGTTTAGAATTCGCATTTTAAAGTTCCCTTGATAAACGACTCTCTAGGATCAATTATAGGAACTTGCGAAAAGTTCTTGTTCTTAACCCGTGAGAGTTAAGACTTTCGCGTTTTATAGCTCCCTATATAAAAGCCTAACAAAACTTGACTTAAACACGTTAAGGATACTAGCTAGAGTAAACTTAGATAAGTAAACTCGGATTGAGTCAAAAGATTCACAATGTTTGAAAATTAAAACCACTTTATTAAACACTTATTCTAATAAGGAAAGAAAATAACTATACAAAGGGAAAAACTAATAGGCCAAAATAGATCAAAAATTTTGAAAAATGTCGAAAAATTGATTTTCCTGTTAAAATGAGGACAAATACAAGGAAAAGACCACTTAACTTCGATAGAAGTCCCCCTACACTTAAGATAAACATTTTCCTCAATGTTTAAGCATGTGGGAGTAAACTCCCCTACACTTAGGACATTGTGCACGTTGTTTAAATCTTGCTAAGGAAAGGTCAACTAAAGAGATTCCTATTTTAATATTGAGAAAATATAAAATAGTGAATCGAAAAGAGTTTAGGATAGAACCGGGAAGAAGTGGACACGGAATCACGGGTCATCAAGAATCATCAAGAGTGGATCATTGAAGCTCGAATCCCTGATTAAGAGAGAGGAGAGGAAAGCAAACCAACGGGTCTCCCCTACACTTACGATAAAGAAAGCGAAAAGATAGATGCATGGGTTGCCTCCCAAGAAGCGCTTGATTTTTGTTAACCGAGTCGTGAGCCTGACTCGACCTTGATCATCAACGGAAGAAGCATGAAACATATCCACCAGGATCAAAAACATAGTTTTCGTCCATCAAATAGCACAAGCTTAAGGCGAACAAGGCAAGCCAAAGAAGAATAGGCAAGGTTCCCTTAAGCAGTGATGGAGCACGGTGGAAGCAAGGGTGAAGTGGTGCATGCAGATTTCCATAAGTTCCAAAGATATTTCCTTTTATTTAATCAGGTGGATACTGAGATGGCTTAAAGACTTCAATACCAGGGTCGAACACCTTTTCCTTTAGGGGAAAATAGCACTCAGGCTCAGCAGAGTGTGAAGAAGATCCGCGAAGAAGCACAACCTCGTCCTCCGAAGGGGGACAAAGAGGTGTTAACTCATACGTGCTGCAGATTTTGGTGTCGACCGGTTTATTCTCCTTAGAAAGAATGTGCTTCAAATCCAAAGTAGGATCAAGACGATAATCTTCAAAATCATAAGGAGGAGCATCACTCTCATGAGGGAAGTAAGTGTTGAGAAATGTTGAGAAGTCTTCCTCAAATGAGTAATCGTCCAAAGTAGGATCGAGTGATGGTGGAGGATCTTCATCATGTGAAGAATCACTCGAAAGAGTATCGGCCTCATCAAAATCATCGTATATAGGCATCTCGGGATACTCAGAAGTACAATCATCAAAATCATCCGAAGCTGAGCTTGAATCATCATCATCATAAGCATCAAAGACCGGTGGAGAATCATAAATGGGAGAAGCTGCCAAAGTAGGGAGAGAATCATCCACATCATCTTGGAAAAAGTGGATTATCAGTGGAAGAATCGAATAGCGGATTGTTGTAGACAACAAAGTCATCATGCACATTAATCATATTCACTGATTCTCGGCCTCCAAAGGATTTGCCTGTAAGCTTCCCCATTTTAAAAATTTGTGAATCATCCCCGACTCGTAAGATTAACTCGCCTTCGGCCACATCCACTAAAGCTCGTCCGGTTATCAAGAATGGCCGACAAAGTATTAAAGGAATACGAGGGTCCATTTCATAATCAACTACGACAAAATCTACCGGGAAAGTAAATGTGCCAACTTTAATAAACACGTCTTCGGCTATACCAACGGGGTAAGCGAGAGTGCGATTTGCAAGTTCAAGAGTCATCTTTGTTGGAGTGAGGTCGGGCAATGATAGTGTTTTCCAAACACTCAGTGGCATCAAATTAATACTAGCCCCGAGATCAGCAAGGGCAGTAAATTCTTCAGTTTTGTTGAACACGCAAGGCAACACAAAACGACCGGGATCTCCAAGCTTTTCCGGAAGTTCTTTAAGAATCACTACAGAGCAGTTTTCATTTAAGCGTGTGTTGGCGAGTTCAATCAGCTTCTCCTTCTTGTTAAGCAATTCCTTAAATGCTTTAACAAATTTGGGCATGTGGACAAGTGCTTCAAGAAAACTAATGTTGAAGTTCATTTGAGAAATCATCTTGATATAGTTTGTCACTTGAGAGTCATTCTTGCTTAGCAAGTTAGGCTTGTCCAAGCGAGAAGGATATGGGATGTTGGGTTTATAGGTGGAAGGTGTAGTTGGTGAAGCAGGTAAAGGTTTAGATGTTGAAGGGTCCTTCCTGGAAACATTGTCATGACGAGGCGGAGACGGTAATGGTGCACTAATACTAGGTGTAAGAGGAGGTGTAGATGATGGGGGTGGGATTGGTGGTCCTACGATGGTGACTCCACTACTGGTAGTAATAGCACTCACATTTGCTCGCGGATTGGTGACGGTGTTTGAAGGTAGAGAACTTGAAGTGGAAGGTTGAGTGGAGGGCAAGAAACTAGCCAACATATTCTTTAATTCATTCGTTTGAGTTCTGAAGGAGGATTGAATATTATCGCGAACCTCGGACCTTATCTCATTTCCTTGCTTTGTGATATCTCCTTTAAGATTGATAATTTGGCTCTGGAGATTCTTGATTTGCTCACCTTGGGTTCTCATTATGGCTTCAACATCGGGATTAATGGGTGGGGTTTGTTGGGCGGGTGGTTGATAAGGATTAGAAGCTCTTGGTGCGATTTGGTTGCTTCTATTGTAGTTGTTGGCGGGGTTTTGGTTTTGAGGAGAAAAACTGGGTGAAAGGTAGTTGTTAGATCGGTAACTCAGCAGATTTCTATCCCCTTGAGGTCGAGCTTGGTAATTTTCCGGTGAATAATTACAATAAGCTGCATACACATTTTCCGGATTTCCTTGAGTCGAAGGACAATCGGTGTATGAGTGAGGACCGCCGCATGTTTCACAAGGAGCAGCAACAGCTTTAACTTGTTGTTGTTGTTGCTTTGAAGCTAAGAGTTGCATACTTCTGCTCATTTCAGTCAGCACACGGGTGAGTTCGGTCATATCAGGGTTTGCTGAGGTGGAAGAAACATTGACTCTCGGGTTGTTCCTAGAAGAAGCAGAGGAATCCCAGTTTTTGTGGTGAGTAGTCATGTTCTCAATTAACTCTCTACACTCCTCGGGTCTCCTTTTCATAAATGTGCCACCGGCGGCTGCATTAATCGTATCACGATCACGAAAAGTCAATCCGTTGTAGAAAGTATCAATTAAGGTCACAGGGAGCATGTTGTGGTTTGGACAACGATCAATCAAGACATTATATCGCTCCCAAGCATCAAAAAGAGATTCATCAGGGTCTTGCATGAAACCGCTGATTTGATTGCGAAGGCTCGTGACCATGGATGGTGGAAAGTAGTGCGACAAAAAACGTTGAGTCATGTCATCCCAAGTATGAATTGAATTCTTCGGGAGACGATCAAACCATTTCTCGGCATGATGTGATAAAGTATGTGGGAAGAGTTGTAGGCGAAGAACATCCATTGTGGCACCAGGCAACTTCATGCTTTGGGTGATTGTAATGAACTTGTCGAGGTGTTTGTTGGCATCATCATCAGGCAATCCATGGAATGGGTTAGTTTGCACTTGCTGAATCATGTGGTGCTTCAACGAAAACTCAGGAGCGTTGATTTGCATCGGCGCAATCGGTCCTCCTCGTCCAAACATGGTAGGTTGACAAAGCTCTTCCATTGTCCGAAGATCGGGCGGTGGAAGAACATTGTTGTTATTGTTGAGGTGCGGTGGAAGATTGTTGTTGTTAACACCTGACATACTTAAATCTTCTTGAGTCTCGGGCTCTTGATAATTAGAAGATCTAGTACGCATACACCTGAAAATGCAAAAGAAAAAGAAACCAAACACAAAGACAATATATATACACAATAAAGATAAAATCTTTTTGGATTTTTTGAAATTTTTAATTTTTATGGATTTTTAGCAATTTTTAATTTTTATGATTTTTTGAATTTTTTTTGCAAGAAAATAACGTTCACAAGTGAACGGATCCCAAAAAGCAACGCGTCTTTCACAGAAAACCGTTAATCTTTACGAAAAGAGCCGGCAGCGGCACCATTTAATACAAAGCTTTTACCTACTAAGAAAATTAAGTTCGAAGTAGAGTCTAATCGAATTGATCTAGGTTCTCTATGTGACTCTATTGTTCTTTGGTGAAACAAAAATGTGTCGTTGTAGTATTTAAAATAAAGGTGCGAAACTTTAAAGTAAAAGGCAGGTAATCTAAATCTAAAACTAATTTAAAGTAAGTGCAAGTATTTAAAACGTGACTGGTATTAAAGGGGCACTAAACGTAAATAATGTAAACTTAAATCTACCTAAGGCAATCTTAAAACGCAACTAAAACTTAAACTAAGGCAAGGCTAAAATAAAGCTAAGACAAAATTAACTTAAAATGGGAAACTTAAAGCTTGAAAATAAAAGACAGAAATTTAAAAATAGATACTAACAAAAACCTGAAAGAAACCTTGATTCGGAAGTTCTTGAGTTCCGAATGAACTGGCTTGACTCGGAACTTTTTGAGTTCCGAATAAAATAATCTTGAGTCGGAACTCCTTGATTCGGAACTCTTCCGAATGAAACTCTCTTGATCCGAAACTTCTTGACCCGGAACTTTGGTTCGGAAGTTCTTGAGTTCCGAGTGAAGCCTCCTTGATTCGGAAGTTTGGGTTCGTTCGGAAGTTTCTTGATTCGGAAGACTTCCGAATGAACTACTTGGTTCGGAACTTTTTGAAGTTCCGAATAAGTTGCTTGACTCGGAAGTTTTGGTGTTGATCCGGAACTTTTTCCTTCAGAAGTATTGATCTGGAACTTTCGGTTCGAAAGTCTTCGTCCGGAAGTTTTCGGGATGAAGCTTGACTCGGAACTTTTAAAGTTCCGAATGAAAGCCTTTCTTCTCTTGGCTCGGAACTTTACCTGGGAATACAGTTACAGAAACAAACACCCCCGAAGAACAAGGGAACACATTAACAAGAATCTAAACACAAATCAATCAAAATTAAACACAATATTTAACCAAAATGATAACAAAACATTCAATAATCGTAAATAAACAATCTAAATCAATAAAACTAACAATTCTAACAACAATAATCAAAAACCCACTTGATCAAAATAAGAACATGAACATGAACACAAACATAAAAATCAAAGATTAAGAAAGGTAGATAGGAGATTTAACAAGATAAAATAAAGATTGACAAGAATTAAATGGAAACTTACTTGAAATTAAAGGAATTTAAGGTGCAAGACAAGGTATTTAAATTTGACAAGTATTTAAAATGACATGAAATTTAAGGTGCAAGGTAAATAAATGGAAGACTAATTGTCACACTTAGCCAACAAAGAAAATAATTAACTAGCCTAAACTATATATAGGGGAGGATTAGGAAGGTTCCTCCCCTTCTTCCTTTTCTCTTAATTGCAAGATTAAGTCCTTCCTTCTTTAATCTTCTTTTAATTGCACCATTAGTCCTTTATTCTTCTAATCTTCTTTAAACATGGACTTTAAGGACTTTTGGCTCGGGATTTCTTTGAACTCGTCTTTAAATTCTTCAATAAATTAGACTTGAGTTTCTCGGCTTTTGATAAACTTCCGTCTTTTGACTTTTTCTTCGATAAATCTTCGGAATTGGTCTTGGACTTCCGTTCTTTTTGCACTCTTGACTTCTTGACTTCGTCTTTCATCTTTTTCTTCAATAAAAGCCCGTAAATGCCCGTGTTTTCTCCACTTTTCACCTTTTCGTCCTAAATCACAACAAAAACACAAACCACGCATAATTCTGACATAAAAGACATAAAATACACGTTTTGGCTCGGTTATTATTGTAATTAAGTGGTAAAAAGGATGGGTGTTTACACACCTATCAATGGCAGTCTATGGTAGCATGATGCTTGGATAGCCAATCCATGCCCAAAATCATGTCAAAGTCATTCATGTCCAGCGGAAGTGCGTCAACAGGACAAACCTTATCATCAAACTCTAGGGGAAGACTCTTGTATACATGGGTGATTAATACAGAGTCCCTCAAAGGCGTAGAAATACCGAGTCTATTATCTAGTGGCATAGGGAGTATCCTAATGTTCTTGGCATAAGCAGTAGAAATGACCGAGTGAGTAGCACCTGTATCAAATAGAACACATGCAGCTTGACCATACATATACAAGATTCTAGTGATGGTACCTGTAGACTTGTTGGCCTGATCGCGAGACGTTGTGTAGACGCGTCCAGTGGTAGAAGCCGGCTTGGCATCAGCATGTCCTGATGTGCCCTTCATTTCGCCCTTACGGCAGTCCTTCATGCGATGGCCAGGAAGACCACACTTGAAGCATGCGTCACTGTCGCGACGACATGGCCCTGGGTGCCTACGGTGGCAAGTAGAGCAAAGAGGATGAGTATATCCTCCAGCAGGTGCTCTGGTTGGCTGAGAACCTGATAAAACATTATACCTGAGACATGATAATAGGGTACAAAGGACAATGCAGATAATCGTAAGACTGAATACCAGTGATAGCTGGACGGCTAGGCTGTGAACCTCTCTGGTTCTGGCCCCTACCGTTTCCATGGTTCCTGGTAGAAGATTTGCTAAAGTGTCAGAATTATGAGTTATAACATGAAATCATAAGAAAATGCGTAAGTATTAGCACCTGCTGCCGTTGGAGTGTCCATCGTTGTTGCGGTAATTATCATTACCGCCACGCCTATCCGTAGCAGAACGGTCGTTAGCCTGACCGTTTCCCTTGGGCTGATTAGGCTGCTGCTAAGTAGCCGGCTGAGACCGGTCCCCAGTCTTCTGCCTGGAAGATACAATTTAAAGAGATGAAATATTTGACATATATGGAAATAATATGGATTGGTCACCGCTTGATTACGAATGTTTACCTCTTATCGGGTTTCTCTGCCTCCCCGAAGTCATCGTTCTCATGCAGCATCTCCAGCTTACGTGCTGCATCGGCCACTTGTGCTACCGTGTTGAACGTATCATACACCAGATTGTTTGCCACCGATGTGCGAAGAGCCCACCTAAAGTGGTGTGCCTGCTCTTCAGGAGTACCTGCCGCTGCACCAAGGAAACCAGCTAAGCGAAGAAAGTGCTGCATGAACTCGTTGCTATTCTCCCCTGCTCTCTGTCGGATCCCATGGTACTCTCTCTTCAGCTTGTCTTGCTCAGCCTTGGGAAAGAATTGCTCCATCACTCTATCTCTGAACTGAGCCCATGTCAAACCAGCCACCCAATTATCACCTCCCTCAGACTGCTTCAATGCTAACCACCAATTTAACACATCACCTTCGAACCGGTAACATGCCAACCTCGCCTTGAACACGGGGTCACAACCCATAGCATCAAAGATCTTCTCGATGTGAGCCAACCAGCTTTCAGCTTCACTGGGCTATCTGTTCTCTCGAAAGCTCGAGGACTGAGCTTGTTGAATCTCTCCACCCATATTGCCAATGTCACTAGAGGAGGAGGAGGAGGAGGAGGTTCTTGGTTTTGCTGCTGATTGTTGGCAGCCTGAACCTCAGCCCTGATGTCATTCCTCAGTTGAGGAAGCAAAGCTTGCATTGCAGCTCGGATTGCTGGATTGAGTTGTTCCTGCTCGCTTGTGAGAACCATCTGACAGTATAACATAAAATACATGATTAAACTGATCAAAACATAAAATATATATACATGAAAAAAAAATTTATACCAATAAATCAAGATAAAAAAAAATTGTGCAATAAAATTTGTACATGATGCAGTTTTATGAAAACTTTTGTATGCTCGAGAGTGAATGCCTATGGTCAGTTCACCCAAAATAAAAGACATGGCGAGGGGACGCCTATGGGTCTGTCCGAAATTTAAAAGTTTCGATAAAACACATGCGATCAAATAGGGCCAGTCCTGTACCAACCATTACTTAGTCATAAACCTGTGACAATGACATATATATGTATGCATGAAAATGATGAATGCATGAAAACCGACTGTCAGTTCTAGGAAGACCATAGTGACTACCCACTAATCACAGGTCGTGTTTTAAGAGCCTACAGGTCGAAGCCTTAGCTCTGATACCATAATTGTAACACCCCATTTTGATAAATGGAATGTCACGCGTGATTATGGCGTGTCATCAAAGCATACAAGGATAAATATCTAAAACATTACATGACCATAAAAGGAAATACCGGAATCAAACATCGGTAGTCCAAAAGTAAAGCTCATCACACACAAACATAAGTACTGTAAATGAAAGGACTAAACAATGTCCATGGAAAGAGTATCAAAGTATAGATAATGCATAAAGTAAAGAAAGGCTAGAAAGCTTCCAGTCCATATGCACGTACGCTTAAAGTCTACGAGCGTCCCTGATTACTTGTCGTTTTGGGAACATGGAAAGGAAAACGGCTGAGCAATACGCTTAGTGCACGGATGTACAAATAAAGCATGAATAATAGGAGCATAAAAGCATATAACAGCGGAAGAAACTAAGTCCTGGATAACCCGGTTAAGTCTTAGTAAAACTGGTTTTATAGTTTGAAAAGCCTTATGTTTATCGTGTAAAAAATGTTTAACATATTTTACCATTAGCCAATATAGGTCATGAAAATCAACGTGCATGAATACTTGGAGGGATGACCTCGTCATGCAAATTAGAGGGGCTTCCTCTAGTTTAATATACTGGTTTAGGGTAGGAGGGATCAGCTCCTTGTGAAGGATGCAAGGCACACACCACATTCACACTGATTAATCTGTTAAAAAACATGTAACTAGGATGCACCCATACGCCCTACATGATAAATATAATAATATGGCCAAAAGCTGAAGGGACGCCACGAGCAATCACTCCGCCGTGGGGAAGTCATAACACCAGTGCCTCTAGTGTTATGGTTATGGTACCTCCATAACTAGGTGAAACTGGTCATGCATGTATATGGCTTTAGGTATTCTAATTAAACATAAGCAATCAAACATATACACTTATACTATGGGAAAACAGTTGGCTGCATACGGGGAATCCTAATAAGGAAAGAATGTCCATACTGAAAGGACGGGAATCCGTACCTTATGTCCAGTGAACGAAGAAGACGAACGGAAGAGAGTCCTACTTCGGTATCACTAATGCTACATAAATACATACGTGTATAAGTATCTGATTACTTAATACGTAACTGGTTTTATATCATGTCTTAGCTTGTTTTATATGTTCATGTCATGTTTTACTGTTTTAAGCTTAATACTGTGTTTATCGTATATTCTGTCTATTCTGATTAAGTATTACTTGTATTTCATGTATTATTATACTTGTTGTGTAATAATAAGTAACTTTCTAAAAATAGTAGGTTTCCTAAAATAGAAAGTTTCCAAAAATAGAAAGTTACCAAAAATAGAAAGTTTCCAAAAATAGAAAGTTTCCAAAATAGAAAGTTTCCAAAAATAGAAATTTCCAAAAATAGAATTACTGCTTAAAATAGATAAGTTTCTAAAAATAGAAAGTTTCTATAAATAGATATAAGCTGGTTAAATAAGCTAATTATATAAGTTTAAGTGTTTTTCTGAATATTATTCTAAGTCATGTGGTTATAAAGTATAGTTTATTAATTATTACATGTAAATTAAATAAACTATAGGTTAAAAGTATTTAATTAAATATAACATGATTTTAATTAAATAAAGGTAAAATACTTAGGTTAAAACATGTATTATTAACTATTAATAATATAACCTAATTCATGTTAATTAATTAATTATAGTCATGGTTTTGAATAATTAATTAATTATAAAGTGTAATTAAATATAAATACTTAGGTTAAAATTCATGATTTACAATTAAATTTATAACCTAAGTCATGTACATTAAATTAATCATGTCATGTTTTTATTAATTTAATTTAAGTCTAAACATAACTAGTAAAATCATAAACCAAAAAAAATGATTCATGAACCGGACCCGTGACTAAAAACCATGAACGGAACCCGTAACTATCATCATAACCCGAACCACGTCGGGTTTCCCCTTGGTTTTGCTGCTGCCGTGGGACCACCACCATCATACCGAGACCATATGGTCTCGGTGGTGTTAAATAAGCCAAGCCGAGACCCCCTATGGGGCTCGGTTAGGCGTCGACTACAACACAACACCCCTAAAATCCTTGTTTGATTTACCCATGATCATTAACATGTTTTAAATAATTGTTTTTATTTAGTTTCATTAAAACATCATGATTTTATGTGATTATCAAAATCAAAACATAAAAAAGAAAGGGTTAAAAGCTATACCGAATACGTGGATCAAATAAGGATGAACATACACGAATACTTGCAAGATTTCCAAGATCAAAATCAACCCGAACACCCCTTTGGTGTTATTAAAACCGGCGTCCAAAAGAGGAGCAAGAAAAAGAATTAGGGTTTTTGTTATTTTCTTGATTTGTGGTAAATGACACAAGTTTTTACCTTAACCCCCTAGTTAGTTAATTTTGCATGGGCTAAGCCCATGTTCTTGCGTATGCCGCGGGTAGGGGCCCCACATGGGGTAACCCGTACTTTTCTCGTGTCTAAATTATATACTGTGTTCTCGTGTTTTATCTTGTTCGTGTTTTACGTGTTCTAATTAATTATTGATCGTGACTTAATATATTGATTCGTGTTCGTGATAAATATATATACGTAATTAATATTAGCTCGTGATTAAATTATGTTCATGATTTCATGATTGCATGTTCGTGATTATAATTATTATTGGAATAATTATCGTGTGTTCATACGTAATAAATACTTATCGTGTTCTAACACGTACGTAATACTTGAAATTCTTATACGTGAAACGTAACGTGCTAAAAAAGGAAAGTTATAATCATGTACGTACGATCTAAAGGGCACTATTCATGGTAAAAGCATGCGGGTTTTACACTAAGGGTCATAAGTTCTTTCGTTTTCCTAAACGAACACTTAATACTTACCGCTTTTACCTCGTTTTCCTAAACGAGTGTGAATACTCAACAATCAGTACTCGTAATAAATATACGTGAATACATAATATTAAGCTCGTGATTATTTACGTTCATGATTTCATGTTCGTATGTTCGTGATTATAATTATTGTTGAAATAATTATCGTGCATTAATACGTATCAAATACTTATCGTGTAATAACACGTACATAATACATGTAAATTCCTATCATGAAACGTAAACGTGCTAAATAAGGAAAGTTCTAATCATGTATCTATGATCATAAGGGTACTATTCATGGTAAAAGCATGCGGGTTTTACAACTCTTCCCTCCTAAGAAGAATAATTCGTCCCCGAATTATAGATAATGTAAACTGAAAAAGAAGAACATACCCGAATTCAAAATATGAAATGAGGGTAAGAAGCCCAGATAAACTCCTCTGTTTCCCAAGTGGCTTCCCGCTCGGTACGATCCCTCCAAAGGATTTTGACGAATGGGATCGTCTTCCTTCTCATGAATCGTTCTTGTCTGTCAAGAACTCGTTCGGGTTCTTCTATGAAAGTGAGATCTTCACGAATCTGTTCCAGTGGATACTGAACCATGTGAAGGGGATGATACTTGTACCCTCAGAGTAAGGACACATGAACAACGTCGTGAACATGAGAAAGCTGCGGAGGTAACGCTAAACGGTAAGATACTTCACCGACTCGCTCAATGACATCAAACGGTCTGATGAATCGAGGATTGAGCTTCCCTTTGATTCCAAAACGCCTAACCCCACGTGTCGACGAAACCTTAAGGAAAACGTGATATCCTACGTTAAAGTGTAAGTCCCTACGATGCTTGTCTGCATAACTCTTCTGACGTGACCGTGCTTCTTGCAGTTTCTGCTTAGCTACTACGACCTTCTCGTTAGTAAACTCTATCATTTCTGCTCCTTCAAGTGTTAGCTCACCAACCTGATCCCAGCAGATTGGGGCGCGACAGCTCCGGCCATACAACATCTCGAACGGAGCACACTTGATACTTGCGTGCTAACTGTTGTTGTATGCAAACTCTACCAAACAGATATAGTCGTCCCAATCTCCAGTCCATTCCAACGCACATGACCTCAACATGTCTTATAATGTCTGAATTGTTCGCTTCGATTGGCCGTCTGTTTGAGGATGAAAAGACGTGCTAAGCTTAAGTTTTGTACCCCAAGCTTTCTATAGAATTCTCTAGAATCGCGAAGTGAAACGAGGATCTCTGTCTGAGACGATGCTGGATGGAGCACCATGAACTCTCCTGATCTCCTTCTTGTAAGTATCGGCTAGTTTACTGACCGAATCTTCCTTGCGGATCGGTAAGAAATGAGCTGATTTGGTAAGTCGATCAACGATAACCCAAATCGCATCGTGTTTCCTCTTTCTCGGCGGAAGACCGGTAACAAAATCCATGGTGATTTTGTCCCACTTCTACTCTGGAATATCTAACGGTTGAAGAAGACCGTCAGATCGCTGATGCTCGATCTTAACCTGCTGGCAGGTAAGACATTTGGAGACGTAAGTCGCAATATCCTGTTTCATACCACTCCACCAAAAGTATTGCTTGATGTCATGGTACATCTTGGTCGAACAAGGATGAATAGAGAATGGGGAGCTATGATCCTCAGCTAACAATGCTTCTTGGAGTTCTTGATCACCAGGAACACAAAGTCACGTGCCCTGCCATAAGATACCATCTACGTCTACTCGAAATTCTGTCTGCTTCTCCAAATTCTGAATTATCGCCCAGATTTCACCATCATCCTTCTGAGCTTCCTTGATCTAAGAGAGTAATTCAGGTTCCACTCTAAGATTATCCGAGTAACCATGCTGTCCACGTACCATGATCTCAATTTCTAGTCGCTCCAAGTCTCTAATTATTTTCTCTTTTATCTCAATGACGTTGATCATTCCAGACTTCCTACTAAGTGCATCTGCCACTACATTTGCCTTGCCGGGATGATACTGCAGATTAATGTCATAATCCTTCAACAACTCCAACCATCTCCTCTACCTCATGTTCAATTCACGTTGAGTGAAGATGTACTTCAAGCTCTTGTGGTCCGTGAAAATGTCACATGATTCTCCATGCAAGTGGTGCCTCCATATCTTCAATGCAAACACGTCTGCTGCAAGTTCCAAGTCATGCGTAGGGTAATTTTCCTCATAAGGCTTAAGCTGCCGTGAAGCGTACGTGATCACTTTCCCATGTTGCATTAGAACACAGCCAAGTTCCTTCCCTGATGCATCACTATAGATCTGAAATCCACCTGTACCAGATGGGAGAGTAAGAATCTGTGCAGATACTAACTTCTGCTTTAGGTCTTTAAAACTTTTCTCTCTCTCTTCAGTCCAGAAGAATTTATCCCCTTTCCGCATCAGTTTGGTCAATGGTAGTGCTAAACGGGAAAAGTTCTCCACGAACCTACGGTAGTAACCAGCTAATCCTAGGAAACTACGGACTTCAGTCGCTGATGTCGGTCTTGGCCACTTGGTAATAGCCTCAACCTTTGCTGGATCCATCGTGATTCCTTCTACTGATACAGTGTGACCTAAGAATGCCACCTTGTCTAACCAGAACTCACACTTGGAGAATTTAGCATACAGCTGCTTCTGGCGAAGAATCTATAATACTGTACGAAGATGGTCTTGGTGTTCCTCCTTGGACTTAGCGAATATCAGGATGTCGTCAATGAAGACAATGATGAACTTGTCCAAAAAATCATGTAAGATTCTTGTAGAAACTAGAAGGGGGGGGGGGGGGGGTTGAATAGTTTCTCTTCTATTAGTCACCTAATTAAAATTACTTTCAATTAGGTTTGTATCAAAACTATCTTTTACTTGAAGCTAAGTTGCATAATGATTAGGTTCAATTCAAATGCATTAGCAATGGTAATAGGTAAGTATAATGATAATGAAATATGTAAAGAGTAAGGAAAGAGACAACCTAGTGACAAGAAACCAAGATTTATAGTGGTTCGACAACGAGGCTCTATCCTCGTTTCTACTCCACTGCTAGAGTACACCTACTCGAGATTTCCACTATATCCACAAGCTCCCTTCTTGGCGGAGAAAGCCTTACATTGTCGCATTCATTATTTTCCGACACTAAGCTAAATGTCGAGACCTAATCATTAGCTAGGACCAATCTACACAACGTTGCCTACTTCACAATTTAACGACACAAGGCTAAATGTCGAGTTATAATCTCAAGGTAGAACCAATCTTCACGACGTTGCCTACTTCACCATTTTACGACACAAGGCTAGATGTCGAGTTCTAATCCAAAGCTAGAACCAATCTTCACGACTCTTCACTTTGAAGCTTAGTGAGAACTTCACACAACACAACTACTAATCACTTTCAAGTTTAGTGATAACTCATAAGACACAACCACATCACTTTATAGTTTAGTGAGAACTACTACATAATCTATTACAACTAAACTGAACATATCCAAGTACACACATGTAAATTGGATCTACACAACACAAATCCAAGCAAACACATATGCAATGGATGTACACAACAAATCCAAGTATTCACAAATAGCTTGGATGAACACAACTAGTCCAAGTGTTTCATAAATACAAATGGATCAACAAAAAAAAGGCTAACATGATGAACATGACTAATTCATGGATTCATCTTTATCAGAACACTAGTGAGTGAGTGATCTTCTCATTGGACAAGGTAAAGGAGGGGATCAAAAGGATAATCATATGTAAACATACTTAACACATTAAGTGATCATTTACTAATGATTATGCTATAGAAAAGAGAAAGGGGGCTGAGAAAAACATCCAAGAGGATTATTGGAAAATTATATTTGATCCACTATTTATAGAAGACAAAGTGTAACGGCTAGCTGGGCGCAGATCCTTATCTAGCCCGGCGGTTCCATATCGCTAAGGAACCGCCTAGCTACTTAAGGTACCGCCCAGTAGAGTCCGCTACCTTTTTGTCTTTTAGTAGGGTGGGAATATCTGTGGTTTTTTAAGCCTTCAAAGGATATTCTTATGGCATATGGAATATGCAATTTTCAAATTTACATTTTCCATTTTAATAGAACATTTTCTTAAAAAGAATGTTTATTAAAAAATCTTTTGACATATTAACAAAAGTGAGTTTTAAGGATAATCACTTTGATGATCACTAAGTATGATTAAGAAAAGTTAGTGATATGATTATTACCTTAATGATAATGTTAGTTAAATAATTCGTTTTGTGTTTTACATTAAATGTGTTGTATAGTTTGTTGTGATCAAAACTAAGAAAGATTAGTTAACACTAATAATGTTTTTAGGCATCACTTGCATTAACAATCTCCCCCTTTTTGATTACGACAAACTATAAACTCATTTACATAGAAACACATAATATAGAATTATTAACAAGTTTATCACTATCATTTCTCCCCCTTTGTCGTAGCAAAAAGGTAAGCACAAGTCTTTGAAGAGAACCGGACTTTGCTAGTAGCTCCTCCTTGGTGGTTGCTCCCCCTTGCTTGAGGCACCAAGTGTATGAGCTAAGGTGACATGCTACACAAAGGTTAGTAGAAAAGAAAGAAACACCAATGTATATATGATCACTACCTACTAAGTAACTTGAGAGGGAGAAGGAGAAGAAATCTCAAATTAGAAGCAAGTATTTGCTAAGTATGTCCAAAGAGGTAAATGACAAAATTAAAGTTCAATTGGTGGAAAGAAACATCCAACCAATGAATATGATAAGTTTGTCAAGGGGTTAAAATTTAGAATTGATGGAATCACCCATAATCAATTGTAAAGATTAACCATGATCAACTCAAAAGGAAGAGATAATGATGAAATAAAGAAAAAAAACACAAAACAAAGGTTTCATATTACATAAATATGAAAGAGACAAACAAGCTAGATAGTCATACACACAATATGAGTATCTAAAGCCAAAGATATGGGAAATAAACCACAAAGCATAAGCTATTCTAATAGTGATAATTTTCCAAGATTGCTTAAAACAATAATGACTCTAAAACAACTAAAGTTTTATTGACTCCAAGAATGCATAGCCCTTTAGTTGAAAAAATAAGACGACGAAGCATCATTCAAAGTTTTGTCCACGGGAACGAAAACTTTGAGAGGAGGTCTAGTGAGGAGGAATTCAAGAAAATTTAACTTCTCATAGACATGAGCAAGTTCAATTTGTTGAAATCGACAACAAGCACACGAGGATCCATGATGCAACACAAATTCGGTTGATGGGGGAAGGCCATCACACCTAGGGTTTGGTGGTGGTGAGGAGAGTGTGTAGGAAATGTTTTCACAATGCCTTGTGAGGTTTGGGAAGGTTGAAAGGTCATTGAGTTGGGGGGTGTCAAAAGGTTTTGGTGGTGGTGGGAGATTTTCCTTTTCTCTAGTGATGGGGTTAATGGAGTAGGTCTCATTCCAATACTTGATTGGAGAGAAGGTCGGTTTCTTGGGTGGTTTGGATGAAGAGGGTTCATTTTTCTTGATCCAAATGGGTCGAACTGAGATCTTCGGTTTCTTGGAAAGCTTGGATGAGGAAGCTTTGGGTGAGGATTTTTGTGACAATGAAATGTCAAGGTTATGAAAGCAAGAGTTAGGCATTGTTGAGGTGTGAGAATGAAATCTCAAGGTGGGGGTATAAGAAGAAAGTAGACAAGGAAAAGGTTTGAAAATCAAATGTAAAGTGTCAAGGAATGTTTAGCCAAATTGAGTAAACATGGAATCTTTACAGGGGATATGGTTATGAAAAAAGACCAAAAACGAGCCAAAAAATGGCTTTTTCTGTCCGTGGTACCTTATAGGGATCGGCGGTTCCTTATCACTTAAGGAACCGCGCGACTTTAATGAGTCGCGTGCAGTGGACTTGAAACCTTGATTTTCCAGGGTTTTGAGAAAAACTAAGACTTTTTCAAAAAATTGAAAATCTTGGAATTTTACCTCTATTAGCACTAAATTATGCTAGGGTTGCATAAGCAACACATTCACAAAGAATGTCTTGACAAAGGGTGACAAAATATTTGGATAACATTTTGAGCCAATTTTAGTCAAGTTTTAGAGGTTGTGATAGATTTAGGTTCAATTTTAATTTAGAATTAAAGTTTATTAATGTGCACATAAAGATAGAAACACATAAAGCTAAGTCCATAATACATCCTCATAAAAATCATAAAAAGAGATACATTAAGGGAATAAAGAAAAACATAACTTACCAAAAACAAAACTAGCTTAAAAACTAGGTCTTGATTAGGAGTCTTCCTTGGCTTGGTTAAAAAAAACTTATTAGGGAAAATCATCATTTATCTCCTAGGAGGATGATTGGCAAAGAGACTCAACAAAAAGCTTTGCAACTCTATGTGAGCCCAATCATCTCCATTCTAAGGATATCAAGGAGATAGAAGTTGTTGAGGCAACAAGGGCAATTAGTGCCATTGTGCATGAAAAAATCATAAAAGCTACGATCACCCAAGTTTGGAGTGTTTGAGGGAGGTGGAGGTGAAGGAGGTATGTTCTCCAAAGGTTATGTGGGTAAGTGTGGAGGGGTAAATGGTGATGTTACCAAGGTATCAACAAAGTCATTCACAATGGAAATGCTTTGGATGGGTTGTGGTTGGGTAGTCACATCTAAGAGATTACTTGGAGTGAAGGGTGAGGAAAGCTCATTCATCCTAGATTGGAATGAAGAGGAGGTAGAACCATGAGAATGGTTGGTACCATGGGTTGATGAAGTCTTGCAAGGAGCAAGAGGTGGTGAGGTTGATGAAGAAATGAGAATTGGGACAATCTCATTCTTGGGTGTGTGAAAGGGTGAAGAGTTAGGTTTAGGTATTTTAATCTTAATCTTAAGATTTTTCCTTGAGGTGGAGGTTTTGGATGAGTTTGAGCTTCTTGTAGAAACCATGGTTGAAATGAGAGGTTTAAGGTTTAAGGAAGAATGGTTTGATGTAAAGAACATGGCTAAAAAGGTGGGTTTAAAAGGGTGAGGGGATGATCCAAAATAGTAATGGGTTAAAAACATTTTATGTGAACAATGGATTTAGCTAACCTAGTTTAGGAAATGTGCAGGTTTTTGCAAAGAATCAAGCAAGGTTTACACAAATTAAGGAAAATAGTGTAAAGAAAAGATTATGTCGGACACAGTAGCCAACGGTTCCTTATCTAGGGTGCGCGGTTCCTTATCAATAAGGTACCGCGGGTCGATATGGAACTGCGACCAGAGGTGTTCAAAAATGGTACTTTCTCAAACTTTGGTTAGCCCAGATTTTTTTAAAGGATTTTCAAGCCAAAGTTAACTACTGACCAAAATCTAGGAAGCTAATTAACACAAAGGTTGCACAAAGCTATGCAAATCATAATCACAATGGCATAGACAATCATTTAGGATAAATAACAAGTAATCCAAACAAGTAGAATATAGTTAATACACAACCAAGATAATAAAAAAATTGTTCAACATTACATGTTTACCAACATGTATACTTTGAAACACTTCAAAGTTTTCACCTTCTTTTCTTGCCCAATCCCTTGATCATATTCCCTAAGTACTTGAAACCCTTACTTGACTCCACCCGAATGAGTTTGAGGATGGGTGGGAATTACTCGAAGAGTTGAAATGAGAACTAGAACCTATGCCACCACCATCACTTGTTGGCATATAGGTGTCCTAATCATCCGACTCTTGATGATCGGATTTTCACGAACCTCGATCACTTCTAGGCTTTCTTTCATATACCTCTTGAATAGGCAACATAACCCGATGAACCGAGTGAAAGAGAGAAAGGTCGAGGTGGGGAAAGTCATGAGCAACCCTTTTGAAGAGGCGAGTAAAAAGCATAGCATAGAAGGTTTGTTTTGGGCTTTGAAAGGGCATAATTTATTCGTCGAGCGATATAGAATGCCAAATTGTACTTGGTTGATGAAAAGATGCAACACAACATATGCACCATACAAGCCGGGATATGATTTCGGTTTCCACCAAGACAAAATACATTATCCCTAAGGATATTTGCCCATTGGACCATAAAATCCTTAAGGTCGCTTGAGAGCACTTCATAGCGATTCACATTTCGCACATTAGAATGAAGGCTTCTCACAACGTTTCCATCACTCTCTTTCGAAATGATATCAAGGATAAATTTCGGATAAATTTCGGTGTGGTCATTTGGAGGTTTGTCGTAGGATTCCAAGAGAGCATCAAGTCTCCATTTATCCGTGAAACGACAAGTGCCTTCATATGGCACACCAAGAATTCCACCGAAATCTTCGAGAGAGTATTGAATGATTTGATCATTCAACAAGAATCGAATGAAGATTTCGCCATTGTATTCAAACATGGAGTAATTGCTAAAGAATTCTAGAAGAAACAAGGGGTAAATATCTTCATCTATGTTGAGCAAGCAATCAAACCCCGAAAGCTCAAACATAGATTTGATATATACATAACCCGTTATTCCCTCATCAACAACTCTACCCTCATGGAAATTTCGAGTTGAAAGAGATGAAAAGGAGTTTCGAAGTTGAGTGGAAGCATAGGTTTGGGAAATGTTTGGCATGTATTGTCTAGTGAGTTGATGATCCTTTTGGTATTTTGAAGGCATGATTAGTACCTAATATAAACACAAGAAAATATTTTTCCAATCACTCATATGAAAAATAAAATCAAAAATCAAAATATGAGAATGTGTTATACCAATTTCTTGACAAACAAAGGATTGAATTCATATCATTCTCATGTTCACAATGTATCTATTCCATCATTAACCAAGAACATATGAACTATGTTGGATCAACAATGGACTATAACATTGGTTTTTCAAAACAAGGTTTTTAGGTAAGCATTAACAATGCATCTACCAATTTGTTCATGGGTTCATCTCAATTCCATCTTTTAACAAAAATCATTTAGCCAAAATTCGGATTTGTTCTAGAAGTGGGTTTTAGTGAAATCTTAATGAATATGAACCTAAGGAATCATAGTAAAATAACCATGTCTACACATATTCCTATTAAGGTTCTAATTCAATATCAATTTTAAAAATCCCCAATTATGAAAGGATGAACCCTAGAACAAAATAGATGAAATTGAAAGAAAATACTTACAATTAATCAATGTTTGATGAAGGATGAGTGAAACCCACAACTTGGAATCAATTAATTTGAGTGATTGAAGGTTTTTGAAGCTTCAACAATGGTGGAAAAGATGGAACCCGTCGACTGTGTGTTTCTGGGAGAGAGAGGGTTTGGTTTGAAAATAGTAATTTAATAAAACTGGCGCTCTTACAAACTTTACTGCCCGCGGTTTCTTATCGATAAGGTACCGCGGGTTTGAGCCACCAGAGATAAAGAACCGCCTACAGAGGCTGTTTTTTATCAATGAAATACGCCAAAATTTTGAAAACCAAGTTTTATAAAATACTTAAAAATATATCTTAAACCTTTTAGAATATCATTGGATCATCATAACACTAAGCAATATGCCTTAATGAAGGATTACGAGTTGAATCAAGATCGAAAAGAACCGAAACGGACAAACGACTACTCGTAGCGAAAAAGGAAAGTGGACAGAAGTCAAGGGAAGTGAATCAAGACTAAGATCAATGCTCAAGGGATTAATGACAATCTTTAAATCGTGGAGACGAAGATCTTGTGTCATATATAGTGGTTTAAGACGTGCCTTTCCGGCGAAGTGATAAACGGCTTTGGTAATGAATAAACACAAAGCAAATATTGATGCATAGACTAAGATCACTTTCAATAATAGTCTTAGTCTAAACCAAAATGTGAGCAAGGTATTAATTCACTTTCTCTCCCACAAAGGGCCTACTAACCGTATGGGTGCAAACCATGGATATCATGCTTGATACTTTAAGCTACTACTAACTCACTCTACATCACCATAGTGAGTTAAGTATCCAAGCAATGAAGGTTTGAGAGGATAAAAGAAAAGAATTATAAACTACAAACAAATGTCAAGGCAAGTATGCCAAGAACAATAACATAGTCAAGTAATGATCAAAAGAATGATCAAAGGGCGTATGGAAGAACGAAAGCGTACCTTGGCCATAAATAGCATTCCAATCCATCACGGAATCAATGCAATGCCCAACAATGACTATGATGAGTACCAAGTCTTCAAGGACTAGTATCATTCCCAATCATCTTGATTTCATCATTCAAAGATGTTGAAGATCAATGAAGATGAGTCTTTTACAAGTGCAAGTAACTCAATCCACAACCAATTAAACGATTGATCTTCATGAGTACCTACACAAAGCAAGATGAAAACTAGTAGATACATTTCAAGAGTAGATCTAAAATGCATAAGGGTGATGAGACTGCTTTTATACATAGTCTCATCGTACAAAAAGGGCTTAAAATGCATTAAATATCATGAAAATACCCCAATATATGCTTGTGTTTGTTGCTTGTGTATTTTAGGTGCGAATATTGAGAAAATGACAAAAGATCACAAGAATCATGCAAAAACGAACACGGGAAACGAATCCGCACATTGAACCAAGCCCTAATGAAGAATTTTCCAAAGAAAACCCTTGAGGATTTGAAGATTTATGAAGAAGGTTCCTCCAATATGGAAGGGTTGACACTTTATACCCTTGTATCTTCATAACTATAAGATTGGTCCATAAAGTTTGTCAAAATTGCAAAAAGGGCCCTCTACTTTGAAGAATTGGCAATTTTAGTCCCTTAACAAAACTAAAATGTCAATATTTATCCTCCTTAAAGTCAAACATACCAAGAAGGACTCCAAGTTACAAGAATTACAAATTTGGTCCTTTGAAAATATCAAAATTACCAAAAGGACCCTTGACTTTGAAGAAATGGCAAAAATGGTCCCTCATTAATCATGAAATGGCAATTTAAGTCCTCCAAAAGGTCAATCATACAAGTCAAGACCATTATCAATCAAGAAAATGCCAAATCAGTCCTTCAAGAATCAAGAACTGGCAAGAAATATCCCTGAAATCATTTTACAAAACTTTTTGGGGCAAAAGTGTGAAAAGTGAAACTTCATTTACAAAGGAAAACGGATTGTGTTATGTTTATTTACAAAGTGAAAGAAAGAAGGGAGTTAAGGGACCAAAAGCGACAGACAATAATACTTACCTAGACCTACCAGCACTTGACACGTGCCCCACTAACACCCCACAACCAATCAGCTTCACCCGTTCCTCCACCTCACCCATCCACTCACCAGGTTTAATATTAATTAAACCTTGGCGCCATTAACACATATTTAAATTTAATCCACCCTAATCCGGATCAAACTCTCAACTATTCACCTCAAGAACATAATTAGGGGTTTACTAATTACTTGTAATTAGCCTCTAATTCTTTCCAGATTTATGATTAATGATCCTTTAAATATATCCCAACCTTATAATCACTTGCCACATCACCCAAGAGTGCACGTGGGACATGCCCTGCTACACGTTTGGGGAAGAAGACAAGATTGGGACAGCAATCCAACAACCCACATTCCAGCTTAATTTCTAAGCTTATTTGAGGCCATTGATCACATTTTCACATGCCAGCTATAACAAGACGCCAAGAAAGAGTCACATGATCTTCAAAGAGTTCAAACTTCACAAGGGGAAAACTGGAACTTCACTAAGCATTAGGGTTTCGTTTTTAGCTTTCATAGTTTACATGTATGCCTATATAAAGGCCTTAGGGTATCACTTTGAGCCCTGCTCTTGAATTTTCCTTGGTTCATAATACAAGGTTTTAAACCAAGTATCAAAATTGTTCGTTGATTCTGATCTCTTCGAATTGATTACCGTTAATTAGTGCGACTCAATTGTCTTTTGGTGATCAAGAGGATGGTTTGTTTGATTATCTATTTTTAAACTAAAAGGAAATAATTGTCGTTGAGTAAAATAAGAAATTTTAAAACTTAAACTACAAATAAAAGCGTGCAATCTTTGGAAATTAAATGTAAATGATTGAAAACTTGAAAACTTAGTAAAAAGTAAGCTAAGACAAAAGGCGTGAAAGATTAAATTTAAAATCTAAGCAAATTAAAACAAAAACAACAGCAGATCGCAACGCGATCGTACCCAAATAGTAAGATGGATCGTGACCCCCGATCGCACTCAATGCTATCGCAACCTAGGAATCAGATCGCACTCAGCAGTGCGATGGGTAAACGTGATCGTACTCCCAGATCGCAACCACTATCGCAACAAGTGGATCGTGGTCTTTGATCGTGTTTTGTGATCGAAACACAACTGATCGCAATCAATGTGATCACAACTAGGAATCGTGATACATCATCGCACTCACAGATCGTAATCAATGATCGTGGTGTGGATTTGTATCGTAGCCAAAGAAAGAACACAGGATCGCACTCAATGCGATCGTAGCCCAAGATCGTGACCAAGAAAAACCTTCCTAAGATAGAAATGGCGTCCAAGAAGTAACTAATCTTAAATGAATAAGTTGTTACCAATAAGCACTTTCAAACTTCTAGACAAAGATAAATAAGCACAAATTAGAAAACTTTTGAATCTAAACACATGAACTTAATAATACGAGCCTTAAAAACATGAACTTTTTAAGAAAGTTTAAAAGTTAATAAGCTAAAACATTCGAATAAGCCACTAAGCATAAAAAGCTTATAACTTATACGTATGAAAGCTTATGAAGGGATAAAAGATTAACTTTTTCTTGACTAAAACATCAAAATCAATCACGCATTAAGAACTAATCGGATCAAATATGAAGTTTCGGATCAAGGGGTAATTGAAATCAAGAAATATAGAAAGAGATTAAAGAACAAAAAGCTTAACTTGAACTTGAAATTAAAATGAAATCCAAATACAAGAATGATTCAAACCTTAAACATGAAAGAAAAAGATGAAACTTAGTGAGAGAAAGTTGGGAACTTTCTCTCTCTAAAAACTAGAAAGGAAAATGAAAAACTAAAACTAGCTAACTACCCTCCTAATGTGATTAGGAGGGTATTTATAGGGAAATGGGGAGTGCATGTGTTGTGTGCTTCCTTCTTTCTTTTCTTCTCGACTTGATTTAAATCTTTGTCTTTTCTTGACGTCGTCTCGGAACTTGAACTTGTCTTAATAATTTTCTTCTATAATTTAGACTTGAGTTCTTCGACTTCATTAAACTTTCGTCTTTAGACTTTTTCTTCGATAAATCTTCAGAATAGGTCTTGGACATCCGTTCTTTTAGCACTCTTGATCTTTTGACTTCGTCTTTTCTCGTTTTCTTCGATAAAAGCCCGTGAAATCCCGTGTTTTCTTCCTTTTTCATCTCTTGGTCCTAAAACACAATAAAAACACAAACCACGCATAATTCCAACTTTTACGACATAAACTACACGTTTTGGTCTTGTTATTATTGGAAATAAGCGATAAAAGGATAAGTGTTTTCACACGTTTTGGTCACGTTTTGGTCTTGTTATTATTGGAAATAAGCAATGCTCCTGGGACATTCAAAAGGTGTATGATGGCTATCTTCCATGACATAGTTGAAGAAACTATGGAAGTCTTCATGGATGATTTCTCGGTCTGCGGCGAGTAGTTTCTTCAATAGTTTCTTCAACTATGTCATGGAAGATAGCCATCATACACCTTTGGAATGTCCCAGGAGCATTGCTTAAGCCGAAAGGCATTCATTTGTAAGAAAATGTTCCATAAGGACAAGTGAATATGGTTTTCTCTTGGTCTTGGGGATCGATGGGTATTTGAAAATAACCCGAAAAACCGTCTAAGAAGCAGTAATAGTCATTACCCGCTAGACGTTCAAGCATTTGGTCCATGAAAGGAAGGGGAAAATGATCCTTTCTCGTAGCATCATTGAGTTTGCGATAGTCTATACAAACTCTCCACCCTGTAACGAGACGAGTAGGAATCAAATCGTTGTTTTCGTTGGGCACAACGGTGATTCCGCCTTTCTTAGGCACACAATGGACGGGACTAACCCATGATGAATCCGAGATAGGATAGATCATGCCCGCATCAAGAAGTTTGATAACCTCTTTTTTGATTACGTCATGGATCTTAGGATTTACCCTTCTTTGGTTTTGAATAGTGGGTTTAAAGTCGTCCTCCATGAGAATTTTATGTGTGCAAAAGTGAGGATCAATTCCACGAATATCGGAGATTTTCCATGCAATAGCTTTCTTATGATTCTTCAGCACGGCGATAAGTCGGAATTTTTCTTCTTCTTTCAGGTCCTTTGCGATGATGACGAGTGACTTCTTGTTGTCTTCAAGGAAAACGTACTCGAGATGAGAAGGAAGATCCTTAAGCTCTAAATCCGGAGGATTTTCGATGGACGGCGGAGTCAAAGTCGGATCATCGATAGAGATATCCTTAGGAGATGGTGGAGAAATATGGTCCTCATTGAGAAGTTTCTCAATGGTACGAATGTCTTCATCCCAATTGGAGGGAGAATCGTCATATTGCAAGTCCACATCTCCCAAAGTTGCTTCGAATTCCTTCAAGATGAAATCACTTTCTTCAAATAGAGCAATAGAGGCAACGGTCTCAATAGTGGGTAGAGAATAAGAACCACTTATACAAGCGTCTTTGAAATGTTCTTCACAAGCCTCATCAAGAACGTCAATGAAATTAACTCTCTCATTTTCAGAAGGCTGCTTAGAAAGTTTACCCATGTTGAAAACAATTTTACCGTCACCAACTCTCATGATTAATTCGCCAGCGGCGACATCAATGACAGTGCGACCGTTCCTCAGGAATGGACGTCCAACGATTAATGGAACACGGGGGTCCATCTCGTAGTCAACGACAACGAAATCCGCCGGAAATGTGAATTTGTCGACACCAACGAAGACGTCTTCGGCTATCCCCACTGGATAAGCAACCGTATGGTTTGCTAATTCCAAAGTCATTCGTGTGGGTACTAGCTCGGGTAGAGACAATTGTTTCCAAACGCTTAAAGGCATTAAGTTGATACTAGCACCTAGATCGGCTAGGGACATACAATTCTCTACCCCAGGGAAGTTGCAAGGAATCAAGAAACGACCCGGATCACCAAGTTTGGTTGGTAATTTCCTTAAGAGGACTGTAGAGCAATTCTCATTAAGTTGGGTCTGAGCGATATCAAGGAGTTTCTCCTTATCACTGAGAAGATCTTTAAACATTTTGGCATATTTTGGCATGTGAACGAGAGCCTCAGCAAAGGAGATATTGAAATTCAGTTGTTTAAACATTTTGAGAAAGTTAGAAACCTGAATATCATCCTTGTTCTTCAATTTCTCTTTCCTCAACCTCAAAGGATAAGGTATATTGGGTTGAGATGAAGGCTTTGGTATAGAATTCTCACTCACATCCTTGGGTGGTGGAGGGGTGGAAGTATAAGGTGGTGGAATTAGAGAAGGGGGCTCGTTTTCCTTTGTCACAATCACCGGTGTAGGTGTAGGAATCTCGGGTTCCTTTAAACCTTTACCACTGTGAGTGGTGATTGCTTTCATCTCCCCTCTGGGATTAGCAACGGTGTTACTCGGAAGAGTACCCGAACTAGAGGCTTGATTACTTGGGAAAAAACTAGCCATCATATCCCTTAAGTTATTCGTTTGATTGTTCATAGAGTTTCTCATGTCGGCTTGAAGAGCATTTACTTGCTTCGCCATGTCATTCCTTAGCTCGGCTCGAATATCGTTCACTTGTTTTGCCATGTCACCTTTCAAGTTAATGAATTGGCTTTGAAGATTCGTCACCATCTCTCTGTTGGTACTCATGTAAGCTTGGAGGTCCTGGTTCAATGTCGTGGGTTGATTGAGAGGTGGGGCTTGGTAAGCTGAACTATTTCCTTGAGGTGGATATGGGTTTCTTTGGGATTGATATTGATTGGTAGCTGGAGGTTGGCTTTGATTGTTGTGGTTGAAATTGTTTTGGTTTTCGTTTTGAGGAGAAAAACCGGGTGGAGATAGATAATTGTTGGAACGATAACTTAGCAACTTACGATCTCCTTGAGGACGTGCTTGGTAGCCAAAGTTACCGTTAACGGCGTAGACATTTTTCGGATTGTCAAGAGTAGAGGGACAATCGGTGTACGAATGAGAACCCCCGCAAATCTCACAAGAAGTGGCTATAGTTTTAGCTTGTTGAAATTGGTTTGTAGCCATGGTTAAGAAGTTTTTGTTCATCTCAGCTATTTGGCGAGTAAGTTCGGTGAGCTCTGGGTTAGATGATGTAGAAGAAACATTGGCCCTCTGGTTATTCCGTGAAGATGCAGATGAGTCCCAATTTTTGTGGTGAGTGGTCATGTTCTCTATCAGCTCTCTACACTCCTCAGGTCTTCTCTTCATGAATGTACCACCAGCGGTAGCATTAATCGTATCACGATCACGAAAAGTTAGACCATTATAGAAAGTATCAATCAAAGTAACGGGGAGCATGTTATGGTTCGGACAACGGTCGATCAAAACATTATATCATTCTCAAGCATCGAAAAGCGACTCATCAGGTTCTTGTGTGAATCCACTGATTTGGTTGCGAAGACTAGTGACCATGGATGGTGGAAAGTAGCACGGCAAAAATTTTTGAGTCATGTCATCCCATGTTTGAATTGGGTTTTTGGGGAGACGATCAAACCATTTTTCGGCATGATGGGATAAAGTGTGTGGAGAAGGGTGAAGGCGAAGAAAATCCATGGAAGCACCAGGTAGTTTCATGCTTTGAGTGACGGTAATGCACTTGTCTAGATGTTTGTTGGCATCATCATCCGATAATCCACGAAACGGGCAAGTGTTTTGAACTTGCTGGATCATGTGATGCTTCAACGAAAATTCAGGAGCCGTGATTTGCATCGGCGCAATCGGTCCTCCGCGTCCGTTCATGGTGGCTTGACACAGTTCCTCCATTGTTCGTAAATCGGGTAGGGGAACATTGTTGTTGTTGTTATTCAAATTGGGAAGAGGTGGGTTGTTATTGTTGTTATGCACACCAGCCATATCTAAATCTTCACGAGTCTCGGGCTCATAATAATTTGAAGATATAGTACGCATACACCTGCAGAAGAGAAAAGTACTAAAGAAAATATATATAATCTTTGTGGTGCAAAACCTTTGGAAAAGAATTTCTTTTTATGATTTTTTAATGTTTTTGTATTTTTGAAAAGTTTTTAATTTCTGTGGATTTTTGAATTTTTTAGCAAGGAAAATAACGTTCCTAAAAGAACGGATCCTAAAATTCAATGCGTCTCTCACAAAAAACCGTTAATCTTAACGAAAAGAGCCGGCAACGGCGCCATTTAATACAAGGTTTTAAACCAAGTATCAAAATTGTTCGTTGATTCCGATCTCTTCGAATTGATTACCGTTAATTAGTGTGACTCAATTGTCTTTTGGTGATCAAGAGGATGGTTTGTTTGATTATCTATTTTTAAACTAAAAGCAAATAATTGTCGTTGAGTAAAATAAGAAATTTTAAAACTTAAACTACAAATAAAAGCGTGCAATCGTTGGAAATTAAATGTAAATGATTGAAAACTTGAAAACTTAGTAAAAAGTAAGCTAAGACAAAAGGCGGAAAAGATTAAATTTAAAATCTAAGGAAATTAAAACAAAAACAACAGCAGATCGCAACGCGATCGTACCCAAATAGTAAGATGGATCGTGACCCCCGATCGCACTCAATGCGATCGCAACCTAGGAATCAGATCGCACTCAGCAGTGCGATGGGTAAACGTGATCGTACTCCCAGGTCGCAACCACGATCGCAACAAGTGGATCGTGGTCTTCGATCATGGTTTGTGATCGAAACACAACTGATCGCAATCAATGCGATCGCAACTAGGAATCGTGATACATCATCGCACTCACTGATCGTAATCAATGATCGTGGTGTGGATTTGTATCGTAGCCAAAGAAAGAACACAGGATCGCACTCAATGCGATCGTAGCCCAAGATCGTGACCAAGAAAAACCCTCCTAAGATAGAAATGGCGTCCAAGAAGTAACTAAGCTTAAATGAATAAGCTGTTACCAATAAGCACTTTCAAACTTCTAGACAAAGATAAATAAGCACAAATTCGAAAACTTTTGAATCTAAACACATGAACTTAATAATACGAGCCTTAAAAAGATGAACTTTTTAAGAAAGTTTAAAAGTTAATAAGGTAAAACATTCGAATAAGCCACTAAGCATAAAAAGCTTATAACTTATACGTATGAAAGCTTATGAAGGGATAAAAGATTAACTTTTTCTTGACTAAAACATCAAAATCAATCACGCATTAAGAACTAATAGGATCAAATATGAAGTTTCGGATCAAGGAATAAGTGAAATCAAGAAATGTAGAAAGAGATTAAAGAACAAAAAGCTTAACTTGAACTTGAAATTAAAATGAAATCCAAATACAAGAATGATTCAAACCTTAAACTTGAAAGAAAAAGATTAAACTTAGTGAGAGAAAGTTGGGAACTTTCTCTCTCTAAAAACTAGAAAGGAAAATGAAAAACTAAAACTAGCTAACTACCCTCCTAATGTGATTAGGAGGGTGTTTATAGGGAAATGGGGAGTGCATGTGTTGTGTGCTTCCTTCTTTCTTTTCTTCTCGACTCGATTTAAATCTTTGTCTTTTCTCGACGTCGTCTCGGGACTTGAACTTGTCTTAATAATTTTCTTCTATAATTTATACTTGAGTTCTTCTACTTCATTAAACTTTCGTCTATAGACTTTTTCTTCGATAAATCTTCAGAATAGGTCTTGGACATCCGTTCTTTTAGCACTCTTGATCTTTTGACTTCGTCTTTTCTCGTCTTCTTCGATAAAAGCCCGTGAAAGCCTGTGTTTTCTTCTTTTTTCATCTCTTGGTCCTAAAACACAATAAAAACACAAACCACGCATAATTCCGACTTTTACGACATAAATTACACGTTTTGGTCTTGTTATTATTGGAAATAAGCGGTAAAAGGATAAGTGTTTTCACACTTATTAGTTCACAAATCTGTAAATCTCATATTCATATTAATGAAATGTGTTTGAATTTGGTGAAGAAAACTCAAGTGCCACTCTTAATATCTGTTTATTGTCGTTAATGTTTACTAGTTCTTGAATCTTAAACCTGTTTTCAAAAGGAGTGTGCAAAAGTTTGCACATTTTCCACTTTTTCTTGATATTTTGCTAAGTCTAGTTCAAACCTTGGAATTCTTAGGCTATAAGGCTGATCATAGCATCCTGATATTGAGTTATCAAGGTGTGGTGAAGCTTATAAATTGGGGATAATCAAGTGTGGAGAACTAAGGTTGCATTAATCAAGAATTTTCAATTTTTCTGATTTTCATATTGTGCTTCTAACTTTGTTGATTCTTAGCAGGCTTTGTTGTGGAAGCTTGTACTTGTTCTTGCTAGTACATGAGCTCAAAATTCGTGGGTGTGGATGTACATCTGTGAGGTTTGCATCCTTAATCTCAAAATCTGAATAAATTTGAATTTTTGGTGATATTTGAGTGCTACTTGTGTTCTTGCTGATTTTATGGTCTAATCTTGCTTAAATCTGCTTAATATATCTGTTATTGTACTAATTTGGGCTTAGGTGGTCTTGGATAACACTTTTGATTTGAAAATTTTGGATTTGAAAAGTTAAAAGGGTGTTTGGGATCACCTATTTGAGATCATAAATTGATATTGTGTGGTTGGAAGTTTGTGTATTTGCTTTGTATTTGTTTAATACTTGGTTGAGTGCATATTGCTGCATGTTTTTGGGTTTGAAACCTCAAATCAAACATTGTGCTATATCTCATTGATTTTAACTGTTTTTGACCTAAGATTTTGGTAAAATCTAGAATTTATGCATGATTAGGGTTACAAGTTGTTAAAACATCATTAATATAACATATGTGATAGATCTGAGTGATTGAATCTAGCTTGTTGGTCAAGTGCATCAACAAAAGTAAAATCTTCTTATGTTAGTGTTCATCAGTTACCTTCATCTGCTTGAATCTTGATTTAGGCTTTGAGCCATTGCATGAAAACTGTTTAAACTTGTTCATTTAAGTTTATAATAGCTTGTGTTTGCTTTTGGTGCAATTTGGTTGGCTGAATATTGCTAAAACAGCTTATAAGTTCATAGCTGCTTATGTGTTCATGTCTGGTGCATATCTTGTGATGTTTTGATTAAACAGTACTAGTTGGCTGTTAGTGATTGTGATTTCTTGATTGTGATTGACTCCTTATGATCCACTGATCATTTGGGTGCCTTTGTGAAACTTGAATCTCCAAAAAAGTCACTAAAGACAAAAAGTCAAACAAATTAAGCAGTGGAAAAAGTTCCCACTGCTCAACACCCAAAACTAGCCCCTACTAGTGCTATTTTTTAGTTAGCTTATCAATAAGCCATTTTGGCTTATCCAGACCTGCAACAACTTATTTCTTGTGATAGATCTTCGTTATTTGACCCATTTGATTGAATTGGAGCTTATTAGACTTTGACTTTGACTTTTTGCTAGAAAACCAACTCATGTGACTTTTACATAAGTACTTATTTGCTTATTTCAGCTTATTGAGTGAACTTTTTTGAAAAATTTTTGTTCATTAAACTTAGTTAAGTCATTTAAAAGCTTTAGAAACTTGAATCAGCTCTTGGGATAGCCTAGAACTCAAAAATGACTATTTGTCGTTTTGTGTAGATTGCTTTTTGCATTTTCCGGCTTATTCCTTTGGCTTATTTCAAATTTCTTTTTACAGAAGTCTTAAGAAACTCAAAAGAAGCTTGTGTGTCTAATTTGAGCTTATGGCATCAGCTTATAGTTTAATGGGCCAAAAAGCCCATTAAGAATAAGCTGTTTGATATAATTCAGCTTATTTCACATTTTCAGCTTTTGGGCCTTTGAAAAGTTGTGTTTAAAATCAAATTTTGAGTCAGATAGGAGCTTTTGGGCTTAATTGGACAACATTTTTCTTATTGGGCCTTAAATAGCCCATTAAGGGGTCTGTTTGGACTTTTGGCCCATTTGAAGGCCCATTAGGGGTATTTTTGTAATTTCAACTTCATTTTCTGTTTATTTAGGTTAAATTAAGCTAGTTTGCAAGTTTTTAGAATTTTTTATAAATTTTGGATTTCAATATTATTTTATTATTATTTTATTATTAAAAATTAAAATTTACATTTTTCAAGTTTTTATATTTTTCTTAGGTTAAACACATTAAATTAGGAATTTTACAACTTTTAGAATATTTTTATTGTTCTTATATTAATTTTTATAATTATTTCAAGTTTTAATAGTTTTAATTGTTTTTAAATAGTTTTAATTAATTTTAAAATTTTCAAAAATAGTTTTAAATTAAGTGAGGTCATTTTAGTGGTTTACAAAGTGATAAAACTCATTTTGGGATTTTAGTGAATTAAATTGATTTTTAGGGCTTTAATTAGCATTAAAAATCATTATTTAATTAAATAAAAGGTTTGGGTTATTTTTGATTTTTTGTAAACTCTTACTACATTATTTAGGATTTATTGCAATTTTTTTGGAATTTTTAGAGTGAATTTTTAAATTTGGTATTTTTTTACGGTTTTACGTGTACGACCTTTTCGTCTTAGTTTAAATCGTCATCGTAACCGTCATTCTCTTCTCATCCCAATTCTATTTTCTTTCTCATAATCATATAATCACATAATTAATCATCTTTTAACACACACACCAAGCCTCCTTGAGAACGATCCCCGCTTTGGGTCATAACTTGTGATTTTCCTAAGTCACTTGTTAATACTTGCCCTATTTACGCTCTTTTTCCTAAAAGACGTGTTTTTACAACCATCATTTTTGGCACCGCTGCCGGGGAGGCGTGTTGTGTTTTGATTTGGCAATTGTTGTTTTTATATATAGCCATAATATCTATTTTACTAGTAGCACTCTACTAATACGTATTATCGGTTTTTCGTTTTTTGTGTGAAAACTATTACTATATTGTATACGTAGAACAATAAATACACAAGTACTCCAAAAGTGAGAAATCACAACCTTGACTTGGGAGGTCATTACCCAATCATTGTATTCGAATCTCAAACAAGAAAGAAAAGGCAAAAATAGATAAATACTTTCGTGAAGCACGATTTTGAAAAATACAAACTATAAGGTGGGTATAAGGCGGATATTATAAAATATATCCTAAGGAAAAAGGCTCTTAAGTGCTTCGCGCCGCCTTGTTTCCCCGCTTGCTTGTGAGTATTTGATTTTGAGAGCTAATCGAGGGTTTTGCCGCCCAAAGTAGTATTAAGTATCATATATACTTTCTTGGTTTCATTGATTAAACCCTCTTGAACGTTTTGGTGTTCCACCAACGTTCTAAAGTCATCGAAGGTGTTCACTTCACGTGATCGTTTTCATTCCTTGAGGCTTCTTTAATCAAGAGATTTGATTAAGGAGGAGATTTGTAGATTTTGGTCTACTTAATACAATCAAAAAAATCCAAAAAAAAGTAAAAACAATCAAAAACCACAAAAAAATCGGAAAAATACAAAACACCAAAAAGAATCTTCTTTGCTCACCCCACGTTGTACGTGACGTTTATGCTTACTCGTAATAAAGCAAGACGTGCACGTAAACGAAAAAACCGAAAGGAGTCAACACCTACTCCTAATCTTTCTAGTGAGGAGTCTCCTATTGACGAACCCGTTGTAAGAGAAGAACCAACCATGGCGAATCGAACTATGATGGAGTTACTTCAAGCACCCACCGAGGGTTATGGAGAGGCTATTGAGATTCCCGCTATCCTTGCGGAAAATTTTGAAGTGAAAACGGGTTTGTTGTCGATGATCCAAAACAACAAATTCCGTGGTGATGAGAAGGACAACCCACACAACCATATCCGCCAACTCAATCGTCTTACCGCCACTTGCAAGTTTAAGGACGTCTCTAACGACTCGATTAAGATGATGCTATTTCCGTATTCCTTAGCGGGGCCCGCTAAAATTTGGTTAGAGAAAGAGCCACCCAAGTCTATATTGACGTGGAAGGATCTCGTTTCAAAGTTTGTGAACCAATTTTTTCCGCCCTCTAAGACTACGCATTTGAAAAACGAGATTTCAAAATTTTCACAAGAGTTTAATGAAAGTTTTTCAACGGCTTGGAATAGGTTTAAGAAAATGTTACATGAGTGTCCTCATCACAGTTTTTCCGATTTGCATCAAGTTGACACGTTTTACAATGGACTTAATGATCATGAAAGGGATTATCTAAATGCCGCCGCGGGTGGTAATTTTTTGTGTAAAACGGTCGAGGAAGCATTGTTAATCATTGAGAATAGATTTAAGGTGTATAGTCCTCGTAACACATCGAGTGTTCGTAAGGCTTCGTCTTCGGCTACACCTTCTTTGTCTACTACCATCGATGCTTGCCAAATTGAGGCGAACTTGGAAAACAAAATCTTTGATAAGCTTAAAGGTCTTCTAATTGAGTTCAAAGTTGGAGAACCAAGTGCTCCCGCTACGGCTAAAGCGTTGAGGTTTCATGCATGTATTATGGTGGAGGTCATGATTTCTCCGAGTGCATTACCAATGGTGGTAACACTTCGAGTGCCTACGCGGCCACGGGAACTTACAACCAAAACAATCAAGTTACCCGCTCTAATCAATTGACTTCACCGGGTTTTGGTTCAAATCAAAATGCTAACAACAACTATCGCAACAATCAAGTTGGTTTCAAAAACAATTACAACAAGGGAAACTATGGTAATCAAGGGGCTAATAATCAAGTTTCAAACAAAAATCAAAATGATTTTCAAAACAACAACAAGAGTTTGCAAACTTTGAAAGATCTTCCAAATGAATTTGTTGAATACGCTAATGGGAACGATGCTAGGTTTGACAACATTCAAAGAGAAATCATTAGCCTAAGATCCGAGTTTAAGAACCACTTGAAGAAAGAGTTGAAAAATGAGTTAACAAATGAGATTAAAATCCATACCAACAAGATGGAAGGAAATGTAACTAGGTTACAAAAAAAATAACAAAAAATGGAACAAGGGCAACATGAAATTAAAGAAGATATGATTAAGGCCGAGAAGAGGCAATCCATGTTTGAAGATAAAATTTCATCTATGTTTGAGGCAATTATGTGTAAACCTTCTTCGAGTAGTCTTCCTAGCAACACCGTATCAAACCCGAAGGGTGAGATGAAAGTGATTACCACACGTAGTGGTAAGACACTTAAGGAATCGACTCCTCAACCAATTGCTCCTACGGAGGATGCAATTGAGGAAGAACCCGAGGTGGTGGTCGAAAAGGAGCATGTCCAAATCCCACGAAGTACCACTCATTCCACGCCTACGGTTGACCCATTACCAACATTGGAACCCGAGATTCCAAAGGCTATGCCTATGCCTCAACCCACACCACCTTTACCCTATCCATCGAGACTTAGAAAGGAGAAACGTCAAGAGCGCGACAATTACCAATTTGATCTTTTTATGAAAATTTTTCGTGATTTGCACTTTAATGTGAGTTTCGCCGATGCTTTGGTCATGATGCCTCGATTTTCCGATAACTTTAAGAGTATGTTGAACAACAAGGAGAAATTGCACCAATTGCCTAGTTCTTCATCGGTTTATCTTAATCGCATACCTCAAAAAGTCGGTGATCCCGGTAAATTCTTGATCCCTTGTGCAATCCAAGATATGGAAGAATGCTTTGCCTTGGCCGATCTTGGTGCTAGCATTAACTTGATGCCACTTGCAATCTTCAAGTCGCTCAATCTTCCTAATCTTACTCCTTCACTAATGTATATCGAGTTGGCCGACCATTCCACGATTCCCGCATGTGGATTGGCGGAAGACGTTTTTGTGAAAGTGGGAAAGTTCTATTATCCGGTAGACTTTATCGTTGTCGATATTCCAACGGATCCTCCAGTTCCTCTCATTCTAGGTCGTTCGTTTTTAGATACGTCTATGGCTTTGATCGATGTTCATGCTAGAAAGATCACCTTACGTTTCAACGATGAGGAACTTGTTATAAACGCAACTCAAAACTCTCAAATTTCTCATGTTTATTCCGTTGCAACCATAAACTTCGTTGATATGATTGACGTGGTGTGACAATCCGTCAATTTATGGTTGATATTTTATTCTCAAGTATTATTTAAAATTTTTATTTAATGTTAAATTATGAACTCACTTATTTTTGGGAAGAAATTTGGATTTACGTCTTGAAGTAGCATCGACTACGTCTAAACTGGAGGATTCAACGTTACGTGCTTCCGTTTGCATACACCGTCATTGGTGACAGTCCGACATTTCAGAAAATAAATTTATCCGTAAATATTATTTTGAGATTTTAATTTTGAGTTGGTTCATAAACTCACAAATTTACGAGAAGAGGTTAGGACTTGCGATTATAATTTAACGTCCTTTACGACTAAACCGGAAACCTTAGGATTACGTATTTACGTTTTCGAACTCCGTTTTGATGAGACAATTTTTATTAGATTCGTTTTGTGTCGTTGATTCATAATTTATAAAAACCTTTTTTGTAAGACGACCCGAGGGCACGAAAATCGAGGAAAATAGAATCGAGGAGTACCCGTAAATTAGTGGGATGAGACAAGTTTACACTTGCCTCACCCTACTCATGGTATGGCTAAATAAGCTCCACCAACACCCATGAGGTATCAACTTGTAGTTACAAGTTGCTACACTTGTCTTGTAAGCTTTGATAAACAAGCTACCAACACAAAACCACTTCACCTAAACCATCTAACTCATTTTTACATGCAACAACACATAAAACTATCTCTCTCTAACACCATTTTCGTCCACCATGCTCCCAAAACACCCCATTTGATCAAAATTTAACCATAATATCTTGTGTTATTCATACATATGATGGAAACCTTTTGAAGACTTGTTGATTGGAGGTGATTTTAACAACTAGCAATGAGTTTCCATGGAAATCAAGGGCTGATTTTTGGAGAAGTCTACATATATTTGGTGATCCTAGAATTGGTGTTGATATCTAATAAGATTGAATACCCAAAACCAAGCCTTGTTCATCATCAATCCCATCTTTTCATCAATCTTGGTGGTATAGAGATTGTTCTTCCTATCCTCTTGTTATTTTGATTATGTAATCTTGTATTTTCTTTAATTATGTATATGTATATGATGATGAATGATGATTAAAAATATTATGTGGGGATTTGGTGTTGATAGATTTGATTAAAAAGATTAAAAGCTACATAAAAGATGTTAAAATCATGGCTAAATTAGGAGACTGTATAAAAACAGTAAAGAATCTTATGATAAACTGATAAAATGGCTTGGATAAATTCATATACAGTAAGCTATGAGTCTTGTACACATGTGAGAGTTGGCCATACAATGGAATCATTATAATGAGTGAGATATGATCAAAAGAAGTTTAGAGTGCAAATCTGACTACACTGTTTTGGACAAATTTTATAAAATATTTAGAGGTTGATTCATCAGTAGCTATAAGGAATAAAATGAATAACATATCATGTACTTTCTGTGATAAAAATTTGGGGTTCTATCTCCATGTAGAACTCTAGATATGATCATTTTAGTAAACTAGATTTTTAGGACTGATTTTGTATAAATAATATATAATATAAGCACTCAAAAATTTATATAAAATATATATAAATACAGATTCCACTAGTTGATAATGATTATAATAAAAGAGTTATATAAATGTTGATATTAAAATAGATTATGTTATATAAAGTATAAATATAAATGTTTTTCCAAGTTATAAAACTATAAACTAAGTTTTACGTCTTTTCGGCTAAAACCGAAAAATTAACATTTTTCGTCAATTAAAACTTAGACGATCGGACCCGTTTAATGTAAAATTTTTAAAAGTCATATACTGATATATAAGTACTTAATACAAGTAAAAACCGATGAAACCCGAACTATATAACATACGGACATTAACGGGCTAAGTTAGCGTTATTGGACTAATAATACAACAAAATGGGCTAAACACTTATAAAATTTACTTATTGGGCTTAACCCACTTGGGCCCAACATCTAAGGTATTATACTGATAATAAAAGTATAAAATGGTCTAATTTAAGGTAATGGACTTATAATAGGCTTATTAGACCTAAAACATGTAAATAAGTAAAACTAATAAACTATTATAAAACTTACCAACACATAACAATAAAATAAGTAAATGAGAATGTATAAACCCACTTGATCATCATCATATATATAAAATCATCATATGTATACATAATTGTTATTTTTATAAATTCAATGGACAAGAGTCTAAGACAAGTATTATTTTTCTAGGTTTCCGTGATTGAAGCACGTACCGTACATCCGAATTGCCGATAACCCGCTTTCCCACATCAACGTGAGTTCATAGCCTCGCACTCTTTTAAATGTTTTTTTGAAATGTTTTATAAACCCGCGAGGGAGATAACATGTTAGTTTTGATAAAATAGGACACCATTTGTCCCGATTGTTTGTTAATCGATTTGGACCCGAATAATTGTATGACCCGATGAATGAATATATGACCTGATAAATGAAATAAAATGGATTATTAAAGTTAGGTTATGTCACTAAAAGTCCCATTAGCATGAATTGTGAACTACCGGGATTTGGTAGACGCTTATGCATATAATAGTACTATTTGGGGACGATCACCCCAGTTCGCGCCTTGACGGTTGATCCCCGTCGTACCACATTGATTGGTAAGCGAATTTATGTATGAGAAGATTTACACAAGCATGATTATTGTGATGACACGCTAATTTAGATGGGCAAATGAGTTTCGGGTTAGCTACCTGTTGTTTATTGTAGTAAGGTAACAATGTCATGCGGCTTATAATAATCCAAAATAACAAAATACTGCTATACGCACCGAATTACAATATATTGCCTGACTAGCAATACGGGGTCATACTATTGATATTATGTTTGTGTTTTGGTTTTCATAACCATATTCATATAACGGTTTTTATTTAACTCTATACAACGTTATAAAACGTATTGTATGATGTTTTTAACGACAATGGTTCGTATAATGATTTTGAAGGCGAAAGCCTATATTATGATTTTTACGAGGATTTGTATAGAATGACTTTGGCTATTTTATGGCCAATTACAAAGATTTGTACAAAATGATTTTCGGTAATAACTTTATACCGATGTTATATTGATGGATTTTATTAAACTCTATGAATTCACTCGGCGTTATCGCTGACCTTTTCTTTTAACATGTTTTATCTCAGGTACTTGAAGGTAATTCTCGGGAAGACAACAAGAATTCATGGCCCGCACTTAAATTACAATTTCCATTCAAATGCTTTGTAAAACTTGTATGAAATACTATGACTTGGGACCTATGTAAATCTGATATTTATGAATGGAAATGCTTTATTATTAAACAACGTGATTATTAAGCGTTGTCTATGATGTGAGTAATGTGCTATCCTGTAACCCCAACGAGTCTTCCGCAGTATTGAATTGTGTAAATTTGTGGGTGTTACAGTTTGGTACCAGAGCTCTCGTTATACAGAACGAAAGATTTTTAAAACCAAGGTTTTGAATAAAACATTTCAAAATCTTTTAACTATAAACATTTTTCACAAAATGTCTAAAAATCTTTTGACTATAACGGTGCAGAAGAATTCCTGAGTTACCGACAAGGCCAGACTGAGAAGTGTTACTTTAATATATATATATAACTTGGATTATATATATATATATATATATATGATGTAATTTTATTACATGATTGTTTGATGATTATTTTGATATTTATACGAGGTATTTATACGACGTAGATTGTCACAAGAAACCCTAACTCCCCTAGTAAATTAATCGAAGCTATTCCCGTAGGAATTCTAGCTATTCCAGATCTAAACCAAGTTGTGGATATTTATGATCCCAACAAAATGTTTGATATTCGTATAAATGTTGATATTAGTTGATTGTGATATTGAAGAAGAATTGGCGAGATTAAATCTGATATCGATGTCATGACGATCTTTCCTTATAGAGTGGAGTTTGATAAAACGCTACCACCTGGAAAGGTGTCATCTGATTCGTTGTCACCCAATTCTTAAATTGAAATCGAAAGGGTGAATGTTGCACTTGGGGCTGTCATTTGAACCATTACCCAAAAGCCTCATGCCACTAGTACCTTTCCGAGAAGTCTAATTGAATGTGAGAGTCATTTCATACTAGTGACTCATTTGATAACTATTTTTTAAAGAGCTATAGGATTGGAAATTAAGTGTTGTTTATATTGAACTTTTATTGCCCTTTTAATGTCTAAGAATAAGATTCAAAGTATTGGAGAATGCGGTAGGATATCAAATTGATATGATTTGGTTGAAACTTGAATAAAGTAAAATTTAACCCGTATGGAATAAGAGATTATTAAGAGGAAGTTATTGAGTCCTGTGATTGAATTATAAGGTTTTAAATGATTGTTAGTTTGTGTTAAGTGTTGTTCCTAGGCCATTGTCCAATGATGAGGATGCCCAGTATCCAAGAAATAAATCGAAGAAATCCTCTTCTGAAATTGGGACCGATGGATCTTTCGGGACATATGGAACACCTAGTGACTCTCGTAGATTAGTATTCATTGTGGTATCTTTTATAAATAATCCCTAACTTAACTGAGATATCATTTGGTAGGATGAGTTCTTGGAATTGTATGACATAGTGACACATAATGTGTTACGGTACAATTTTGACTTGTTTGTGATTAATGAAAAGACTACCATTGATTGCTAAATACTACATGTATCGATGTTATCTATCCTTTATTGCTTCATCCTAATGCTCACATTAGTGATGCTCCATTGAACAAGTACTCATCTCGATTTGAGTTACGTTGTGGATTATTCTTTTTTTTGAAGTGCCATCGAGGTCATGAACCTCATGATTAATTGGCTAAGCTCATTTCCTATTATATTGTAGTTAGTTCTTAGTGAACAACTTTTCATCACTCTTTGCAGATCACTCATTATTTTTATAAGATAAAAAGTATCCTTGGAGAAAATTGAATTTTCATCATTATATAGATTATTTAAAGTGAGACTTATAAATAATCATTATTGAAATAAAGTTGATTATGAAATACCTTGGAAAACTTAATTGTTTTTATAATAAAGAAAATCTTTGTAAATTTATTTTTGATTCTTATTTAAGAATTGAGCATGAAAATGTTTTTATTATAAACATGATGATAAAATTTTGACGAACTGAGTATTGCATCATTAATCTTGAAATTGTATATAGTTGCGCGCCTACATACAATTTGGAATGGACCATGCAAGGCTGATTAGTAGTCACCATAAAACTAATGAATAAACACTACATTTTCTTTGAAGATTATGAAAGATTAAATTTTATGAGATCTGCAAGAAGTGAAAAATAGGGACATAGTGTTAGGGACACCTACATATGTGCCTGTAGCATCTATTATTCTGAGTCAAATTTACTCATCTGTGGAAATTGTCTTCTTTGACAATTGATATTCCCTTCTTGTCCAATTCTCTCGTAGTGAGATTCTTTGGAAAAGTATCTGATTACCGAGTGTTGATACCCGACCGGATGTATCGACGTTCCTATCATTTCTTTTGATTTGGTTTCATTTGAATGACCTGGGTAACGATCCGAGGAGCTTTCGAATGCGTACTCAAATTATGACAACATGGGATATATTCATATTCATTAAATGTTTTCGTCTTTATCTGAATTGAAATTCTCTCGCGTAAATTATGCGTTGACATTACTCTTTTATTGGTAGTTATGTCTACATATATCCTTGAATTTGTGAAGGATTATTAGTTATTATTAGTCTTTTGAGAAGTTCACATCTTATCAACGGTAATGAAACTGGAAAGTTGATAACTCTAGTAGAATGGATTGATTGATTATGACATGACGACATTGTCTTAATTGATGGGAACTCGAATAGAATTCCCCTAAATGATAAGATGTTGATTATCAAAAATGATCTAAATAATTCTTGATGGATGACCATATCCCTGCATTTAGACTTGAAATTATACCGTGAATGGTTGTGAATTAGTCATAGATATTATAATCTAGAAAGAACTTAAACAAAATTTATTAAAAGATGTTTATGTTATCTGAAACTTTAGGAGGTATTTATTGGTGAATTACCTAGACTTTCGCCATTAAGGCAAGTAGAATTTGGTATTGATTATATTCTTGGTGCTGCACCTGTGGCATGTGCACTGTACGTCAGCACCATCTGAATTAAAGGAATTACCGCACAGCTGAGAGAGTTGTCAGAGAAAGATTTTATTCTACCAAGCTCGTCATCATGAAGAACTATGGTGTTATTATTCCTTTTATTTATTGATTACCGTGAACTAGGTAAATTGACGATTAAAAATCTATATCCACTACCCAAGATGAAAGATTTGTTCGATCATTTACAAGGTTCTAGTGTATGTTTTAAAGATTTGATCCACGGCATGGTTATCATTAATTTCGCGTCCGCGAAAAAGATTATTTATTCCAATCACTACATCCAGAACTTGTAATGAATATTATGAGTTTCACGTGATGTCGTTTGAATTGACTAATACACATGTAGCATCCATAAATTTGGTGAATCACGTGTGTAGGCTGTAATTTGATAAATTCATGCTTGTGATCAATAAGACCATTTGTTTGTATATAAGAATAAGAATGAGTTAATAATTAGTTATAGACTGCCCTAAATTGGCGAACAATGAAAACCTGTACCTTGAATATTTAACATATGATTTAAGGCTTGACCCTTTACATAAAATGATCGTTTGATTAATGATGCTAAGATATATACATATTGACTCTTCAAAAATTAAGAGCCCTTTTAAGACTTTGGGTTTTACTAAAAAGAAAATAGAAATATGTTTTGACAGATATTTTATCAAATAAATTTTTAAGGGATTATTTCATTATGCCCAAATCATTTAACTAAACTCCTGTTTAGGGGTAAATGTTTGTGCATACCTCAAGACAACCTAAGAGGGATTGAGGAAACCGTTAAACCATGACTTAAAATTTGAAACGACAATTTTTGCTTTTCAAACTAAGAAAATTTTGACCAAAGTATAACCAAAGATTTTTCGAACATTTACGAATCTTATTATATTTTCGATAAATCAACAAAAATCGTGTTAATTAAATTCAAATTTGTTTTGAACATTTTATTATAATTGGTCGAACTAAGAAATTTAAACTTTTAACGTTTACGTTTCATAAAAACTTAATATTTATTGTTAATTTACGTGTAATAATTATTAACACTTTAAAACATCGGATCAAGCAAAACTGATAAAAATAATAGTTGAGATAGAACTAAGACTTAGAAAATATGAAGGAATAATTTCTGAATAAATACGGTCATGATATATATTTCATCTAGGAAAGTGAACGTATTTACTGACACGTTATGTAGAAAAGATAAAGAACAAATTAGGACATATTCCTTAATAATGATTGTGCAAAATAAATTGCCGAGCAATATAAAAATAAACAATGCTTGTAAGAAGGATAATATAGATAATAAAAAGGGGTTCGCGGCTTATGTAAACCGTTAGAATTGAAAAGCCGACGTCGTTAAATGTTTTAAAGGCCGTTTGTGGTTGCCTAAATATGGAGATTTAGAGATTTAGTCATATTGGAATCTCATAAGATTAAGTATTCTATTCATTCCATTTCGGATTTAATGTATCTCTATCTGAAGAAGTTGTACTAATGGAAAATTATGAAGGCATACATCGCCTCATACATTAGTAAACGTCTAACTATTGCAAAGGTCATCATCTGAATTTGATTCGATTTGGGTAATCGTCGACAGACTGACCAAATCTGCTAATATCATTCCTGTTAATGATAGATTCTTGATGAAGAAATTGACCCTTTTGTATTTAAAGGAGTTGTGTAAACATGGTGTGCCTGTATCGATCATCTCTATCAAGATCCTCGCTTCACATTGAATTTCTAGAGATTTGCTCAGAAGTCATTAAGAACGAATCTTGATGAGAGTACTGTGTACCACCCCAATCGAAGGGACGAGGTAAAGTAACGATACAAAATACTATAAGTGTTGTTCTATGTTTGAATGATTGACCTTTGGTAATAAACAGTAAAATCGTTTTCCTTTGGAGAGATTATCATTGATAATTATCGTATTAGGATCGAGATCGAATCTTTTTAGGATCTAAATTTTAGAGCATCTGTAAGCAGGAGTTGGGATGAAGACACCCGACATACACCCATTGTGAGTTGGACATGTCTTTTAGGTTTAAGGTTTCCTGTGATAGCGAACCTAACCTTACAAAATACTCGACCCGCGAGACCTGAAATGATTGTTGAAATTAGGATTTGTTTATTGATTGCTGGTAGTGGGCAGGAGGTTATGTCAATATGAAATGTAGATCTTGAAGTGCCAGATGGGTAGCGAAGTTACGCCAAAAATTTTAACCATGGAAAAATGAATTGATGATCTGGAAGATCATGGGATATAAGTCCCTATTGAATGGCACCATCGAGATGATGTAAAAGTAGGGTTTAAAGGCATATAAGCTGGATCTACCCTAGGACTTCAAGAGCTGCGTGAATTATGTTTCATATATCGAACTTGATAAAATGTCTATCAAGTGAGAATCTGATCACTTCTTGATGAAGTTTAGATCGGCGAAAAGTTGCATTCATCAAAAACCCGTGAACATCATGGATAGAGAAAGTAAGGCAACATTAAGCCTGATCTTATTCCCGTAGTTATGTTTGATGAAACTCGCGTATTGTAATGAATTACACTTGTGAGAAAAGACTGAATGTGGAGGAAATACCCACATCGCTTTAACTCTATAAGAAGTGAGTAGTAAGATGATCTTTAAGGACAAAGATCCTGTTTAGGGGTAAATGCTGTGACAATCCATCAATTTATGGTTGATATTTTATTCTCAAGTATTATTTAAAAATATTATTTTAATGTTATATTATGAACTCACTTATTTTTGGGAAGAAATTTGGATTTACGTCTTGAAGTAGCATCGACTATGTCTAAACCGGAGGATTCAACGTTATGTGCTTCCGTTTACATACACCGTCTTTGGTCACAGTCCGACATTTCAGAAAATAAATTTATTCGTAAATATTATTTTGGGATTTTAATTTTGAGATGGTTCATAAACTCACTAATTTACGAGAAGAGGTTAGCACTTACGATTATAATTTAACGTCCTTTACGACTAAACCGGAAACCTTAGGATTACGTATTTACGTTTTTGAACTCCGTTTTTTATGAGACAAATTTTATTAGATTCCTTTTGTGCCGTTGATTCATAATTTGTAAAAACGTTTTTCGTAAGACGACCCGAGGGCACGCAAATTGAGGAAACTAGAATCGAGGAGTACCCGTAAATTAGTGGGATTAGACAAGTTTACACTTGCCTCACCCCACTCATGGGATGGCTAAATAAGCTCCACCAACACCCATGAGGTGTCAACTTGTAGTTACAAGTTGCTACACTTGTCTTGTAAGCTTTGATAAACAAGCTACCAACACAAAACCACTTCACCTAATCCATCTAACTCATTTTTACATGCAACAACACATAAAAATCTCTCTGTCTACAACATTTTCGTCCACCTTGCTCCCAAAACACCCCATTTGATCAAAATTTAACCATAATATCTTGTGTTATTCACACATATGATGGAAACCTTTTGAAGACTTGTTGATTGGAGGTGATTTTAACAACTAGCAAGGAGTTTCCATGGAGATTAAGGGATGATTTTTGGAGAAGTCTACATATATTTGGTGATCCTAGAAGTGGTGTTGATATCTCATAAGATTGGTTACCCAAAACAAAGCCTTGTTCATCATCAATCCTATCTTTTCATCAATCTTGGTGGTATAGAGTTTGTTCTTCCTATCCTCTTGTTATTTTGATTATTTAATCTGGTATTTTCTTTATTTATGTATATTTATATGATGATTAATGATGATTAAAAATATTATGTGCGGATTTGGTGTTGATAGATTTGATTAAAAAGATTAAAAGCTACATAAAAGGATGTTAAAATCATGGCTAAATTAGGAGGCTTTATAAAACAGTAAAGAATCTTATGATAAACTGATAAAATGGCTTGGATAAATTAATATACAGTAATCTATGAGTCTTGTACACATGTGAGAGTTGGCCATACAATGGAATCATTATAATGAGTGAGATATGATCAAAACGAGTTTAGAGTGAAAATCTAACTACACTGTTTTGGAAGAATTTTATAAAATATTTAGAGGTTGATTCATCAGTAGCTATACAGGAATAAAATAAAGCACATATTATTTAGTTTCTGTGATAAAAATTTGGGGTTCTATCTCCATGTAGAACTCTACATATGATCATTTTAGTAAACTAGATTTTTAGGACTGATTTTGTATAAATAATATATAATATAAGCACTCAAAAATTTATATAAAATATATATAAATACAAATTCCACTAGTTGATAATGATTATAATAAAAGAGTTATATAAATGTTGATATTAAAATAGATTATGTTATATAAAGTATAAATATAAATGTTTTTCCAAGTTATAAAACTATAAACTAAGTTTTACGTCTTTTCGGCTAAAACCGAAAAATTAACGTTTTTCGTCAATTAAAACTTAGACGATCGGACCCGTCTAATGTAAACTTTTTAAAAGTCATATACTGATATATAAGTACTTAATACAAGTAAAAACCTATAAAACCCGAACTATATAACATACGGACATTAACGGGCTAAGTTAGCGTTATTGGACTAATAATACAACAAAATGGGCTAAACACTTATAAAATTTACTTATTGGACTTAACCCACTTGGGCCCAACATGTAAAGTATTATACTGATAATAAAATTATAAAATGGTCTAATTTAAGGTAATGGACTTATAATAGGCTTATTGGACCTAAAACATGTAAATAAGTAAAACTAGTAAACTATTATAAAAGTTACCAACACATAACAATAAAATGAGTAAATGAGAATGTATAAACCCACTTGATCATCATCATATACATAAAATCATCATATGTATACATAATTGTTATTTTTATAAAGTCATTGAACAAGAGTCTAAGACAAGTATTATTTTTCTAGGATCCGTGATTGAAGCACGTACCGTACATCTGAATTGCCGATAACCCGCTTTCCCACATCAACGTGAGTTCATAGCCTCGCACTCTTTTAAATGTTTTTTTGAAATGTTTTATAAACCCGTGAGGGAGATAACATCTTAGTTTTGATAAAATAGGACACCATTTGTCCCGATTGTTTGTTTATCGATTTGGACCCGAATGATTGTATGACCCGATGAATGAATATATGACCCGATAAATGAAATAAAATGGATTATTAAAGTTAGGTTATGTCACTAAAAGTCCCATTAGCATGAATTGTGAACTACCGGGATTTGGTAGACGCTTATGCATATAATAGTACTATTTGGGGAAGATCACCCCAGTTCGCGCCTTGACTGTTGATCCCCGTCGTGCCACATTGATTGGTAAGCGAATTTATGTATGAGAAGATTTACACAAGCGTGATTATTGTGATGACACGCTAATTTAGATGGGAAAATGAGTTTCGGGTTAGCTACCTGTTGTTTATTGTAGTAAGTTAACAATGTCATGCGGCTTATAATAATCCAAAATAACGAAATACTGCTATACGCACCGAATTACGATATATTGTCTGACTAGCAATACGGTTTTTATTTAACTCTTAATACTTCGCTTTTGGCTAGGTATAAAAATTCGTTGTTCCGATCTTTTCGAATTGAAAACCGGTCTTAAGTGTGACTCAATCGTCTTTTGGTGAATCAAGAGAATGGTTTGGTTTGTTTGTCTAATTTAAAATGATAGCAAGTAATTAAAGTGTCGTTGAGTAAAATGGAAGTATAAAGATTAATACTAAAATGACGAGTTAGGAAATTAAAGCTAGAAAACTTAGAGGAAATAATAGAAAAATACTAACACACTTAATAAAACTAACACTTAGAAAATTTTCTAAAAAAATAAGAACTTAGTAGAGAAGTACTAAAAGAAAGTAAGATCGGACTACACCAAAACAAGCCAAAAGAAGCCCAGATCGGAATGTATTCCGATCTGGTGGTCGGAATATGGTGCGGGGACAAAGCGGAATATAGCAAAGAGGGTAAATCGGAATGTTACTAATGGTCCAAATCGGAATACCACAATCAATCTCAATCGGAATATGGAGAAAAGCCTCAATCGGAATATGGGACAAAAGACTACAATCGGAATGACCAATCTTGACCAAATCGGAATAACAAGTAAGACCACCAATCGGAAAATCCAGAAACTCTCCAATCGGAATATCAAAATGGGCTACCGTCAGAATCTACAAACCCTTTTCCGATTGGGGTTCAATCGGAAAGGGTGGGAATTGGGCTGCTCGGAAAAACCAATCGGAAAGGGGATTATACCCCTTCCTAAAATTGTGGAATTCGGTTAAGCTAGGTAATAAGCTAACTTTAACAAGCTAATACCCGAAACTTAACAATCCAAATACTTAACCGAATCAAATAAGCACTTAACTCAACTTATTCGACTCGAAAGTAAGCAATTTTTAAGATCAAACAATAAAAACATCAACTTTTTAAGGAAGATTTTTATAAAGTAAATAAGCTAATCATAAAAATAAGCCAATAAGCACAAAAGTCTTAAATCTTAATCAAATGAAAACTTATGAAATGATCAAAAGATTAACTTTTTAAGCACGAAATCAATTAGAACAACACGGATCATATGATAATCGCACTAAAATCAATCTAAAATCAAAGAAAAGTAGAATGAGAATAAGGATTAAAAGCTTAAAATAGAACTTTGATTAATGAAATAAGCAATACAAAGATGTTTAATCTTAAAAGATTAAGAAAGAAAGAAGATGAAATTTAGTGAGAGAAAGTTTAAGACTTTCTCTCTCTAAAACTAGAGAAAAATGAAAAAGTGAAAAACTAGCTAATTAACTAACTACCCTCCTAATGACTATTAGGAGGGTATTTATAGGGAAGGTGGAAGGAGTGTATGTGTTGCATCTTCTTTCTTGCTTTCTTCACGTTTTCTCGACTCGACTTTAATTCTTTGTCTTTGTCGTCTCGGGATTTGTACTTTTCTTTTTAATTTTCTTCTTCTATTAGACTTAAGTTCTTCGTCTTCGTTAAACTTCCGTCTTTAGACTTTTTCTTCGATAAATCTTCAGAATAGGCCTTGGACTTCCGTTCTTTTTGCACTCTTGATCTTTTGACTTCGTCTTTTCCCGTTTTCTTCGATAAAAGCCCGTGAAAACCCGTGTTTTCTTCCTTTTTCATATTTTGGTCCTAAAACACAATAAAAACACAAACCACGCATAATTCCGACTTTTACGACATAAATCACATGTTTTGGTCTTGTTATTATTGGAAATAAGTGGTAAAAGGATAAGTGTTTTCACACTTATTAAATCCCCTACACTTGACCATTGCAATGCCCTCATGCAATGTATTAATTTTAAAGCACGGTTTACATTTTCCATTATACATAACCCACGTTGGCCTTTATTAATTACTAATCATAAAAGATAGAAATAAGTAAAGAAATTAAAAACTTACATTGGGTTTTGGTGGCCATGAACATTTATCATCCTCAAGTTTCACGTTCCCCATATCAAGTTTAAAAACGAGATCATTGTTATTATAAGTTAGCAAACTATCACGAACTCATGTGGGCCAATTATTCACTTAGACTCCCTTATTCCTAGGTGTATCTCTTATATTTTATATTTGTCTTGAATGATCACGAGGAAGCATTGTTTGACTTATTTCGATAGTTATTTAGGCCGAAAATAAAGTGAACGATTTAATCAATAGTTAGCTAAAGGACCAAATCTTTTAAAACTACTTCTCGGGACCTCATAAAGTTCATATCTTGGCATAACTCGCTTCACGATTTGAGACCTTTCTCGGACCGATATTTGGCAGCGACTTCATACTTCGAATCTTTGAGAGACGTTCTTGAAATAATGGTCTTCTCTTCATAATAGGAATTTCTTCACTTGAAGTTTTGAGAGATTCTTCATCTTTGGACCAAGACTTCTTCATTTTTCTCCAATCTTTATTTTAGACTTTGATATACAACGATCCGCCTCCTTTTAGGACTTGGATCTATTTATCCTCATACCTTGTTAGGGTCTTTTCGGATAGACTTCTCCATGACTTTTGGGGAGTTCTTGCTTTTCGTCGTGTGTCTCGATCCTTCATATTGATTTTCGATAAATGATTCTTCACATCACTTTTGGATCTTTAGCAACAAAATGTATCCCTCATGCCTTGTTAGGGCCTTTTCGGACTCGCCAATCTTCGCATCCCGCTTCAATAAGTTATGCCTTGGCTATGAACTCTAATCCGTACCGAGCAACTTTTAAACGATCTGGGGCTAGAAGCTAAGTAACCTTTTAAATCGTACAACCTTATTTATTAGCAGATAAATTTATTAACAAGCAGAGGGAGAATAGGCTTATAATTAACTCACATAAATTCACGAAAGAATACCGAACTTATAATTGACTCTATCATCTCTCGTTCTCCACAGTTTAAAATCTCAAGGAATGAGACTCGTGGATGCTTAGCCTATTAAATCAAAGTTTTGGGTTTTCGAGTCGCCTATAGGATCATGCAAATTCTTAGACTTTTTCAAGTTTAGAAATCGCATTTTAAAGTTCCCTTGATAAACGACTCTCTAGGATCAATTATAGGAACTTGCGAAAAGTTCTTGTTCTTAACCCGTGAGAGTTAAGACTTTCGTGTTTTATAGCTCCCTATATAAAAGCCTAGCAAAACTTGACTTAAACACGTTAAGGATACTAGCTAGAGTAAACTTAGGTAAGTAAACTCGGGTTGAGTCAAAATGTTCACGACTAAGAAAAATCTAAAACCACTTTATTGAAAATTTATTCTAGCAATGGAAAGAAACTAAACATGATAAGGGAAAATACATCTATACAACCAGGCCAAAATAGATTAAAATTTTTGAAAAATGTCGAAAAATCAAATTTTCTGGTTAAAATGAGGGCAAATTCATGGAAAAGACCACTTACTTTGATAGAAGTCCCCCTACACTTGAGATAAACATTGTCCTCAATGTTTGAGCATGTGGGAGTAAACTCCCCTACACTTATGACATTGTGCACTTTGTTTAAATCTTGCTAAGGAAAGGACAACTAAAGTGAATTCAATGTGAACATATAGAATATGAAATATTGAATCACAAGAGTTTAGGATAGAACCAGGAAGATGGGAACACGGTATCACGGTTCTTCAAAAGTCATCAAGGTGGATCTTTGAAGCTTTAATCCCTGCACAGCACAAGAAACAAGATAACAAACATATGCGGGGCCCCCCCTACACTTATTATGAAAGCAGTAAAGGATAGAACACGGGTTGCCTCCCGAGAAGCGCTTGTTTTTGTTCACCGAGTCACGAGCCTGACTCGACCCAGTTTTAGTTCATGGGGAACGTGGTGAGGGATGGAATCATCTCATGGGAGATGTCCTCACCAAAGTACAGCTTCAGACGCTGGCCATTCACCTTGAAATTGGGCCCAGTTGGCTGAGAAAGCTCAATGGTCCCATACGGAAAAACTTTGGCGACGGTGAATGGACCAGACCAGCGGCTCTTCAACTTGCCAGAGAAGATCTTCAACCGAGAGTTAAAGAGTAAGACTTGATCACCAACGTGGAACTCTCGGTTCTTGATTTTAGCATCATGGATAATCTTCGTCTTCTCCTTGTAGATCAACGAGTTCTCATAAGCTTCATTCCTCAGTTCATTTAGCTCGTTGAGTTGAACCTTGCGATGATCACCGGCTTTGTTGATGTCGAAGTTATCCCACTTCAAGGCCCAGTGCGCCTTGTGTTCCAGCTCGATGGGTAAGTGGCAGGCTTTCCCGTACACAAGACGATAAGGTGTACAACCGATCGGGGTCTTGTAAGCAGTACGGAAAGCCCACAGAGCATCATCTAACTTATCGGCCCACGCGGTGCGATGCTCTCCCACAGTACGCTCCAAAATTCTCTTCGAGCCACGGTTGGATATCTCGGCTTGCCCATTGGTTTGGGGATGATATGCGGTGGAAAGACGGTGATTGACACCATACTTAGCCATGACTCTTGCAAATTGATCGTTGCAAAAATGAGTCCCGCGGTCACTGATAATAGCACGAGGAACGCCAAATCGAGCGAAAAGCTGCTTCAAAAAGTTCCCAACCACCCTCGCATCATTCGTGGGGAGAGCCTTAGCTTCAACCCATTTAGAAACGTAGTCGATGGCGACGAGGATGTAATTGTTCCCTTTGGATGATGGAAATGGCCCCATAAAGTCGATGCCTCATACATCAAAGATTTCACATTCCTGTATGAAATTTTGAGGCATCTCATCCTTATGTGTGATCTTGCCTTGACGTTGGCAAGCATCACAATGCTTAACCATTTCGTGAGCGTCACGATAAATGGTGGGCCAATAGAATCCAGAATCAAACACTTTCTTAGCGGTGTAGTTGGGACCAAAGTGACCACCGGTGGGTCCTTTGTGGCAAGCTTGGAGAATGTCAAAAGCTGCCGGTCCTTCAACACATCGACGAATGATAAGATCAGCACATTGTTTGAATAGAAAAGGGTCATCCCAAAAGTAAGTCTTAACATCATTCAAGAACTTCTTTTTTGTTGGGATGTTAACCCTTTGATGAGAATACCACCCGCTAAGTAGTTTGCAATGTCTGCAAACCACGGAGTGCCATCAAGATTGAGATTTATAGACATTAAGGTCTCAAGGGGGAAAGAGTCATTGATCTCTTTGTTCGGATGATCCCCTTGATATGGATCCTCAAGTCTGCTCAGATGATCCGCAGCCAGGTTTTCGGCTCCCTTCTTATCACGAATTTCAATGTTGAATTCTTGAAGGGGTAAAACCCAGCGAACAAGTCTTGGCTTAGAATCATGCTTAGTCATCAAGTACTTCAACGCGGAATGGTCCGTGTATACGATGGTGGGGGATAAAACAAGATAGGGGCGAAATTTCTCAAAAGCATAGACAACAGCTAAAAGCTCTTTTTCGGTTGTCGTATAATGCAATTGAGCCCCCGTCATTGTCTTGCTAGCATAGTGGATTGGTTGGAAGTGTTTATTCACTCTTTGGCCCAAAAACGCACCAATAGCAAAGTCGCTAGCATCGCACATCAATTCAAAAGGCAGCTCCCAATTAGGGGTAACCAAGACCGGTGCCTTAGTTAGCTTATCCTTAAGAAGATTGAAGGCTTCGAGACACTCTTTAGAAAAGATAAAAGGAGTATCTTTTTCCAAGAGGTGGGTCATCGGGCGAGCGATTTTAGAGAAATCCTGAATGAATCGACGATAGAAGCCCGCATGACCCAGAAAACTTCTCACACCCTTCACGGTTGAAGGTGGAGGTAATTTGGCTATGACATCTACTTTAGCATGGTCAACTTCAAGACCGGCTATAGAGATTTTGTGTCCTAGCACAATGCCTTCTTTTACCATAAAATGGCATTTTTCCCAATTTAGAACAAGGCGAGTGTCTTCGCACCGCTTAAGCATACGTTCTACATTGGCAAGGCAAGAAGAGAAGGAATCCCCAAAGACCGAGAAATCATCCATGAAGACTTCCATGGTTTGCTCAATCATGTCATGGAAGATAGCCAACATGCACCTTTGGAAAGTCCCAGGGGCATTGCATAAGCCAAAAGGCATTCTTTTATAAGCAAAGGTGCCATAGGGACAAGTGAATGTTGTCTTATCTTGATCTTGGGGATTGATGGGTATTTGAAAATAACCCGAGAAACCATCAAGAAAGCAGTAATATTCATTACCCGCTAAGCATTCAAGAATTTGGTCCATAAAAGGTAGAGGGAAATGATCCTTTCTCGTGGCATCATTGAGTTTGCGGTAGTCTATACAAACTCTCCACCCAGTAACGAGACGGGTAGGAATCAACTCGTTGTTTTCATTGGGCACAACAGTGATTCCGACCTTCTTAGGCACACAATGGACTGGACTAACCCATGGTGAATCCGAAATAGGGTAAATCATACCCGCATCAAGAAGTTTGATAACCTCTTTTTTGATGACTTCATGGATTTTAGGATTCACCCTTCGTTGGCTTTGAATTGTGGGCTTAAAGTCGTCCTCCATGAGAATTTTATGTGTGCAGAAGTGAGGATCAATTCCACGGATGTCGGAAATTTTCCAAGCGATAGCTCTCTTATGCTTCTTCAACACAGCGACAAGTCGAGCTTTTTCGTCTTCTTTCAGATCCTTTGCGATGATGACCGGTAACTTCTCGTTGTCTTCCAGGAAAACGTACTCAAGATGAGGGGGTAGGTCCTTAAGCTCGAGAGTAGGAGGATCCTCAATAGATGGTGAAACTAACGATAGATCATCATTAGTCACCTCTTTAGGAGCAGGAGGAGAGAACGGGTCCTCATTGAGAAGTCTCTCAATAGTACTAATGTCTTCATCGCAATTGGTGGACAAATTATCATACTTAATATCGAGAGGACCCAAGCTAGCTTCGATGTCATCCAAGTCACTTTCTCCAAAAGGAGTCAATGCTGGAGCAATTGAGGCAACGGTCTCAACATTGGGTAGAGAAGAAAGAGTACTTTTGCAAGCATCATGAAAATGTTCTTCACAAGCCTCATCGAGAACATCAATAGCATTAACACTCTCATATGAATAAGGTTGCTTAGAAATCTTACCCATGTTGAAGACAATTTGATCGTCACCAACTCTCATGATTATTTCGCCTGCGGCTACATCAATAAGAGTGCGACCGGTCCTCAGAAATGGACGTCCAACGGTTAATGGAACACGGGGATCCATCTCGTAGTCAACGACAACAAAATCCGTCGGGAAGGTGAATTTGTCGACGCCAACAAAGACATCTTCGGCTATCCCCACTGGATAAGCAACCGTACGGTTGGCTAATTCCAAAGTCATTTTGGTGGGGACTAGCTCGAGGAGAGATAATTGCTTCCAAACACTTAAAGGCATTAAGTTTATACTGGCACCTAGATCGGCTAGGGCCATGCAATTCTCTACTCCCGGGAAATTGCAAGGGATCACGAAGCGACCCGGATCACCAAGTTTGGTGGGCAATTTCCTTAAGAGCACTGCGTAGCAGTTCTCATTAAGTTGGGTCTGAGCGATGTCAAGAAGCTTTTCCTTATCACTTAAGAGATCTTTAAACATCTTAGCGTATTTGGGCATGTGAGCGAGAGCCTCGACAAAGGAGATGTTAAATTTAATTGTTTAAACATTTTTAGAAAGTTTGAAACCTGAATATCATCCTTGCTCTTTTGCTTCTCTTTCCTCAACCTTGAAGGATAAGGTATATTGGATGAAGAAGAAGGCTTTAAGGGAGTAGGATCACTCACAACCACGGGTGGTGGGGAAATGGGGATAGAAGGTGAAGGAGGTGAGGAAAGTTGCTCTTTTTCCTTGTTCACAATCACGGGTGGAGGTGTAGGAAGCTCGGGTTCCATATAACCTTTTCCACTACGAGTGGTGATTGCTTTCATCTCCCCTCTTGGATTGGCAACGGTATTACTCGGAAGAGTACCCGAAGAAGAGGGTTGATTACTTTGGATGAGCGAACCAATCATATCACGAAGGTGAACAGCTTGATTATTAAAAGAGTTTTGCATGTTTGCATTAATTTCATTGCTGTGTTTGGCCATATCATTCCTTAGCTCGGCTCGAATATCGTTCCCTTATTTTGCCATTTCTCCCTTCAAGTTGCGGACTTGACTCGAAGATTCGTCACCAACTCCCGATTAGTCTTCATGAATGTCTCGACTTCTGGACTCACTGCCATCGGTTGATTGAGAGGTGGAGCTTGGTAAGCTTGAGAATTTCCTTGAGTTGGGTAAGTGTTTCGTTGGGATTGATATTGATTGTTAGCACGAGGTTGGATTGGTTGTAGCTTTGTTGTTGGTTCTGGTTTGCAGGAGGGAAACCGGGAGGAGCAAGATAATTGTTGGAACGATAACTTAGCAAGCCACGGTCTCCTTGAGGGCGGTTTTGATAGCCTCCCGTGGGATAAGTGCCGTAAGCTGCGTTAACGTTTTCAGCATAATTGCCTTGGGTAGAAGGACAATCATTGTAAGAATGAGGGCCACCACATGTGTCACAAGAAATAGCAACGGCTTTAGCTTGTTGAAAGTGGTTTGTGGCCATGGCCATGAAATTCTTGTTCATTTCAGCGAGTTGTCGAGAAATTTCAGTCATTTCAGGATTGGAGGAAGTAGAAGAAACATTGACTCTCGAGTTAGATCTTGAGGATGCGGATGAATTACAATTCTTGTGGTGAGTAGTCATGTTTTCAATCAACTCTCGACACTCTTCCGGTCTCCTTTTCATAAAAGTACCACCGGCAGCGGCATTGATCGTGTCACGATCACGAAAAGTGAGACCATTGTAAAAGGTGTCAATGAGAGTGACGGGGAGCATGTTGTGATTAGGACAGCGGTCAATCAAATCATTGTATCGTTCCCAAGCATCGAAAAGCGATTCATCATTTTCTTGCATGAATCCACTAATTTGGTTATGAAGGTTAGTGACCATGGATGGGGGAAAGTAGCGCGATAAAAAGCGTTGAGTCATGTCGTTCCACGTATGAATAGAATTCTTAGGAAGACGGTCAAACCATTTTTCGGCATGGTGAGAAAGCGTGTGGGGAAAGAGTTGAAGGCGAAGGTCATCCATAGAAACACCTGAGCACTTCATGCTTTGGGTCATGGTAATGAATTTGTCGAGGTGTTTGTTGGCATCATCATCCGGAATTCCACGAAATGGGTTCGTTTGCACTTGTTGGATCATGTGATGCTTCAACGAAAACTCCTGGGCCGTGACGTGCATCGGCGCTATCGGGCCTCCGCGTCCGTTCATGGTTGTTTGGCACAATTCCTCCATGGTTTGTAAATCAGGTAGGTGGACATTGTTGTTGTTGTTGTTGTTGTTATTGAAATTGGGTAGAGGTGGGTGATTATTGTTGTTATTAACACCAGCCATATCTAAATCTTCAAGAGTCTCGGGCTTAGAATAGTTCGAAGATCTAGTACGCATACACCTGCAGAAGAAAAATATACACAAAGAATATCTATATAATCTTTTTGGTGCAAAACCTTTTGAAAAGAATTGCTTTTAATGATTTTTTAATGTTTTTGTATTTTTGAAGAGTTTTATATTTTTTTGGATTTTTTGAAATTTTTAAAGCAAGGAAAATAACGTTCAAAGAACGGATCCCAAAATTCAATGCGTCTCTCACTAAAAACCGTTTATCGTAACGAAAAGAGCCGGCAGCGGCGCCATTTAATACTTCGCTTTAGGCTAGGTATAAAAATTCGTTGTTCCGATCTTTTCGAATTGAAAACCGTTCTTAAGTGTGACTCAATCGTCTTTTGGTGAATCAAGAGAATGGTTTGGTTTGTTTGTCTAATTTAAAATGATAGCAAGTAATTAAAGTGTCGTTGAGTAAAATGGAAGTATAAAGATTAATACTAAAATGACGAGTTAGGAAATTAAAGCTAGAAAACTTAGAGGAAATAATAGAAAAATACTAACACACTTAATAAAACTAACACTTAGAAAATTTTCTAAAAAAATAAGAACTTAGTAGAGAAGTACTAAAAGAAAGTAAGATCGGACTACACCAAAACAAGCCAAAAGAAGCCCAGATCGGAATGTATTCCGATCTGGTGGTCGGAATATGGTGCGGGGACAAAGCGGAATATAGCAAAGAGGGTAAATCGGAATGTTACTAATGGTCCAAATCGGAATACCACAATCAAACTCAATCAGAATATGGAGAAAAGCCTCAATCGGAATATGGGACAAAAGAGTACAATAGGAATGACCAATCTTGACCAAATCGGAATAACAAGTAAGACCACCAATCGGAAAATCCAGAAACTCTCCAATCGGAATATCAAAATGGGCTACCGTCGGAATCTACAAACCCTTTTCCAATTGGGGTTCAATCGGAAAGGGTGGGAATTGGGCTGCTCGGAAAAACCATTCGGAAAGGGGATTGTACCCCTTCCTAAAATTGTGGAATTCGGTTAAGCTAGGTAATAAGCTAACTTTAACAAGCTAATACCCGAAACTTAACAATCCAAATACTTAACCGAATTAAATATGCACTTAACTCAACTTATTCGACTCGAAAGTAAGCAATTTTTAAGATCAAACAATAAAAACATCAACTTTTTAAGGAAGATTTTTATAAAGTAAATAAGCTAATCATAAAAATAAGCCAATAAGCACAAAAGTCTTAAAGCTTAATCAAATGAAAACTTATGAAATGATCAAAAGATTAACTTTTTAAGCACGAAATCAATTAGAACAACACGGATCATATGATAATCGCACTAAAATCAATCTAAAATCAAAGAAAAGTAGAATGAGAATAAGGATTAAAAGCTTAAAATAGAACTTTGATTAATGAAATAAGCAATACAAAGATGTTTAATCTTAAAATATTAAGAAAGAAAGAAGATGATATTTAGTGAGAGAAAGTTTAAGACTTTCTCTCTCTAAAACTAGAGAAAAATGAAAAAGTGAAAAACTAGCTAATTAACTAACTACCCTCCTAATGACTATTAGGAGGGTATTTATAGGGAAGGTGGAAGGAGTGTATGTGTTGCATCTTCTTTCTTGCTTTCTTCACGTTTTCTCGACTCGACTTTAATTCTTTGTCTTTGTCGTCTCGGGATTTGAACTTTTCTTTTTAATTTTCTTCTTCTATTAGACTTAAGTTCTTCGTCTTCGTTAAACTTCCGTCTTTAGACTTTTTCTTCGATAAATCTTCAGAATAGGACTTGGACTTCCGTTATTTTTGCACTCTTGATCTTTTGACTTCGTCTTTTCCCGTTTTCTTCGATAAAAGCCCGTGAAAACCCGTGTTTTCTTCCTTTTTCATATTTTGGTCCAAAAACATAATAAAAACACAAACCACGCATAATTCCGACTTTTACGACATAAATCACACGTTTTGGTCTTGTTATTATTGGAAATAAGTGGTAACAGGATTAGTGTTTTCACACTTATTAACTCTATACAACGTTATAAAACGTATTGTATGATGTTTTTAACGACAATGGTTCGTATAATGATTTTGAAGGCGAAAGCCTATATTATGATTTTTACGAGGATTTGTATAAAAATGACTTTGGCTATTTTATGGCCTATTACAAAGATTTGTACAAAATGATTTTCGGTAATAATTTTATACCGATATTATATTGATGGATTTTATTAAACTCTATGAATTCACTCGGCGTTATCGCTGACCTTTTCTTTTAACATGTCTTATCTCAGGTACTTGAAGGTAATTATCCGGAAGACAACAAGAATTCATGGCCCACACTTAAATAACAATTTCCATTCAAATGCTTTGTAAAACTTGTATGAAATACTATGACTTGAGACCTATGTAAATCTGATATTTCTGAATGGAAATGCTTTATTATTAAACAACGTGATTTTAAAGCGTTGTCTATGATGTGAGTAATGTGCTATCCCGTAACACCAACGAGTCTTCCGCTGTATTGAATTGTGTAAATTTGGGGGTGTTACACGTGGTTTGCGAGGAATTTTCACAAGAAGTTCTAGGTTTTGGTGATGATGAAAATAGTGGCAATCCCACTATTTTAGATCCCATTCTTGATAACTCGACAACAACCTTCACTCCATTTGAAGGTGGTGGTTTTACGTTGGAAGAATTCGATGTTCCACGTACTTGTAACGAAGACCTCGACAACGATGAGGACTTCTCGAATATCAAGGATTTTCTTAGCGATTTCCAATTTCCTCCACCCGAGGAGGTTATGAGTATCGAGACCAAATCTTCAATTGATGAACCACCTATCCTCGAGTTGAAAGATTTACCTCCTCATCTCGAATATGTCTATTTGGAGGAGGGAGACAAGTTGCTGGTTATTATTGCGAAGGAACTTTCGGATGATGAAAAAACCGCACTTGTCGATGTTCTAAAGGATCACAAAGGGGCAATTGCGTGGAAGTTATCCGACATTAATGGAATCGATCCCAAATTTTGTACCCACAAAATCTTAATGGAGGAGGATTACAAGCCCGCAATCCAATGTCAAAGGAGGGTGAACCCCAAAATTCACGACGTCATCAAAAAGGAAGTCCTAAAACTCCTTGACGCGGGAATGATTTACCCTATTTCTGATAGCCCTTGGGTGAGTCCTATTCATTATGTCCCTAAGAAGGGAGGAATGACCGTTGTGCCAAACGATGCCAACGAGTTAATTCCCACTAGACTCGTGACCGGATGGAGAGTGTGCATTGACTATCTTAAGTTGAATGAAGCCACTCGTAAAGACCATTTTCCCTTGCCCTTCATGGACCAAATGTTGGAGCATCTTGCGGGAAATGATTTCTATTGCTTTTTAGATGGTTTTTCCGGTTACTTCCAAATCCCCATCGATCCTCGTGATCAAGAAAAAACTACGTTTACGTGTCCATATGGAATGTTTGTCTATCGAAGAATGCCATTTGGACTTTGCAATGCACCGGGAAACTTTCAAAGGTGCATGATGGATATTTTTCATGACATGATCGAGAAGACGATGGAAGTCTTCATGGATGACTTTTCCGTGTTTGGTAATTTGTTCACTTCGTGTTTGTCGAATCTTATGCTAAGGTAGAAATCATCGCCAAATTACCTCATCCCAAAACCGTCAAGGGAGTTAGGAGTTTCCTAGGCCACGCGGGCTTTTATCGTCGATTCATCAAGGATTTTTCAAGGATCTCTCGACCTATTACACATCTCCTTGAAAAAGAGGCACGTTTTGTCTTTGACGAAGATTGTGTACGAGCCTTTGAAATCCTTAAGAGGAAACTTACCGAAGCTCCCATTCTTGTTGCTCCCAATTAGAACCTCCCCTTTGAGCTCATGTGTGATGCTAGTGACTACGCTATTGGGGCCGTATTGGGGCAACGTCATGAAAAGCACTTCTTGCCTATTCACTATGCTAGCAAGACGATGACCGAGGCTCAACTAAAATACACTAAAATGGAGAAGGAGTTCCTTGCCGTGGTGTATGCATTTGAGAAATTTCGACCTTATCTCGTCTTGACGAAGTGCATAGTGTATACGGATAATTCGGCTATCAAGTATCTTATGGCTAAACAAGATGCTAAGCCAAGATTACTTCGTTGGATTCTCCTCCTTAAAGAATTTGATCACAAAATCGTTGACAAAAAAGGAGCCGAGAATCTAGCGGCCGATCATCTTTCTCGTTTGGAAGATCCTCACCAAAGTGTTTACGAGCAAAAGGAAATCACCGAAACATTTCCGCTCGAGACACTTGGTGTAGTGAATTCTAAGCTTGATTCTTCCACACCATGGTTTGCGGACTTTGCAAATTACCATGCGGGTAACTTCATCATTAAGGGTATGACGACTTAAGAAAAAAGAAAATTCTTTCGTGACGTCAAGTTCTACTTTTGGAACGACCCTTACTTGTTTCGAACTTGTGCGGATCAAATTATTCGACGTTGTGTCTTTGGTACCGAAGCTTCTAACATCCTTAGAGCTTGTCACGAGGGACACACGGGTGGTCACCACGGTGCTAATCTCACGGCTAAGAAGGTCTTTGATGCCGGTTTCTTTTGGCCTACTATTTACCGAGATGCACATGAGCTAGTGAAGTCATGTGACTCATGCCAACGACAAGGAAAAGCCTCACAAAAAGATGAAATGCCATAAAATATCATCCAAGTGTGTCAGATCTTTGATGTTTGGGGCATTGACTTTATAGGGCGGTTCCCATCATCTCGTGGTAATAAGTACATCCTCGTCGCGGTTGACTACCTATCTAAGTGGGTGGAAGCTAAGGCTTTGCCACTAATGATGCTCGTGTGGTACTCAAGTTTTTGAAAGGCTTGTTTTCTCGGTTTGGAACCCCTCGTGCGATCATAAGCGATCGTGGAACCCATTTTTGTAACGACCAATTCGAAAGGGTCCTAAGGAAATATGGGGTTACACATCAGCTTTCTACGGCTTATCACCCACAAACGAGTGGGCAAGTCGAGGTTTCAAACCGAGCTTTGAAGAGGATCTTGGAGAGATCCGTAGGAGAAAACCGACAATCTTGGTCGGATAAGTTTGACGATGCTTTATGGGCTTTTAGGACCGCTCATAAGACGCCCATTGGGTGCACTCCCTATAAGCTTGTGTATGGGAAAAATTTTCATTTGCCAATTGAATTGGAACACAAGGCTTATTGGGCCCTAAAGCATTGTAATGATGATATGGAGACCGCGAGAAAACATCGGAAAATGCAATTAAATGAATTGGATGAATTAAGGGAATTGCTTATGAAAATTCATTGATTTATAAATAAAAGACTAAAAAGTTGCATGATTCTAAAATTAAAAACCGGGTTTTTAACATTGGGGATCAAGTTTTGCTTTTTAATTATCGTTTGAAAATCTTTTCCGGTAAATTAAAATCCCATTGGTCCGGTCCATTCATCGTGACTCAAGTTTTTCCATATGAGACCAATCGAGCTAGCTAAAAATGATGGCCCCAATTTCAAGGTGAATGGACATAGGTTGAAGAACTACTTTGGCGGGGAAGTTCCATCCTTGAACTACCTCGACCAAATCACCTTCCCCAATGATAATTAGTATTGAGGGGATCGAGTCGAGCTCATGACTCGGTAATCAAAAACGAGGTGCCTCGTGGGGGAGTCACATGCTTATCCTATGTACATATTATCGCTTTCTAATGTAGTAACGTATGGGGATTTGTGCCCTTCCAACCTCTATTCTGTGGTTGTTTGTGAATTGTAGATTTTAGATGATCATTATCTTCACGATTGGCGCCTCTCGTGTTTGTTTTATGGGAGCACTCAATCGTTTTCTTTGAAGACTTTCTCAATATCCATGATATATCCTTTGATATTATAACCTTAGGTTTATATCACACTTCATAAACGGCTTTAAATTTAATGGTTACACCTTTTCCATGCTAGATTAGGCATTCGACTACGTCTTTAGTATTGGGGGTGTTAGCACCCCTAGACTCGAAACATTGAGGACAATGTTTAACTTTAGTATGGGGGTGAATAAATACTTGCCTTGCTAAACCTTCACGCTTTCCAAACTTTATCTTTTTGTTTATCGTTTTGTTGCAAAATAAGGCTAAAAATGGCCAAATTTTAAAATATTTCTCATATATTATAAGTGTTTGAAGACACGAATGTAGATTTTCTGATGGCGAGAATAAGAGTAATTTTTTACTCGACCGTGCGTGTTGAGCACTTAGCTTTGATTCCTTAACTTCATATTAGGCTAAGTCTCTTAAATGAGGACGAGAAATGATAGGGTTAATTATAAGTTACTATGCTAAACGTAGAGTACTCGTATTCTTTCAAAAACTCATGTGTTCTCGTTGTTTGCTTATTCTCCCTTCGCTTGTAAATATTTTTTGCTTAATAAATATTGACTTAGCGGTTTAGTCTTGATTGTTGGGTTCTAGTCTTTTCTAGTAGCTTCCGTGTAATTAAATTGGGAAGACATTAAGGTATCGCCAGCGTCACGGTTTTGAAGTATTGGCAACCCGAATAATCAAAAGCTTCACCCAATAATAAGATTTAAAGTGCTCACCTAAATCAAGCAAACAATTTCAAGCTCACAAGGCCGAAAAATCTATGCAAAATTGAAAGTGAATCAAGCCTTAATCTTTGAAGCTTTAAAGATCCAAAATTCGCCTTAGCGTGAGGATATACGTCTTTGGCTAATAAAACCACCGATGAGGTGTATAATAAAAGGCAAGGCAAGACCGAAGTAATAATAAAGTTTCATGGCGAAGTTGAATAAAAGATGGAGGTAAACCAAAGATAATAAGGCGCTTCCGTTAGGGGGCGTATAAAAGTCTTGGTAATAAGTCTCATGTTCAAAACCGTTATAAAACCGTGTCTATCGATCCTTCTTGTTGACTTAATTTTTTGACATCGTTGTCTATTAGGAGGGGTTATTGATTTGATGGTCTTGGTTACACCGTTAGGACTCTATTTTTAGACCTAAATCTCTATTATCGCATAAGTAAAATAATGTATCCTCGTGAAACATTCAAGACATAATAAAATATAAGAGATACAACTTAGGAAAATGGGAGGATAAGTACGTGATTAGGGCATATGAGCAGTGTTAGCATTACTAACTTATAATTAAAATGATCTCGTTGCACGCTTAGCATGGAATTGGGGTGAAAATCAAGGACGATGAAATTATTTCTAACGAAGCATTCACGTGTTCTTATTCTATGAACCTAAACGTCCCATTTTGCGATGAAAATCATACATTATGTCTAAAACGCAAGTAGTAGTAATAGTAGTAGTGTAGCAAGTTTACGTTTCAATAAAAGTGAATAAAAATAAATTTTGGAGGTGCTATGATACTTTATTCTAGCATTGCGTGAGGGCACGATAATGGTTTAGTATGTGGGAGTGATGAGACTGCTTTTATACATAGTGTCATCGTCCAAAAAGGGCTTAAAATGCATTAAATATCATGAAAATACCCCAATATATGCTTGTGTTTGTTGCTTGTGTATTTTAGGTACGGATATTGAGAAAATGACAAAAGATCACAAGAATCATGCAAAAACAAACACGGGAAACGAAGCCGCACATTGAACCAAGCCCTAATGAAGAATTATCCAAAGAAAACCCTTGAAGATTTATGAAGAAGGGTCCTCCAATATGGAAGAATTGACACTTTATACCCTTGTATCTTCATAATTACAAGATTGGTCCCTAAAGTTTGTCAAAATTGCAAAAAGGGCCCTCCACTTTGAAGAACTGGCAATGTTAGTCCCTCAACAAAATTAAAATGTCAATATTTATCCTCCTCAAAGTCAAACATACCAAGAAGGACTCCAAGTTACAAGAATTACAAATTTGGTCCTTTGTATCAAAATTACCAAAAGGACCCTTGACTTTGAAGAAATGGCAAAAATGGTCCCTCATTAATCATGACTTGGCAATTTCAGTCCTCTAAAAGGTCAATCATACAAGTCAAGACCATGATCAATCAAGAAAGTGCCAAATCAGTCCTTCAAGAATCAAGAATTGGCAAGAAATACCCTTGAAATCATTTTACAAAACTTTTTGGGGCAAAAGTGTGAAAAGTAAAACTTCATTTACAAAGGAAAACGGATTGTGTTATGTTTATTTACAAAGTGAAAGAAAGAAGGGAGTTAAGGGACCAAAAGGGGTAGACAACAATACTTACCTAGACCTACCAGCACTTGACACGTGCCCCACTAACACCCCACAACCAATCAGCTTCACCCATTCCTCTACCTCACCCATCCACTCACCAGGTTTAATATTAATTAAACCTTGGCGCCATTAACACATATTTAAAATTAATCCACCCCTAATCCGGATTAAACTCTTAACTATTCACCTCAAGAACATAATTAGGGGTTTATTAATTACTTGTAATTAGCCTCTAATTCTTTCCAGATTTATGATTAATGATCCTTTAAATATATCCCAACCTTATAATCACTTGCCACATCACCCAAGAGTGCACATGGGACATGCCCTGCTACACGTTTGGGGAAGAAGACAAGATTGGGACAGCAATCCAACAACCCACATTCCAGCTTAATTTCTAAGCTTATTTGAGGCCATTGATCACATTTTCACATGCCAGCTACACCAAGACGCCAAGAAAGAGTCACATGATCTTCAAAGAGTTCAAACTTCACAAGGGCAAAACTGGAACTTCACCAAGCATTAGGGTTTCGTTTTTAGCTTTCATAGTTTACATATATGCCTATATAAAGGCCTTAGGGTATCACTTTGAGCCCTGCTCTTGAATTTTCCTTGGTTCACAAATCTGTAAATCTCATATTCATATTAATGAAATGTGTTTGAATTTGGTGAAGAAAACTCAAGTGCCACTCTTAATATCTGTTTATTGTTGTTAATGTTTACTAGTTCTTGAATTTTAAACCTGTTTTCAAAAGGAGTGTGCAAAAGTTTGCACATTTTCCACTTTTTCTTGATATTTTGCTAAGTCTAGTTCAAACCTTCGAATTCTTGGGCTATAAGGCTGATCATAACATCCTGATATTGAGTTATCAAGGTCTGGTGAAGCTTATAACTTAGGGATAATCAAGTGTGGGTAACTAAGGTTGCATTAATCAAGAATTTTCCGTTTTTCTGATTTTCATATTGTGTTTCTAACTTTGTTGATTCTTAGCAGGCTTTGTTGTGAAAGCTTGTACTTGTTCTTGCTAGTACATAAGCTCAACATTTGTGGGTGTGGATGTACATCCATGAGGTTTACATCCTTAATCTCAAAATCTGAATTAATTTGGATTTTTGGTGATATTTGAGTGCTACTTGTGTTCTTGCTGATTTTATGGTCTAATCTTGCTTAAATCTGCTTAATATATCTGTTATTGTGCTAATTTGGGCTTGGGTGGTCTTGGATTACACTTTTGATTTGAAAATTTTGGATTTGAAAAGTTAAAAGGGTGTTTGGGATTACCTGTTTGAGATCATAACTTGATATTGTGTGGTTGGAAGTTTGTGTATTTTCTTTGTATCTGTTTAATACTTGGTTGAGTGCATATTGCTGCAAGTTTTTGGGTTTGAAACCTTAAATCAAACATTGTGCTATATATTATTGATTTTAACTGTTTTTTACCTAAGATTTTGGTAAAATCTAAAATTTATGCATGCTTAGGGTTAAAAGTTGTTAAAACATCATTAATATAACATATGTGATAGATCTGAGTGATTGAATCTGGCTTGTTGGTCAAGTGCATCAGCAAAAGTAAAATCTTCTTGTGTTAGTGCTCATCAGTAACCTTCATCTGCTTGAATCTTGATTTAGGCTTTGAGCCATTGCATGAAAACTGTTTAAACTTGTTCATTTAAGTTTATAATACCTTGTGTATGCTTTTGGTGCAATTTGGTTGGCTAAATATTGCTAAAACAGCTTATAAGTTCATAATTGCTTATGTGTTCATGTCTGGTGCATATCTGGTGATGTTTTGATTAAATAGTACTAATTGGCTGTTAGTGATTGTGATTTCTTGATTGTGATTGACTCCTTATGATCCACTGATCATTTGGGTGCCTTTGTGAAACTTGAATCTCCAAAAAAGTCACTAAAGACAAAAAGTCAAACAAGTCAAGCAGTGGAAAAAGTTCCCACTGCTCAACACCCAAAACTAGCCCCTGCTAGTGCAATTTTTCAGTTAGCTTATCAATAAGCCATTTTGGCTTATCCAGACCTGCAACAACTTATTTTTTGTGACAGATCTTCCTTATTTGACCCATTTGATTGAACTGGAGCTTATTAGACTTTGACTTTGACTTTTTGCTAGAAAACCAACTCATTTGACTTTTACATAAGTGCTTATTTGCTTATTTCAGCTTATTTAGTGAACTTATTTGAAAACTTTTTGTTGATTAAGCTTAGTTAAGTTATTTAAAAGCTTTAGAAACTTGAATCAGCTCTTGGGATAACCTAGAACTCAAAAACGACTATTTTGTCGTTTTGTGTAGATTGCTTTTTTCATTTTCAGGCTTATTCCTTTGGCTTATTTCAAATTTATTTTTACAGAAGTCTTAAGCAACTCAAAAGAAGCTTGTGTGTCTAACTTTAGCTTATGGCATCAGCTTATAGCTTAATGGGCCAAAAAGCCCATTAAGAATAAGCTGTTTGATATAAGTCAGCTTATTTCACATTTTCAGATTTTGGGCCTTTGAAAAGTTGTGTCTAAAATCAAATTTTGAGTCAGATAGGAGCTTTTAGGCTTAATTGGACAACATTTTTCTTATTGGGCCTTAAATAGCCCATTAAGGGGTCTGTTTGGACTTTTGGCCCATTTGAAGGCCCATTAGGGGTATTTTGTAATTTCAACTTCATTTTTTGTTTATTTAGGTTAAATTAAGCTAGTTTGCAAGTTTTAAAATTTTTTATAAATTTTTTATTTTTAATATTATTTTATTATTATTTTTTATTAAAAATTAAAATTTAGATTTTTCAAGTTTTTATATTTTTCTTAGGTTAAACACATTAAAATAGGAATTTTACAACTTTTAGAATATTTTTATTGTTCTTAGATTAATTGTTATAATTATTTCAAGTTTTAATAGTTTTTAATTGTTTTTAAATAGTTTTAATTAATTTTAAAATTTTCAAAAATAGTTTTAAATTAAGTGAGGTCATTTTAGAGGTTTACAAAGTAATAAAACTCATTTTGGGCTTTTTGTTAATTAAATTGATTTTTAGGGCTTTAATTAGCATTAAAAAATCATTATTTAATTAAATAAAAGGTTTGGGTGATTTTTGATTCTTTGTAAACTCTCAATACATTATTTAGGATTTATTGCAATGTTTTTGGAATTTTTAGAGTAAAATTTTAAATTTTGTACTTTTTACGGTTTTACGTGTACGACCTTTTCGTCTTAGTTTAAATCGTCATCGTAACCGTCATTCTCTTCTTATCCCATTTCTATTTTCTTTCTCATAATCATATAATCACATAATTATTCATCTCTTAACACACACACCAAGCCTCCTTGAGAACGATCCCCGCTTTGGGTCATAACTTGTGATTTTCCTAAGTCACTTGTTAATACTTGTCCTGTTTACGCTCTTTTTCCTAAAAGACGTATTTTTACAACCATCAAAGGGCTACTAATCTAAGAGGGATGCAATATTACCAATTAAAAGACCTATTTTCCAAGAAAAAATAGTTTTGACCAAAAATAAACTTTAGTACAACTTGACCTTCTAATTTGAGGAGACAATGGATCGATCCAAGTTTTAAAGTACAATATACTTCAAAGATCTTAAGTGACCATCGCTTTGATACCAATTGTAGAAACTAGAAGGGGGGGTTGAATAGTTTCTCTTCTATTAGTCACCTAATTAAAATTACTTTCAATTAGGTTTGTATCAAAACTATCTTTTACTTGAAGCTAAGTTGCATAATGATTAGGTTCAGTTCAAATGCATTAGTAATGGTATTAGGTAAGTATAATGATAATGAAATAAGTAAAGAGTAAGGAAAGAGACAACCTAGTGACAAGACACCAAGATTTATAGTGGTTCGACAACGAGGCTCTATCCTCGTTTCTACTCCACTCCTGGAGTACACCTACTCAAGATTTCCACTATATCCACAAACTCCCTTCTTGGCGGAGAAAGCCTTACATCGTCGCTTACATTATTTTCCGACACTAAGCTAAATGTTGAGACCTAATCATTAGCTAGTACTAATCTACACAACGTTGCCTACTTCATAATTTAACGACACAAGGCTAGATGTCAAGTTCTAATCTTAAGATAGAACCAATCTTTACGACGTTGCCTACTTCACCATTTTACGACACAAGGCTAGATGTCGAGTTCTAATCCAAAGCTAGAACCAATCTTGACGACTCTTCACTTGAAGCTTAGTGAGAACTTCACACAACACAACTACTAATCACTTTCAAGTTTAGTAAAAACTCACAAGACACAACCACATCACTTTATAGTTTTGTGAGAACTACTACATAATCTATTACAACTCAACTAAACATATCCAAGTACACACATGTAACTTGGATCTACACAACGCAAATCTAAGCAAACACATATGCAATGGATGTACACAACAAATCCAAGTATTCACAAATAGCTTGGATGATCACAACTTGTCCAAGTATTTCATAAATACAAATGGATCAACAAAAATAAAAAGGCTAACATGATGAACATGACTAATTCATGGATTCATCTTTATCACAACACGAGTGAGTGAGTGATCTTCTCACTGGACAAGGTAAAGGAGGGGATCAAAAGGATAATCATATGTAAACATACTTAACACATTAAGTGATCATTTACTAATGATTATGCTATAGAAAAGAGAAAGGGGGCTGAGAAAAACGTCCAAGAGGGTTATTGGAAAATGAGATTTGATCCACTATTTATAGAAGACAATGTGTAATGGCTAGCTAGGCGCGGATCCTTATCTAGCCCGGCGGTTCCATATCACTAAGGAACCGCCTAGCTACTTAAGGTACCGCCCAGTAGAGTCCGCTCCCTTTTTTGTATTTTAGTGGGGTGGGAATATCTAAGGTTTTTTAAACCTTCAAAGGATATTCTTATGGCATATGGAATATGCCATTTTCGAATTTACATTTTCCATTTTAATAAAACATTTTCTTAAAAAGAAAGTTTATTAAAAAATCTTTTGTCATATTAACAAAAGTGAGTTTTAAGGATAATCACTTTGATAATCACTAAGTATGATTAAGAAAAGTTAGTGATATGATTATTACCTTAATGATAGTGTTAGTTAAATAATTCGTTTTGTGTTTTACATTAAATGTGTTGTATAGTTTGTTGTGATCAAAACTAAGAAAGATTAGTTAACACTAATAAAGTTTTTAGGCATCACTTGCATTAACAATTCTGTTCATCAAATCCATGAACACTGCTGGAGCATTAGTAAGGCCAAATGGCATGACTAGAAATTCGTAGTGGCCATAGCGGGTACGAAAAGCAGTCTTGGCGATGTCCTGCTCTTTAACCCGTAGCTGATGATAGTCTGATCTTAGATCAGTCTTGGAGAAATGTTTGGCCTCTCGGAGTTGGTCAAACAGATCGTCTATGTGTGGTAGTGGATATCTATACCTGATGGTAATCTTGTTGAGCTCGCGATAGTCTATGCAAAGTCGCATACTCCCGATGCGCCCCATGGAGATGCGCTCGGTCGAATGAAGCCTCGTTCCTGAAGTTCTTGCAATTGATCCTTCAGCTCCTTCAACTCTATGGGAGTCATGCGATAAGGAGCCTTGGAAATCGGCTCAGCTCCTGGGATGAGCTCGATATTAAATTCTACTTCACGTGCAGGTGGTATGCCTGGAAGTTCTTCTGGGAATACATCTGGAAATTCTAACACTATCGGCAGATCCTGAATTGATGGGGATTCAGCATCCATGTCATGATTTGTAGGGTTGATATGATTTGTACAGACCTTCCGAGTACGAACCCGTTGTAAATGTACTCTGGCGCATTAACATCACCGAAGATAACTCGATATGAATGGTAGTCTATCTTAGCATGATGCTTGGATAGCCAATCCATGCCCAAAATCATGTCAAAATCATTCATGTCCAGCGTAAGTGCGTCAACAGGACGAATCTTGTCATCAAAATATAGGGGAAGGCTCTTGTACACATGGGTTATGCGTACAGAGTCTCGTAAAGGCGTCGAAATATTCAGTATATTCTCCAGTGGCATGGGGAGTATCCTAACATTTTTAGCATAAGCAGTAGAGATGACCGAGTGAGTAGCACCCGTGTCAAAAAGAACACATGCAGCTTGAACATACATATACAAGATTCCAGTGGTGGTACCTGTAGACTTGCTGGCCTTATCGCGAGATGTCGTGTAAACGTGTCCACTAGTAGGAGGCGGCTTGGTATCAGCATGTCCTGATGTGCCCTCCATCTCGCCCTTGCGGCAGTCCTTCATGCGATGGCCATGAAGACCACACTTGAAGCATGCGTCGCTGGCACGACGACATGGCCCTGGGTGCCTACGGTTGTAGGTAGTGCAAAGAGAATGAGTATATCCTCCAACAGGTGTTCTGACTGGCTGAGAGCCTGATAAGAACAATATACATGAGACATGATAATAGGTAAAAAGGACAATGCGGATAGTTCGTAAGATGGAATACCAGTGATAGCTGGACGGTTAGGCTGTGAACCTCTCTGGTTCTGGTCCCTCCCGTTACCATGATTCCTGGTAGAAGATTCTCTAATGTGTCAAAATTAAGAATTATAGCATGTATTCATAAGAAAAATGAGTAAGTATAAGGGCCTGCTGTTGTTTGAGTGTCCAGCGTTGTTACGTTAATTATCATTACCGCCACGCCTATCCATAGCAGAACGGTCATGAGTCTGACCGTTTCCCTCGGGCTGAGTAGGATGTTGCTGAGTGGCTGGCTGAGACCGGTCCCCAGTCTTCTTCCTGGAAGATACAGTTTAAAAGAGGTGTAAATATGCTGAAAGAATACAGTTTGGTCACCGCTGAATACGAATGTTTACCTCTTCTCGGGTCTCTCTGCTTCCCCGAACTCTTCTCTTTCTTGCACATCTCCAGCTTACGTGCCGCATCGGCCACTTGTGCCACCGTGTTGAACGTAGCACACACCAATTTGCTTGCGACCGATGTACGAAGAACCCACCGGAAGTGGTGTGCTTGCTCTTCGGGAGTACCTGCTGCTGCACCAAGAAAACCAGCCAAGCGAAGAAAGCTCTGCATGAACTCGTTTCTATTCTCCCCAGCTCTTTGTCGGATTCCATGGTACTCTCTCTTCAGCTTGTCTTGCTCAGCCTTGGGAAAGAACTGTCCCATCACCAAATCCCTGAACTAAGCCCAAGTCAAACTAGTCACCCAAGCATCACCTCCCTCAGACTGCTTCAGTGTCGTCCACCATGATAGCACATCACCTTCGAACCGATAGCAGGCCAAACTCGACTTAAAGACGGGGTCACAGCCCATGGCATCGAATATCTTCTCAATGTGAGCCAACCAGCTTTCAGCTTCACAAGGGCTATCTGTTCTCTCGAAAGCTCGAGGGCGTAGCTTATTGAATCTCTCCAGCCATGTGACTAATGTTGCTGGAGGAGGAGGAGGAGGTACTGGGTGTTGTTGCTGATTGTTGGCAGCCTGCACTTCAGCCCTGATTTAATTCCTCAACTGAGGAAGCATAGCTTGCATTGTAGCTTGGATTGCTGCATTGAGTTGTTCTTGCTCGCGTGTGAGAACCATATGACAATATAACATAAAATACATGATTAAACTGATCAAAACATAAAATATATACATGAAAAAAATTTATACTAATAAATCATGAGAAAAATTTTATGCAAGATAATTAGTACATGAATGCATGATACAGTTTCATGAAAACTTTTATATACGCGAGAGTGAACGCCTATGGTCAGTTCACTCAAAACAAAAGACATGGCGAGGGGACGCCAATGGGTCGGTCCCAAAGTTAAAAGTTTCAATAAAACACATGCGACTAAATAGGGCCAGTCATGTACCAACCATTACTTATTCATAAACCTGCGACAATGACATATATATGTATGCACGAAAATGATGAATGCATGAAAACCGACTGTCAGTTCTAGGAAGACCATAGTGACTACCTACTTTTCACAGGTCGTGTTTTGAGATCCTACAGGTCGAAGCCTTGGCTCTGGTACCATAATTGTAACACCCCATTTTGATAAATGGAATGTCACGCGTGATTATGGCGTGTCATCAAATCATACAAGGATAAATGTATAAAACATCACATGACCATAAAGGAAATACCGGAAACAAACATCGGTATCCCAAAAGTAGAACTCATCACACACAAACATAAGTATTGTAAATGAAAAGGACTAAACAATGTCCATAGAAATGAGTATCAAAAGTATGAAGAAATGCATAAAATAATGAAGGCTAGGAAGCTTCCAATCCATATGCACGTACGATTAAAGTCTATGACCGTCCTTGAGTACCTGCCGTTTTGGGAACATGAAAGGAAAAATGGCTGAGCATAACGCTCAGTGCACGGATATACAAGTAAAGCATGAATAATATAAGCATATAAGCAATAAGCATCGGAAAAGACTAAGTCCTGGATAACCTAGTATATCTTAGTAAAACTGGTTTTATAGTTTGAAAAGCCATATGTTTATTTCATAAAAAATGTTTAACATGTTTACCATTTAGCCAATATAGGTCATGAAATATCAACGTGCATGAATACTTGGAGGGGTGACCTCGTCATGTAAATTAGAGGGGCTGCCTCTAATTTAATATAAGTTTTTGGGTAGGAGGGATCAGCTCCTTGTGAAGGATGCAAGGCACACACCACATTCACCTGAATAATCTGCTGAAAACATGTAACCTAGGATGCACCCATACGCCCCACATGATAATAATAATAATATGGCCAAAAGCTGAAGGGACGCCACGAGCTATCACTCCGCCGTGGTGAAGTCATAACACTAGTGCCTCCATTGTTATGGTTATGGTACCTCCATAACTAGGTGAAACTGGTCATGCATGTATATGGCTTTAGGTATCTAATTAAACATAATCAATCAAAACATATAAAACATATACTGGGGAAAACAGTTGGCTGCATACGGGGAATCCTAATAAGTAAGAATGTACATACTGAAAAGGACGGAGAATCCGTACCTTGTGTCAAGTGAACGAAGAAGACGAACGGAAGAGAGTCCTACTTCGATATCACTAATGCTACATAAATAATATACGTGTATAAGTATCTTATCACTGACTACATAACTGGTTTTATATCATGTCTTCGCTTGTTTTATATGTTCATGTCTTGTTTTACTTATTTTAGCTTTATATTGCGTTTATCATGTATTCTGTCTATTCTGATTAAGTATTACTTGTATTTCTTGTATTATTATACTTGTTGTGTAATAATAAGTAACTTTCTAAAAATAGTAGGTTTCCTAAAATAGAAAGTTTCCAAAAATAGAAAGTCTCCAAAAAGAGAAAGTTTCCAAAGATATATTGTTTCCAAAAATAGAAAGTTTCAAAAAATAGAAAGTTTCCATAAATAGATTAGCTGCCTTAATTAAATATGTTTCTAAAAATAGAAAGTTTCCATAAATAGATTAGCTGCCTTAATTAAATAAGTTTCTAACAATAGAAAGTTTCCATAATTAGAATAAGCTGGATTATTAAGCTAATAATATATAAGCTTAAGTTTTACTAGTTAATATTATATGTCATGTGATATATAGTGTAGTTTATTAATTATTACATGTAAATTAAATAAACTATAGGTTATAAGATTTAATTAAATATAACATGATTTAATTAAATAAAAGGTAATAATACTTAGGTTAAAACATGTATTAATATTTATTATTAATATAACCTAAGTCATGAAAATTAATTAATTATAAGTCATGTTTTAATAATTAATTAATTTCTTAGTCTAAATTAACTAATAAAATACTTAGGATACAATCATGTGTTATTATTAATAATAATATAACCTAAGTCATGTCCAAATGAAATTAATTACATAGCATGTTAAATTAATTTAATTAATATTGTAATTATTTAACTTGTAAAAAAATAAATAATTAATCTTAAAAAATAACCCGTGAACTAAATCCGTGTTTTAAAACTAAACATGTCATGAACCGGACCGGTTTAACCCTAGAACCGGCCTACAACCCTTAACCATGGCAAACCATCACCGGCCTAAACCGGTGGTGCGTGTGGTGTTCCAACCGAGACCCCTTAAAGAACCAAGGATAACCCCGACATGCATCGGGGTCCCTTGGTCCTCTCGGCTGAACCACAAAACCAAACCAAGACCTTGTGGTCTCGGTTGGTGGTGATCAAACAACCACCGAGATCCTTGCTTTCGGTTTACACCCTAGCCGAACCAAACACCCCCTTAAACCATGTATTTTTAATACCCACTTGATTAGATCTACATGTTTATTAACTTGTTTTAATAACCCCATGTTTTCATGTTTTTAGATCTAATTAATAATTAAAAATAAAAGGTTTAAGAAGATTACCTATACGTGAATAAAAAAGAAAACTAATGACGAACGACCTTGCACTAAATTGGATTATTGAAGATCAACAAACACCTCCTTGTGGTGGTGTTATGGGCGGCGGCTACAAGGAAGAAGGAGGAGGAGAAGGGTTTTGATTTTTTTTAATCTTTCTTTAATATGAAAAATCCCTTTCTTCTTTTATTCCTTTTTAGTTAAATTTAAAAGTGGACTGGGCCCCTCTTTTGTTCTATGTCGTGCCTAATTGGGACCCACATGGGGAAGAGAATGGAGTCCACCACGTTTTTCTTGAGAGTGATTTTATAAGTTTGCTAGATGTATTGTGGGTTTCAACAGATCTAAGTTTCTGTGGTATGAAGGATGATGTTTGATTTGGTGAATATGGTGAATCGGTGATGATGAAAAGATGTGGGAGACGTGATTCTTTATGAGTAGTGAGAAGGTGATGGAATATAGATGAGGAGTGGAACGGTGGGTTTTTTTTATATTGTTTTTTTGTGTGACGGTGTAGATGAAGTGAATAGGTGATGTTGTGTGTGGGTTTTTTTTTTTGATATAGAATAGATGAGGGATTGGGATGTGATTTGTTAGATGGTGATGGGATTTATGTGTGGATCTGGGAGTTATAAGGTGAGGAGATACATAGATGAAGGTGACGGTAGGAGTATGAGAGAGAAGGAATCCGTTGAATGTTTTTTTTTGTTTAAGGATTCAGGTGGGGTAGGTGATAGTTATGATTGACGGTGGTGGGTTTTGGATAAGATTTTTGGTTGGTTATTATTCTATCTGGGGTCATCAGCAGTGTTCATCTCCCCCTCAAAAACTGCTACTGCTGTGCAGATTTTTGACCATACACTGCTGATTTTGACCATGTAAAATGTTATTAGCAGCCGTAATCTGAACGGATCTGGATAGAGAAAATCCAACCCGCTCTGATACCACTTGTTGGTCCAAGAATCTTGTGCAAACATCGAATCAATAAGAAACTATGAAGAACATTTGCACAATTAAACCAATTGACTAACTAATAACACAAGCTTGTACTTTTCATCGTATGTATATCTTATTAATAATGAATCAACAAATATACATGACTTACCCGGTTGTTTGCGGAACAACAACCGGGCGATGAATGACAAACTAAACTCCCATGTTCATAGCTAGCTAAGCTTATGCAACAATGGGAGTATGATTCCCTAAACCACTAAAGTATTACATGTTTGTTTCTGTGGGTGGGAATCATTGACTATTCTATTACAAGAACCACATATATATAGTGGGAGTGTGAAGCTTCCTTGAGAAGCTTTACTAAAGTACAAGTAACCACCTTGTACTTTGTTGTCTTCATCTTTTGCACCTTTGACAAAGTAAGCCTTCCTCTTGAACCTTTGTCTTCATTGCTAATAAGACATGTGCCCACTAATACATAAGACACTTCTTCAGGTCTTCTTAACATCTTCAGGTCTTGTAATCAGTAATAGTCTTGAGGAGTTAGTAAGCTATTATGTCATCACTTACTAACTCCATCATCCTTGATTCTTTGCACACTTACTGAGATCCGCCTCAGCTAATGACGAGTCTATCTCGTAGAATCTAAAGAACTCTAAAGAATGACACACTGAACTTATAACATACGTAAGTTCAGTGACTAACACTACTTAGGATACTTTACATCCAAATCCTGTGCAAGGGACAAATCAGGCACTGAATTGACCCAACAATATTATATAAATGCAGATTGTCATGGCTGACCCTAATATTCCTGTAGAGAACCATGCTATTCCTTAACCTAACGTAGATGATAACCCTTACTTAGACTTATTGGATTATAATGTAGAGGAGGATATGGATAATGAAGAGGAGGAACAATTTGAGGATCCTGAGCCCGAGATAGGACTAGGAGATTAGATTACCCCTCAGATTGATGTTGTAGAGAATGATAATGATAATGTTGGTATTGAGGAAGATGATGAGATTGTGATAGATAATGTAGGTAATGAGGATGACGACGAGGATATCGAGGAGGAAGTAGGTATAGATGATGAGGTTGACGATGATGAGGCTGAGCTTATTTTCCCTTATGATGTAGAGGATGGTGAGCTTTTATTACTTCCAGTTGATTGGTCCCTATTCTGAGTTCGATTTACTTAGAGATGGATTGTCTGAATCGTCTGAATCTGAGTATGAATCAGAGGATGATGAGGATGATGATGCACCTGATGGTACTGATGGGATTGCTACCCGTAGGCATGTGATTGGAGAGTTGTCGAGGGTTCGAGAGGCTACTCATATAGATGGACTTCCACCTTGGGCCTTGAGACGTGATTTAGATGCTTCCGTCTTCAAGGTAGTATGACAGATATTGGTTTTGGTGTTGTTCAGACTCATGTTGCTTTATTGGAGTCGAAAACTAAGATTGGTGAGAAAGAGCGAGAGTTACTTGATTTGGGTTTGACTGATGTGGAGCGTGGTTTAAATGAGGCGTTTAGGAGATTGTCTATGCTGGAAAGTGGTGAGTATACACAGATGAAGAAAAGGGTGAATACAATGGAGATTAAGTTGAGTGTGGCTCGTGCGATGCGTGAGAAGGCAGAAAAAGATTTCAATATATCTGTTGGTTGGAACAGAAGGTTTTATACTGAGATGGTCGAGAAAGGAGTGATTCCTAAGCGCCCAGCTGAAGATGTGTCTTTTGATCGTCCAAGGAAGATACCGAAGACGATGGATGATGGACCTTCTAGCAATTCTCAGTAGACCAGTCTATCTTTAGTAGTATCTTTTGTATATTTTGTAAACTTTAACTAAACCGACATATTGGTTAGTAGATCTGGCACGAATTTTGGGCTTGTATAGTGCTAGGAATTTTGATGTGGAATGTTCACTAATACGATGTGGTTTTTCATAATCTAATGAAATATGTATCTTTTTTCTTGAATTCCGTATCGTGCCTTATTTGTATCTTGCTTCCTTTATTATGAATTCAATCCATCTTATATGAATCCCTCATTTGGGTGAATACTTAATATACTTTGAAATTGTGCAATTATAGAATCATGCCGCCTAAGAGAGCTGTGACTGAGGAAGATGTACGTAGGATCATTGCGGAACAAATTTCCGCATCTATGACTAAATTTATGGCAAATGCTAAAAATGGAGCTGGAAGTAGTGGAGCTGGCGGTAGTGGAGATGGCGGTAGTGGAGCTGGCGGTAGTGGAGCTGGCGGTAGTGGAGCTGGCGGTAGTGGAATTAGTGGTACTAATGTGAATGTGAATGCTAATAATGTGAATGCTAATGCTGGAGGAAATGTAGGAGGACTTGGACCTAATGCGCCAGAAGTCGGTGGTTGTACTTATGTAACGTTCATGAAGTGTGAACCACTCCCTTTTAATGGAACTGAAGGTGCTGTAGGATTAAGTTAGTGGATTGAAAAGATTGAGTCGGTGTTTCGGATTAGTAAGTGTAAGGAGGAGGATAAGTTGACTTTTTCTATGGCTATTCTTAGAGGTCGTGCGTTGACTTGGTGGAATGGGAGAATTGCTTTTATGGGCATTGATGTTGCTAATACTACTCCTTGGGCTGAATTTAAAAAGTGGATGACACTGGAGCTTTATCCCCGTAGTGTGATTATACGGTTGGAACAAGAGTTGACTCATCAAATAATGAAAGGTGTGGACATTGATAGCTACACAAATCGATTCCATGAGTTGGCCTTGTTGTGTCCTCGATTGGTGGAACCCGATGAGATCATAATTGAACAATACATTTAAGGGTTGACCTAGAATATCCAATGGGAAGTGACATCATCAAAACCATTGACCATTGATGATGTGGTTCAAATGGCTTACCAACTCATTAGTCAAATAATTCAGGACAAGGAGGATGAAGCACATGCTGGAGAGAAAAGAAAGGGTGAAGGCGATCGTGGAGGTCGAGGTGACAATAGGCCGAATTTTAATCGTCGTCAAAATCAAAGAAGGGGGAATGCAAATGCTCTTACCAACAACACCCCGCGAAATGATGAAAAGTGTCCTAAGTGTGGTAATAAGAGGCATGCTGGCGACTGCTAGAAGTGCCAAAATTGTGGAAAGCTGGGACACAAAGTGGAAAAGTGTAAGAGGGGAGTCATTTGCTTCAACTGTAATGAAGAAGGTCATAAGAAATCGGATTGCCCCAAGTTGAAAAGGATTGGACCTGGAAGACACCCCAGGGTGGTGCTTATCAACTTGGAATGGTTAAGGTTAAGAAAGAGGATCCGAATGTTGTTACTGGTACATTTATACTCAACAATCATTATGTTGTTGCTTTATTTGATTCGGGTGCTGATAGGAGCTTTGTATCTTAGTGCCCTTATTGACATTGAACCTATTGAGATAAATATCAGTTACGAAGTAGAATTGGTTGATGGTAAATTAGTAAAAACTAATAAGCTGTTAAAAGGATGCTCTCTAAATCTCTTGAAACATTCCTTTCTGATTGATTTGATGTTGATAGAACTAGGTAGTTTTGATATTATTATTGGTATGGATTGGTTATCCTTGAATAATGATACAATTTTATGTGGAGAAAAGAAGGTTAAGATTCCTCTTAGGAATAGAACGTTAGTAATTGATGGTAATCGAGGTGAATCTCGTTTGAAAATCGTTTCATGTATTAAAGTCCAAAAGTACATCAGGAACGGTTGCGAGCTATTCTTAGCTCAAGTGACCGGGAATGAGTCTAAGGAGAAACGATTAGAAGATGTACCTATTATCTGTGATTTTCCAGAGGTAATTTCCCAATGATTTACCGGGACTTTCGCCGATAAGGCAAGTCAAGTTTTGAATCGATCTAATTCCTGGTGCTACGCCGGTGGCACGTGTGTCTTACCGATTAGCACCTTCTGAATTAAAGGAATTATCCGAACAACTCAAGGAGTTGTCTGATAAAGGTTTTATTCGACCGAGCTTGTCACCTTGGGGAGCTCCAGTCTTGTTCGTTAAGAAGAAGGATGGATCATTCCGTATGTGCATCAATTACTGTGAGCTGAATAAGTTGACAATCCAAAATCGATATCCTTTACCAAGGATTGATGATTTATTTGATCAACTACAAGTCTCTAGTGTGTATTCTAAGATATATTTGCGGTCTGGATATCACCAACTTCACGCCCGTGAAGAAGATATTCCTATAACTGCATTTAGAACTCGTTATGGACACTATGAATTTCAAGTGATGCCATTTGGGTTAACTAACGAAATTGGTCAATCTTTTCAAAACGGAATTGGTCAAATTCAGAACATGTTATTTTCTCTTCTTGAGGGACCATTTCAAAAGTTTTGACCTTTTCTTTATGCAACGCAAGCTCAGCAGTTAGGGTGGAATTCGTATCTACGGATTGTCTGAGGGCCATATGCATTTGATCAATAATATGTTTAGGCACCATGACCAAATCATGTTGGGCATAAGATTCCATACCCGTCGTAGCATTTGGTTGAGGTTCACTCAAATGTGTAGGATTGGGTACCACATCATTTGAGTTACTAGTTCCCGAATGCTGTTCAAGGTTGTCATTGTCATGCCCAAATTGATGTTGGTTATCATCAATATTTTTAGATGTGGTTGGTACCTCACTGATGACATCAGAACCGTAGTGAGAGAGATTAGCAACGAGAGCAGCTTGGGCAGAGTGAATGTCATCACAATCCGAATCATATACATCAAGATCGTCCGCTTGATAAGCTGCATTAGAAGTGGAAACAACTGCAATGCCTTCAGTATCTGCTGCCCCTGGGTCTGCAAGAAATGCTAACTCCTCTGAATCCAAAATCTTCCCCTTAGACTGAGCATCAACCAAATACATCTTCTCACGAAACCATGCATCATCCCTCCTCCTTTTCGGCTGAGTGCATTCCCTAGCCATATGACCTTGTCCTCGGCAATTGTAGCAAGTCACAACCTTTTTAGGACCACTAGGACTTCCATTTCCATTAGCTTGAGAATTCACAGCTTGATTGTTCCCAGTCCTTGTAGGAGGTCCATGTGAGTTTTGCCTTCCCTGAATAGGTTGCACCGTCACTTGACCATCTTAAACAGTGGCTTGTTGTCGAGGATTTGAAGAGGTGCGGAGCTGATTGTTTGTTGGTGGAAATCCTCTAGTTGCAACAAGTTTTGACAAGTAGGCGGTGAGATGGTTTAGAACATCAGCTGGCGTATCATTTGGAGTAAAGACCGGTGCTTGGATTGGTGGAAGTTCATTAGAGTAGAAAGCTTGTGCTGGTTGTGCTTCAATTGGAAAATATCCTTGCTGAGGAGTATAGCCCAATGGAGAAGTGTTGGCTTGTGATGGTGATGTTTGATATGGTGGTTGCTGTTGAAAAGCTTGTTGATGAACACTTTGTTGATATTCTTGCTGTGGCATCATTGGTGGTTGATAAGATGGTTGCTGTGGTTGCTGATAGATGTGTGGTGGTGGCTGCTGCAAGTATGATGGTTGTTGATAAGTATAAGCCATGTTTTGTTGAGAAGCATACATTGCAAGTGGATCATGAACTTGAGGTGTAGACAACCGAGCCTCGATCACATGGCATTCGTGTTGTTGAAGAAAAGCTTGAAGTTGATCCACATTGGTGTTATGCAAGTCCATAGCCAATTTAACATCCGTCACGTATTTTTTCCATTCTGGAGGAAGAGTGTTCAAATACTTGGTGTTCAATTGAAAGGTAGGAATTGCCATGCCATAGATATTTAGCTCATTCAACAATAGGGTAAATCTCAGATAGTAGTCATTGAGAGTCTCCCTTGGCACATAGGCAAACTTATCAAAAGTATCATAAAGCTTACACTCTCGTTCTTGTTTAGTTAACGAGGTGCCTTGCATTAGAACACGAATTCTATCCCATAACTCTTTGGCAACTTTATGTTTGCTGACGAGTTTGTAGACATCTGGAGGAAGGGCTTGGAGAATGATGTTTGTAGCATACTTATCACATTTATCTTGAATCTTCATATCTCCAGTCAACTCACCCGTTGTGCGAGGACGAGTGGTCGTACCTTCCGTCACAGTACCATAATCTAATGGTCCATTAAGCACCGATGCCCAAATAAGATGTCCATTCTCCTTGTTCAACATATAAAGTTCCATTCGGGAAGCCCATTCCTCATACATAGTCTTCACCAACATTGGTGGACGATTATCCGTACCTGAGAGGATGGACTTATCCGTAAGAGATGTATACTCCATTTCAATAAGTTAAGATTTACAAAGTTGATCGAACAATGAAATAAGGTTAAGTATTTTTGTGTTGAAGTCGAGAAACAATGTTAAAATTCCTTAAAATATGTTCTCGATAAACCAAAAATTCCAAGACAAAATTACACACGATCGAAATTTTTTATGGAATAATTTTTGGTTTGTCGGAATGTCTAGATCGGAATGCCAGATCGGAATGTCGGATCGTAATACCAGATCGGAATACCAGATCGTAATGTAACACTGTCGGAATGATGATGGTATCGGAATGCCTAGATCGCAATGCAGAGCGGTCGAAATGTTCAGATCGCAAAGCCCTATCGGAATGTTCAGATCGCAAAGCCCTATCGGAATGTTCAGATCGCAAAGCCTATCGGAATGTTCAGATCGCAAAGTGGTTGACAAAATTTAAGCAGAGAAACGACTTAACAAACTTCCTTAAACCCGTCGGAATCCCAGATCGCAAAGCACGATCGGAATGTCCAGATCGGAATAAGTAATAAAACCCACGATCGCAAAGTAGAACCAAACCCTTTCCGATGGTAAGGTTATTGCGATGGAAGCCCAAGTACAATTTGTACTTTCCGATGGATGTTTCTGCTTAAATTTCGGAATGAAGAACACCAACTTTTTTTGCACTTTTGATCCAAGAAAACTGATGTTTTAATGAAAAACAAGATACCAAGAACACTTTTAAGCACAACTCCCTATGTTACACTACCTTAAACTTCGATCCAACACCAAAAAAAAAAAATTTTGAAGATTCGGCTAAAGACAAACCAACAAACTACGAAATGTTTAGAACACAAAAACAAACCTATATTTCATCCCAAGCTCTTGATACCATTTGTTGATTTGTAAATCTATACTTATGTTTTTAGAGAGAGAAAGAGATAGAGAAATGGTGGATTTCACACTTTAGAGAGAGAAACTAAGAAAGAACTATGTGTAAAATAATGAAAACCACACCCTCTCCATCAAAGGAGAGGGTTTATATACCCAAGCCTTGTAATGGGCTTGGGCTTACACTTTTAGGCCGACCTACACATGTTGTAGGCTAGGCTTGGACTTGTTTGATATGTAAAGAAGATTAACTAAACTACGAGCTATTACATGGACTATTAATGGAGTGACCGATCCTTCTTAATACGTAAAACGTATTTCCAACAAACGCACCTGCGATCTTCATGGATCTAATGAATCGAGTGTGCAAACCCTATTTGGACAAATTTGTGATCGTGTTGATTGACGATATTCTAATCTATTCTAAGAATAAATAGGAACATTGAGAACACTTAAAGATTATCTTGAATTTGTTAAATGATGAAAAGTTGTATGCTATGTTTTCAAAATATTATTTTTGGTTGGACTCCGTGCAATTTCTTGGTCATGTGATTAACAAAGATGGAATTCATGTTGATCCTGCAAAGGTTCAAGCCATTAAGAATTGGTCTACACCGGCAACGCCAATAGAGGTGCGAGAATTCTTAGGATTGGCTGGCTATTATAGACGATTCATTAAAGAATTTCCTTTAGTAGCTAAACCCCTGACCAAGCTAACTCAGAAAAATAAATCTTTCGTTTGGAAAAGTGAAGAAGATCGATCATTTCAGATATTGAATAAAAAATTATGTGGTGCACCAATTCTATCATTACCCGACGGAAGTGGAGATTTTTTTAGTATTTTGTGATGCATCTCTTAGAGGTTATGGAGCTGTCTTGATGAAGCGAGAAAAGGTGATAGCTTATGCTTCTAGGCAATTAAGGAAAAATGAGGAGAATTATACTACTCATGATCTTGAGTTAGGAGCTGTAGTCTTTGCTCTTAGGTTGTGAAGACATAATCTGTACGGCACCAAGTGAACGGTATTCACCGATCATAAAAGCCTACAGTATATTCTCGATCAAGAGGAATTAAATATGAGGCAACGGAGATGGATAGAACTGTTAAGTGATTATGATTGTGATATAAAATATCACCCGAGAAAAGCAAATCTTGTTGCCGATGCATTAAGTAGAAAAGATAGAGAACCTATCAGGGTACGTTCTCTAGTCTTGACTGTTCACAATAATTTGCCTGAGAAAATTAGAAATGCGAAAATAGAAGCCTGTAAGAAAGAAAATTTTGTTAATTGAAGGGTTTCGAGGAGAAGGAGATCCTTTAGAGGTTAGAGCTGATGCTGTGAAATGCTTAAGAGGTCGTATGTGGATAACTAAGTTTGGAGGATTAAGAGATTTAATCATGTTGTAATCCCATAAATCTAAATTTTCCATTCATCCTGGTTCTGATAAAATGTATCATGATTTGAGTAAGTTATACTGGTGGCCGAATATGAAAGCTGATATTGCTATGTATGTTCTTTAATGTTTGACTTGTGCAAGAGTCAAAGCTGAACATCAAAAGCCATCAGGACTACTTCAACAACCAGAAATTCATGAATAGAAGTAGGAGCGAATCACGATGGACTTTATCACTAAGCTTCCTAGTACATCTTCTGGAAATAACTCGATTTGGGTCATTGTCGACAGACTGACCAAATCAGCTCACTTCATTCCTGTTAAAGAGCAGTTCTCATTGGAGAAGCTGACTTGTATTTATCTTAAGAATGTTGTATGTAAGCATGGAGTATCTGTATCGATTATTTCTGATCGAGATCCTAGATTCGCATCGAATTTTTCGAAATCCCTCCAAAGATCCTTGGGAACGAATCTCGACATGAGCACTGCTTATCACCCCCAAACTGATGGGCAGAGTGAAAGGACGATACAAACACTAGAAGATATGTTGAGAGCTTGTGTGATAGACTTTGGTAAGAATTGGGATAGACATTTGCCTTTAGCGTGAAGTTGGGGAAGTTGGGCTCACAGGACCGGAATTGATCCAGAATTGATCCGGGAGATCACCGTTTGATGCTTTATATGGTAGGAAGTGTAGATCTCCTGTATGTTAGAGTAAAGTTGGGGATACCCAGCTCACAGGACCGGAATTGATCCGGGAGACTACGGAGATGATAGTTCAGATTAAGAAACGGCTGTTGACAGCCCGAAGTAGACAGAAAAGTTACGCGGATGTGCGGCGGAAACCGATGGAGTTTGAAGTGGGTGACCGTGTGATGTTAAAAGTGTCGCCATGGAAAGGCGTCATAAGATTTTGAAAGAGAGGGAAATTGAATCCCCGCTATATTGGACCATTTAAGATTTTATCTAGAGTAGGTCTGGTGGCTTATAAATTAGATTTACCCCAAGAACTTCATGGTGTTCAGAACACATTCCATGTATCTAATCTGAAGAAATGTTTAGCAGTGTGTGATGAGAAAATCTCGTTGGATAAGGTAATAATTGATTAGAAGATGCATTTTATCGAAGAACCCGTAGAGATTATGGATCGTGAGGTAAAGAAACTTAAACAAAGTCGGATACCTATCGTTAAGATTCGGTGGAATTCAAAGCATGGACCAGAATTTACATGGAAACGAGAGGATGAAATGTGGAAGAAATACCTACACCTCTTTGACTTCAATAAGAAACGGGCATCAAAATGAAATGGATCACGAGGACGTTGATCCCTTTTAGGAGGAAATGCTGTGACAATCTGACATTTTCATGTACTAAATTATTTCTCGTATATTATTTTGAAACTTATTTTTGTGTTGGTTTATGACCTCACAATTTACGGGTTGAAATTAGGGATTACGTGCATAATTTAACGTCCTTTACGACTAAACCGGAAACCCTAGTTTTACGTATTTACGTTTTTGAACTCCGTTTTTATGAGACAATTTTTATTAGATTTCTTTCGTGCCGTTGATTCATAATTTATAAAAACGTTTTTCGTAAAACGACCCGAGGGCACGCAAATCGAGGAAACTAGAATCGAGGAGTACCGGTAAATTAGTAGGGATAAAACAAGTTTACACTTGTCTCACCCCCACTATGGGCGGCCAAGACTTAGCCAACACACCAAGTGTGGTGTCAAGTTTACATACACACTAAGGACACATGTCCTTAGTGCATTCCAAAACAACAAAACCACAAAACTAGCTAACTAAACCATTTACACACATGCAAACCAAGAAACAACTCAAATCTCTCTCTCTCTAGCTCATCCTTGCCGTCCCATACTCATCCACAAACACCAACATTGATCAAAATTTCTACCATAAATCTTATGTATAACTTGCATAAGATGATAACCCATTGAAGTCATGGTGATTTGAGGTGATCCTAACAACTAAAAAGATGTTTTCAAAGGAGTCTAGGGCTGATTTTCTCAAGGTGTATCATATAGTTGGTGTTCTTGAAGGTGTTCTTGATATTTCATAAGATTGGTTATTAAAACCTAAGTCTTGTTCTTAACCTATCACTATATTGGTTGGTAACAAGATCATTTCTTCTATCATCTTGTTATTTTGTAAATTTAATCATGTATTTTCTTTATAAATGTATATGTATATGATGATAAATGATGATCAAAGTATTATGTGGGGATTTTGTGTTAATAGATTTTGTTAAAAAGACTAAAATCAACAAGTAAAGATGTTAAAATCTTGGTTAGATTCATAGGCTGTATAAAACAGTGTATCAACATGATCACTTGGTAAAATGGCATGGATTATTAGATATACAGATAGATAAATGATTTTTACATATGTGAAGAGTTGGCCACTCAATGGAATCATTAAAATGAGCAAGATATGATCAAAATACTATTGAGGTACAAATCAGTATAGTCTGTTTTGGACGAATTATTTAAAATACATAGATGATGATTGAGCATTAGCTATAAAAGATTTAATTGCATCACAAATTATTTAGTTTATGCTGTTTAAATTTGAGCTTCTATCTCCTTGTATAACTCAAGATATGGCAAAAATGGTGCAATGGACTTTGATAATCAGATTTGTAAATAAAACTATATAATATAATAACAGCACTCAAGTAATATTATTATAAAATAAATATATAATGTGACAATCCGTAAATTTATGATTGATATTTTATTCTCAATATTTAATTGAAAATATTATTTTAATATTATTTTATGAACTCACTTATTTTTTTGGTAAGTAATTTGGATTTACGTCTTGAAGTAGCATCGACTACGTCTAAACCGGAGGATTCAACGTTACGTTCTTACGTTTACATACACCGTCTTTGGTGACAGTCCGACATTTCAGAAAATAAATTTATCCGTGAATATTATTTTGGAGTTTTAAATTTGTGTTGGTTCATAAACTCACAAATTTACGAGAAGAAATTAGGACTTACGATTTTATTTTAACGTCCTTTACGACTAAACCGGAAACCATAGGATTACGTATTTACGTTTTCGAACTCCGTTTTTGATGAGACAATTTTTATTAGATTCGTTTTGTGTCGTTGATTCATAATTTATAAAAACGTTTTTCGTAAAACGACCCGAGGGCACGCAAATCGAGAAAACTAGAATCAAGGAATACCCGTAAATTAGTGGGATGGGACAAACTAATTTATCCCACCCCACTACACATGGGGCGGCCAAAACTCACCAACACATCTTATGATGTGTCAAAACCTTAACAAACTAACAACACATGTCTTGCTAAGCTTACCTTGTAAGCTAACACACATCAAAAACCACTAGCTAATTACCACTTCCTCATTTCTAACATGCAAAAACAACCATTTTCTCTCTTCTACTCCATGTTTGCCGTCCACTTCTCCACCATGAAACACCCTCATTTGATCAAAATTAACCACAAAATCTCATGTTATTCATACACATGTTGAAGTCCTTTTGAAGCTCTATTGATTGGTGCAAGTTATAACATCCAAGGAGGAGTTTCCATGGAGTCTTGGGGCTGATTTTTCACAAGGTATTCATTAAGAATGGTGGTCTTGAAGATGGTAATGGTTATTCACAAGTTTCTCCATCAAAATCTATGTCCAAATCACAACCTACATCAACTTGGTGATATAAAGATTGTCCTCCTCATCCTCTTGTTATTTTTGATTATGTAATCTTGTATTTCTTTTACTTATGTATATGTATATGATGATGAATGATGATTAAAAATATTGTGTGGGGATTTGGTGTTGATAAACATACTTAAAAAGATGAAAGACTATAAGAAACAAGGTTAAAATCTTGCTTAATTTAGATGGCTGTATAAAACAGTAAAGAATCATATGGTAAACTGGTAAAATGACTTGAATAAATTGATATACAGTAAGCTATGGGTCTTGTACACATGTGAGAGTTGGCCATGAAATGGAATCATTGTAATGAGTGAGATATGATCAAAACAAGTTTAGAGCACATATCATGTAGTTTATGTGATAAAAATTTGAGCTTCTATCTCCATATAGAACTCTAGATATGGCAGTTTTGGTGAATATGAAAATAAAAATCAGATTTTGAGAATTAATGTTTATTATTATTATATAAGCACTCAAAATTATATTGTATAAAATGTAAAATAAAAACCCACTAACTTATGGATTTTATTTATATAAATATATAAAAGGTTAAATAAGTGTATAAATTATAAAAATGGTAGTGGAATAATACTTATAAGTAATAAAAACTATAAACTTGATTTTTACGATTTTTCGGCTATTACCGTAAAATTAACGTTTTTCGCCTATTAAAACTTAGACGATCAAACCCGTCCAATGTAAAGTTTTTAAAAGTCATATACTAATATATAAGTAACTAATACAAGTAAAAACCGATAAAACCCGAACTATAGGACATACGGACATTAACGAGCTAACTAGGCATATTGGACTAATAATTAGACTAAATAAGATAAACACTTATAAAAAGAACTTATTGGGCTTAACCCATTTGGGCCCAACATGGAAAGTATAGATACTGATAATATAAGTATAAAATGGATTAAAACAAGCTAAGAACTTATAATAAGCTTATTGGACTTAAAACGTGTAAATAGGTAAAACTATTAAACTAGTATAAAAGTTATCGACATATAACACCAAAATGAGTAAATGAGAATATGTAAACCCACTTGATCATCATATATATAAAATCATCATATGTATGCATAATTATTATTTTTATAAAGTCATTGGACAAGAGTCTAAGACGAGTATTATTTGTCTAGGTTTCCGTGATTCAAGCACGTACCGTACGTCCGAGTTGTCGATAACCCGCTTTCCCACATCAACGTGAGTTCATAGCCTCGCACTCTTTTAAATGTTTTTATGAAATGTTTTACAAACCCGCGAGGGAGATAACATGTTAGTTTTTACAAAATAGGACACCATTTGTCCAGATTGTTTGTTTATTTGATTTGGACCCGAATGATTGTATGACCCGATTGTATGACCCGATAAATGATTAAAGGACCCGAAAGATGAAATTAAATGGATTATTAAAGTTAGGTTATGTCACTAAAAGTCCCATTAGCATGAATTGTGAACTACCGGGATTTGGTAGACGCTTATGTATTTAATAGTACTATTTGGGGACGATCACCCCAGTTCGCGCCTTGACGGTTGATCCCCGTCGTGCCACATGGATTGGTAAGCGAATTTATGTATGAGAAGATGTCCATAGCGTGACCTTTGTGACGACACGCTAATTTAGATGGGTAAATTGAGTATCGGGTTAGCTACCCGTTGTTTGTTTTAGTAAGGTAACAATGTCATGCGGCTTATAATAATCCAACTAACGAAATACTACTAGACGCACCGAATTACGATGTATTGCCTGACTAGCAATACGGGGTCATACTATTGATATTATGTTCGTGTTTTGGTTTTTCATAACCATATTCATATAACTGTTTTTATTTAACTTTATACAACGTCATAAGACGTATTGTATAATGTTTTTACGACATTGGCTTGTATAATGATTTTTAAGGCAAATGCCTATATTATGATTTTCGATAAGGATTTGTATAAAATGACTTTGGCTATTTTATGGCCTATTAAAATGATTTGTACAAAATGATTTTCGGTAATAATTTTATACCGATATTATATTGATGGTTTATTAAACTCTATGAATTCACTCGGCGTTATCGCTGACCTTTTCTTTTAACATGTTTTATCTCAGGTACTTGAAGGTAATTCTCGGGAAGACAACAAGAATTCATGGCCCGCACTTAAACTATATGTTCCATTCAAATACCTTGTAAAACTTTGTATGAAATAATATGACTTAGGACCTATGTAAATTTGATATTTATGAATGGAAATGCTTTATTATTAAACGACGCGATTTTTAAGCGTTGTCTATGATGTGAGTGATGTGCTATCCCCTAATACCAACGAGTCTTCCACTGAATTGAGTTGTATAAATTTGGGGGTGTTACAGTTTGGCATCAGAGCTCTCGTTATAGAGAACGAAAGATTTTTAAAACTAAGGTTTTGAATAAAACATTTCAAAATCTTTTAATTATAAACATTTTTCTAAAAATGTCTAAAATTCTTTTGACTATAACGGTGCCGAAGAATTCCCGAGTTACCGACAAGGCCAGACTGAGAAATGTTATTTAATATATATATAACTTGGATTATATATATATATATGATGTAATTTTATTACATGATTGTTTGATGATTATTTTGATATTTATACGAGGTATTTATACGACGTAGATTGTCACAAGGAACCCTAAATCCCCTAGTAAATTAATCGAAGCTATTCTTATAGGAATTCTAGCTATTCTTGATCTAAACCAAGTTGTGGATATTTATGATCCCAACAAATGGTTGATATTCGTAGAAATATAGATATTAGTTGATTGTGATATTGAAGAAGAATTTGTGAGATTAACACTGATATCGATGTCATGACGATCTTTTCTTATAGAGTGGAGTTTGACAAAACGTTACCACCTAGAAAGATGTCATCTGATTCGTTGTCATCCATTTCTTAAATCGAAATCGAAAGGGTGAATGTTGCACTTGAGGCTGTCATTGGAACCATTACCCAAAAGCCTCATGCCACTAGTACCTTTCCGAGAAGTCTAATTGAATGTATGAGTCATCTCATACTAGTGACTCATTTGATAATTATTGATAAAGGAGTTATAGGATTGGCAATTAAGTGTTATTCATATTGAGCTTTTATTGCCCTTTTAAGGCCTAAGAATAAAGATTGAAAGTATTGGAGAATGAAGTAGGATATCGAATTGAGTATAAAATTGGTTGAAACTTGAATAAAGTAAAATTTAACCCATATGGAATATGAAATTGTTAAGAGGAAGTCGTTAATTCCTGTGATTGAATTATAAGGTTTTAAATGATCTTTAATTCGTGTTAAGGGTTGTTCCTAAGCCATTGTCCACTAACAAGGATGCCCAGTGTCCAATAAATAAATCGAAAAAATCTTCTTCTGAATTGAGACCGATGGATGTTTCGGGACATGTGGAACACCTAATGACTCTAGTAGGTTAGTATTCATTGTGGTATCTTTTAAAAATCCCTAACTTAACTGAGATATCAGTTGGTAGGACGAGTTCTGAGAATTGTATGACATAGTGACACGTAATGTGTTACGGTACAATTTTGACTTGTTTGTGATTAATGAAAAGACTACCTTTGATTGCTAAATTCTACATGTATCAATGTTATCTATCCTTTATTGCTTCATCCTAATGTTCGCATTAGTGATGCAACCATTGAACAAGTACTCATCTCGATTTGAGTTACGTTGTGAATTATTCTTTTGAGTGCCATCGAGATCATGAACCTCATGATTACTTGGCTAAATCTCATTTCCTATCATATTGTAGTTAGTTCTTGGTGACACTCCTCATCACTCTTTTGCAGATCACTTATTGTTTTTATAAGTTAAAACAGTATCCCTTCAGAAAATTTGGTTTTCATCACCATATGGATTATTTAAAGTGAGACTTATAAATAATCGTTATCGAAATGAGTTTGTTTATAAAACACTTTGGAAAACTTAATTGTTTTCATAATAAAGAACATCTCTGTAAATTAATTTTAAATTAAGCCTGAGTATATGTATTTTAAACATGATGACAAAGTTTTGACGAACTGAGTATTGCATCGTTAATCTTGAAATTGTATATAGTTGCACGCATACATACAATTTGGAATGGACCATGCAAGACTGATTAGTAGTCACCATAAAACTAATGAATAAACACTACATTTTCTTTGAAGATTGTGAAAGATTAAATTTTATGAGATCTGCAAGAATTGAAAAATAGGGACATAGTGTTAGGGACACCTACACATGTGCCTGTAGCATCTATTCTTCTTAGTCGAATTTACTCATCTGTGGAAATTGTCTTTGTGACAATCCGTCAATTTACGATTGATATTTTATTATCAAATATTATTTGAAAATATTATTTTAATGATACAATATGAACTCACTTATTTTTGGGAAGAAATTTGGATTTACGTCTTGAAGTAGCATCGACTACGTCTAAACCGGAGGATTCAACGTTACGTGCTTACGTTTACATACACCGTCTTTGGTGACAGTCCGACAATTCAGAAAATAAATTTATCCGTAAATATTATTTTGGAGTTTTAAATTTGTGTTGGTTCATAAACTCACAAATTTACGAGAAGAGATTAGGACTTACGATTTTATTTTAAACGTCTTTTACGACTAAACCGGAAACCTTAGGATTACGTATTTACGTTTTCGAACTCCGTTTTTGGATGAAACAACTTTTATTGGATTCGTTTTGTGACGTTGATTCATAATTTATAAAAACGTTTTTCGTAAAACGACCCGAGGGCACGCAAATCGAGGAAACTAGAATCGAGGAATACCCGTAAACTAGTGAGATGAGACAAAATACATTGTCCCACCCCACTAGCTTACATGGGACGGCTACAACACCACACCTCAACACTTTGGTGTCAAGTTTTAAGCTAGCTAAGTTACACATGTAACAAGCTTACATCCTAAGCTAACCAACACACAAAACCATCAAACCTTCACACATTTTCTCATTCCACTCATGCAAAAACCACTCAACTCTCTCTCACTCCTCCATTCTTGCCGTCCCATCCTCACCCTAAAACACCACTTTGATCAAAAATTCACCATGGAATCTTATGTTATTTACACATAAGATGAAGCTCTTTTAAAACCCTATTGATTGGTGGTACTTATAACATCCTAGGAGGAGTATTCATGGTGTCTTGGGGCTGATTTTCCACAAGGAGTTCATGGAGCATGATGGTCTTGAAGATGGTCATGGTTGTCTACAAGTTTCTCCATCAAAAACCATGCCAAACTCATAACCTACATCAAGTTGGTGGTATAAAGATTGTCCTCCTCAACTTCTTGTTATTTTGATTATGTAAACATGTATTTTATTTCCTATTGTATATATTTATGATGATTATATGATGATAAAAATGTTATGTGGGGATTTGTTGTTGATAATCATGGATAAAAAGGTGAAAAACTATAAGAAACAAATCTAAAATCTTGTCTAAATATGTTGGCTGTGTAAAACAGTAAATAAACAAGTCATGGACTGATAATATGATGAAGTATGATCCATTTACAGTAATCTATGGGTATTGTACACATGTGAGAGTTGGCCATGCAATGGAATCAAAATAATGAGTGAGATATGATCAAAACAAGTTTAGGGTATAAATCTGAAGTTACTGTTTTGGACGATTTTTAGAATATATTTAGAAGATGATTCAACAGTAGCTATAGAAGAGTTAATTGTAGCACATATCATGTAGTTTATGTGATAAAAATTTGAGCTTCTATCTCCATATAGAACTCAAGATATGGCAGTTTTGGTGAAGATGAAGTTAAAAATCAGATTTTTGGAAATTAAAGAATAATACTATTATATAAGCACTCACATTTTAATATATAAAATGTAAAATAAAAACCCACTAACTTATAAAACTTATTTATATAAATGTATAAAAGGTTAATCAAATGGATAAATTATATAAATGGTGGTGAAATAATGTTTATAAGTAATAAAAACTATAAATATGATTTTTACGACTTTTTCGGCTATTGCCGTAAAATTAACGTTTTTGTTAAATAAAACTTAGATGGTCGGACCCGTCTAATGAAAACTTTATAAAACTTATATACTGATATATAGACATGTATAACAAGTAAAAACCGATAAAACCCGAACTTTAGGGCATACGGACATTAACGAGCTAAGTAAACATATTGGACTAATACTTGGACTAATAAATGGACTAAATAAGATAAACACCCATAAAAAGAACTTATTGGGCTTAACCCATTTGGGCCCAACTTGAAAGTGTATGTACTGATAATATAAGTACAAAAAGGATTAATACAAGTTAAGAAATTATAATAGGCTTATTGGACCTAAGACACGTAAATAAGTACAACGAGAAAACTAATATAAAAGTTATCGACATATAACACTAAAAGGAGTAAACGAGAATATGTAAACCCACTTGATCATCATATGTATATAATCATCATATGTATACATAATTGATATTTTTATAAAGTCATTGGACAAACGTCTAAGACCGATTATTATTTATATAGGTTTCCGTGATTGAAGCGCGTACCGTACATCCGAATCGCCGATAACCGCCTTCCCATATCAACGTGAGTTCATAGCCTCGCACTCTTTTAAATGTTTTATAAATGCTTTATAAACCCGCGAGGGAGATAACATGTTAATTTTTATAAAAGTTTGGACACCATTTGTCCCGATTGTTTGTTTATTGATTTTGGACCCGAATGATTGAATGACCCGATTGTATGACCCGATAAATGATTAATGGACCCGATAGATGAAATTAAATGGATTATTAAAGTTAGGTTATGTCACTAAAAGTCCCATTAGCATGAATTGTGAACTACCGGGAGTTGGTAGACGCTTATGCATTTAATAGTACTATTTGGGGACGATCACCCCAGTTCGCGCCTTGACGGTTGATCCCCGTCGTGCCACATTGATTGGTAAGCGAATTTATGTATGAGAAGATTTCCAATAGCGTGACCTTTGTGACGACACGCTACTTTAGATGGGCAAAATTGGTATCGGGTTAGCTACCCGTTTTGGTTTAGTAAGGTAACAATGTCATGCGGCTTATAATAATCCAAGTTAACAAAATAATAATAGACGCTCCGAATTACGATGTATTGCCTGACTAGCAATACAGGGTCATACTATTGATATTATGATTGTATTTTGGTTTTCATAACCATATTCATATAACGGTATTTATTTGATTTTATACAACGTCATAAGACGTATTGTATGATGTTTTTACGACATTGGCTCGTATAATAATTTTCAAGGCAAATGCCTATATTATGATTTTCGATAAGGATTTGTATAAAATGATTTTGGCTATTTTACGGCCTATTACAATGATTTGTACGTATTGATTTTTGGTACTAATTTTATACCAAAGTTATACTGATGGAATTTATTAAACTCTATGAATTCACTCGGCGTTATCGCTGACCTTTTCTTTTAACATGTTTTATCTCAGGTACTTGAAGGTAATTCTCGGGAAGACGACAAGAATTCATGGCCCGCACTTAAACAATATTTTTCCATTCAAACACTTTGTAAAACTTTTGTATGAAATGTAATGACTGGGGACCGATGTAACTTTGTTCTTTATGAATGGAAATGATTTATTATTAAACGACGCGATTTTTATGCGTTGTCTATGATGTGAGTAATGTGCTATCCCGTAACACCAACTAGTCTTTCCGCTGTACTAAGTTGTATAAATTTGGGGGTGTTACAGTTTGGTATCAGAGCTCTCGTTATAGAGAACGAAAGATTTTTAAAACTAAGGTTTTGAATAAAACTTTTCAAAATCTTTTAACTATAAACATTTTTCTAAAAATGTCTAAAAATCTTTTGACTATAACGGTGCCGAAGAATTCCCGAGTTACCGACAAGGCCAAGACTGAGAAGTGTTATTTTAATATATATATATATAACTTGGATTATATATATATATGATGTAATTTTATTACATGATTGTTTGATGGTTATTTTGATTTTTATACGAGGTATTTATACGACGTAGATTGTTACAAGTAACCCTAAATCCCCTAGTAAATTAATCGAAGCTATTCTCGTAGGAATTCTAGCTATCCTAGATCTAAACCAAGTTGTGGATATTTATGATCCCAACAAATGGTTGATATTCGTAGAAATGTAGATATTAGTTGATTGTGATATTAAAAAAAGAATTGGCGAGATTAAATCTGATATCGATGTCATGACGATCTTTCCTTATCGAGTGGAGTTTGGCAAAACGTTATCACCTGGAAAGATGTCATCTGATTCGTTGTCATCCAATTCTTAAATTGAAATCGAAAGGGTGAATGTTGCACTTGAGGCTGTTATTGGAACCATTACCCAAAAGCCTCATGCCACTAATACCTTTCAGAGAAGTCTAAGTTGAATGATCAAGTCATTTCATATTAATGACTCATTTGATAAGTGTGGTTGTAAGAGATATAGGATTGGAAATTAAGTGTTGATTCATATTGAGATTGTATTGCCTTTACAAGGCTGAAGTATAAGATTGAAAGTATTGGAGATTGAGGTAGGATATCGAATTGAGTATAAAATTGGTTGAAATTTGAATAAAGTAAAATTTAACTCGTATGGGATATAAGATTGTTAAGAGGAAATCGTTAAGTTATGTGATTGAATTATAAGGTTTTAAACGATTGTTAATTTGTGTTAAAGGTTGTTCCTAGGCCATTGTCCACTAACGAGGATGCCCAGTGTCCGATAAATAAATTGAAGAAATCTTCTTCTGAATTGAGACCAATGGATCTTCTGGGACATGTGGAACACCTAATGACTCTTGTAGATTAGTATTCATTGTGGTATCTTTTAAAAATCCCTAACTTAACTGAGATATCAGTTGGTAGGATGAGTTTTGAGAATTGTATGACATAGTGACACGTAATGTGTTACGGTACAATTTTGACTTGTTTATGATTAATGAAAAAGACTACCTTTGATTACTAAATTCTACATGTATCGATGTTATCTATCTTTCCTTGCTTCATCCTAATGTTCGCATTAGTGATGCAACCATTGAACAAGTACTCATCTTGATTTGAGTTACGTTGTGAATTATTCTTTTTGAGCGCCATCGAGATCATGAACCTCATGATTATTTGGCTAAGCTCATTTCCTATCATATTGTAGTTAAGATCTTGGTGAACAACTCTTCATCACTCTTTTGCATATCACTCATTGTTTTTATAAGATAAAACCGTATCCATTGAGAAAAATTGAGTTTTCATCACTATATGGATTATTTAAAGTGAGATTTATAAGTGATTTATTTTGTCTTTTTAGTTCGTTTTTCTCTCGGTCTTATCGAATTGATAATACGTTTTTTAAGCTTGACTAAATTGTTTTTGGTTATAAAAAATTGAATGGTATTTATTTCTACTTGGCAAGAAACATGTAAAAAGTAAAAATAGCTACTATGCTACGTATACGTACTACACTAAAACATATTGCAGTTACCACATTTAAAATGCACAAAATACTAAAATGTAAACTACAAATCGATACTCCAAAATTTATCTTGCAAAGTACAAACTAATTAGAATTTTTATTAAGTCTAACAAATACTTCTTATAAAATCTTAATATTCAAATTCACAAAAATCTAAGAACACTATATATCCTAAAGCAATTGTGCGTACATTGCTTAAACTAACTATCCTAAATTTACACTAACTAATATCCTAACTCCAAAATTCAGCCAATGATGTGGCCCAACAAGTAATGCCTAATGAGAAAAACTCCAACCCTGACCTAACAACTTTTATGTACTAACTGTCCATTATCTAATTTCAACTAATGGGCTGATTTCGGAAATCTATTTCAATTCACGGCTAGTCTAATATCTAATTTTAAAGCAGTAATGAACTAATACTTAGAAAAATTATCTAATGGCTTGAATACCCCACTAAGGCTCAACTTTAATAGCCAAAATAACTCCAATAGATTTTCTTGAAAAGTAATTGAACATACTTTCTACATATCAGTTGGAAATTGGTTATTTAAATTCACCAATAAGACTTGATTTATGAGCCAATGATAACTAAATTCTATAACAGATCAAGGTAAATAGCTATCAACTATCAAACTCTGATCAAATAACAAGCTAGTACAAGTGACCAATTTAGTCAAATTTATACTAATGGCCACACTAATATTACCACTACCAGAAACTATAATTGGCCTATGCAAACTTTTACTCTACGCTCAATTCTAATCCTATCAGCTAACAAATTTATCCCAGTTCCACTTGTACACTGAATGATGAAAAAATCAACAAGAAATAGCTAATGTCAAACATACTATATTCATCTGAAGTAAAAATTACACTTCCTAACTGATAGAATACTCTTTTCTTCCACAATCTTCACAAGATTAATCAAATATGACTAGTAAAATGTGAAACCAAACAGTACTTAAGAAAATTCATCCTACAAAAATTCTATAGCAGATTGAACAGATATCTAAAGGCTACTAATGGAACAAAAAGCACAAGACGCATTCACTCTACAAACTAAAGAACAGTATTAACAGATTACAATATGTTTGTAGAAATTGGCAGAAAAATATGTAAAGTAAAGAACAATACCGAACATCCGAAGATCAAGTCCTCTGAGTCGAAGCGGAGCGCTGAGCTCGCTTATCTATCACAATTCCATCTACTTTTATCGACTGATCTGATGATCTGCAACTTGTAACCTGCATAACGAAACCTGCAAAACAGAATTCTCGCAAAGAAAAACCAAACAAAACCTTCGAATATGAAACTATATAAACTGATCAATATTGAGCGACTCCTACCAAACTGTCTACTCCAATACTCGTATACTAAAAACTTTTGGACAAAAACTGTGAACTTAACAAGATTATAACTGATTTTCTAAACTCGAAAATAGAACTCATTACAAAGCTTTACACTACTCCTGATTAAATCTGACAAATATAACAACTTTATCTCTCTAAGCTAATCTCAACAATAAACTGAATATGACGGTTTATGAAAGTGAACTGACTAACAAAAGCGTAAACTAATCATCAACTGAATATCAATTTTCTGAACAGGTATTTAAACAAAAGCTTTAGTTAACAATGTTGATGCAAGTAAGAAAATGAAGAGACAAGAAAAGTAATCAGCGCTTGATAAGAAAAAGAGGAAGATTAAGAACTGTAAGCTTTCATTAATGGCTGAAAAACAATCTGGTACAACTGATTAACAGAGTTCCTAACAGAATCTAACTGAATGATTAACTGAAAATCAATAAGCTTTGAAAGAAAACCTAACTATCTATTCCTAACTAACTACTATGTGTAAACTACTCCTAGCTAACCGAATGCAAATGAGAGTCTTCATGTCTTTTTATAGCCGTCGAGTGGGAAGGTGTGACGTGGCTCCACCAATGATTGGATGCCACGTGGAAAATACGAGGATTTAGCTCTTCGTTCTTCATCTTCTTCCAATTTGGGGCTTTCTTTGTCCTTGACTTTTACTCTAATTAAGTACCACCATCATGTAGAGGATAACGAGATAAGCACTTTTGTAGTTATAAGTTTCAGTTGAATCTCTCTTGATTGTTCGTGATATGGATTTGCAGGTTAAGAGGTGGAGAAATAGAAAAACCGTCTCTTCTTTCTCTCTCTTTGGGGAAGATGAAGACGTGTCTATGTGTGTTTGTATTGTGGGTTGACCGGTCTTGGTCTTTTGACCAAGATAATAAACTTGTTTACTTTCCATTCAATTTCTCTTTTTGGTCCCTCAACTTCACATTTTGTTTCAAAAGTGGTTAAAACTTTTAAGTTCTTTCTCTTCATCCTTCATTTTGTCAAAAGTTACAACTTGAACCCTCGATCTTTGAAGTAGTGGCAAGATTGGTCCTTTAAGCATCTTTCTTCTCTTTCTTCGTCTTTTATCAAATAAATCCATGAAAACGCGTCTTTGCTCTAAAAATGTATCTTGTTACCTGAAAACACATGAAACACAAATACACGCATAATTCTGATATTTAACAGTTAAAATAATGTATTTGACTGTGTTTTGAGTGGTATTTGGATCATTATTGATGAGTGTTTTCACACTTATCAACTCCCCTCCACTTGACCATTGCCATGTCCTCATGCAATGCATCATTTTAAAGCACCAAGTTACACTTTTCTCATAATTAACCAACCTTGGCCATTATGGAAAGTTTCTACACTATGCTATGCTATATGATGAATGGTTTTGAATATTTACAATGCAATACAAAGAAAACAATTCTATTTATATATTTTTGATTTTCTTGAAATAGGTTTTGATGGAAATAACTCATAAAGAAATCAATGACTTAAATTAGGGCTTTGGTACCATGGACATTTATCACCCTCAAGTTTCACTTTCCCCATACCAAGCTTAAAAATAGGATCATTGTATTCACAAGTAAAAAGTGCATCAACTTATTCATGACAATTAAATGTGGAACCGGTTATTAATTGAGCAAATTGCTTGTGGGCAAATTTGTCATTATTCAAGTGTGAAATATAAGAAGTGTAAAATCCAAAAATAAGGAAGCACGGTTTTAATCCTAAGTAATCTTCTCATCCATTACTTGAAAAACCGCTCACAATTAATACAAGTCCGTATTAAGAATAATAAGTCATTCGCCTTATGTGTAAAATCCTCATGTCATGCTTTCATAAGTAACTACACACTCGCTAAGGAAAGAAAAATAAAACTCACGCAATAATTTACATCCGCATCTTTTTGAGACTTTGGATCTTCAACCCCGCAACCCGTCAAGGTAATATTGGATTGGAGCAATCTATTGAATCCCCGCAACCCGTCAAGGTAATATTGGAACTCAATAGTCACTATAATTAACACCACACTGCCCCTCTTGGGAGTCTTGCATTATTTTTTTTCTTTTTTTTTTTTCTAGCCACTCATTTTTTTTTCATAAGCCGCTCTTATTTTTCTTTATTCCTCACAAAGAAATTTGAAAAGAAGAAAAGGAAAAACAACACCCGCTAAATATGGAGCATGACATAAGTCTAGTACACATAAAACGTGCTAACTTAGAATCTTAAGACGTACTCATATCAACCATAAATGATTAGCCAAAAATGCATAAGAGATTACGAACCAATTAAAACCGTACTTGATTATTTATTAACAATTATATACATGCGAAGAAAGTAGAGGCAACAAAGAGAAGGGTTTAGCCACAAGTAATTGCCATGAAGTCTATCTAGCCCTTTTACACTTGCTTCAACTCTATCATTTCCCATTCTCCACAAATTTAAAATTTCAAAGAATGAAATTGGTGGAAGCTTAGCCTAATAGACCAATGAAGGACTACATGGTTAAGGATACTAGCTAGAGAGTGCTAAAATAAGCAAACTCGGGTTGAGTCAAAATATCCATAGCGGGCCTAATATGTCAAAGAAATCTAAACTTGTTAAAACCATGTTTTATTATATTTTTCTCTTTTTATATATTTTTGATGAAAAATAAAAGAAGAAATATATACAATGCAAATGTGTTATGCAAAAATGATTGATGCAAAAATTATGAATGCATATTTTTGTTGGCCAAAGTAGATCAAAAATTTGAAAAATGATCGAAAAATTAATTTTTCCAATTATCATGAAGTTAAGGCAATGGTCTAGGTAAGGTCACTTCGATAGAAGTCTCCCCTACACTTAAGATAAACATTGTCCTCAATGTTTAAGAGTATTGGAGTGAACTCCCCTACACTTATTACATTGATTACTTTGCTTAACCCAAGTTAAGGAATAGACAACTAAAGGATATTCATTTTAAGCACAAGTGTTTAATATCACGATAGCAAAAACTAATCGAAGTGAACCAGATACACGGGCCTCCTCCATAAGCTCCAAGCATGAAATGAGAGAGAGCAACCCTTGAAACAAACACCAAAAGACGAAGAAAGGCACCCCTCCACTTCAACTCTACTATAACATCCTTTTAATTAAACCTAACCTATTGAAAATCTACTCTACGTTTTCTAACCTAGTTATTCAATGCTTGAGTTTTTTTAACCCTAAGTCGCTAGCTCGACTCGGCCCCGAATTAAGTTGTCCTTGGGGAAACCATCATGGAGAATAAAGAATATCCACTTTGAAGCTCGTTTCACATGATACACTCAAACTTAGCACGTTGCCATTTACTATAAGATTTACAATATCCGCCTCGATAAATGGAACGGTCCAACGTGTCTCAAGTTTGTCCAACATACGAAGTCTCTAAAATAGGAAGCACACCAGGATCAAATACATAGTTTCCATCTCTACACTCGAACAACTCCAAAATAGGTAGCATCACCAAAGTAAGCTCATACAAGAAGTCCATATCAATCGAAGGTACACTCTTAAGTGGAGTAGATGAAAACCAATTTTTCCCAAACATACGTATCCCAGGATCAAAAACCTTTCCCTTCATGGGCAAATAAGAAGATGAACTCATATCAACCATATAAGATTCCCCCTTAGTGATCAAAGCATCATGAGAATATGAAGGTGTAGGTATCAAAACATTCATAACAAGTATATCCATATTAGGCTCATCATCATCAAAAGGTGGGTAATCTTCCATAGAAGGCATAGAATAATGAGGATCAAGATTAATAGTGTCTTGTGAATGAGGTGTAGGCTCTAGGTTCCCAAAAAGCAATGTAGTAATAAGACGAACCTCCTCTTCCAAATTAGAATCACTATCATCAACCTCAATATCAATTTTAGCAATATAAGCCTCTATGGTGTCATCAATATCCATATGAGAATCCATATCAAAGGTTTTGGGTTCTAAAGGTGCCATAGGTGAAAAAGGATCAATCTCTAAGAGTATAGGATCTTCATCAATAACCAACTTCAAGGGTGGAAGGGTGGGAATAGAAGGCTCAAAAGAAGGTGTCTTGAGAGAATCACTCAAAGGGATGATATCATCATGAAAGTCAATAGGTGCAACCTCAAAAACCGGTGAATATATATCAATGAAAGGTTCTTCTTCTATGGACTCATCATTATGGTTTTCATTCAAAGCTTCAATCGAAGAGATAAGATTATAGACGTTTGATAAAACCTCTCGAATATGAACATCTTCCACTTCTTCTATATGATCAACATCATCATCCAAATTAGGAAGGTCATCTTGGCATGAAAAGTCCTCGGATAATATATCATAAGATGCCTCACTAGAATCACAATCATCATCCTCTATATCTTGCATAAACTCTTCCTCAATCTCATTATCCCTTTCTTTGAACAATTCATCAAGATCAAAATCACCAAAATCACTAGTAGTAGCATGAAGGTCAACATGTGATGAAATCTCAATGTGATCATGAGGAGAAGTATCAATAGAAAGTTCATCACATGGTTCAATGGAAATACCCTCAAACTCTCTTTGGATTGGGATAAGGTTCTCAACACTAGAAGCGGTTAATTCATCCAAATTGGTGTTTGTAATAGTGCTAAGAGGCTCGTCCCCCATGGTTAAAGAGTCGGTGGTTGCCACGTGAGGTAAAGGTGATGAAGGTGTGTCATCATTAAGTGTCATACAACTCGAAGGTTCCTCAGCATCTTCATCTATTAATGGATCAGGCCTACGAGTAAAAGTAGTCATGTAATGTCCGTCTTCCTCGATTATAAGAGTCTTAAGGAAGAAATCATTTGAATATTTCCTGAGGCGACAAGAAAATTTGTTCAACGATTCACGATACAAATCACCGAATTCCTTGTCATCATATTGCCAAGACTCAATTTCCTTTTCCTTAGTAGAGTTAATTAATTCCTTTAACAATCGATGCGTGTCTTTCATTTCCTTGTAGCTCATGTTTTTCATACCATCAAGCATCTCATAAACGACATCGTACGACTTGTTCATTTTCTCAAGTAAAGAATGAAACTTCTTGACATTATCAAGGACATAGGATGGCGGATCCCTCGGTCTACAATCATAACCATAATGGGGTGCGTTCCCACAAAACTCACATGAATAAGTCGAAGAATATGGTGGAGGTGGATTTCCATAATTAGGTGGATTATAGTTTTGAAAAGAGTCATGATTATGAAAGTTCTCATGATTGTAACCTTGAAAATTGCCTTCATTTTGAAAACCCTCATAATGTGAAAATCCTTAATTTTGAAAAGTATCTTGATTATAGCATGGGAAATTTTCATCATTTTGAAAGCCTTCATTATTTGAAAATCCTTGATTATGAAAGGTTTCTTGATTATAGCCTTGAAAATTATCATTGTTTTGAAAACCTTCATAATTGGAAAATCCTTGGTTTTGGTATGGCACATTAAAGGTTTGATCATGAAATGATGGTGGAGGTTGTGATGAAAAACCGGAATATCCCATATAGTCATTACAAGTGTAGTCCATTTGAGTGTTAAGTTGAAAATTAGGGTCCTCGGTTCCATTATAAGCATATCCCTCCCCATAATAACTATTATTTTGATCACATAAATACGTATCGTGTGGACCTCCACAAGTCGAACAAGACGGATAATTAGCGGTGGCGAATCGTTGTTGCAAAATCTCCAACATGGAACGAGTATCCATGTGTAACAAGGTGGCCGAATGTATATACAAGTATAATGACGTTTAAAAGCTTCCTCAGGGAAGGAAGTAATACACCAAAGGTGGTATGTTTACACGTGTGCGAGTACACGTGTAAGTAAACACGAGGAATGAGGGAGTAGCCCTCGGTCGACTTTGAAAAGAATAAGATTATCCTCTTCGAGTTTCGATATGAAATATCCACAAGAAAGTATATATATAATTACTACTTGGGTGCAAGACCTCCAATTAAGCCTTCCTTCTTAGAATACGCACTAGTGAACGGGGGGTTAGGTGGCGCGAAGCACTTAAGTACCTATTAACCCTTAGACGGCATTTTATAGCACGTCGCCTATCTATTCACTTTAGTAGTTTGTATTCTTCGAATTATTGCCAATTGGAAGTATTTATCTATTCTTGCTTTATTTTGTTTGATCGATACGCGTGTCAAGGACCGTAACGCCCCTCAACACGGTGTATTGCCTCGGCAATACTTATGGAGATAGGTAACTTGGTTGTTTTTATACGTATACTTATTTACATATAATAATATATAAAAAATATTTTTGTAGTTATTTGATTTTTTAAGAAAAATACTATATCTACGTAAAAACCGATAAAAACGAATAATATATTTTTTTGGGTGTAATCTTTTAGGAAAAAGATTACTTTTTGGATTTTTTATTTTTTTGGTTCAATTCTTTAGGAAAAGAATTGACTTTGTGATTTTTTATTTTTTTGTATTTTTATCTTTTTGATTTTTTTTTATGTTTTTGATTATAATACGTAAAAATAACGTTCACAAAGTGAACGGATCCCAAAATCCAATCGTCTCACTCGAAATCGTTAATCTTCACGAAAAGAACCGGCAGCGGCGCCATTTAATATTTTGTCTTTTTAGTTCGTTTTTCTCTCGGTCTTATCGAATTGATATAACGTTTTTTAAGCTTGACTAAATTGTTTTTGGTTATAAAAAATTGAATGGTATTTATTTCTACTTGGCAAGAAACATGTAAAAAGTAAAAATAGCTACTATGCTACGTATACGTACTACACTAAAACATATTGCAGTTACCACATTTAAAATGCACAAAATACTAAAATGTAAACTACAAATCGATACTCCAAAATTTATCTTGCAAAGTACAAACTAATTAGAATTTTTATTAAGTCTAACAAATACTTCTTATAAAATCTTAATATTCAAATTCACAAAAATCTAAGAACACTATATATCCTAAAGCAATTGTGCGTACATTGCTTAAACTAACTATCCTAAATTTACACTAACTAATATCCTAACTCCAAAATTCAGCCAATGATGTGGCCCAACAAGTAATGCCTAATGAGAAAAACTCCAACCCTGACCTAACAACTTTTATGTACTAACTGTCCATTATCTAATTTCAACTAATGGGCTGATTTCGGAAATCTATTTCAATTCACGGCTAGTCTAATATCTAATTTTAAAGCAGTAATGAACTAATACTTAGAAAAATTATCTAATGGCTTGAATACCCCACTAAGGCTCAACTTTAATAGCCAAAATAACTCCAATAGATTTTCTTGAAAAGTAATTGAACATACTTTCTACATATCAGTTGGAAATTGGTTATTTAAATTCACCAATAAGACTTGATTTATGAGCCAATGATAACTAAATTCTATAACAGATCAAGGTAAATAGCTATCAACTATCAAACTCTGATCAAATAACAAGCTAGTACAAGTGACCAATTTAGTCAAATTTATACTAATGGCCACACTAATATTACCACTACCAGAAACTATAATTGGCCTATGCAAACTTTTACTCTACGCTCAATTCTAATCCTATCAGCTAACAAATTTATCCCAGTTCCACTTGTACACTGAATGATGAAAAAATCAACAAGAAATAGCTAATGTCAAACATACTATATTCATCTGAAGTAAAAATTACACTTCCTAACTGATAGAATACTCTTTTCTTCCACAATCTTCACAAGATTAATCAAATATGACTAGTAAAATGTGAAACCAAACAGTACTTAAGAAAATTCATCCTACAAAAATTCTATAGCAGATTGAACAGATATCTAAAGGCTACTAATGGAACAAAAAGCACAAGACGCATTCACTCTACAAACTAAAGAACAGTATTAACAGATTACAATATGTTTGTAGAAATTGGCAGAAAAATATGTAAAGTAAAGAACAATACCGAACATCCGAAGATCAAGTCCTCTGAGTCGAAGCGGAGCGCTGAGCTCGCTTATCTATCACAATTCCATCTACTTTTATCGACTGATCTGATGATCTGCAACTTGTAACCTGCATAACGAAACCTGCAAAACAGAATTCTCGCAAAGAAAAACCAAACAAAACCTTCGAATATGAAACTATATAAACTGATCAATATTGAGCGACTCCTACCAAACTGTCTACTCCAATACTCGTATACTAAAAACTTTTGGACAAAAACTGTGAACTTAACAAGATTATAACTGATTTTCTAAACTCGAAAATAGAACTCATTACAAAGCTTTACACTACTCCTGATTAAATCTGACAAATATAACAACTTTATCTCTCTAAGCTAATCTCAACAATAAACTGAATATGACGGTTTATGAAAGTGAACTGACTAACAAAAGCGTAAACTAATCATCAACTGAATATCAATTTTCTGAACAGGTATTTAAACAAAAGCTTTAGTTAACAATGTTGATGCAAGTAAGAAAATGAAGAGACAAGAAAAGTAATCAGCGCTTGATAAGAAAAAGAGGAAGATTAAGAACTGTAAGCTTTCATTAATGGCTGAAAAACAATCTGGTACAACTGATTAACAGAGTTCCTAACAGAATCTAACTGAATGATTAACTGAAAATCAATAAGCTTTGAAAGAAAACCTAACTATCTATTCCTAACTAACTACTATGTGTAAACTACTCCTAGCTAACCGAATGAAAATGAGAGTCTTCATGTCTTTTTATAGCCGTCGAGTGGGAAGGTGTGACGTGGCTCCACCAATGATTGGATGCCACGTGGAAAATACGAGGATTTAGCTCTTCGTTCTTCATCTTCTTCCAATTTGGGGCTTTCTTTGTCCTTGACTTTTACTCTAATTAAGTACCACCATCATGTAGAGGATAACGAGATAAGCACTTTTGTAGTTATAAGTTTCAGTTGAATCTCTCTTGATTGTTCGTGATATGGATTTGCAGGTTAAGAGGTGGAGAAATAGAAAAACCGTCTCTTCTTTCTCTCTCTTTGGGGAAGATGAAGACGTGTCTATGTGTGTTTGTATTGTGGGTTGACCGGTCTTGGTCTTTTGACCAAGATAATAAACTTGTTTACTTTCCATTCAATTTCTCTTTTTGGTCCCTCAACTTCACATTTTGTTTCAAAAGTGGTTAAAACTTTTAAGTTCTTTCTCTTCATCCTTCATTTTGTCAAAAGTTACAACTTGAACCCTCGATCTTTGAAGTAGTGGCAAGATTGGTCCTTTAAGCATCTTTCTTCTCTTTCTTCGTCTTTTATCAAATAAATCCATGAAAACGCGTCTTTGCTCTAAAAATGTATCTTGTTACCTGAAAACACATGAAACACAAATACACGCATAATTCTGATATTTAACAGTTAAAATAATGTATTTGACTGTGTTTTGAGTGGTATTTGGATCATTATTGATGAGTGTTTTCACACTTATCATGATTGATATCAAAATGAAGTTGTTTATAAAGTACTTTCGAAAACCTAATTGTTTTCATAACAAAGAAAATCTTTGTAAATTTATTTTTGATTCTTATTTAAGAATTAAGCCTGAAAATGTTTTTATTATAAACATGATGATAACATTTTGACGAACTGAGTATTGCATCGTTGATCTTGAAATTGTATATAGTTGCGCGCCTACATACAATTTGGAATGGACCATGCAAGGCTGATTAGTAGTCACCATAAAACTGATTAATAAACACTACATTTTCTTTGAAGATTGTGAAAGGTTAAAATTTATGAGATCTGCAAGAAGTGAAAAATAGGGACATAATGTTAGAGACATCTACATATGTGCCTGTGCCATCTATTCTTCTGAGTCAAATCTACTCATCTGTGGAAATTGTCTTATTTGACAATTGAAAATTCCTTCTTGTCCAATTCTCCCGTAGTGAGATTCTTAGGAAAAGCATTTGATTAATGAGTGTTGATACCCGACTGGATGTATTGACGTTCTTATCATTTCTTATGATTTGATTTCATTTGAATGACCTGGGTAACGATCCAAGGATCTTTCGAATGCGTACTCAAATTATGAAAACATGGGATATATTCATATTCGTTAAATGTTTTCGTCTGTACCTGATTTGAAATTCTATCGCGTAGATTATGCGTTGACCTTAATCTTAGGATAGTAGTTGTGTCTCCATATATCCTTGAATTTGTGAAGGATTATGAATTATTATTAGACTTTTGAGAAGTTCACATCTTATCGACGGCAATGAAGCTGGAAAGTTGATAATGCCAGTAGAATGGATTGATTGATTATGACATGACGACATTGTTTTAATTGATGGGAACTCGAATAGAATTCCCCTAAATGATAAGATGTTGATTATCAAAAGTGATATAAATAATTCTTGAAGGATGACCATATCCTGTATTTAGACTCGAAATTATACCGTGAATGGTTGCGAATTAGTCATAGATATTATAATCTAGAAAGAACTTAAACAAAAATTATTAAAAGATGTTTCGGTTATCTGAAACTTTAGGAAGTGTTTGTTGATGAATTACCTAGACTTTCGCCATTAAGGCAAGTTGAATTTGGTATTGATTATATTCTCGGTGTTGCACCTGTGCCTTGTGCACTGTACGTCAGCACCATCTGAATTAAAGGAATTACCGTACAACTGAGAAAGTTGTCGGAGAAAGATTTTATTATACCAAGCCTGTCATCCTGAAGAGCTATGGTGTTATCTTTCCTTATATTTATAGATTACTGTGACTGAGTAAATTGACAATCGAAAACGATATCCATAACTCGAAATGGAAGAATTGTTCGATCATTTACAAGGTTCTAGCAAATTTGATCCATAGCATGGTTATCATCAACTTCGCATCTGCGAAAGAGATTATCTATTCCAATCACTACATCCGGTGCTTGTAATGAACATTGTGAGTTCCACGTGATGTCGTTTGGATTGACCAATGCACATGTAGTATTCATGAATTTGGTGGATCACGTGTGTAGGCTGAAATTTGATAAATTCATGCGTGTGATCATTAAGAACTATTTGTTTGTTTATAAGAATAAGAATGAAGTTAATAATTAGTTATAAGTTGCCCTGAATTGGCTAAACAATGAAAACTTGTACCTTGAATAATTAACATGTGATTAAAGACTTAATACTTTACATGATTTGACTATGTGATTAAAAGGATAATGGAATATAAAATGACTCTTCAAAAATTAAGAGCCCTTTTAAGACTTTGGATTTTACCAAAAAGAAATGGAATATATGTTTTGACAAATGTTTTAACAAAGGATTTTTAAAGGGATTATTCCCTTATACACAAACCATTTAACTAAACTTCTGTTTAGGGGTAAATGTTTGTGTATACCTCAAGATAACTTAAGAAGGATTGAGTAAAACCATTTAAACCATGACTTAAAATTTGAAACGACAATTTTTGCTTTTCAACTAAGAAAATTTGGACCAAAGTATAATCAAAGATTTTTCGAACATTTACGAATCTTAATAATTATTTTCAATAAATCAACGAAAATCTTGTTAATTAAATTCAAATTTATTTTTGAACATTTTTATAATTGGTCGAACTAAGAAAATTAAAATTTTTACGTTATGTTCATAAAAATTAAATGTTTATTATTTAATTAGTTGTAATAATTATTGACGCTTTAGATGTCAGATTGAGTAAAAACTGATAAAGATGATAGTTGAGACGAAACTAAAACATAGAAGATATGAAGAAAGAATTTTGAATAAATACGGTTGTGATATTTATTTCATCAGGAAGGTGAACGTAATTACTGACGCATAATATATAAAGAATACCTGAGTGAATTATGGACACGATAATCACATCATCATGAGAAGTGAATATAGATACTGACGTATTATATAAAAAGGATAAAGAATCAATTAAGATATATTTCTTAATAATGAACGTGCAAAATAAATTGCCAAACAATATAAAAATAAACAATGTTTGTAAAAAGGATAATATAAATAGTGAAGGGTTTCACGGCTAATGTGAACCATTAAAATTGAGAAGCCGATGGCGTTAAATGTTTTAAAAGGCCGTTTATGGTTGCCTAATTATGAAGGATAATGAGATATAGTTATGTTGGAATTTGTAAGTATAAGTATTCTATGTATGTCATTTTTGACTAAAAGTATCTTTGTCTGAAGAAGTTGTACTAATGGCAATTATGAAGGCAGACATCGCCTCATACTTTAATAAACGTCTAGCTATTGCAAAGGTCATCATCTGAATTTGATTCGATTTGGGTCATCATCGACAGACTGACCAAATCTGCTAATATCATTCCCGTCAATGATAAATGCAAAAGAGTTATGCAAACATAGTGTGCCTGTATCGAACATCTATATCAAGATCCTCGCTTCGCATCGAATTTCTAGAGATTTGCTCAGAAATCATTGAGAACGAACCTTGATGAGAGTACTATGTACCACCCCAATCGAAGGGACGAGGTAAAGTAACGATACAAAGTAATATAAGTGCTATTTTATGTTTGAATGAATGACCTTTGGTAATAGGCCATATAATCGTTTTCCTTTGGAGAGATTATCCTTGATAACTATCGTATTAGGATCGAGATCTAATCTTGTTAGGATCTAAATCTTAGAGCATCTGTAAGCAAGAGTTGAGTTGAAGACGCCCGACATACACCCATTGTGAGTTGGACATGTCTTTTAGGCTTAAGGTTTCCTATAATGGCGAACCTATCCTTGCAAAATACCCGACCCGCGAAATCTGAAATGATTGTTGAAATTAGGATTTGATTATTGACTGCCGGTAGTGGGCAAGAGGTTATGTGAATGTGAAATGTAGATCTTGAAGTGCCAAATGGGTAGCGAAGTTATGCCATAATTTTTAACCTTGGAAAAATGAATTCATGATCTGACAAATCATGGGATATAAGTCCCCGTTGTATGGGACCATTGAGATGATGTAAAAGTTGGGATTGAAAGGCATATAAGTTGGATCTACCCTAGGACTTCAAAGAACTGCGTGAATTATGTTTCGTAAATCGAACTTGATGGAATATCTATCAAGTGAAAATCTGATTATTCTTAGTAGAGCTTAGATCGGCGAAAAGTTGCATTCATCAAAAACCCGTGGACATCATGGATAGAGAAAGTAAGTCAACATTAAGCCTGATCTTATTCCCGTAGTTATGTTTGATGAAACTCGCGTATTATAATGGATTGCACTTGTGAGAAAAGACCGAATGTGGAGGAAATACCCACATGGCTTTAACTCTATAAGAAGCGAGTAGTAAGGTAAGATGATCTTTGAGGACAAAGATCCTGTTTAGGGGTAAATGCTGTGACAATCCGTCAATTTACGATTGATATTTTATTATCAATTATTATTTGAAAATATTATTTTAGTGATACAATATGAACTCACTTATTTTTGGGAAGAAATTTGGATTTACGTCTTGAAGTAGCATCGACTACGTCTAAACCGGAGGATTCAACGTTACGTGCTTACGTTTACATACACCGTCTTTGGTGACAGTCCGACAATTCAGAAAATAAATTTATCCGTAAATATTATTTTGGAGTTTTAAATTTGTGTTGGTTCATAAACTCACAAATTTACGAGAAGAGATTAGGACTTACGATTTTATTTTAAACGTCTTTTACGACTAAACCGGAAACCTTAGGATTACGTATTTACGTTTTCGAACTCCGTTTTTGGATGAAACAATTTTTATTGGATTCGTTTTGTGACGTTGATTCATAATTTATAAAAACGTTTTTCGTAAAACGACCCGAGGGCACGCAAATCAAGGAAACTAGAATCGAGGAATACCCGTAAACTAGTGAGATGGGACAAAATACATTGTCCCACCCCACTAGCTTACATGGGACGGCTACAACACCACACCTCAACACTTTGGTGTCAAGTTTTAAGCTAGCTAAGTTACACATGTAACAAGCTTACATCCTAAGCTAACCAACACACAAAACCATCAAACCTTCACACATTTTCTCATTCCACTCATGCAAAAACCACTCAACTCTCTCTCACTCCTCCATTCTTGCCGTCCCATCCTCACCCTAAAACACCACTTTGATCAAAAATTCACCATGGAATCTTATGTTATTTACACATAAGATGAAGCTCTTTTAAAACCCTATTGATTGGTGGTACTTATAACATCCAAGGAGGAGTATTCATGGTGTCTTGGGGCTGATTTTCCACAAGGAGTTCATGGAGCATGATGGTCTTGAAGATGGTCATGGTTGTCTACAAGTTTCTCCATCAAAAACCATGCCAAACTCATAACCTACATCAAGTTGGTGGTATAAAGATTGTCCTCCTCAACTTCTTGTTATTTTGATTATGTAAACATGTATTTTATTTCCTATTGTATATATTTATGATGATTATATGATGATAAAAATGTTATGTGGGGATTTGTTGTTGATAATCATGGATAAAAAGGTGAAAAACTATAAGAAACAAATCTAAAATCTTGTCTAAATATGTTGGCTGTGTAAAACAGTAAATAAACAAGTCATGGACTGATAATATGATGAAGTATGATCCATTTACAGTAAGCTATGGGTATTGTACACATGTGAGAGTTGGCCATGCAATGGAATCAAAATAATGAGTGAGATATGATCAAAACAAGTTTAGGGTATAAATCTGAAGTTACTGTTTTGGACGATTTTTAGAAAATATTTAGAAGATGATTCAACAGTAGCTATAAAAGAGTTAATTGTAGCACATATCATGTAGTTTATGTGATAAAAATTTTAGCTTCTATCTCCATATAGAACTCAAGATATGGCAGTTTTGGTGAAGATGAAGTTAAAAATCAGATTTTTGGAAATTAAAGAATAATACTATTATATAAGCACTCACATTTTAATATATAAAATGTAAAATAAAAACCCACTAACTTATAAAACTTATTTATATAAATGTATAAAAGGTTAATCAAATGGATAATATATATAAATGGTGGTGAAATAATGTTTATAAGTAATAAAAACTATAAATATGATTTTTACGACTTTTTCGGCTATTGCCGTAAAATTAACGTTTTTGTTAAATAAAACTTAGATGGTCGGACCCGTCTAATGAAAACTTTATAAAACTTATATACTGATATATAGACATGTATAACAAGTAAAAACCGATAAAACCCGAACTTTAGGGCATACGGACATTAACGAGCTAAGTAAACATATTGGACTAATACTTGGACTAATAAATGGACTAAATAAGATAAACACCCATAAAAAGAACTTATTGGGCTTAACCCATTTGGGCCCAACTTGAAAGTGTATGTACTGATAATATAAGTACAAAAAGGATTAATACAAGTTAAGAACTTATAATAGGCTTATTGGACCTAAGACACGTAAATAAGTACAACGAGAAAACTAATATAAAAGTTATCGACATATAACACTAAAAGGAGTAAACGAGAATATGTAAACCCACTTGATCATCATATGTATATAATCATCATATGAATAAATAATTGATATTTTTATAAAGTCATTGGACAAACGTCTAAGACCGATTATTATTTATATAGGTTTCCGTGAGTGAAGCGCGTACCGTACATCCGAATCGCCGATAACCGCCTTCCCATATCAACGTGAGTTCATAGCCTCGCACTCTTTTAAATGTTTTATAAATGCTTTATAAACCCGCGAGGGAGATAACATGTTAATTTTTATAAAAGTTTGGACACCATTTGTCCCGATTGTTTGTTTATTGATTTTGGACCCGAATGATTGAATGACCCGATTGTATGACCCGATAAATGATTAATGGACCCGATAGATGAAATTAAATGGATTATTAAAGTTAGGTTATGTCACTAAAAGTCCCATTAGCATGAATTGTGAACTACCGGGAGTTGGTAGACGCTTATGCATTTAATAGTACTATTTGGGGACGATCACCCCAGTTCGCGCCTTGACGGTTGATCCCCGTCGTGCCACATTGATTGGTAAGCGAATTTATGTATGAGAAGATTTCCAATAGCGTGACCTTTGTGACGACACGCTACTTTAGATGGGCAAAATTGGTATCGGGTTAGCTACCCGTTTTGGTTTAGTAAGGTAACAATGTCATGCGGCTTATAATAATCCAAGTTAACAAAATAATAATAGACGCTCCGAATTACGATGTATTGCCTGACTAGCAATACAGGGTCATACTATTGATATTCTGATTGTATTTTGGTTTTCATAACCATATTCATATAACGGTATTTATTTGATTTTATACAACGTCATAAGACGTATTGTATGATGTTTTTACGACATTGGCTCGTATAATAATTTTCAAGGCAAATGCCTATATTATGATTTTCGATAAGGATTTGTATAAAATGATTTTGGCTATTTTACGGCCTATTACAATGATTTGTACGTATTGATTTTTGGTACTAATTTTATACCAAAGTTATATTGATGGAATTTATTAAACTCTATGAATTCACTCGGCGTTATCGCTGACCTTTTCTTTTAACATGTTTTATCTCAGGTACTTGAAGGTAATTCTCGGGAAGACGACAACAATTCATGGCCCGCACTTAAACAATATTTTTCCATTCAAACACTTTGTAAAACTTTTGTATGAAATGTAATGACTGGGGACCGATGTAACTTTGTTGTTTATGAATGGAAATGATTTATTATTAAACGACGCGATTTTTATGCGTTGTCTATGATGTGAGTAATGTGCTATCCCGTAACACCAACTAGTCTTCCGCTGTACTAAGTTGTATAAATTTGGGGGTGTTACAGTCTTATTTGACAATTGACAATTCTTTCTTGTCCAATTCTCCCGTAGTGAGATTCTTAGGAAAAGTCTCTGATTACCGAGTGTTGATACCCGACTGGATGTATCGACGTTCCTATCATTTCTTTTGGTTTGATTTCATTTGAATGACCTGGGTAACGATCCGAGGAGCTTTCGAATGCGTACTCAAATTATGAAAACATGGGATATATTCATATTCATTAAATGTTTTTGTCTGTACCTGATTTGAAATTCTCTCGCACAGATTATGCGTTGACCTTACTCTTTAGATGATAGTTGTGTCTCCATATATCCTTGAATTTTGTGAAGGATTGAGAATTATTATTAGTCTTTTGAGAAGTTCACATCTTATCGATGGCAATAAACCTGAAAAGTTGGTAATGCCAGTAGAATGGATTGATTGATTATAACATGACGACATTGTCTTAATTGATGGGAACTTGAGTAGAAATCCCCTGAATGATAAGATGTTGATTATCAAAAGTGATCTAAATAATTCTTGATGGATGACCATATCCTACATTTAGACTTGAAAATATACCGTGAATGGTTGTGAATTAGTCATAGATATTATAATCTAAAAAGAACTTAAAATAAATGTATTAAAAGATGTTTATGTTATCTGAAACTTTATGAGGTATTTATTGGTGAATTACCTAGACTTTCGCCATTAAGGCAAGTTGAATTTGGTATTGATTAAATTCTCGGTGCTGCACCTGTGACTTGTTCACTGTACGTCAGCACCATCTAAATTAAAGGAATTACCGTACAACTGAGAGAGTTGTCGGAGAAAGATTTTATTCTACCAAGCTCGTCATCATGAAGAGCTATGGTGTTATCATCCCTTATGTTTATAGATTACTGTGAACTGAGTAAATTGATAATCGAAAACGATATCCATAACTCGAAATGGAATATTTGTTCGATCAATTACAAAGTTCTAGCGTATATTCAGGAAATTTTGATCCACGGCATGGTTATCATCAACTTCGCGTCCGCGAAAAAGATTATCTATTCCAATCACTACATCCGGTACTTGTAATGAACATTATGAGTTTCACGTGATGTCGTTCGGATTGACTAATACACATGTAGCATTCATAAATTTGGTGAATCATGTGTGAAGGTTGTAATTTGATAAATTCATGCTCGTGATCTTTAAGGACCATTTATTTGTTTATAAGAATAAGAATGAGTTAATAATTATTTATAGATTGCCTTGAAATGGCTGAACAATTAAAACATGTACCTTGAATAATTAACATATGATTTAAGACTTAATCTTTTACATTATTTGATCGTGTGATTAAAAGATAATGAAATCTATATTGACTCTTTAAATATTAGAGTCATTTAAGACTTTGAGTTATACTAAAAAGGAAGTGCAAATATATTTTGACAAATGTTTTAGCAAAGGATTTTTAAGGGATTATTCCCTTATACACAAACCATTTAACTAAACTTCTGTTTAGGGGTAAATGTTTGTGTATACCTCAAGATAACCTAAGAGGGATTGAGGAAACCATTTAAACCATGACTTGAAATTTGAAACGACAATTTTTGCTTTTCAACTAAGAAAATTTTGACCAAAGTATAACCAAAGATTTTTCAAACATTTACGAATCTTAATTATTTTGGATAAATCAGCAAAAATCTTGATAATTAAAGTCAAATTTATTTTGAACATTTTATTATAATTGGTCGAACTAAGAAATTTAAAATTTTTACGTTTACGTTTCATAAAAATTTACTAATTATTATTTAATTACTTGTAATAATTATCGACGCTTTAAACGTCGGATTGAGTAAAACGGATAAAAATGATAGCTGAAACTAAACTGAAACTTAGAAAATATCTAGAAAGATGAACGTAATTACTGACACATTATGTATAAAAGGATAAAGAACCAATTAGGACACGTTCATTAGTAATGACTGTGCAAAATAAATTGTTGAACAATTTAAAATAAACGATGTTTGTAAAAAGGATAATATAGATAATAGAAAGGGGATTCACGGCTAATGTGAACCATTAGAATTGAGAAACCAATGGCGTTAAATGTATAAAAGGCCACTTGTGAGTGTTTAAATATGGAGGATTGTGAGATATAGTTATATTGGAAATCTTGTAACTATAAGTATTATATGTATGTCATTTTGACTAAAAGTATCTTTGTCTGAAGAAGTTGTACTAATGACAAATTATGAAGGCAAACATTGCCTCATACATTAGTAAACGTCTAGCTATTGCAAAGGTCATCATCTGAATTTGATTTGGTTTGGGTCATCGTCGACAGACTGACCAAATCTGCCAATATCATTCCCGTTAATGATAAATGCAAAAGAGTTATGTAAACATAGTGTGCCTGTATCGAACATCTTTATCAAGATCCTCGCTTCGCATCGAATTTCTAGAAATTTGCTCATAAATCATTGAGAACGAACCTTGATGAGAGTACTATGTACCACCCCAATCGAAGGGACGAGGTAAAGTAACGATACAAAGTGATACAAGTGCTGTTTTAAGTTTGAATGAATGACCTTTGATAATAGATCTTATAATCGCTTTCCTTTGGAGAGATTATCCTTGATAATTATCGTATTAGGATCGAGATCGAATCTTGTTAGGATCTAAATATTAGAGCATCTATAAGCAGGAGTTGAGATAAAGACACCCGACATACACCCATTGTGAGTTTGACACGTCTTTTAGGTTTAAGGTTCCTATGATGGCGAACCTAACCTTACAAAATACTCGACCCGCGAGACCTGAAATGATTGTCGAAATTAGGATCTGATTATTGACTGCCGGTAGTGGGCAGGAGGTTATGTGAATATGAAATGTAGATCTTGAAGTGCCAGATGGGTAGCGAAGTTATGCCAAAAATTTTAACCTTGGAAAAAAATAAATTAATGATCTGACAAATCATGGGATATAAGTCCCCGTTGTATGGGACCATTGAGATGATGTAAAAGATTGTTTTGAAAGGCATATAAGTTGGATCTACCCTAGGACTTCGAGAGCTGCGTGAATTATGTTTCGTATATCAAACTTGATAAAATGTCTATCAAGTTAAAATATGACTATTCCTTAATGAAGCTTAGATCGGCGAAAAGTTGCATTCATCAAAAACCCGTGAACATTATGGATAGAGAAAGTAAGTCAACATTAAGCCTGATCTTATTCCCGTAGTTATGTTTGCTGAAACTCGCGTATTGTAATGAATTACAATTGTGAGGAAAGACCGAATGTGGAGGAAATACCCACATGGCTTTAACTCTATAAGAAGCGAGTAGTAAGGTAAGATGATCTTTGAGGACAAAGATCCTGTTTAGGGGTAAATGCTGTGACAATCCGTCAATTTATGATTGATATTTTATTCTCAATATTTAATGAAAATATTATTTTAATATTATTTTATGAACTCACTTATTTTTTTTGGTAAGTAATTTGGATTTACGTCTTGAAGTAGCATCGACTACGTCTAAACCGGAGGATTCAACGTTACGTGCTTACGTTTACATACACCGTCTTTGGTGACATTCCGACATTTCAGAAAATAAATTTATCCGTGAATATTATTTTGGAGTTTTAAATTTGTGTTAGTTCATAAATTCACAAATTTACGAGAAGAGATTAGGACTTACGATTTTATTTTAACGTCCTTTACGACTAAACCGGAAACCCTAGGATTACGTATTTACGTTTTCGAACTCCGTTTTTGATGAGACAATTTTTATTAGATTCGTTTTGTGTCGTTGATTCATAATTTATAAAAACGTTTTTGTAAAACGACCCGAGCGCACGCAAATCGAGAAAACTAGAATCGAGGAATACCCGTAAATTAGTGGGATGGGACAAACGAATTTATCCCACCCCACTACACATGGGGCGGCCAAAACTCACCAACACATCTTATGATGTGTCAAAACCTTAACAAACTAACAACACATGTCTTACTAAGATTACCTTGTAAGCTAACACACATCAAAAACCAATAGCTAATTACCACATCCTCATTTCTAACATGCAAAAACAACCATTTTCTCTCTTCTACTCCATGTTTGCCGTCCACTTCTCCACCATGAAACACCCTCATTTGATCAAAATTAACCACAAAATCGCATGTTATTCATACACATGTTGAAGTCCTTTTGAAGCCCTATTGATTGGTGCAAGTTATAACATCCAAGGAGGAGTTTCCATGGATTCTTGGGGCTGATTTTTCACAAGGTATTCATGAAGAATGGTGGTCTTGAAGATGGTCATGGTTATTCACAAGTTTCTCCATCAAAATCCATGTCCAAATCACAACCTACATGAACTTGGTGGTATAAAGATTGTCCTCCTCATCCTCTTGTTATTTTTGATTATGTAATCTTGTATTTCTTTTACTTATGTATATGTATATGATGATGAATGATGATTAAAATTATTGTGTGGGGATTTGGTGTTGATAAACATGCTTAAAAAGATGAAAGACTATAAGAAACAAGGTTAAAATCTTGCTTAATTTAGATGGCTGTATAAAACAGTAAAGAATCATATGGTAAACTGGTAAAATGACTTGAATAAATTGATATACAATAAGCTATGGGTCTTGTACACATGTGAGAGTTGGCCATGCAATGGAATTATTGTAATGAGTGAGATATGATCAAAACAAGTTTAGAGTACCAATCTGAGTTCACTGTTTTGGACGATTTTTAGAAACTACTTAGAGGCTGATTCAACAGTAGCTATAGAAGAGTTAAATGGAGCACATATCATTTAGTTTATGTGATAAAAATTTGAGCTTCTATCTCCATATAGAACTTTAGATATGGCAGTATTGGTGAATATGAAAATAAAAATCAGATTTTGAGAATTAATGTTTATTATTATTATATAAGCACTCAAAATTATATTGTATAAATGTAAAATAAAAATCCACTAACTTATGGATTTTATTTATATAAATATATAAAAGGTTAAATAAGTGTATAAATTATAAAAATGGTAGTGGAATAATACTTATAAGTAATAAAAACTATAAACTTGATTTTTACGACTTTTTCGGCTATTACCGTAAAATTAACGTTTTTCGCCAATTAAAACTTAGACGATCAAACCCGTCCAATGTAAAGTTTTTAAAAGTCATATACTGATATATAAGTAACTAATACAAGTCAAAACCGATAAAACCCGAACTATAGGACATACAGACATTAACGAGCTAACTAGGCATATTGGACTAATAGTTGGACTAAATAAGATAAACACTTATAAAAAGAACTTATTGGGCTTAACCCATTTGGGCCCAACATGGAAAGTATTGATACTGATAATATAAGTATAAAATGGATTAAAACAAGTTAAGAACTTATAATAAGCTTATTGGACTTAAAACGTGTAAATAGGTAAAACTAGTAAACTAGTATAAAAGTTATCGACATATAACACCAAAATGAGTAAATGAGAATATGTAAACCCACTTGATCATCATATATATAATATCATCATATGTATACATAATTATTATTTTTATAAAGTCATTGGACAAGAGTCTAAGACGAGTATTATTTGTCTAGGTTTCCGTGATTGAAGCACGTACCGTACGTCCGAGTTGCCGATAACCCGCTTTCCCACATCAACGTGAGTTCATAGCCTCGCACTCTTTTAAATGTTTTTATGAAATGTTTTACAAACCCGCGAGGGAGATAACATGTTAGTTTTTACAAAATAGGACACCATTTGTCCAGATTGTTTGTTTATTTGATTTGGACCCGAATGATTGTATGACCCGATTGTATGACCCGATAAATGATTAAAGGACCCGATAGATTAAATTAAATGGATTATTAAAGTTAGGTTATGTCACTAAAAGTCCCATTAACATGAATTGTGAACTACCGGGATTTGGTAGACGCTTATGCATTTAATAGTACTATTTGGGGACGATCACCCCAGTTCGCGCCTTGACGGTTGATCCCCGTCGTGCCACATGGATTGGTAAGCGAATTTATGTATGAGAAGATTTCCATAGCGTGACCTTTGTGACGACACGCTAATTTAGATGGGCAAATTGAGTATCGGGTTAGCTACCCGTTGTTTGTTTTAGTAAGGTAACAATGTCATGCGGCTTATAATAATCCAACTAACGAAATACTACTAGATGCACCGAATTACGATGTATTGCCTGACTAGCAATACGGGGTCATACTATTGATATTATGTTCGTGTTTTGGTTTTTCATAACCATATTCATATAACGGTTTTTATTTAACTTTATACAACGTCATAAGACGTATTGTATAATGTTTTTACGACATAGGCTCGTATAATGATTTTCAAGGCAAATGCCTATATTATGATTTTCGATAAGGATTTGTATAAAATGACTTTGGCTATTTTATGGCCTATTAAAATGATTTGTACAAAATGATTTTCGGTAATAATTTTATACCGATATTATATTGATGGTTTATTAAACTCTATGAATTCACTCGGCGTTATCGCTGACCTTTTCTTTTAACATGTTTTATCTCAGGTACTTGAAGGTAATTCTCGGGAAGACAACTAGAATTCATGGCCCGCACTTAAACTATATTTTCCATTCAAATACCTTGTAAAACTTTGTATGAAATAATATGACTTGGGACCTATGTAAATTTGATATTTATGAATGGAAATGCTTTATTATTAAATGACGCGATTTTTAAGCGTTGTCTATGATGTGAGTGATGTGCTATCCCGTAACACCAACGAGTCTTCCGCTGAATTGAGTTGTATAAATTTGGGGGTGTGACATATAAAACCCACTAACTAATAATAACTATTGTAAAACTAGTTGTATACTAAAATAAATAAACATGGCATTTTATAAAAGTAAAAACTCAAATGTTTTTTAAAGTTATAAAACTATATATAAGTTTTACGTCTTTTCGGCTAAAATCGAAAGATTAACGTTTTCACCAAATAAAACTTAGACGGTCGGACCCGTCTAATGTAATATTTTTATAACTCATACACTGATATGTAAGTACATTTGACAAGTAAAAACTGATAAACCCGAGCTTTATAACTTATGGACCATAATGGGCCAAAGTAGCCTTATGGGAACATTAGCCCAACTAGTCTGGCTAAACACTAATGGACTTACTCATAGGTGTAGAAACTAGAGGGGGGGTTGAATAGTTTCTTATATTTAATTGTTAAAAGATGGTTTTCAAAAAATCCTTTTTCAAAAACTTAGGCTTGAGGAAATATGTGAAATCTTCTTATGCACAATATGAACAATGATAGTGTAACTAAACTAATACTAACTAATGTATATGCACAAAGAATAAAGAATGTAAAGAGTTAAGGGTAAAGAAAGATCAAACCAAACACCAAGGATTTATAGTGGTTCGGCAACGAAGCTCACTCCTCGTTCCTACTCCAATCCTCGAGTACTCTTTACTCGAGAGTTCACTACACAACAAGCTCCTTATGGTGGAGAAAACCGTACACGTTGCTTAACCAATTTCCGACTCTAAGCTAAAAGTCGAGCCCTAATCGTAGCTAGGACCAATCTACACAACTATACTTAGTACATACATAACTTCTAAATAGACACAACTACTTGGATCTTCACAACTATGACACAACAACAAATGTATAAGATTTGATCTTCACAGGATCTTTGGTGGTGGACTCAACATTTCACAAGGATAGTGTTCTTCTCTTTGCACTTGGAGAGGAAGGGATGGATGGGATAGATTCACTTCTAAATAAGTAGTAATCCATCAAATGAATAAGGATTTGAGTGATTTAAGAAGTATGTTTGAATCTGGAAATATATGTGCAAAAGAGGTGAAGAGAAAATCTGACAATGGTCCACTATTTATAAGACAAAGGGCCAACGGCTATATCTGCCCGCGGTTCCTTATCTCAGCTGGCGGTATATTATCGATAAGGAACCGCATAGGCACTAACCGCCAGAGTAGACTCCGCTCCCTTTTTGTCCTTTAGTGGTGGAGGTCTTATTTGATTTTAAAATATCCTGACAGAATATTCCAAATCAAAAAAGAATATGCCATTTTCAAATTTTCAAATATTTAATTTAATAAAACATTTTCTTAAAAAGAAAGTTTAATAAAAAACTTGTCACACTTAATAAAAAGTGAGTTTTAAGAAAAGATTAAATCACTTGATTAAGGTTAGTACTTGTTTATTCATACCTTAAGTGGAAATGGGTAAAATGAAAAATAGTTGAACTCAAGAATTCGTTTTTCGTTGTTTTCGTAAATGCTTGTTTTTACATATTGTCGTAATCAAAACTAAGCGAGACCAAAAAATGCAAGTAACATTTTTAGGCATTACTGCATTAACAATCTCCCCCTTTTTGATTCCGACAATACATAAACTCAATCACACAAAAACAAGATTTTCGAAGACGAGTTTATTCATTTCTCCCCCTTTGTCGAAGCAAAAAGGTTGCAGAAGTCGGTGTTGAAGAGACGGACTTTGCAAAGACTCCCCCTTGGTGCTTACTCCCCCTTGCTTGGGGCACCAAGGAATCGAGATATGGTGACAAGCTTCATAGAAGGGTTAGTTGAACAAAAGAGACAACCAGCAAGAGATAGCTATAGGTCACAAAAAAATAAACTAAAAAGAGAAGAAAACACAAAGACTAAGATCCAAGTGAAGTCATGTAAATAAAAATCATACAAAGATGTATGAAAAAGGAAACAAGCCAAAAGCATAAATCTAATCCTAGTTAATCTAGAATTCTAAGATTTTCTTGAATTAGGTGTCTTGTGGATAAGCAACCAAAGCTTATATGAAAGACAAGGTAGTGGCGGAAGGTGGTGGTGGTGGCTTGGTGAAGATCTCATAATCAAAGTGAAGAGGAGGCTTGATTAAGAGACTCTTGATGTAGCTCAACTCCTCATAGATGTGTGCCATAGCAAGATGTTGATATTGACAACAATTACAATATGTCCCATGGTGCATGACAATATCATGAGAAGGAGGAAGAACAATAAAGGGTGGTGGTGGAAGAAAAGATGTTCCACAATCAACATTCTTGGTAGGAGAAATGTGATTAAGAGTGTTCTTGGGTGAATCTGGATTGAAAGTGTTCTTGGGTGAGTTGGGATTGAAAGCAATTGGGGAAAATGGAGGAGAATCAAGGCTTTCATTAGGGGAATAAGACATTTTGAGATGTGAAGTATGGAAAAATGCTTATGGTTAAATAGGGAAGGCTCAAGGTATTTTCAGGGTGGTCAAAGGGTTGAAACAAAGATTCCCAAAAGTGTTGGAACAAATTTGGAGTTTCAGAAATACCCGAAAAAGGAAGCACTGTACGCGGTTCCTTATCACTTCTGGTGTAACACCCCCAAATTTACACAATTTAATACAACGGAAGACTCGTTGGTGTTACGGGATAGCACATTACTCACATCATAGACAACGCTTAAAAATCGCGTCGTTTAATAATAAAACATTTCAATTCATAAATATCAAATTTACATAGGTCCCAAGTCATATTATTTCATAAAATTTTACAAAGCATTTGTATGGAAATTATTGTTTAAGTGCGGGCCATGAATTCTTGTTGTCTTCCCGAGAATTACCTCCAAGTACCTGAGACAAAACATGTTAAAAGAAAAGGTCAGCGATAACGCCGAGTGAATTCATAGAGTTTAATAAATTCCATCAATATAACTTTGGTATAAAATTATTACCAAAAAGCATTTCGTACAAATCATTGTAATAGGCCATAAAATAGCTAAAGTCATTTTTATACAAATCCTTATCGAAAATCATAATATAGGCATTTGCCTTAAAATCATTATACGAGCCAATGTCGTAAAAACATCATACAATACGTTTTATAACGTTGTATAGATTAAATAAAAACCATTATATGAATATGGTTATATAAAACCAAAACACGAACATAATATCAATAGTATGACCCCGTATTGCTAGTCAGGCAAGACATCGTAATTCGGTGCGTATAGCAGTATTTCGTTAACTGGATTATTATAAGTCGCATGACATTGTTACCTTACTACAACAAACAACGGGTAGCTAGCCCGAAACTCAATTTGCCCATCTAAATTAGCGTGCTGTCACAAAGGTCACGTTGTGGAAATCTTCTCATACAAAAATTCGCTTACCAATCAATGTGACACGACGGGGATCAACCGTCAAGGCGCGAACTGGGGTGATCGTCCCCAAATAGTACTATTTTATGCATAAGCGTCTACCAAATCCCGGTAGTTCACAATTCATGCTAATGGGACTTTTAGTGACATAACCTAACTTTAATAATCCATTTTATTTCATCTATCGGGTCATTTAATCATTCATCGGGTCATACAATCATTCGGGTCCAAATCAAGAAACAAACAATCGGGACAACTAGTGTCCTATTTCATAAAAACTAACATGTTATCTCCCTCGCGGGTTTATAAAACATTTCATAAAAACTTTTAAAAGAGTGTGAGGCTATGAACTCACGTTGATGTGGGAAAGCGGGTTATCGGCAATTCGGATGTACGGTACGTGCTTCAATCACGGAAACCTAGACAAATAATACTTGTCTTAGACTCTTGTCCAATGACTTTATAAAAATAACAATCGTGTATACATATGATGATTTTATATATATGATGATCAAGTGGGTTTTTATATTCTCATTTACTCATTATAGTGTTATGTGTTGGAAATTTTCAAGACTAGTTACACTAGTTCAACTTGTTTACATTTTGAAGCCCAATGGGCCTATTACAAGCCCAATACTATTCATTAGCCCAATTATACTTTTATTATCAGTATTTATACTTTACATGTTGGGCCCAAATGGGTTAAGCCCAATAAGTAATTTTTATAGGTGTTTAACTTATCTAGTTAAATTATTAGTCCAAATACGCTAACTTAGCTCGTTAATGTCCGTATGTCATATAGTTCGGGTTTATCGGTTTTTACTTGTATTAGGTACTTATACATCAGTATATGACTTTTAAAAACTTTACATTTGACGGGTTTGATCGTCTAAGTTTTGATTGGCGAAAAACGTTAATTTTACGGTAATAGCCGAAAAAGTCGTAAAAATCATGTTTATAGTTTTTATACTTATAAATCTTATTCAACTACCATTTTTATAAAGTTACCTTATACATATTTATAAAAATGAGATTTATAAGTTAGTGGGTTTTAATTCACATTTTATACTATATTAGTTTGAGTGCTTATATAATACTATTAAACTTTAATTTCACAAAATCTGATTTTTAGTTTCACTTTCACCATTTTTATCATATCTTGAGTTCTATAAGGATATAGAAGCTCATTTTTGGATGACATAAACTTCATATTATGTGCTACAATTAAGTTAGTTATAGCTACTGCTCAATCCATGTCTAAGTATCCTTAATAGTCCCTACAAAACAGAGTATTCAGATTGGTATACTAATTTTGTTTTGATCATATCTCACTCATTTTGATGATTCCATTGCATGGAAAACTCTCACATGTGTATGACATCTAATACTTACTGCAAATAGATTCCACCATGCCATTTTATCAGTTTATCATTTGGTTAGTTAATGTTTTTATACAGACAACTTTATAAGCAAGACTTTAACCTTTTTACCTATGGTTTTCCATCATTTTAACCATGTTTATCAAATCTATTAACATCAAATCCCCACATAATATTTTTAATTATCATTTATCATCATATACATATACATAAATAAAGAAAATACAAGATTACATAATCAAAATAACAAGAGGATAGGAAGAACAATCTTTATACCACCATAGTGATGAAAATGTGAGGTTGATGAACAAGGCTTGGATTTTGATGGCAAAACTTGTGATAGATCAACACTAACTTTGAAGACCACCAATATTTGTAAACTTCTTGTAGAAATCAGCCCTTGGACATCACCAAATCACCTCCTTGGATGTTAGAATCACCTCCAATCTTCAAGGCTTCAAAGGAGCATCATCATGTGTATGAATAACACATGATTTTATGGCTAAAATAGATCAAATAAGGGTTGTTGATGATTTTTGGACGAAATTTAGAGAGAGAGGAGAGGATTTGGTGGTTTTTGCATGTATGAAAATGATAAATGGTTTGAGTGCTAGTGGTTTTGTGTGTTGGTGCTAGTTTATGAAGGTAAGTAAGACATGTGTCTTACTTATCTTGTAAGCTTGACACATTAGTAGGTTGTGTAGCTTACTTAGATGCCACATGTATGGGGGTTGGCAAGTGTAAACTTGTCCCATACCCATTAATTTACGAGTACTCTTCGATTCTAGTTTCCTCGATTTACGTGCCCTCGGTTCGTTTTACGAAAAACGTTTTTATAAATTATGAATCAACGGCACAAAACGAATCTAATAAAAATTGTCTCATCAAAAACGGAGTTTGAAAACGTAAATACGTAATCCAAAGGTTTCCAGTTTAGTTGTAAAGGACGTTAAATTAAAATCGTAAGTCCTAATCTCTTCTCGTAAATTTGTGAGTTTATGAACCAACACAAATTTAAAATCCCAAATAATATTCACGGATAAATTTATTTTCTGAAATGTTGGACTGTCACCAAAAACGGTGTATGTAAACGTAAGCACGTAACGTAGAATCCTCCGGTTTAGACGTAGTCGATGCTACTTCAAGACGTAAATCCAAATTTCTTCCCAAAAAATAAGTGAGTTCATATTATAACATTAAAATAATGTTTTCAAATAAATATTGAGAATAAAATATCGACCATAATTTGATGGATTGTCACAACATTTACCCCTAAACAGGATCTTTGTCCTCAAAGATCATCTTATCTTACTACTAGCTTCTTATAGAGTTAAAGCCATGTGGGTATTTCCTCCACATTCGGTCTTTTCTCACAAGTTTAATTCATTACAATACGCGAGTTTCATCAAACATAACTACGGGAATAAGATCAGGCTTAATGTTGACTTACTTTCTCTATCCATGATGTTCACGGGTTTTTGATGAATGCAACTTTCACCGATCTAAACTTTATCAAGAAGAATTCAGATTTTCACTTGATAGACATTTTATCAAGTAAGATATACGAAACATAATTCACGCAGCTCTTAAACTCCTAGGGTAGATCCAGCTTATATGCCTTTCAAAGCAACTTTTACATCATCTCAATGGTCCCATACAACTGGGACTTATATCCCATGATCTTTCAGATCATCAATTCATTTTTCCATGGTTAATATTTTTGGCATAACTTCGCTACCCATCTGGCACTTCACGATCTACATTTCATATTCACATAACCTCCTGCCCACTACCGGCAGTCAATATTCAAATCCTAATTTCAACAATCTCAGGTCTCGCGGGTCGAGTATTTTGTAAGGTTAGGTTCGCCATCATAGGAAACCTTAAACCTGAAAGACATGTCCAACTCACAATGGGTGTATGTCGGATGTCTTCATCCCAACTCCTTCTTACAGATGCTCTAATATTTATCCTCACAAGATCCGATCTCGATCCTAATACGATAATTATCAACGATAATCTCTCCAAAGGAAAGTGATTATACGGTTTATTACCAAAGGCCAATCATTCAAACCTAGAACATCACTTATAGTATTTTGTATTGTTACTTTACCTCGTCCCTTCGATTGGGGTGGTACACAGTACTCTCATCAAGATTCGTTCTCAATGACTTCTGAGCAAATCTATAGAAATTCGATGCGAAGCGAGGATCTTGATAGAGATGATCGATACAGGCACACCATGTTTACACAACTCCTTTAAATACAAAAGAGTCAATTTCTTCATCAAGAATCTATGATTAACAGGAATGATATTAGCAGATTTGGTCAGTCTGTCGACGATGACCCAAATCGAATCAAATTCAGATGATGACCTTTGCAATAGCTAGACGTTTACTAATGTATGAGGCAATGTCTACCTTCATAATTTGCCATTAGTACAACTTCTTCTGATAATGATACATTAAATCAGAAAGGACAAGAATAGAATACTTATACTTACAGGATTCCAACATAACTATATCTCAAAATCTCCATTTTTAGGCAACCTCAAGTGGCCTCTAAAACATTTAACGCCATCGGCTTCTCAATTATAATGGTTCACATTAGCCGCGAACCCCTTTTATTATCTATATTATCCCTTTTTACAAACATTGTTTATTTTATATCGTTTGGCAATTTATTTTGCACCTTCATTATTAAGGAACATGTCCTAATTGGTTCTTTATCTTTTATACATAATGTGTCAGTAATTACGTTCACTTTCCTAGATGGAATAATTATCATGACCGTATTAATTCAAAATTTCTTTCTTCATATCTTCTATGTTTTAGTTCTATCTCAACTATTATTTTTATCAGTTTTGCTTGATCCGACGTTTATAGCGTCGATAAATATTACAAGTAATTAAATAATAAATATTTAATTTTTATGAAAGACAAGCGTAAAAGTTTTAAATTTCATAGTTCGACCAATTATATAAAAATGTTCAAAATAAATTTGAATTTAATTAACAAGATTTTTGCTGATTTATCGAAAATAATTAAAATAATTAATATGATCCGTAAATGTTTGAAAAACCTTCGTTTATTCTTTGGTAAAATTTTTCTTAATTGAAAAGCAAAAATTGTCGTTTCAAATTTTAAGTCATGGTTTAAATGGGTTTCCTCGATCCTTCTTAGGTTGTCTTAAGGTATGCAAAAACATTTACCCCTAAACAGGAGTTTAGTTAAATTTTTTGGTTATAAGGGAATGATTCCTTAAAAATTCTTTTGATAACATTTATCAAAACATATTTGCACTTTCTTCTTTTTAGTAATACTCAAAGTTTTAAAAGGGCTCTTAATTTTTGAAGAGTCAATATAGATTCCATTATCTATTACTCACACGGTCAATTAATATAAAGGATTTAGTCTTTAATCACATGTTAAATATTTAAGGTACATGTTTTTATCGTTCGGCCAATTCAGGGCAATCTATAAATAATTATTAACTCATTCTTATTCTTATAAACAAATAAATGGTCCTTAATGATCGCAAGCATGAATTTATCAAATTACAGCCTACACATGTGATCCACCAAATTTATGAATGCTGCGTGTGTATTAGTCAATCCAAACGACATCATGTGAAACTCATAATGTTCATTACAAGTTCTGTATGTAATGATTGGAATAGATAATCTTTTTTGCGGACGCGAAGTTGATGATAACCATGCCATGGATCAAATCTTTAAAACATACGCTAGAACCTTGTAAATGATCGAACAAATCTTCCATTTTGAGTCATAGATATCGTTTTCGATTGTCAATTTACTCAGTTCATAATAATCTATAAATATAAGGAATGATAATACCATAGCTCTTCATGATGACGAGCTTGGTAGAATAAAAGCTTTCTCCGACAACTCTCTCAGTTGTACGGTAACACTTTCGATTCAGATGGTGTTGAAGTACAGTGCACATGTCACAGGTGCAGCACCGAGAATATTATCAATACCAATTTCAACTTGCCTGAATAGCAAAAGTCTGGGTAATTCATCAACAAATACTTACTAAAGTTTCAGATAACAGAAACATCTTTTAATAAATTCCTATTAGGTTCCTTCTAGATTACAAAATCTATGACTAATTCACAACCATTCACGGTATAATTTCAAGTCTAAATGCAGGATATGGTCATCCATCAAGAATTATTTAGATCACTTTCGATAATCAACATCTTATCATTTAGGGGAATTCAATTCGAGTTCCCATCAATTAAGACAATGTCGTCATGTCATAATCAATCAATCCATTCTATTGGCACTATCAACTTTCCAGTTTCATTGCCGTTGATAAGATGTGAACTTCTCAAAAGACTAATAATAACTCATAATCCTTCACAAATTCAAGGATATATGGAGACACAACTATCATTAAAAGAGTAAGGTCTACGCACAATCTACGCGAGAGAATATTAAATCAGATACAGATGAAAACATTAACGAATATGAATACATCCCATGTTTTCATGATTAAGTACGCATTCGAAAGATCCTAGGATCGTTATCCAGGTCATTCAAATGAAATCTAATCAAAAGAAATGATAGGAACGTCGATACATCCAGTCGGGTATCAACACTCGGTAATCAGATACTTTTCCTAAGAATCTCACTACGGGAGAATTGGACAAGGAAGAATTGTCAATTATCAAATAAGACAATTTCCACAGATGAGTAAATTCGACTCAGAAGAATAGATGCTACAGGCACATATGTAGGTGTCCCTAACACTATGTCCCTATTTTTCACTTCTTGCAGATCTCATAAAATAAAATCTTCAAAGAAAATTTAGTGTTTATTAATAATTTCATGGTGACTACTAATCAGCCTTGCATGGTTACTTCCAAGTTGTATGTAAGCGCGCAACTATATACAATTTCAAGATAAACGATGCAATACTCAGTTCGTCAAAATTTTATCATCACGTTTATAATAAAAACATTTTCATGCTTAATTCTTAAATAAGAATCAAAATAAATTTACAAAGATTTTCTTTGTTATGAAAACAATTAAGTTTTCCAAGGTGTTTTCATTTTGATAACGATCACTTATAAATCTCAGTTTGAATAATCCTTATAGTGATGAAAATTCAATTTTTCTCAAGGGATACTACTTTATCTTATAAAAAAAATGAGTGATCTGCAAAAGAGTGATGAAAAGTTGTTCACCAAGAACTAACTACAATATGCTAGGAAATGAGCTTTGGCCAAATAATCATGAGGTTCATGACCTCGATGGCGCTCAAAAAGAATAATTCACAACGTAACTCAATTCGAGATGAGTACTTGTTCAATGGTTGCATCACTAATGCGAGCATTAGGAAGAAGCAAGAAAAGATAGATAACATCGATACATGTAGGATTTAGCAATCAAAGGTAGTCTTTTCATTAATCACAAACAAGTCAACATTGTACCGTAACACATTACGTGTCACTATGTCATACAATTCCAAGAACTCATCCTACCAACTGATGTCTCAGTTAAGTTAGGGATTATTTTTAAAAGATACCACAATGAATACTAATCTACAAGAGTCATTAGGTGTTCCACATGTCCCGAAAGATCCATCGGTCCCAATTCAGAAGAAGATTTCTTCAATTTCTTTATTGGACACTGGGCATCCTCATCATTGGACAATGGCCTAGGAACAAAACTTAACACGAATCAACAATCAATTAAAACCTTATAATTCAATCACAGGACTTAACGACTTCCTCTTATCAATCTCATATTCCATACGGGTTAAATTTTACATTATTTAAGTTTCAATCAATCTTATACTCAATTCGATATCCTACCTCATTTTCCAATACTTCAACTTTATTATTTTTTTTAAACCTTAAAAGGGCAATAAAAGCTTGATATGATCAACACTTAATTTCCAATCCTATAGCTCTTACAACAACAATTATCAAATGAGTCTCTAGTATGAAATGACTCATACATTCAATTAGACTTCTCAGAAAGGTACTAGTGGCATGAGGCTTTTGGGTAATGGTTCCAATGACAGCCTCAAGTGAAACATTCACCCTTTCGATTTCAAATTTTAAGAATTGGGTGACACCGAATCAGATGGCATCTTTCTAGGTGGTAACGTTTTGTCAAACTCCACTCTATAAGGAAAGATCGTCATGACATCGATATCAGATTTAATCTCGCCAATTCTTTTTCAATATCACAATCAACTAATATCTACATTTCTACGAATATCAACCATTTTGTTGGGATCATAAATATCCACAACTTGGTTTAGATCTAGGAGAGCTAGAATTCCTACGAGAATAGCTTCAATTAATTTACTAGGGGATTTAGTGTTCCTTGTGACAATCTACGTCGTATAAATACCTCGTATAAATATCAAAATAATCATCAAACAATCATGTAACAAAATTACATCATATATATATATATATATATATATATAATCCAAGTTATATATATATATATATATATATTAAAATAACACTTCTCAGTCTGGCCTTGTCGGTAACTCGGGAATTTTTCGGCACCGTTATAGTCAAAAGATTTTTAGACATTTTGTGAAAAATGTTTATAGTTAAAAGATTTTGAAATATTTTATTCAAAACCTTGGTTTTTAAAAATCTTTCGTTCTCTATAACGAGAGCTCTGGTACCAAACTGTAACACCCCCAAATTTACACAATTTAATACAACGGAAGACTCGTTGGTGTTACGGGATAGCACATTACTCACATCATAGACAACGCTTAAAAATCGCGTCGTTTAATAATAAAACATTTCCATTCATAAATATCAAATTTACATAGGTCCCAAGTCATATTATTTCATAAAATTTTACAAAGCATTTGTATGGAAATTATTGTTTAAGTGCGGGCCATGAATTCTTGTTGTCTTCCCGAGAATTACCTTCAAGTACTTGAGACAAAACATGTTAAAAGAAAAGGTCAGCGATAACGCCGAGTGAATTCATAGAGTTTAATAAATTCCATCAATATAACTTTGGTATAAAATTATTACCAAAAAGCATTTCGTACAAATCATTGTAATAGGCCATAAAATAGCCAATGTCATTTTTATACAAATCCTTATCGAAAATCATAATATAGGCATTTGCCTTAAAATAATTATACGAGCCAATGTCGTAAAAACATCATACAATACGTTTTATAACGTTGTATAGATTAAATAAAAACCGTTATATGAATATGGTTATATAAAACCAAAACACGAACATAATATCAATAGTATGACCCCGTATTGCTAGTCAGGCAATACATCGTAATTCGGTGCGTATAGCAGTATTTCGTTAACTGGATTATTATAAGTCGCATGACATTGTTACCTTACTACAACAAACAACGGGTAGCTAGCCCGAAACTCAATTTGCCCATCTAAATTAGCGTGCTGTCACAAAGGTCACGCTGTGGAAATCTTCTCATACATAAATTCGCTTACCAATCAATGTGACACGACGGGGATCAACCGTCAAGGCGCGAACTGGGGTGATCGTCCCCAAATAGTACTATTTTATGCATAAGCGTCTAACAAATCCCGGTAGTTCACAATTCATGCTAATGGGACTTTTAGTGACATAACCTAACTTTAATAATCCATTTTATTTCATCTATCGGGTCATTTAATCATTCATCGGGTCATACAATCATTCGGGTCCAAATCAAGAAACAAACAATCGGGACAACTAGTGTCCTATTTCATAAAAACTAACATGTTATCTCCCTCGCGGGTTTATAAAACATTTCATAAAAACTTTTAAAAGAGTGCGAGGCTATGAACTCACGTTGATGTGGTAAAGCGGGTTATCGGCAATTCGGATGTACGGTACGTGCTTCTATCACGGAAACCTAGACAAATAATACTTGTCTTAGACTCTTGTCCAATGACTTTATAAAAATAACAATCATGTATACATATGATGATTTTATATATATGATGATCAAGTGGGTTTTATTCTCTTTTACTCATTATAGTGTTATGTGTTGGAAATTTGCTAGACTAGTTACACTAGTTCAACTTGTTTACATTTTGAAGCCCAATGGGCCTATTACAAGCCCAATACTATTCATTAGCCCAATTATACTTTTATTATCAGTATTTATACTTTACATGTTGGGCCCAAATGGGTTAAGCCCAATAAGTAATTTCTATAGGTGTTTAACTTATTTAGTTAAATTATTAGTCCAAATACGCTAACTTAGCTCGTTAATGTCCGTATGTCATATAGTTCGGGTTTTATCGGTTTTTACTTGTATTAGGTACTTATACATCAGTATATGACTTTTAAAAACTTTACATTTGACGGGTTTGATCGTCTAAGTTTTGATTGGCGAAAAACGTTAATTTTACGGTAATAGCCGAAAAAGTCGTAAAAATCATGTTTATAGTTTTTATACTTATAAATCTTATTCAACTACCATTTTTATAAAGTGTCCATTTATTTACCCTTATAAGTATTTATAAAAATGAGATTTATAAGTTAGTGGGTTTTAATTCACATTTTATACTATATTAGTTTGAGTTCTTATATAATACTATTAAACATTAATTTCACAAAATCTGATTTTTAGTTTCACTTTCACCATTTTTATCATATCTTGAGTTCTATAAGGAGATAGAAGCTCATTTTTGGATGACATAAACTTCATATTATGTGATACAATTAAGTTAGATATAGCTACTGATCAATCCATGTCTAAGTATCCTTAATAGTCCCTACAAAACAGAATATTCAGATTGGTATACTAATTTTGTTTTGATCATATCTCACTCATTTTGATGATTCCATTGCATGGACAACTCTCACATGTGTATGAAATCTAATACTTACTGCAAATAGATTCCACCATGCCATTTTATCAGTTTATCATTTGGTTAGTTACTGTTTTTATACAGCCAACTTTATAAGCAAGAATTTAACCTTTTTACCTATGGTTTTCCATCATTTTAACCATGTTTATCAAATCTATTAACATCAAATCCCCACATAATATTTTTAATCATCATTTATCATCATATACATATACATAAATAAAGAAAATACAAGATTACATAATCAAAATAACAAGAGGATAGGAAGAACAATCTTTATACCACCATAGTGATGAAAATGTGAGGTTGATGAACAAGGCTTGGATTTTGATGGCAAAACTTGTGATAGATCAACACCAACTTTGAAGACCACCAATATTTGTAAACTTCTTGTAGAAATCAGCCCTTGGACATCACCAAATCACCTCCTTGGATGTTAGAATCACCTCCAATCTTCAAGGCTTCAAAGGAGCATCATCATGTGTATGAATAACACATGATTTTATGGCTAAAATTGATCAAATAAGGGTTATTGTTGATGATTTTTGGACGAAATTTAGAGAGAGAGAGAGGAGAGGATTTGGTGGTTTTTGCATGTATGAAAATGATAAATGGTTTGAGTGCTAGTGGTTTTGTGTGTTGGTGCTAGTTTATGAAGGTAAGTAAGACATGTGTCTTACTTATCTTGTAAGCTTGACACATGAGTAGGTTGTGTAGCTTACTTAGATGCCACATGTATGGGGGTGGGCAAGTGTAAACTTGTCCCATGCCCATTAATTTACGGGTACTCTTCGATTCTAGTTTCCTCGATTTACGTGCCCTCGGGTCGTTTTACGAAAAACGTTTTTATAAATTATGAATCAACGGCACCAAACGAATCTAATAAAAATTGTCTCATCAAAAACGGAGTTTGAAAACGTAAATACGTAATCCTAAGGTTTCCGGTTTAAGTGTAAAGGACGTTAAATTAAAATCGTAAGTCCTAATCTCTTCTCGTAAATTTGTGAGTTTATGAACCAACACAAATTTAAAATCCCAAAATAATATTCACGGATAAATTTATTTTCTGAAATGTTGGACTGTCACCAAAAACGGTGTATGTAAACGTAAGCACGTAACGTAGAATCCTCCGGTTTAGACGTAGTCGATGCTACTTCAAGACGTAAATCCAAATTTCTTCCCAAAAATAACTGAGTTCATATTATAACATTAAACTAATGTTTTCAAATAAATATTGAGAATAAAATATCGACCATAATTTGACGGATTGTCACATCTGGAGGTTCCTTTTCATTAAGGGACCGCGGTTCATATATGAAACCGCCTACAGAGGCTGTGTTTTGGTGGTAAAGGAAGATTTTTCAATTCGGCAAATCTTATTTTTCTAGTCTAACTAATCATAGGGATATGCTTAAAAGCAAAGATAGAGAAAGAAAACACATACGAACTCACCAAATAGAAATTTGACCAAAATACATGGATTTTAAAATAAAAATCGATGTAGGAGGTGTGTAAGACAAGACCTTAAGTCACGATACAATGATCCTCCATGATTCTATCTTGTTCTTGCTATGTTTGAGAGAATCATACATATGATTTATGTAAGCTCGAGATTAATAGCAAGAATCTATGAAAAACGTTTTTAGATTGTATTAACAATGACAAAACATTTCTCGACCATTTTCGAAAGAGACTTTGAGAATTTTGAAAAGGAGAACAGAAGATTTTCAAGAAGAGTTTAGGAGACTGAATGACTCAAAGTCATAAAAGACTCAAAAGAAAATAAGAGACTCAATAAAAGGAAAGCAATTAAGGAATATGTTCCATTAATCCAAGACCTAGACGAAAGTAATTAAAAGGTTCCCTCTTAAGTGGCTTAGTGAAGATGTCGGCTAAGTTATCCTCGGAGGGTACCTTCTAAATCGAAATGTTCCCCTTTTGAACATTATCCCTAAGGAAATGGTGGCGAATTTCTATGTGCTTGGTTCGCGAATGTTGCACGGGATTCTTGCTAAGGTTTATAGCACCGTTATTGTCGCACATGATGGGAACATCATCAAGAGAAATCCCATAATCAACAAGCGCTTGCTTCATCCATAGAGCTTGTTGGCATGCTTTTCCGACACTCACATACTCGACTTCCGTGGTGGATATCGCAAGAGCGTTTTGTTTCTTGGAGAACCAAGAAGTTAAACAACAACCCATGAAGGTACAAACTCCACTAGTGCTTTTCCGGTCCACATAGTCTCCCACATGATCCGAGTCCGCGTAGACAATGGTTTCTACGCCGGTCCCTTTAGTATACCATAATCCTAAATGTATAGTGCCCTTAATGTATCAGAAGATACGCTTAACCGCTTCAAGGTGAGAGGTTTTGGGAGCCTCTTGGAAGCGAGCACAAAGGCAAACACTAAACATGATATCTGGTCGACTTGTCGTTAGGTACAAAAAACTACCAATCATACCACTATATTTGGTGTTGTCTAACGACTCACAATCATCATATACAGTGAGTTTAGTATCCGAGGCCATTGGGGTCTTTATTGGTCTAGATTCTTCTAATCCAAATTTCTTTAGAATTTCTTTAGCGTACTTAGATTGACTAAAGAAAATACCATCATCCATTTGTTTAATTTGGAGTCCTAAAAAGAAGTTAAGTTCTCCCATCATACTCATTTCAAACTCATCATGCATGATTTTGGCAAAGTCATCACACAATTCTTGACAAGTTGAGCCAAATATAGTGTCATCAACATATATTTGCACGATTATGAGGTGAGAACCTTTCTTCTTTGTAAAGAGCGTGTTGTCTACCATCCCCATGGTATACTCATGTTTAACAAGAAACACTTTAAGTCTATCATACCAAGATTTGGGTGCTTGTTTAAAACCATAAAGTGCCTTCTTAAGCTTGTAAACATGATCCGGTTTTTCAAAATCAATGAAGCCGGGAGGTTGAGCCACATATACCTCTTCATCAATCAAACCGTTAAGAAACGCACTCCTTACATCCATTTGTTGAAGCTTAAAGTCTAAGGCACAAGCGTAGGCTAAAAGGATTCTAATGGATTCTAATCTTGCTACTGGTGCATATGTCTCGTCATAATCAATCCCTTCTTGTTGATTATAGCCTTGAGCTACAAGTCTAGCCTTGTTACGAGACACAACACCATTCTCATCTAACTTATTCCTATATACCCATTTGGTTCCTATAATGGTAGAACTTCTAGGTGGAGGAAAAAGTTCCCAAACATCATTAGCAATGAATTGATTCAATTCTTCTTGCATCGCAATGACCCAACTCTCATCCGTCAAAGCTTCTTCAACATTCTTTGGTTCAATCAAGGAGACGAAACAAAAGAAGTTGCTTTGGTTTTGGACATGAGATCTTAGGGTCCTTTGATTTAAGTCACCAATGATATTATTGAGAGTATGATCCTTAGACTCCTTAATGTTTACTTCCTTTTCAACACTAAGGTCTTCAACTCCTATTTTTCTAACCTCTTTGTCTTTAACTACTTCTATTTCATCCAAGTCATCATCAACCAATGGTGGTGTCTTGGGTAAAGGAGGGGTTTCATCAAAAGTCACGTTAAGTAATTCTTCAATTACGCCCAAGGTTCTATTGAGGACTATGTAGGCTTTCCTAGTTTGGGAATAACCTAAAAAGATACCTTCGTAAGACTTTGGGTCGAACTTGGTAAGGTAGTCTTTGGTGTTGAGGATAAATAACTTGCTTCCAAACACCATAAAGTATTCCAATGATGGTTTCATACCTTTAAGAATCTCATAGGGGGTCTTTCCTAGGAATGGTCGAATAAGAATTCAGCTGAGAATATAAGTCGATGTGTCCACGGCATTGCACCAAAACTTTTGAGGCAAAGATTGCTCGTTTAACATCGTCCCACTTATCTCTAGGATGGTCCTATTCTTCCTTTCAACTACCCCATTTGATTGTGGAGTGCGAGGAGCCGAGAAGTTATGGGTAATACCATGAGCTTCACAAAAGGCACCAAATTGCACTTCATTATGAAATTCCCTACCATTATCCGTCCTAATAGAGACAATTGGACATCCTAGTTGATTTTGAATTCTTCGACTAAAGATTTCGAAATGATCGAAAGCTTCATTCTTAGATGCCAAAAATCTAGTCCAAGTGAATCTAGAACAGTCGTCAACTATATCTAGGGTATAAAGGTTACCTCCATAACTCCGTATGGCGGAAGGTCCAAAGAGATCCATATGTAGGAGCTCTAAGCACTGAGAGGTTGAAACCAAATTCTTGGCTTTGTGACTTGAGTGAACTTGCTTTCCAACTTTACAAGCATTACAAAAGTGACTATGAAACTTCATCTTGGGGGGGTGTCTTACCAACTCCTTAGAGACTAAAGATTGAATTAAACGCATATTAGCGTGACCTAATCTCCTATGCCAAAGAGTAGAACTATCATCTATAGTCGTAAGACATATGTTGTCTTTTGACTTCTTATTGACCTTCATGACATAAAGCCCATGCTTTCTAACACCTTTTCCAATGACCTTTCCATCTTTTACGATTTCACTGTCATGTTCTGAAAAGATGACCTTACACTTATTGTCACAAATTTGACCTATACTTAAAAGGTTAAACCCTAAATTATCTATGTGCTCAACATTTTCAATGGTCATGAAGTCAAGAGAAATCGTACCTTTGCCAACGATATTACCACGTAGACTACTAGCGAATGTGACGTTACCTCCATCATATGCTTTGTAGTGCGAGAAAAAACTTCGATTACCCGTCATGTGTTTAGAAAAACCACTATCCTTAATCCACTCGTCGTGTTCCAAATAAATTCCCAAGCATATCTCTTTAGAAGTATGAGCTATAAGACATTTCTCCTCTTTGGGGTTGTTATCAACATCTTCACCGCTATCGCTCCAAGAACCACTAACGAACGTCGTGTGACTCTTATCGCGTGAAGGCTTTGGACAATCACTAATGAAATGATTTGGATCACCACATCTAAAGCAATTTCTATCACCTTTTTCGTTCTTGGCAAACCGATTCTTTGAGAATGGTTTCTTGTCATTGTTGGGTTGCCACACGTGTTGACATCGTCTTTTGAGAACTTCTTGAAATCTCTCACCGCCAATGCATACTCCTCGTCATCGCTATCCGAAGAACTATCATGATCGCTTTGTGCATTCTTGGCTTTGAGTGCAAGAGACTTCCTTTCACTCTTGGTTTTTACCAATTCTGAGTCCTTCAAAATTATAATCTCATGAACCTTCAAGTTGCCTATGAGTTCATTGAGTGATAAAGTTGAGAGATCTTTCGATTCTTCAATCACCGTGACTTTTGCTCTCCACTTCGGATGTAAGGCCCTTAGAAACTTCCTAACATTGTTCTTGCTAGAAAAACCGTCATCAAGTGCTTTTTGACTAGTAATAATAGTGTTAAATCTAGCAAAAGCACTATCAATTGTTTCATCTTCTAAAATGAAAAATTGTTCATATTGTTGGACAAGAAGATCGATTTTACTTTCTTTGACTTGGCTATTACCTTGGTGGGTTACTAAAAGAGTGTTCCAAATATCTTTAGCGGTTTCACACATAAAAATCCTTTCATACTCTTTCTTAGGTAAAGCATTATAAATCACCATTTTAGCCTCATTATTTTTCGAAAGTTTCTTTTTAGTATCGTCATTAGCTTTGTCAAAAGTGACCAATTATTTTTTTTTAGAAACTTCATTAAATTGATAAGGTAAAAAATCACCATTGGTAATAACATGCCAAAGATCTAAATCTTTTGATTTCACATAAGTCTCAAATCTATTTTTCAAATAAATAAAATTATCGGTTTCAAAAAGTGGTGGTCTTTGCATAGATTGCCCTTCTAGATACTTGTTGGAATCCATAGATCGATTCAAGTTTTAAAATACAATATACTTTAAAAATTCTTGAGCAACCTCGCTCTGATACCAATTGTAGAAACTAGAAGGGGGGGGGGGTTGAATAGTTTCTTATATTTACTTGTTAAAAGATGGTTTTCAAAAAATCCTTTTTAAAAAACTTAGGCTTGAGGAAATATGTGAAATATTCTTATGCACAATATGAACAATGATAGTGTAACTAAACTAATACTAACTAATGTATATGCACAAAGAATAAAGAATGTAAAGAGTTAAGGGTAAAGAAAGATCAAACCAAACACCAATGATTTATAGTGGTTGGGCAACAAAGCTCACTCCTCGTTCCTACTCCACTCCTCGAGTACTCCTTACTCGAGAGTTCACTACACAACAAGCTCCTTATGGTGGAGAAAACCATACATGTTGCTTAACCAATTTCCGAATCTAAGCTAAAATTCGAGCCCTAATCGTAGCTAGGACCAATCTACACAACTATACTTAGTACATACACAACTTCTAAATAGACACAACTACTTGGATCTTCACAACTATGACACAACAACAAATGTATAAGATTTCATCTTCAAAGGATCTTTGGTGGTGGACTCAACACTTCACAAGGATAGTGTTCTTCTCTTTGCACTTGGAGAGGAAGGGATGAATGGGATAGATTCACTTCTAAACAAGTAGTAATGAATCAAATGATAAAGGATTTGAGTGATTTAAGAAGTATGTTTGAATCTGGAAATATATGTGCAAAAGAGGTGAAGAGAAAATTTGAGAATGGTCCACTATTTATAGGACAAAGGGCCAACGGCTATATCTGGCCGCAGTTCCTTATCTCAGCCGGCGGTACCTTATCGATAAGGAACCGCATAAGCACTAGGGAACCGCCGGAGTAGACTCTGCGCCCATTTTGTCCTTTAGTGGTGGAGGTCTTACCTGATTATAAAATATCCTAAAAGAATATTCCAAATCAAAAAAGAATATGCCATTTTCAAATTCTCAAATATTTAATTTAATAAAACATTTTCTTAAAAAGAAAGTTTAATAAAAAACTTGTCACACTTAATAAAAAGTGAGTTTTAAGAAAAGATTAATTCACTTGATCACTTGATTGAGGTTAGTACTTGTTTATTCATACCTTAAGTGAAAATAGGTAAAATGAAAAATATTTGAACCCAAGAATTCGTTTTTCGTTGTTTTCGTAAATGCTTGTTTTTACATATTGTCGTAATCAAAACTAAGTGAGACCAAAAAATGCAAGTAACGTTTTTAGGCGTTATTGCATTAACAATGGGCTTAACCCACTTGGGCCCAACATATGAGTATAGGCCTGGATTAAAAGTATAAATGGACTAATATAATGTATTGGACGTTTAATGGGCTTATTGGGCCTTAATATGTAAATAAGTTAAAACTAGTGTAACTAGTCTAAAATTTACTAACACATAACAACTATAATGTTGTATGAAGAGATAAACTCCCACTTGATCATCATCATACTTATAATATCATCACATATACATAACCATTATTTTTATAAAGTCATTTGACGATAGTCTAAGACCGAGTATTATTTGTCTAGGTTCTGTGATTGAAGCACGCACCATCGCCGATAACCCGCCTTTCCTAATGAACGTGAGTTCATAGCCTTACACTCTTTTAAATGTTTTATAAAATGTTTTATAAACCCGTGAGGGAGATAACATGCTAGTTTTGATAAAATAGAACACAAGTAGTCCTGATGGTATGCTTATTGATATGGACCCGAATGATATTATGAGCCAATGAATGAGATGAAAAGGATTATTATTGGTTAGGTTATGTCACTTAAAGTCCCATTAGCATGAATTGTGAAGTATCGGGATTTGGTAGATGCTTATGCATATAATAGTACTATTTGGGGAAGATCACCCCAGTTCACGCCTTGATGGTTGATCCCCGTCGTGCCACATTGATTGGTAAGCAATATATGTATGAGAAGATTTATATAGCGTGATTTTTGTGACGACACGCTAATTTAGATGGGCAATTGTTTGTCGGGTTCGCGGCCCATTGTTTGTTATAGTAAGGTAGCAATGTCATGCGGCTAGTAATAATCCAATGCAATCCGATACAATATAATGCAATGCAATTAACGATAATATTGAGACTACGGTCTCATGGATGGTTTAAGATGTATGAGTTGATTTATAATATATTGCCTGCTAGCAATACGAGGACTCACTTCTGATATTATTATTGTGTTCTACTTTCTATAACTGTTTTATATAACGGTTTTATTAAACTCTATAAATTCACTCGGCATTCGCTGATATAATTTTTGCATGTTTTATCTCAGGTGCTTGAAGGTAAGTTGGATGGATATCGCCTCTGATGGCCCACATAATAAAAATATTCATTCGATCTATGTTTTGTAAACTTTATGACTATGAAACTGGGGGACCTTGCGTAAACTTAAAACTTTTATTCGAACGAATGTATGATAAACCTTGTACAACCATTTTTATGCGTTGTCTATGATTTGATTTATTTTGCTATCCCGTAACACTCTATTGACCCTTCCGTTGACCCGATACAAAATTTGAGAGTTTTACATTTTGCGTAGGACTCTTAAGATCTTTCTTAAATTTCACAATGTGTGAAGAAGCAAGGAATTATGAAAGTGTGTCCTAATGAGATATTTGATGATCTCAAATAGCTCTAGACTCGATCGTGCATTTTGGATTTTAGTGATCGGAGGTTGGAGAGGAGTGCCACTATTTTAATACCAATTTATTCGAAATGAATAAATTAATAGATAATGTGTTGTCTCCGTGTGATTAAAACAAATATGGTTTGAGGGATATCTGAGTTAGCTGGGATGGGTTGTGCATTGCATCATGGGTCCATGATGTCTATCTTCAATATCGAGAATCATTAAAAAATGTTCTCAATAGCATATGTGTTGACCCTGTTTTTGCCTAAGATTGTATGGAGGGTTTCTTTGTTTTCACCCTTTATCTTTACAATTCTTTTTTATTCTTCAACCCCTTCAATGCTTACCAATACGTCATAACTAGCACCTTGTTGTGATTGTTCCAATGCTAACTTAAGTACTTGCTCGACATTCAGCTACATTCACAATCTTTCTCCATCTTTCCTATGGACTACTATTTCTAGCTATGGAATGTCCTAGGGAAGATTCCTCCGGTTCTAGAGGAATCATTGGACTTTAACCTATCCTACCATCCTTATGTCACCACAATCTTCAGCGTCGTGAATAGAGATGTTTTGGGTAAGTGTATGTCACCATGAAATCCATTTTGATATCCAAATCCATTTTGCTCCCCCTTAACATATGCCACTGATAATTGTAAATTCACAATCGTTTAGGAAAACGAGGTAATTAGGGTAAGTATTAAACAAAGTGATTTAGGAAAACCACTTGTAAATGACCCAAAAGTAAGTTCGTTCTCAAGGAGGAAAGTGTGTTGTGTAAGAAATGATTAAATGTTTGTGATTATAATTATGAAGAAATAAAATGAGAAAGAAAATATAAAAGGATGACGGTTACGATTCTAAATTAAACTAAGACGAAAAGTCGTGCACGTAAAACCGTACAATATGAGTAAATTTAAAAATTACCCTAAAAATTCTTAGAAAATTGCAATAAATCCTAAAAAATGTAATTAGAGTTTACAAAAAATCAAAAATCACTCAAACCTTTTATTTAATTAAATAATAATTTTTTAATGCTAATTAAAGCCCAAAAAATAAAATTAATTAATAAAAAGCCCAAAATGAGATTTTTCACTTTGTTAACCTCTAAAATGACTTAAGTAAATTAAAAACAATTTTTGAAAATGTTAAAATTAATTAAAACTATTTAAAAATGATTAAAAACTATAAAATCTTAAAATAATTCTAAAAATTAATTAAATGACAACTAAATTAATCAAAAAGTTTTAAACTTCCTAACTTAATGTATTTAAGCTATGAGAAATGAAAAACTTGCAAAAATCCTAAATTTAATTTTTAATAATAAAATAATATTAAAAATTCAAAATTTATTAAAAATACTAAAAACTTGCAAAATAGTTTATTTTAACCTAATTAACGCAGAAATGAACATGAAATACCAAAAATACCCCTATTGGGCCTCCAAATGGGTCAAAAAGTGAAATAGGCCCTTAATGGGCTGAAAATAGGCCCAATAAGAAAAAGTCCACAAAAATTGCACTAGTAGTGGCTAGTTTTGGGTGTTTAGTAGTTGGAAAACTTTCCACTACTTGACTTGTTTGACATTTTGTTTTTTGTGGATTTTTGTTGGATTCAAGGCACACAAAGGCACCATTATAACCAGTGGGTTATAAGGAGTCGATCACAATCAAATAAACACAAATCCTAACAGCCAATTGATACAGTTAATTCAATCTTTGCCCATTTATCATACAGACATGAACATAAGCAGTTATGAACAAGACAAGCAATTTTAGCAAGAATAAGCCAACCAAAGTTCACCAAATGCATACACAAGCTATAAATAATTCAAATGAACACAAATAAACTTGTTTCATACACTGTATTAAAGATTAGACAAAGATTCAAGCTAATAAAAGTTCAAACCCTCAAATCTCTTAAACAGGTTAGACAAACTTTGATTTAACACTTGTTAGCCCTAAACATGCATACACTCTAAGTGTTTCCAAAATATTAGGTCAAAACAGTCAAAATCAAACAAGTTATAGCACAATATAGGATTTGATGTTTAAAAGCTGAAAACATACAGATAATAGCACACAACCAAGTAAATAACAGATACAAGCACTTAACAACCTAAAACCCTAACTCAAATTAGCATTCAAAGCCTAAACAGGTAAACCCAAAAACCCTTAAACTTTTTAAATCCAAATTTAACAAAGAAAATGTGTATTTCAGTTTTACCCAAGCCTAATCTAATATGATAACAACAATATCATGCAATATCAAGTAAATTCAAGCCACAAGAACACTTCATACAACAACATAACTCAAATTCACACAAAACCACTTTTTCAACTGATTTTTGGGAAAAGAGGCTCAAACCTAATGGATGTACATCCACACCCACGATTTTTATAGCTGATGTGTCTAGCCCAACAACACACAAGCTTCCAATAACACCTGCTAAGATTCAACAAGGTTAAAGGCACAATTTATATAAAACAGAAAAATGAAAAAGAAAAGCCGATTAATGCAACATTTGTACCCACTCCTTCACAACACCTTGATAATCTTCTTATCAGGGTGTATAGATCACTTGTAATCCAAAAATTCCAAGGATGTACCAAAGACTTAGCAAAATATCAGATTTTGGAAAATTATGCAATTTCTTGCACAATCTTTAAAAACAGGTTTTGATACTTCCAATTCATCAACATATAACAATAACAAGCAAATAATAAAGGTGGCAATTGGATTTCTTCAAAAATTCAAACACATTTTCATTAACTTTGAAAAAGGCTTTACAGAAAGTTGAACAAGGAAAAACCAAGAGCAATTTGTAAAGTAAGACCCTATACCCTTTATATAGAGGGTGTACATGGTCTTCATAAAGCTGGAAACATAAAAGCCCTAATGTATGAAGTTCCTCTTTTACCCTATGAAGTTTGAATTTTTGACTGATCATGTGAAGTCCTTTGGCGTTTTGTAGAGGTGGAAAGGTGGTGGAATTGATCAAAGGGCTCACAATGAGCTTATGTTGTAAGCTACATTGTGGGTGGTAGATTCTCTAGCACTTTTGGCTTCTTCCCAAAAAAACGTGAGTAGGGCATGTCCCATGGGGACTTGTGAGTGGTGAGGTGGCAAGTTTAAGGTGTGGGTTATGTTAAGGAGACCCTTAATCATAAAACTGTACAATATTAGGGTTTAATTTCGTGTATTAAGCAAATCCCCAAATGTGTTCTTATGATGAATAGTTGAAGTTTTAATCCGGTTTAAGGTTTGAAAACATGTTAAGCACCATAAATTAACTTAAATAATTAAGTTAATTAAGCCGGTTGTGAGTGGGGTGTGACATGGCAAGTAGGAGGCTTGTGATTGGTTAATTAGAGGTAGTGGGGCACGTGGCAGCCACTGGTTGGTTAAGGTAACTATCTTGTCTTGGCAGTTTTAATCCCACTGATATGAGCTAAAACTCATATCCATTTATCAACAAATAACCCTAAAACATGAAGCAAAATACCAATTTATCTTGCAAAAACAGTACTATGTGGTATGTTTGTGTTTGTGTACACTTGTGTAGGTAAAAGGATACATATTCAAGCAAACAAGGAAAAATCAAGCTTAAATTGATGAAAAAGACAAAGAAGGATCAAAAGTGACAAGACTTTAAAGTACAAGGACCTATCTTGACAAACTGCCAAAGATGAAGGACTAAAGTGTAAATATTGTAAAAAGTCAAGATCACAGTCAAACAAGGTCAACTTTCAAGTCAACTCAGTCAAAGGACCAATTCTGCTCAAAGATGAAGTTGGAAGGACTAAAAGTGCCAAAGAAATGAAGTTACAAGCCTTTAAGTGCAATCTGCCAAAGTTCAAGGGTTAAATCTGCCAATGTTGGAAAGTTTTACTAGCTTAATCCATGTGATCAAGTTTTGCGCCAATAAGAAGAGAGAGAAAAGAGCACACGGATTGCCACATAGATGCATTAATTTCCCACTCAGCCGCTTTTGCATTTAATAACGTATCACAACAGTGTGATCTGTGTGCTTAATATTTAGCCACTCACGTTATGCCACGTGTCATCTTCAAGCAAGCAAAAATTTCCCAGGATCGTTTTTGAGCTAGAGGCGATTTCATGAAGAGTTGTTAACACCAAAGTTGCTTATTTTTGAGAGACGAATCCATTGGTAATGATTAATTAACATCAAATCTACTCAATCAAGAAAGCCCAATTCATGTTCATACCTGGAAATCGACTTAGTAGAATCATGCCACGTGGAGAGCTGGGAATGGTCCCAACACGTCACCAATCCCAACAAACTTCTTTCTCAAGTCTATAAATAGCCTGATAGGTCCTCATTTGTAAGGGGGAGTTAAATTTGTAAAAACACACACATTTACATTTCCTTTCATTTTTTCCCTTTTTAGCTAAACTACTCAAGAGTTTGACACACTCTTGAGTTAGTTACTTAGTTAGCATCCTTTCAACAACTTTGTAACCGATTTCCATTAATAAAATTTGAATTCTTCATTTCCCGCCAACTCTTATCTTCACTCTACTGTTCATATCCTGCTTCTTCTTGATACTTGTGTTGCTGCATTGAGTTTGTTATGATCATTCATTGATCATAACTGACTTTGAAGAAGAATTGTAGCTGTTTGAGTGATTTCAGTTCAAGCCTTAGCATTTTTGAAGATTTTATGCCATGATGATGATTTCTAGTTGATTTGTAGCTGTTGTTGATAGTAGATTGATTGAATCTAGTGCTAAGGTGGTGGTTAGCACTAGAATAGAGAGTACAGCACTCCTCTACTGCTCAATGGTATCTTCACAAGGTGCAAACGCCACTTGTTTATGTTCCACTCAATTGCAAATGCCTGCTCAATTCTTAGCTTAAATTCTTGATTGAATGCATGATAAAACTTGTTTAGTTTGATCTTATCTTGATTTTAGTTGATTTGTAGCTTAAGTGTAGCTATTCTGCTTATTGCTTTATTAATTGTTCTAGCTTATAGCTTAATTCAGTCAATTTTAGTCTTGTTTCTCTATTTGAGGTCTAGTATTGTTCATTGTTTGCAAGTAGTTCTTACACATTTCATTTTGAGTATTAAGTTTGTTTAGCTATAGGATTTCATTCAGTTTGAACTAGCCCTTAAAAAGTCTTTGAAAATTCTCATATATTTCAGATAAAGGAGTGTTTGGAATTAGCTGTTGATAAGTTTTCAAGTATTGATTCTTGGCAAGTTAAAGTTCATTTTCAGTCATTAGGTGGTTACAAAGTGTTTTGAGTAAATTTCAAGTCAAATAACAGTTCAAAAAGGCAATTGGTAAGAAAAAAGTTTGGGTTGATTTTCATTCAGCTTTGCCTTTAAAAAGTTGTCATTTTCATTTGCTTGCCATTAACTGATTTCTTGATGAAATTTCACCAAACTTGTTCTGATTTGTAGGTCATATCATAAAGTTTCATAGTCTATAAGCACTTGATACAGTTTTCATTAAGCCAGGAATAATAAGCAAAAATCTGAAAAGTTGAGATAAGCAAAGTTACTGTAAATGAAAACTGGATTTTCAGAACTCTTGATTCTATTCATTAACCAAGCAATTTTCTTTTATAAATCCACTTAGTAGATGACATTGGATGATTTTTGAGAGTTTCAGCTTTTTGTCAAAATTTTTGGTCAACGCTTGGTCAACGATAAGCCATTTTCAGCTTAATTCAATTTCCCAGCTTATTACTTGATGAAATTTGTTATAACTTGATTTCCCGTTCATCATTTGAGCTTTTTAATCAGTTTAGGCACAAAAATCAAGTTGTGCTTGTTCAGATTGTCCTAGAGCTTATTGTGTGCTTATTTTGAAGTGCTTATTTGCTTGTTAGTAGTTTTCAGCGAGTTTCCTTTTATAGACCTAGCTTAATTTGAATTTCAAGAGTTTTGCAATTGGTTTGAACCATTTTGGTCCAGTAATAAGCTCAAACAAGCTTATTTGTCTAGTAAACCCGTTTTTGCTTAAAAAGTTTTAAAAATTGCAATTAGGTCCTTTTTGAATTAAAAGGGTTTCAATACTGGCTAAACTTACAATTTTTTAGGGTTTTCACATATTAGTCCTTACAGTTTTGAATTTGTTAAATTTCAGTTAGTAGTTTGGTAATTTGTTACTAATTGGTTAGTTTGTTACATAGTTTACATTTTTTGATCCTTATAGTTTGCTGATTTACATTTTCAGTCCCTATACTTGTTAGAATTTACATTTTAAGCATTTAACTTTCATAGAATTTACATTTTCAGTCCTTTTAGTTCTAAAATTTACATTTTGAATCTTACTTGAATAAAAACTTGGTAATTGCACTATGTTTTACATATAAGTAGGTAATATTTTTCAGTTTTGAAAGGCTTTGTTGAATTAGCAAATAGAATATCCAAAAAAAATTAACAACCAAAAACAGTTGAAAACCCGATATTGGTTGGACTTTCAATTAGCAAGAACTGAGAAAAACGAACTGCATTATTTACAATTTCAAATGGCGCCGCTGCCGGTTCTTTGACTTTACGAGAGACTATCGATTGACGGTTTTCATTGGCGTTTGGGATCCGTTCACCTTGTGAACGTTATTTTTATGTATCATAAATAAAAAAAAAATCAAAAAATCAAAAATATAAAAATATATAAAAACTAAAAATTAACAAAACAATTATTTTCCTAAAGAATTGACCAAAAAAATTAAAAAATCCAAAAAGCAATCTTTTTCCTAAGAGATTGCACCCAAAAATATATATTATTGGATTCTCTCGGTTTTTATGTACATATAGTATTTTCTCTTAAAAAAACTCATAAATACAAAGATATTTTCCATATATTATTATAAGTAAATACGTATACGTATAAGAACAACCAATCTACATATTCTCCATAAGTATTGCCAAGGCAATACACCGTGTTGAGGGGCGTTCCGGTCCTTGACACGTGTATCGATCAAACAAAATAAAGCAAGAATAGATAAATACTCTCAATAAGCAACAATTCGAAGAATACGAACATTTAAGTGAATAGAAAGGCGATGTGCTATAAAATGCCATCTAAGGGTCAATAGGTACTTAAGTGCTTCGCGCCACCTAACCCCCCGTTCACTTGTAAGTATTCTAAGAAGGAAGGCTTCATTGGGGGTCTTGCACCCAAGTAGTACATACGTATTGTTATTTTCTTGTGGATATTTAATATTGAAACTCGAAGAGGATAATCCATTTCTCTTCAAAGTCACACGAGAGCTTCTCTCTCATTCCTCGTATTGAGTTGCATGCTCACTCGCGGCCGTGCACAAATACCGATTGGTGTACAACCTCTTCCTCCGAAAGGAAGAAAAAGAAAAAGAGTAAGACCACCACCGTCCATCAAGCCGATCACGAGAATCGTGCTTTGACTCCTCCACCACAAGAAGCCATGGCTATTGATAATCGCTCTTTGATGGAACGTATGCAAACCAATATTCATGGATATGCTAGTGCTATTAAGATTCCCGACTTTCCCGCAAATACATTTGAGCTACACACATCTATGATTACTATGGTTTCACAATCACCTTTCTATGGTAACAAGAATGAGGATCCTCATGATCACCATAAGAGATTCCTTTCTCTTTGCAATACCATTAAGCACAATGGAGTTCCACATGAGGTTATTAGGTTGATGTTAGTGTCATTTTCACTAGAGGGACCCGCTAAGCATTGGTTAGACACCCAACCACCCGATAGTATCACCACATGGGATGGTTTCACCTTTGAACAAGTTCTTTCCTCCACATAAGACCATGGCCTTGAGGACCTTAATTATATGCTTTCAACAAAAACCTAGTCAATCCTTTAGTGATGCTTGGGAAGAGTATAGTGAGTTATTGAGGCGATGCCCTAACCATGGATTGGATGATGTTCACCAAATCAATACCTTCTATAATGGCCTTAAACCTCACCACCAAGATTCACTCAATGCTTCCGCGGGAGGAAATATTCTTCTTAAATCCATGCAAGAGGCCTTGGACATCATTGAGACTAAAGCAATGGTTCAAACAAACAATCAATTTGAAGAAAGGGTTCATGTTATCCAAAACAATTCTCAAACCCCTTGTGACAACCAACTTCTCAAGCTTCAAGAAGAGATCATTCAAAGGATGGATAGAGATAGTGAGAGGAATTTGAAAGTACAACAAGAAATACTTCAAGCTTTTAAGAACATTTCATTGAACAATTCTTCAAATGATGTGAATGCCATTACCCTTTCTTGTGTAACTTGTGGAGGTCCCCATTCTTATGAACAATGTGATAAAGTGCAAGTGTATCAAGGGGAATGTTATGCTTACCAAGAGGAACATCGTGAACACTTCAAGCCAAATATCAATCCAAATAACCTTTCTTACAAGTCCCAAAACTACCTTACTCCACCGGGATTCCCACCCCAACAACCCACCCAAATTCAACAAAATCCTCCTCAAATTTTACCAAGGAATCAAGGGCAAAGACCACCTTACCAAGGAAATAACTACAAGGCAACCAATCATTTTCAACCCCAAGCAAATACCTTCTATCCACCAAACCAAGGGTTTAATCCACCACCTCAATCTTTCCCACAACAAGGTTTTTATCAAGGAAATGTGCAACCTAACCCCATGGATTTGATGTTTCAAAAGTTTACTTCTTTTGAGAAACAATTGAGAGATAATCAAGAGGAAAATAACAAGAAATTTGCTCTTCTCCAAAACCAAATTATGTTCAATCAAAGACCACAAGGGGCTTTACCTTCCAACACACAAACAAATCCAAGGGCCAATGTCAATGCCATTACAACAAGGAGTGGAACAACAAAAAAGGATCCTTCACATCCTAAACCTACTATTGTTCAACCCACTTGTGCTCCTACTTGTGACAAGCCTTCTACTTCTACTTCACCTCCTCAAAATGCTCCTATTCACTCATACACACCTTCTCAACCTATTCATACTTCTCCTTTACCTTCCACACTTCCCAATGAAGAAGCTAACAAAGAAAAATCTTCCACTACAACACCTATTCCACCTACACCAAAACCTACTCTTCCATATCCTTCAAGGTTGAAAAAGGACAAGTTGAAGAACAAGGATGACATCCAAGTCTCCAATTTCTTAAGGATGTTCAAGCAACTCAACATCAATATATCCTTTGCGGAAGCTCTTGCTTATATGCTAAAGTTTGCTAAGATGTTCAAGGATTTGCTCTCAAACAAAGAAAAATTAGTTGATTTGCCCAACACATCCCTTAATGAAAATTGTTCCGCGGTGTTACTTAAAACCTTACCAACAAAACTTGGAGATCCGGGGCGCTTCTTGATACCTTGTAATTTTCCCGGCGTTGAAAATTGCATGGCTTTGGCGGATCTAGGGGCAAGCATAAACCTCATGCCTTTATCGGTTTGGAAAAAACTCTCTCTTCCCGAGCTCACTCCCACTAAGATGACTCTTGAACTAGCCAACCGAACCATAGCTTACCCTGTAGGTATAGCGGAGGATGTGTTTGTAGGTGTGGATAAGTTTACGTTTCTGGCCAACTTTGTAGTGGTTGATTATGACATGGATCCTAGAGTGCCTTTGATTGTTGGTAGACCGTTTTTGAGAACGGGTCGTACTTTGATAGATGTGGCGGAAGGAGAACTAATTATGAGAGTAGAAGATGAGAGAGTGGTGTTTAAGTTAGGGAAAGTTTGTAATAGGAAAGAGGTTAAGGAGTCTAGACCTTGTGAGACTATTAACATTGTTGATGTGTTAGATGAAGTGTGTGATGAACACTTTCATGATGCTTGTAAGAGTACTAGTGATGAGATGCCCCATGTTGAAACCGTGGCCTCAATTGCTCCCTCTTTAACACCTTTTGGAGAGAGTTATTTCCTCTTGGAGGAATTTGAGTCAAACTTTCTTGGTGATGATGATTCTCCCATTAATTGGGAAGAAGATATTCTTACAATCCAAAAGTTGCTCAATGAGGACCCTATTCCTTCTCCTATTCCACAAGAAATTACCATTGAGGAACCTTCCATAGTAAAACCTTCCATAGAAAATCCACCTCCTATTGAACTTAAGGACCTTCCATCCCACTTAGAGTATGCTTTCTTAGAGGGCAAAGACCAATTACTGGTGATCATTGCTAAAGAGTTGAAAGAGGATGAGAAGGAGCAACTTATTGAAGTCCTTAAGAAACACAAGAAAGCCTTAGCATGGAAAATATCCGACATAAGGGGAATTGATCCACAGTTTTGTACACACAAAATCCTTATGGAGGATGAATATAAACCCGCCATTCAAAACCAAAGGAGAGTTAACCCAAAAATCCATGAGGTTATTAAGAAGGAAGTGATTAAACTCTTAGATGCGGGTATGATTTACCCCATTTCCGACTCTCCATGGGTTAGCCCGGTTCATTGTGTTCCAAAGAAGGGTGGAATCACCGTGGTGCCTAATGAGAACAATGAGCTTATTCCCATGAGACTTGTGACCGGTTGGAGAGTTTGCATCGATTATAGAAAACTAAATGAGGCGACTAGGAAAGACCATTTCCCGCTTCCTTTTATGGATCAAATGCTTGAACGCTTAGCGGGAAATGAGTACTATTGTTTTCTTGATGGCTTTTCGGGTTATTTCCAAATACCCATTGACCCTAAGGATCAAGAAAAGACCACATTCACTTGTCCCTACGGTACATTTGCTTACAAGAGGATGCCTTTTGGCTTATGTAATGCACCGGGGACGTTTCAAAGGTGCATGATGGCGATTTTCCATGACATGATAGAGCAAACTATGGAGGTTTTTATGGATGACTTTTCCGTCTTTGGAAATTCATTTAGCTCATGTCTCACCAATCTTGAAAGAATGCTTAAGCGTTGTGAGGAAACACGTTTAGTGCTTAATTGGGAGAAATGTCACTTTATGGTGAAAGAGGGGATTGTTTTAGGACACAAAATATCCAACAAGGGATTAGAAGTTGATCGAGCTAAAATTGATGTGATTGCTAAGCTTCCCCCACCCACCTCGGTTAAAGGTGTGAGGAGTTTCTTAGGTCATGCGGGATTTTATAGGCGCTTTATACAAGATTTTTCTAAGATAGCTAGACCGATGACTCACCTCTTGGAGAAAGAGGCTCCTTTCATTTTTATCCAAGATTGTTTAGACTCTTTTGAGACTCTTAAGGAAAAATTGACTAAGGCTCCCGTTTTGGTTTCACCAAATTGGGAATTACCTTTTGAGCTTATGTGTGACGCTAGTGATTATGCGGTGGGGGTCGTTTTAGGACAAAGAGTTAATAAGCATTTTCAACATATACACTATGCGAGTAAAACCATGACCGGTGCACAACTTCATTAAACTACCACGGAAAAAGAGTTGCTTGCTATAGTATATGCTTTTGAGAAGTTTAGACCATATCTTGTGCTTTCCAAAACCATAGTGTATACGGATCATTCTGCTCTCAAGTATCTTATGACCAAACAAGATGCTAAGCCTAGGCTTTTGAGATGGATTTTGTTGCTTCAAGAGTTTAAGATAGAAATTCGTGATAAGAAAGGGGCCGAGAATTTAGCGGCGGATCACTTGAGTAGACTTGAGCATCCTTTTCAAAGAGATTTACCACACCGAGAAATCAATGAATCCTTTCCATTAGAGGAGCTCATGTCTATTTCTTCCCAAGAGGATGCCACTCCTTGGTTTGCGGATATCGCAAACTATCTTGTGGGCAATGTGCTTATTGAGGGTCTTACTTATCAACAAAAGAAGAAGTTTCTTAAGGAAGTTAAGTACTATTTTTGGGATGATCCATATCTTTTTAGGCAATGTGCGGACCAAATCGTTAGACGGTGTGTAGATGGGCCCGAGGCATTTAAGATCTTAGAAGCGTGTCATAAAGGACCTACGGGTGGACATTTTGGGCCTAACTATACCGCCAAGAAAGTCTTTGATTCGGGTTACTATTGGCCTTCCATTTTCAAAGATGCCCATGAAATGGTGAAATTTTGTGATGTGTCAAAGACATGGAAAAATTACACAACGTGATGAGATGCCACAAAATTTTATCCAAGAGTGTGAGATATTTGATGTGTGGGGCATTGATTTCATGGGACCTTTTCCATCCTCTAAGGGAAACAAGTATATACTTGTGGCGGTTGATTATGTGTCCAAATGGGTGGAGGCTAAAGCCTTACCTACCAATGATGCTAGAGTTGTTGTGAAGTTTTTAAAACAATTATTTGCTAGATTTGGTGTACCTCGGGCCATCATAAGTGATCGTGGTACGCACTTTTGTAATGATCAATTCACGAGAGTTATGAAGAAATATGGAGTGAATCATAGACTTTCTACCGCGTATCACCCTCAAACAAATGGTCAAACCGAGGTCACAAATCGTGGTTTAAAGAGAATTTTAGAGAGAACGGTGGGAGAGCATCGAGCTTCTTGGTCGGATAAGCTTGATGATGCTTTGTGGGCATTTAGGACGGCTTTTAAAACACCAATTGGTTGTACTCCTTATAGGCTTGTCTATGGAAAAGCGTGCCACTTCCCATTCGAGCTAGAACATAAGGCATCTTGGGCTCTCAAATGGGCTAACTTTGATTTAAACCAAGCCGGTTCACATAGGAAAGATCAACTCAATGAGATGGATGAATTGAGAGCCAATGCCTATGAAAATTCTTTGCTTTACAAGGAAAAGACTAAGAAATTGCATGATGCTAAGATCAAGAATCGTGAGTTCAAAGTTGGAGAGCCGGTTCTCCTTTTTAACTCAAGATTGAAACATTTTGCGGGCAAGCTTAAGTCGAGATGGTCCGGTCCATTCACTATTGCTCAAGTGTTTCCATATGGAACTATTGAGTTGTCACAACCCGATGGTCCAAATTTTAAAGTGAATGGTCACCGTGTTAAGCATTACTTTGGGGAGGACATTTCCGTTGAAATGGTCCAACAGATCCCCATTTTCCCCATGAATTAATTCATTGAGGTACGAGTCGAGCTAGAGACTCATTAACTCAAGCATCGTATAACTAGGTTTAGAGTGTTGTAGGTTAGAAATAAAGGTATAGACTTGGAGATAAGTGTAGGGGAGACCTTCTTTTGTCTTCATGATTGTTTGTAGGGTTGCTCACTCATCTCATGTTTTGGAGCTTATGGAGGAGGCCCTTGTATCCGGTTCACTTTGTTACTATAGTGATTTTTCATTGACACCTTGTGCTTAAACATGATTTCACTAATAGTTGTCCTTTCCTTAACTTGGGTTAAGCAAAGTCTATTCCTTGTCATAAGTGTAGGGGAAGTTTTTATACTTCCATGCTCTTTAACATTGAGGACAATGTTTAGCTTAAGTGTAGGGGGATCTTCTATCGAAGTGACCTTACCTAGAACTTGTCATTGTCTTTCATGATAACATGGAAAATTTGATTTTTCAACATTTTTCAAAATTTCTATCTACTTTGGCCAACAAAAATAGGCATACATAATTTTTGCATCAATTATTTTGCATAACACATTTGCATTGTATATATCTTTTCTTTTATCTTTCATCAAAATATATAAAAAGAAAAAAAATATAATAAAACATGGTTTTAACAAGTTTAGACTTCTTTGACATATTAGGCCCGCCATGGATATTTTGACTCAACCCGAGTTTGCTTATCTTAGCATTCTCTAGCTAGTATCCTTAACCATGTAGTCCTTCATTGGTCTATTAGGCTAAGCATCCACCAATCTCATTCTTTGAGATTTTAAATTTGTGGAGAATGGGAAATGATAGAGTTGAAGCAAGTATAAAAGGGCTAGATAAACTTCATGATAATTACTTGTGGCTAAACCTTTCTCTTCTTTACCTCTATTTTCTTCGCATGTATATAAATGTTAATAAATAATCAAGAACGGTTTTAATTGGTTTGTAATCTCTTATGCATTTTTGACTAATCATTCATGGTTGATATAAGTACGTCTTAAGATTCTAAGTTAGAACGTTTTATGTGTACTAGACTTATGTCATGCTCAATATTTAGCGGGTGTTTTTCCTTTTATTCTTTTCTACTTTCTTTGTGAGGAATAAAGAAAAATAAGAGCGGCTTATAAAAAAATGAGTGGCTAGAAAAAAAAAGAAAAAAAAAAGAAAAAAAATATATATACAAGACTCCCAAGAGGGGCAGTGTGGTGTTAATTATAGTGACTATTGAGTTCCAATATTACCTTGACGGGTTGCGGGGGTTCAATAGATTGCTCCAATCCAATATTACCTTGACGGGTTGCGGGGTTGAAGATCCAAAGTCTCAAAAAGATGGCGGATGTAAATTATTGCGTGAGTTTTATTTTTCTTTCCTTAGCGAGTGTGTAGCTACTTATGAAAGCATGACATGAGGATTTTACACATAAGGCGAACGACTTATTACTTTTGAAACGGACTTGTATTAATTGTGAGCGGTTTTTCAAGTAATGGATGATAGGATTACTTAGGATTAAAACCGTGCTTCCTTATTTTTGGATTTTACACTTCTTATACTTCACACTTGAATAAATGACAAATTTGCCCACAAGCAATTTGCTCAAATAATAACCGGTTCCACATTTAATTGTCATGAATAAGTTGATGCACTTTTTACTTGTGAATGCAATGATCCCATTTTTAAGCTTGGTATGGGGAAAGTGAAACTTGAGGGTGATAAATGTCCATGGTACCCAAGCCCTAATCTAAGCCATTGAATTCTTTATGAGTTATTTTCATCAAAACCATTTAAAGAAAAAAACAACAAGATATAGGCAGAAATGTATTTTGTTCATTGTATTGTTTAAAGTTAAAATCATGCATCATGTAGTTTAGAGTAGTGTAGATGCATTTCATATGGCCAAGGTGGGTTAAATATGAGGAGAATGTAAATTTGTGCTTTAAAATATAAGATTGCATGAGGACATGACAATGTTCAAGTGTATGGGATTTGATATGAGCTAAAACTCATATCCATTTAACAACAAATAACCCTAAAACATGAAGCAAAATACCAATTTATCTTGCAAAAACAGTATTATGTGGTATGTTTGTGTTTGTGTACACTTGTGTAGGTAAAAGGATACATTTTCAAGCAAACAAGGAAAAATCAAGCTTAAATTGATGAAAAAGACAAAGAAGGATCAAAAGTGACAAGACTTTGAAGTACAAGGACCTATCTTGACTGATGACGTATAGTCCCCAGCCGGGTCATGGACACGGCCCATGGGTACTACCCGTATCCGGCCCATCACAGATGGGTGGAATAATGTCATTCAGGCTTATGGGCTTGGATGAACAGTAACCGCACACATGTGTGCGGCCCACGGCCCGGTACGGCCGACATGGCCGACATAAGGTTAGACCGAATAATATTCTATCTAGGAATATCTTTATCCCAATAAGAGAGGATATTCACTACCAGAATTAGAAGATAACAATCATTCTAATTTTGGTGCTTATCTCTTCCTTGGGGCCGAAGCATCAGTGAAAGCCCACTAGGGTTTCACTTCCTATAAAAGGAACCCCCAAGGGTTCCACAAAGGTATTACGACTTGTACTCTAAACTCACATAAACCTTAAACCGATTACTTACTCTCACGCCGGAGTCTAATCGTGGGAAACATTCCCACGGTAAGCCTAACGCGTGCTGTTTAGTGTGCAGGATCCCAACCAAACGATTCACTTGGTGCAGGAGCCGGAGCCCAGCCAACCCGAATTAAGCCTAATTCGGGTCTAGCAAGGATCAACCAACTTTTGCATCAACAAGTTGGCGCCATCCGTGGGACCCATAACACTAAGCTAGAACAAAACCTCATCTCAAATTCCAATGACGAAAGGGCATCAGCAAGCCAATCCCAGGAATGTGAATCCTGGAAACCGGAAGCCCCAAGGGGAAGGGATACTCATCCCCACCCAATCACCTAGCCGCCTTGCAGGCGGATCGGGCAACCGTAGCGGCTTCCAGCCCTTGGGGGTAACGAGCACGATCTCCACAACGCCCCCACCTACCTCAACCCTGGACAATCCGGACCTAGGGAGTGCACCCAACCCTCCTAACAAGGAGCCGCGCAGACCATCGGTAGAGGAAGAGGTAGAGGCCCTACCACTCAGCGAGGAGGATCTTACTCGAGTTCTCACGCAGAACTTCGATAGGATCGTCCCGGGAATCGCATCGAGGCTGAATCTGGGGAGGAACCTCCAATCCAGACTCAACTTTGGCGACACCGGACCAATCACCTCCTCCCAAATTCAGAGAAAAAGGAGAGCTCGACCTCAGGAACAGGGCACCTTTGAGGAAATTCCTCAACCCCGGAATGTGTTTGAACGCATAGGGGATCGCCTCGTACAAGAACTAGTGCAATCGCGAGAAGGAGAAAGGTCGGATGGTTCACCCGAACGGCCAGATCGAGAGCTGGCCAGAACCGCACGCCGCCCGAATGTGTGGGACTGAATGAACACTGGGAGAAAGGCTCCTGGTTCGTCTCAAAAAAGTGGTCCCTATTCAAAAGATGGGGCACCACCACCGTCCCCAGATCCGTCTGGGGAGGACTCAGATGACAATCCGCCTAAGCGCCGCCGGCCTAGGCGCACACCTCCACCACCAAACAATGAGGAGTATTATGGTGGCCCTTACTATCGAGATACGGAAGCAGAAGACCTCTCGCGTCCATGGTGTGAACCATGGGATGACCCTAGGCTCACCCGGCCATGGGCGGATCCCAGGGAAGACCCGTTCACCCTCCGCATACGGAACTATTCTGAGGACACCAAACGTCGCATGCCGGCATGTATCAAGACTTATGACGGGTCCGGTGATCCTGTGGATCACCTCAAAATATTTGATACGCAGGCTAAAATTGAGCGATGGCCCATGCCCATATGGTGCCAAATGTTCAATTCGACCTTGATTGGAAACGCCCTGACTGGTTCGAGGCACTCCCCCCACGGAGCATTGATAGTTTCACGGAACTACGCACTGCGTTTGAGAACAATTATACTCAAAGGAAGAAGTATAATAGGGATCCGGTCTCATTGGCAACCATCACGCAACGGCCGGGGGAGTCCACAGAAGCCTTCACTGAGCGCTTCAATGATGAGTGCACACGCACAAGAACCATGCCAGAGCTCCTTAAAATCTCTGACTACATGCACGCCATAACAGACAGAGAACTGATCAGGCGTCTCAATGACAAGCGTCCAGAGAGATATGATGACCTCATGGAAAGGGTCAGAAATTTCATAGAGGGAGAAACAGCTGTTGCCGCGGCCTACCCATCCCGAGGAAATGGGTACCGGTCAAATGACCAGTCCTGGAGACAGTCGGGCGGTCAAGGTAATCAGAACAATAACAAGGGCTCAGACTATAAGAGCCAAAGCAAAGGCGGACGGTCGGACGATAAGTTCACCCCCCTAAAGATGTCCTACCGGGAGATCTTGCTGACTGAAGGGGAGAACTTTCCAAGGCCTCCCCCAATGACCACTCCCCCGGAACGTCGGCAAGGAAGTCGCTTCTGCGAGTTCCATAATGACAAAGGACACGGCACGGAGGAGTGTATCCAGCTCAAGAAGCATATTGAGTCGCTGATCAAATCAGGCAAACTCAAGCACCTAGTTAAGGATTGGAAGGACGGAAAAGACAACAACAAGAAGTATGATAAGAAGGATCCCCAAAAGGACAAGCCTTCGACCATATACATGATCCAATCCAGACAGCGCCGCACGAGGCAGAAAGTTGGCCAAAAATTTTCACGCGGCAGGGAAATCTCATTCCCTCCCATCACAGCAAGCGATGTGATTGATGCGCCTCTCACTATTGAGATAAGCATTGGAACACACAATGTTCGTCGCATGTATGTGGATGGAGGATCGTCAGCGGAGGTACTGTATGAACACTGTTTTGTGCAGTTATGCCCAGAAATAAGAAGCCAATTAGTACCGGCCACGTCGCCGCTTACTGGCTTTAGTGGAGACACTATCTGGCCGATAGGGCAATTGCGTTTGCTTGTCACCATTGGGAATGAGGAACATTCCACTACGACATGGATGAACTTCATGGTGATACGCTCACACTCTCCGTATAATGGGATCATAGGCAGACCAGGCATTTTGGCTATCCGGGCAGTACCCTCTACGGCACACGGAATGATCAAATTCCCCGTTGAGGGGGGAATCGTTACTATTTACAACACAGTCATACCAACATCTGAGTGTCATACCATGACAACACCGGCTCCACCTGTCCCACCCAAGGATGGATCACCACCTCCCAATTGGAAGGTAGCAATTCACCCTAACTACTCGGAACAGGAGGTATCCATAGGAGGGGCGATCTCGGATGGCGGCAAAAGGGCCATGTGCTCTCTCCTGAGTGCAAACCTAGATATATTCGCATGGGAGCCGAAGCATATGATAGGCGTGCCACGCGCGATAGCAGAGCATAAGATCCAGATCCGCCAAGGGTACCAACCCGTTAAGCAAAAGAAGCGCGGCCAGGCGCCCGAGCGCATCCAAGTGATACTGGAGGAAGTACGGAAACTAGTGGACGCAGGCATCATGCGCGAGGTATACTACCACGAGTGGTTATCTAATCCGGTCATGGTCAAGAAACATGACGGAAGTTGGCGCATGTGTGTGGATTTCACGGATCTAAACAAGGCCTGCCCACAGGACTGTTACCCGTTACCAGAAATCGACTGGAAGGTGGAGTCCTTGTGTGGATATCCTTTCAAATGCTTCTTGGATGCATATAAAGAGTATCACCAAATCCAGATGGCGGAGGAGGATGCAGAAAAAACGGCGTTCCATACGAGCCAGGGCGTATATTGCTATACGAAAATGCCGTTTGGATTGAAGAACGCCGGCGCTACATATCAGCGGTTGGTGGATAAAGCTTTTGAATCACAAATTGGACGCAACCTGGAAGTATATGTTGATGACTTGGTGATAAAAAGCCACACGGAGGAGGCACTTCTCCGGGATGTCCAAGAGACATTCGACACGCTGAGAAGGATTAAGATGAAGTTAAATCCAAAGAAATGTACGTTTGGAGCAACTGAGGGAATGTTCCTGGGATATTTGATTGACCCAAATGGCATCAAACCTTGTCCAGAGAAGACGGATGCAGTGATACGACTACCGTCCCCTCAGACACGGAAGGAGGTGCAGTCCCTGAATGGGAAATTAGCCGGACTGAATAGATTCCTATCTAAATCCACAGAGAAGTCATTACCTCTATTTAAGACACTCAAGAAGTGTATTAGAAAGGGAGACTTCCGCTGGACGAAGGAGGCCGAGGAAGCTTTCGGCCAACTCAAGCAGCATCTCGCATCTCTCCCTATGCTAGTAGCCCCCCGGCCAAAGGAGGAACTCATTATGTATCTCTCAGCTACTCATGGCGCAATAAGCGTGGTACTTATGACGGATAGAGATACAATACAAACTCCGGTCTACTTTATAAGTAGAACACTACAAGGGGCGGAGTTGAATTATTCCTCCATGGAAAAATTGGTGTTAGCACTAGTATTTGCTACAAAGCGGTTGCGCCGGTACTTTCAGGCGCACCCAATTGTGGTGATTACGGATCAGCCAATCAAGCAGATTATTTCTAGACCGGACGTGGCAGGGAGGCTAGAGAAATGGAGCATCCTGTTGGGGGGGGCATAATATATCTTACAGACCAAGGACGGCTGTTAAAGGCCAGATCTTGGCAGATTTCCTGATCGAGAAGCCGGATGAGGAAGAACCAATTATTAAGCAAGACGAGATCCCGACGGAACCTTGGGTGCTATTCACGGACGGATCCTCATGTACAGACAGGTCCGGGGCAGGTCTCATCCTCACGAATCCAGAAGGAATGGAATTCACATACGCCCTCCGTTTTGAGTTCACGGCCACCAACAACGAAGCAGAATATGAAGCATTAATTGCGGGTTTAAAAATCGCCGCTAGAATGGGAGTCCGCAACCTTGAGGCCTACGTGGACTCACGACTTGTCGCGAACCATATTCTAGGTGGGTATGTGGCTAAGGAGGACAACATGGTCAGGTACTTGGAAAAAGTCAAGTCGTTAATCGCGACTTTCAGTAAGTTTTCCATCAAGCAGGTGCCAAGGGGCGAGAACAAGAAAGCGGACGCTCTTAGCAAGATCGCATCTACAAGCTTCGATCACTTGTCTAAACAAGTTTTGGTGGAAATACTCAAGGAGAAATCTATCACGGAAGGGGAGGTAGCCGCTATAGTTGAGGAGGAGGGACCTACGTGGATGACCCCAATCATCAACTATTTGACTAATGAAACCCTTCCAGACGAGGAAAAAGCAGCAAGGCGCATTAAAAGGAAGTCACAACATTTTGAACTTCGAGAAGGCACCCTTTACAAGCGCTCTTTCTTGCAGCCGTGGCTGCGGTGTGTTGGACCACGCCAGGCGTCTTACGTCATCAGTGACATACATGAAGGGTTGTGCGGCATGCATGCGGGCCCACGATCTGTGGTAGCTAGAGCCTTACGAACAGGTTATTATTGGCCCACCATGCACAGAGACGCGCGCGACATGATTCGCAAGTGCAATGATTGCCAAGTGCATAGGCCAGTACCGCGGCACCCGCAGCAGGAGCTTACACCTATCACGTCCCCATGGCCATTTTACAAGTGGGGAATTGACATTGCAGGACCATTTCCTATAGCTGCGGGGGGGGGGGGGGGGGGTTAAATTCTTGATTGTTGCAATGGACTACTTCACACGATGGATAGAAGCCAAGGTAGTCAAGTCTATCACAGGTAAGCAGGTCAAGAAGTTTGTGTGGGAACACATTGTGTGCCGTTTTGGTCTACCAGGAGAAATCATCTCGGACAATGGCAAGCAGTTCACGGACAACCCGTTCAAAGATTGGTGTGCATCATTGAACATCAAACGGCGCTTCGCATCTGTTAAGCATCCACAAACAAACGGCCTCGTCGAACGAGCAAATAGAAGCTTGGGGAATGGCATCAAGGCGCGTCTGGATGAACGAAGTGGCAAATGGGTCGATGAGTTATCACATGTGCTATGGGCGCATATAACTATGATCAAAACAGCCAACGGGGATACTCCGTTTGCATTGGCCTACGGAACTGAGGCTGTTATTCCAGCAGAAATAGGAATGCCTACCATCCGCGCAGCGGAGGTTAACGTCGTCACGAACGACGAACAATTGCGAATAAACCTGGATTTGTTGGAAGAAAAAAGGGAAATAGCAGCCATCAATGAGGCTAAATCCAAGGCTAAGATGAAGGCTTATTATGACGCCAAGGTCAAGGGTGTTTCCTTTCGGCCGGGAGACTACGTCTATCGTGCTAACGAAGCAAGTCGAGCGGAGAACACAGGAAAGCTGTGCCCCAAGTGGGAAGGACCGTATGAGGTCACTGAAGCCTTGGGGCGAGGCGCGTACAAGCTACGTGACATGGATGGCCGCGACCTAGAGCGCACATGGAATATTTCCAATCTCAAAAGGTGCTATCTCTGAAAGCTACGGCTTCCGCATGGGTACTTCGCTATATGCGGTCTTAATAAAGAACCATGCGGTTTTATCTGTTTTGTTCTTATTATGTTTGTTTAGATTCTTTTCTTATTTTTTAGGACTTGTCATTATTGTTCAAACAAAAGTGTAAACGTTCTAATAAAATGCCGTGGTGCCTAGCTAGCTCCACGGCTTGTTTCGTGCAAATCATTTTTTAGAGTTTTTTGTTAGTTGTATGAATTTTACTTATATTATAATATGTTATGTTTTATTCATATGCATTCTTCCAAAAATACTGTACATGTACTATACGCCTCCAGGCGGGGTAAGAGGATTAAGTGAACCTACTAATTCACCTTGCCGCGTAAGAGGGATGCAACCCCAGCCGCACGGACCATGTGTCCTTACTAGACACCTTACTCACAAGACGTTGGAGTAAGTTTCATATGCTGTAGCCACACGGTGCTCCGCATAGCAAAGACGCACTTCGCATGTCTAGTAAACTATAGACTTGTATGTATTTTCTTTCTTTGTGTGTAAGACGTGATATATCATGCAGTATTGTGCTACAATATTTAAACACAAGGAGAAACACGCAAGTTTTTAAAATATCAAAATTGTCGTGGTCACTCACGGACTTATATATAAAGCACTAATGTTGTTAGCCGTGTACATGCACGGACGAATAGGAACAAAAAATATTCAAAGGGTTACAAACCAAAAGTGTCTGAAAGGGATCTTAAGTAGGAGCATCCTACATAGCGGGGAAAAACTTACCCATTTCTACTTGCTCTTCGACCAGACACGATAACCATTCATCACTTTCCTTCCGCTTCTGGGCCTGAGCCGCAGTCCTCTCCAGCACCACACTTAAGGGTTCTTCGGCAAGCACGATTCTGGTTACGTCCTCATATATGGGAAGTGTCAGGTGGCTGGGGGATGGAGTAAAGGAAGCATTGGAAGACGCGCTAAGACTGAGCTTTTCCATAATTTCAATGTTTGGAGCATCTTTGGTGGCCTCCAGCTCATCCAGGAATGGGTAGTGTAGATCTCGCATCGTGGCCATAGAGGCAGTCATCTTGCTAGCAGCTTCAGGTTTAAAGAAGGCATGATGGGCGATGTCTCCTCCCTTCGTGATCAGCTCAGCGGCCTCAACCATTCCCTCGTGTCGTCCGTGGTCAATACCATCAGACACAAGGTTGGCGAATTGTTGTACAAAGGACGGGGCCTCTAGCACCTTCATGACGGCTAGGCGTGCTCCATGCCCAACCATCCACCTACGGCCGGCAATGGCTGTTAGCAGTTGGGGGCATAATACATTGTCACGCTCAGCAGTGAGGGCATCAATCATCAACTCTTTTTGGGCAACTGCCTCTTTCAGCTCTTGGATAACGGCCCTCTCCTCAGCAAGGTCTGTTTGTAATTTTTCCATGTTTTGGACGGCCAGGTGCGCGTCCTCTAGTTTCTGATTAAGCACGTCTACTTGGCTGGAGTACGAGTGGGCAGAAGCTTCCGCCGTGGCTACCTGTAAGGAAACAAACGTGTTAGTACATTATTTTTGTACTATGGGTGGCGCGGCGCGGATATGTACCTTGGTGGTTGCAGCATCTAGTTGGGACTCAAGATTGGATACTTGCTGGTCGTATTCACTCGCGCGGGCTGATTGTTTTTTAATGGTCGCCTCGGCATTGACCAGTTGGGATTGGAGGTCAGCAATCTGAGCCTCATTCTCTTCAATCATTTTCTCCCTCCGTCCAACTTTCCTCTTGAGAGAGTCAACATGCCCGAGCGCGGGTTCAAACCTAACCCTCATCGAGGTTCCCATCGCCATTTGGTGTACCAGAGTACCATTGTTCTCATCTGCCAAGTCTGCATGACTGAGCGAGTTTACCTCTTGCACCAAGCCCGGTGGTATGCAGTTGTTGAGGTACTCCTGGCACTCATCAGCGTTCCTCAGTCGTGACGCCGTAGTAATATTCCATACTGGGTTGAAAGGTTGAGGGGCGCCGGACGTGGGGAAGTCTTGAGAGGCTATGGGTGAACCGTCTTCAAATACAGGGCCGGACCTTGTGGGGGCCGTGGGGTTTTCTTCCATTACTTTTCCTTTCCCCTTATCCACTTGGGTGTCAGAAGGAGGCGCGACACCAGCCTGGTTGTCCCTGCGAAACAAGTATTACAAAATATCTTAAGTATTGCTTACAAGAAAACTTGTCATTCTTACATACTAAGATGGGGTCTTACATATTGCTTCTTGCTACTTCGGAGGCGGTTGGGGCAATTTGAGTGACGGGATCGACATGAGCGGCCCGGTTAGCCTCGGAACCCTGGGTAGCACTCCCGACAGATTGATACAAGGGGTGGTCTTCTCGAAGTCTCTTGGCAGGAGCATTGTGTTCGCCAATCTCGACTGAGGCAGTCCCTCTCGCACGGTTGCCTCTTTTCCGGGTACGCCTGGCGACGGGCTGCGTTATTACTTCATCGATCTCCTCCTCGGCTTCTTCTTCCTCCTCTTCTTCCAGGTTGACATGTTGTTGCACTTCATCATCATCATCTCCCATCAGTCGGCGAATGCTGGAGGTGGTTCGTTCAATATTGTCCCCCTGTTGTTCCCTATGTGGTGTGGAGGGCCCAACTCCTCCTTCATTCATCTGATTGTCACCATCGCCGTTGTCTCCATGATCCTCGTCAGAATGGGGATCAGGCACGGCTTCCAAAGCAACCGTCACGGGTCGGGTGTGCTCGAGAAGGGGTTGTTCATTTTCACGGAGAGGACGGAGACCTTCCGGCACAAGCCTTGGATCGCCCTGGCGCAACAGTCCAAAAAAGTTCATTTCTGTCCAGCATAAAACAACATATGTTAGCTATTTATCAAATAATTGTATGCATTTTTTGCGTACGGATGTTAGCCGACCTTCGCCCTGCCTCCTCCAAAAAACGGGATACCTATTGGAAGGACCAAAGTAATTGCGACTAATCCCTAGCAGACATAGGAATGATTCGGGAAGGTTTCTATGGAACCCAGTCCTATTCAAATCTAACTCTTGGGAATGACGGGGGTTGTATGTACTTGTGTGCGACTTGGGGTCGTGAGGGATCCTAGTTCTGATGGTATAATCGCCCGGCCATACCACTGCGTCAATAAAAAAGTAGTGATCATACCAATTTTTCAATGAATCCATTGGTTTGTTGTGCGATTGGGGACTGTTGGAGGCTCGTTTCTTAAAAGATACCCAACCATTTACTATGTTGGGAACATAAAAGAGCCGGAATAACTCTACAGTAGGGGGGATTCTCCTAGCACGGCAAAGAATCTCGAATTGGCTAATCTTACAGGCACCTATGCAGTGGAGCTGACTAATGTGTACATCATAATATCCTAGCAGATCTACAAGAAAGTGGGTGAAAGGGATGCGGTAATTAGCCGCATCAAAAAGGCGAGTATACAAGCCTATCTTACCCGCTGGAGCCTCAGTTATGAGGTCTCCGGCGCCAAGAAGTGAGGGGTGTATGTTGGTAGGAATGAAATAATTTGTACAGAAATGGTTTAATTGGTCTTGGGTCATGACATTCAGCACGGATCCAATGGTAGGGCTGTTTCTATGAGCCATTACTAAAAAAGAGTGTAAGGACGTGGTGTTCTAACCTGCGTGTGAAGGGATCCGTGCGTATTTGGTTCAAGCTAAGAGGAAAGCTTTAATGGCATAAATGGAGGTTGTAAACTGTGTGTTCACACAGCCGTGGGGGTGGCTTATTTATAGGGTTGCCTCATGGGTCACAACCTGTTGGATGTGTGACACGTGTCTGCCACTATTCTTAATCGTGTGGCTAGGGGGCAAGTGGGAAGTGAAACGTCAGGTGGGACCCACGGGTCATATCTGATTCAAACATTTGCATTGCTCAAGGTTCTGACTGTTTGCACTTTTGTCAGTCAAACAAGTCAGATGAATAGTTGTTCATGTCGGGTTATGCGGCTCTTACGTAAGACTTGACATTTAATGATGTATTTAGTTTGTCTCGGTTGCTATATGCGGCTGAGATATTGAGAAGATAACTTCTTAAATAAGGTAGCCATGTGCGGCCAATATACATTCTTGGACAATTTGTCATTTACTATGGTTCCCTTGGTACGTCCGGGGAGCATCTTTGTAGTCGAGAGGTTCCACCTACGGTTGTAACAACTAGACTGGGGGGACATGATGACGTATAGTCCCTAGCCGGGTCATGGACACGGCCCATGGGTACTACCCGTATCCGGCCCATCACAGATGGGTGGAATAATGTCATTCAGGCTTATGGGCTTGGATGAACAGTAACCGCACACATGTGTGCGGCCCACGGCCCGGTACGGCCGACATGGCCGACATAAGGTTAGATAGAATAATATTCTGTCTAGGAATATCTTTATCCCAATAAGAGAGGATATTCACTACCAGAATTAGAAGATAACAATCATTCTAATTTTGGTGCTTATCTCTTCCTTGGGGCCGAAGCATCAGTGAAAGCCCACTAGGGTTTCACTGCCTATAAAAGGAACCCCCAAGGGTTCCACAAAGGTATTACGACTTGTACTCTAAACTCACATAAACCTTAAACCGATTACTTACTCTCACGCCGGAGTCTAATCGTGGGAAACATTCCCACGGTAAGCCTAACGCGTGCTGTTTAGTGTGCAGGATCCCAACCAAACGATTCACTTGGTGCAGGAGCCGGAGCCCAGCCAACCCGAATTAAGCCTAATTCGGGTCTAGCAAGGATCAACCAACTTTTGCATCAACATTGACAAACTGCCAAAGATGAAGGACTAAAGTGTAAATATTGTAAAAAGTCAAGATCACAGTCAAACAAGGTCAACTTTCAAGTCAACTCAGTCAAAGGACCAATTCTGCTCAAAGATGAAGTTGGAAGGACTAAAAGTGCCAAAGAAATGAAGTTACAAGCCTTTAAGTGCAATCTGCCAAAGTTCAAGGGTTAAATCTGCCAATGTTGGAATGTTTTACTAGCTTAATCCATGTGATCAAGTTTTGGGCCAATAAGAAGAGAGAGAAAAGAGCACACGGATTGCCACATAGATGCATTAATTTCCCACTCAGCCGCTTTTGCATTTAATAACGTATCATAACAGTGTGATCTGTGTGCTTAATATTTAGCCACTCACGTTATGCCACGTGTCATCTTCAAGCAAGCAAAAATTTCCCAGGATCGTTTTTGAGCTAGAGGCGATTTCATGAAGAGTTGTTAACACCAAAGTTTCTTATTTTTGAGAGACCAATCCATTGGTAATGATTAATTAACATCAAATCCACTCAATCAAGAAAGCCCAATTCATGTTCATACCTGGAAATCGACTTAGCAGAATCATACCACGTGGAGAGCTGGGATTGGTCCCAACACGTCACCAATCCCAACAAACTTCTTTCTCAAGTCTATAAATAGCCTGCTAGGTCCTCATTTGTAAGGGGGAGTTAAATTTGTAAAAACACACACATTTACATTTCCTTTCATTTTTTTCCCTTTTTAGCTAAACTACTCAAGAGTTTGACACACTCTTGAGTTAGTTAGTTAGTTAGCATCCTTTCAACAACTTTGTAACCGATTTCCATTAATAAAATTTGAATTCTTCATTTCCCGCCAATTCTTATCTTCACTCTACTGTTCATATCCTGCTTCTTCTTGATACTTGTGTTGCTGCATTGAGTTTGTTATGATCATTCATTGATCATAACTGACTTTGAAGAAGATTTGTAGCTATTTGAGTGATTTCAGTTCAAGCCTTAGCATTTTTGAAGATTTCATGCCATGATGATGATTTCTAGTTGATTTGTAGCTGTTGTTGATAGTAGATTGATTGAATCTAGTGCTAAGGTGGTGGTTATCACTAGAATAGAGAGTACAACACCCCTCTACTGCTCAATGGTATCTTCACAAGGTGCAAACGCCACTTGTTTATGTTCCATTCAATTGCAAATGCCTGCTCAATTCTTAGCTTAAATTCTTGATTGAATGCATGATAAAACTTGTTTAGTTTGATCTTATCTTGATTTTAGTTGATTTGTAGCTTAAGTGTAGCTATTCTGCTTATTGCTTTGTTAATTGTTCTAGCTTATAGCTTAATTCAGTCAACTTTAGTCTTGTTTCTCTATTTGAGGTCTAGTATTGTTCATTGTTTGCAAGTAGTTCTTACACATTTCCTTTTGAGTATTAAGTTTGTTTAGCTATAGGATTTCATTCAGTTTGAACTAGCCCTTAAAAAGTCTTTGAAAATTCTCATATATTTCAGATAAAGGAGTGTTTGGAATTAGCCGTTGATAAGTTTTCAAGTATTGATTCTTGGCAAGTTAAAGTTCATTTTCAGTCATTAGGTGGTTACAAAGTGTTTTGAGTAAATTTCAAGTCAAATAACAGTTCAAAAAGGCAATTGGTAAGAAAAAAGTTTAGGTTGATTTTCATTCAGCTTTGCCTTTAAAAAGTTGTCATTTTCATTTGCTTGCCATTAACTGATTTCTTGATGAAATTTCACCAAACTTGTTCTGAATTGTAGGTCATATCATAAAGTTTCATAGTCTATAAGCACTTGATACAGTTTTCATTAAGCCAGGAGTAATAAGCAAAAATCTGAAAAGTTGAGATAAGCAAAGTTACTGTAAATGAAAACTGGATTTTCAGAACTCTTGATTCTATTCATTAACCAAGCAATTTTCTTTTATAAATCCACTTAGTAGATGACATTGGATGATTTTTGAGAGTTTCAGCTTTTTGTCAAAATTTTTGGTCAACGCTTGGTCAACGATAAGCCATTTTCAGCTTAATTCAATTTCCCAGCTTATTACTTGATGAAATTTGTTATAACTTGATTTCCCGTTCATCATTTGAGTTTTTTAATCAGTTTAGGCACAAAAATCAAGTTGTGCTTGTTCAGATTGTCCTAGAGCTTATTGTGTGCTTATTTTGAAGTGCTTATTTGCTTGTTAGTAGTTTTCAGCGAGTTTCCTTTTATAGACCTAGCTTAATTTGAATTTCAATAGTTTTGCAATTGGTTTGAACCATTTTGGTCCAGTAATAAGCTCAAACGAGCTTATTTGTCTAGTAAACCCGTTTTTGCTTAAAAAGTTTTAAAAATTGCAATTAGGTCCTTGTTGAATTAAAAGGGTTTCAATACTGGCTAAACTTACAATTTTTTAGGGTTTTCACATATTAGTCCTTACAATTTTGAATTTGTTAAATTTCAGTTAGTAGTTTGGTAATTTGTTACTAATTGGTTAGTTTGTTACATAGTTTACATTTTTTGATCCTTATAGTTTGCTGATTTACATTTTCAGTCCCTATACTTGTTAGAATTTACATTTTAAGCATTTAACTTTCATAGAATTTACATTTTCAGTCCTTTTAGTTCTAAAATTTACATTTTGAATCTTACTTGAATAAAAACTTGGTAATTGCACTATGTTTTACATATAAGTAGGTAATATTTTTCAGTTTTGCAAGGCTTTGTTGAATTAGCAAATAGAATATCCAAAAAAATTAACAACCAAAAACAGTTAAAAACCCGATATTGGTTGGACTTTCAATTAGCAAGAACTGAGAAAAACGAACTGCATTATTTACAATTTCACCCACATCTTTCATTCTCCTTTCATTCTTTGTTTATTAAGCACAAAACTGAAATCCTTTGTTAATAAAGTTTCAGTTTTCATACTTTTGCCCCAAAAAGTTTTGTAAAAGTATTTCAAGGGTATTTCTTGTAATTTGATGATTCTTCAAGGGTTGTTTTTGGTATTTCTTCATTCTTCATGGTGTTCACTTGTATGGTTGACTTTGTGGAGGACTAAAAATGACAAGTCTTCATTTATGAGGGACCATTCTTGCCAGTTCTTCAAAGTAGAGGGTCCTTTTTGCAATTTGACAAACTTTAAGGACCAAACTTGTAATTATGAATAAACAAGGGTTTAAAGTGTCAATTCTTCAATATTGGAGGACCCTTCTTGTATAATCTTCAATTCTTCAAGGGTTATTCTTGGAAAATCAACACTATGGCTTGGTTCATTGTGCGGCTTCGTTTCCCGTGTTAGTTTTTGCTTGTTTCTTGTGATCTTTTGCTATTTTCTCAATATCCGTACCTAAAATATACATGGAACAAACACAAGCATATATTTGGAATATTTCATGATATTTTATGCATTTTAAGCCCGTTTTGGACGATGAGACTATGTATAAAAGCAGTCTCATCACTCCCCCATACTAAACCATTGTCGTGCCCTCACGCAATGCTTGAATAAAGTATCGTAGCACCTCTAAAATTCATTTTTATGCACTTTTATTGAATGATAAACTTACTACACTACCATTATTACTACTACTTGTGTTTTAGACATAATGTAGGATTTTCGTCGCAAAATGTGACGTTTAGGTTCATAGAACAAGAACACGTAAATGCTTCGTTAGAAATAATTTCATCGTCCTTGATTTTCACCCAATTCCATGCCAAGCGTGCAACGAGATCATTGTCATTATAAGTTAGTAATCCTAAAACTACTCATATGCCCTAATTACGTACTTATACTCCCATTTTCCTAAGTGGTATCTCTTATATTTAATGTCTTGAATGTTCAAGAGGATACATTTTTTACTTATGCGATGATAGAGATTTAGGTCTAAAAATAGAGTCATAACGGTGTAACCAAGACCATCGAATTAATAATCCCCCTAATAGACAACGATGTCAAAAAATTAAGTCAACAAGAAGTATCGATAAACACGGTTTTATAATGGTTTTGAACATGAGACTTATTACCAAGAATTTTATACGCCCCCTATCGGATGGGCCTTATTATCATAGGTTTACCTCCATCTTTTATTCAACTTCGCCATGAAGCTTTTATTATGACTTCGATCTTGCCTTGCCTTTTATTATCCTCCTCATCGGTGGTTTTAATATGGCCAAAGACGTATATCCTCACGCTAAGGCGAATTTTAGATCTTTAAAGCTTCAAAGATTAAGGTATAATTCACTTTCAATTTTGCATAGATTTTTCAGCCTTGTGAGCTTCAAATTATTTGCTTGATTTAGGTGAGCACTTGAAATCTTATTATTGGGTGAAGCTTTCCATTATTCGGGTTGCCAATACTTCAAAACCGTGACGCTGTCGATAACTTAATGTCTTCCCAATTTAATTACATGGAAGCTACTAGAAAGACTAGAAACCAACAATCAAGACTAAACCGCTAAGCAAATACTTATTAAGCAAAATATATATACAAGCGAAGGAAGAATAAGCAAACAACAAGAACACATGAGTTTTTGAAAGAATACAAGTACTCTACGTTTAGTATAGTAACTTATAATTAACCCCATCATTTCTCGTCCTCATTTAGGAGACTTAGCCTAATGTAAAGTTAAGGAATCGAAGCTAAGTGCTCAACTCGCACGGTCGAGTCAAAAATTACTCTTATTCTCGCCATCGGAAAATCTACATTCATGTCTTCAAATACTTATAAAACATGAGAAAAATTTTAAAATTTGGCCATTTTTAGCCTTATTTTGCAACAAAATGATAAACAAAAAGATAAACTTTGGAAAGCGTGAAGGTTTGGCAAGGCAAGTATCTATTCACCCTCATACTAAAGTTAAACATTGTCCTCAATGTTTCGAGTCTAAGGGTGCAAACACCCCCATACTAGAGACGTAGACGAATGCTTAATCTAGCATGGAAAGTGTGTAACCGTTAAATTAATAGCCATTTATGAAGTGTGCTAAAAACCTAAGGTTAGAACAAATAAGGATATATCATGTGTGGATATCGAGAAATTATTCAAAGCAAACGATCGAGAGCTCCTATAAAACGAACACTAGAGGCTCCAATCGTGAAGATCATGATCATCTAAAAACCACAATGCACAAACAACCATGGAACAAAGGTTGGAAGGGCACAAATCCCCTCACGTTACTACATTAGAAAGCGATAATATGTACATGGATAAGCATGGGTGTAAAATCCGCATGCTTCTATCATGAATAGTACCCTTAAGATCGTACGTACTAGATTAAAACTTTCCTATTATAGCATTATTACGATTACGTGTTAGAATTTTACGTATTACATACGTGTTAGAACACGATAAGTATTTACTACGCACGAGCACGCAATAATTATTTGACAATAATTAATCTCGAACATGCGATCATGAAATCATGAACGTAATTAAATCACGAACTATCATTAATTACGTATATATATTTATTACGAGCGTAAATAAATATATTAGGTCACGGTAATTATTTAACGAGAACACATTAAACGCGAACACAAATAAACATGAACGAACAATTAAACATCGAGACACGGAAAACAGTACGGGTACCCCATGTGGGGCCCCTACCCGCGGCAACAAGGAAGAGATGGGCCAAGCCCATCTCAAATTTCACTAACGAGGGGTTAAGGGAAAAGTTACTACTCATTTTCACTTTACAGAAGAATTAACCAAAAACCTAAAAATATTTTCTCCTCCTCCTCCTTTTTCTTTGTTTGGCCGCCACACATAAACACACCAAGGGGGTGTTTATTTGATTTTTGATCTTGGATTTGGTACAAGTGTTCGTGTTTGTTCATCCTCGTTTAGATCCACGCATTCGGTATATGTTTTTACCCTTTTTCTTTTTGATTTGATCTAATAATTAATTAAGAACAAGATGTTTTTAGAACCTAATTAAAAACATAGATCTAACATGAAAATTTTTTGGAGAAATAAAAAAGGGTGTTTTAGGGGTGTTTGTTTTGGCCGGCGCCTAAACCGAACCCCAAGGGGGTCTCGGTTTGGCTACTCGACCACCACCGAGACCATATGGTCCCGGTTGGTTGGTGTGGGTCCCACGGCAGCAGCAAGACAAGGGGAACCCCGAAGTGGTTCGGGGTATGGTGTCGATTTCACGTCCGGTTCAAGGGTTCTAGTCAAGATCCGGTTCACGGTTTATGTTAACATTATTTTTTTTATATAATCATATTTTAAAATTAAATTAATAAATATGACATGATTAATTTAATAACCTGACTTAGGTTATATTAATTATTAAAATCATGAAATTATTAACCTAAGTATTTTATATTTTTAAACTTATAATTAATTAATTATTTAAAAACAATGGTTATAATTAATTAATTAACATGACTTATCTTATATTATTATTAAATAATAATACATGTTTTAACCTAAGTATTTAACTTTATTTAATTAAAAACATGATATACTTAAATTAAATATTTTAACCTATAGTTTATTTTAATACATGAAATAATTAATAAACTATACATTATATCATTATGACTTAGAAAATAATCATGAAAACACTTAAGCTTATATACTTAGCTTATTTAACCAGCTTATATCTAACTATGGAAACTTTCTATTTTTTTTAGAAACTTATTTAAATAAGGCAGCTAATCTATTTATGGAAACTTTCTATTTTTAGAAACTTATTTATTTCAGGCAGCTTATCTATTTATGGAAACTTATTTAAATAAGGCAGCTAATCTATTTATGGAAACTTTCTATTTTTAGAAACTTATCTATTTTAAGCAGTAATTCTATTTTTGGAAAGTTTCTATTTTTGGAAACTTTCTATTTTTGGAAACTTTCTATTTTTGGTAACTTTCTATTTTTGGAAACTTTCTATTTTTGGAAACTTTCTATTTTAGGAAACCTGCTATTTTTGGAAAGTTACTTATTATTATACAGTAAGTATAAAATGCATGAAATATCAGAAATACTTAATCAGAGTAAACATAATATAAGATAAACACATTTTAAGGCTTAAAACAGTAAAACATGATAAGAACATATAAAATAAGCTAGGACATGACATAAAACCAGTTACGTATTTAGTAAGCAGATACTTATTCATGTATGTATTTCTGTAGCATTAGTGATACGGAAGTAGGATTCCTCTCAGTTCATCTTCTTCGTTCACTGGACATAAGGTACGGATTCCCGTTCTTTTAGTATGGAAATTCTTTCCTTATTAGGATTCCCCGTATGCAGCCAAATGTTTTCCCGTAGTATAAGTTATGTTTTTGAATTGCTTATGTTTAATTTAGAATACCTATAGCCGTATACATGCATGACCAGTTTCACCTAGTTATGGAGGTACCATAACCATAACATTAGAGGCACTGATGTTATGACTTCACCACGGCGGAGTGATTGCTCGTGGCGTCCCTTCAGCTTTTGGCCATATTTTTTTATTTATCATGTGGGACGTATGGGTGCATCCTAGTTACATGTTTTCAGTCAAGATTTCATGGTGAATGTGGTGTGTGCCTTGCATCCTTCACAAGGAGCTGATCCCTCCTACCCAAAACCAGTATATTAAATTAGAGGCAGCCCCTCTAATTTGCATGATGAGGTCACCCCTGCAAGTATTCATGCACGGTGGATTTTCATGACCTATATTGGCTAATGGTAAAATATGATAAACAGTTTTTACAAGATAAACATAAGGCTTTTCAAACTATAAAACCAGTTTTATCAAGACTTAACCAGGTTACTCGGGACTTAGTTTCTTCCGCTGTTATATGTTATATGCTTATCCTATTCATGCTTTATTGTACATACGTACACTGAGCATATTGCTCAGCCGTTTTCCTTTTCTATGTTCCCAAAACGGCAGGTACTCAGGGACGCTCGTAGACTTTAAGAGTACGTGCATATGGACTGGAAGCTTTCTAGCCTTCTTTACTCTATGCATTACCTTTCTTTTGATACATTTGCTATGGACATTGTTTAGTCCTTTCCTTTACTATACTTATGTTTGTGTGTGATGAGCTTACTTTTGGACTACCGATGTTTGATTCCGGTATTTTCCTTTTATGGTCATGTAATGTTTAGACATTTTTCCTTGTATGCTTTGATGACACGCCATAATTACGTGTGACATTTCCATTATCAAAATGGGGTGTTACAATGGGACTCCCCCACGAGGCACCTCGTTTTTTATTACCGAGTCATGAGCTCGACTCGATCCCCTCAATACTAATTATCATTGGGGACGGTGACTTGGTAGAGGTAGTTCAAAGAGGGAAATTCCCCGTCAAAGTAGTGCTTTAACCTATGTCCATTCACTAGAAATTAGGCCCATCTTTTTGAGCTAGCTCGATGGTCCCATATGGAAAAACTTGGGTAATGGTGAATGGACCCGACAAACGGGATTTCAACTTGCCGGAAAAGATTTTCAAACATAAGTTGAAAAGCAACACTTGATCTCCAGTTTTAAAAACTCGGTTTTTATTTTTAGAATCATGAAACTTTTTTGTTTTCTCTTTGTAAATCAATGAATTTTCATAAGCAATGTCTCTCAATTCATCCAATTCATTTAACTGCATTTTTTGGTGTTTTCTCGCGGTCTCCATGTCATCATTACAATGCTTTAGAGCCCAATAATCTTTGTGTTCAAGTTCAATTGGCAAGTGACAATTCTTCCCATACACAAGCTTATAAGGAGTTCACCCGATGGGCATCTTATGAGCGGTACAAAAGGCCCATAAAGCATCGTCTAACTTATCCGACCACGATTGTCGGTTCTCTCCTATAGATCTCTCCAAGATCCTCTTCAACGCTCGGTTTGAAACCTCAACTTGCCCACTCGTTTGTGGGTGATAAGCCGTAGAAAGCCGATGTGTAACCCCATATTTCCTTAGGACCGTTTCGAATTGGTCATTACAAAAATGGGTTCCACGATCGCTTATGATCGCACGAGGGGTTCCAAACCGAGAAAACAAATTCTTCAAAAACATGACTACCACACCAGCATCATTCGTGGGCAAAGCCTTAGGTTCCACCCACTTAGATAGGTAGTCAACGGCGACAAGGATGTACTTATTACCACGAGATGATGGGAACGGCCCCATAAAATCAATTCCCAAAACGTCGAAGATCTCACACACTTGGATGATGTTTTGTGGCATTTCATCGTTTTGTGAGGCTTTGCCTTGACGTTGGCATGAGTCACATGACTTCACAAGTGCATGTGCTTCTCGCTAAATAGTAGGCCAAAAGCAATAGAAATCGTTTCCTGCAAGACGCTCCAAAATTTAGTCCATGAAGGGCAAGGGAAAATGGTCTTTACGAGTGGCGTCATTCAACTTACGATAGTCGATACACACCCTCCAACCGGTCACGAGTCGAGTTGGAATTAACTCGTTGGAATCGTTTGGCACAACGGTCATTCCTCCGTTCTTAGGGACACAATGAATAGGACTCACCCATGGGCTATCGGAAATAGGGTAAATCATTCCCACTTCAAGGAGTTTAAGGACTTCCTTTTTGATGACGTCGTGAATTTTGGGGTTCGCCCTCCTTTGTCATTGAATTGCGGGTTTGTAGTCCTCCTCCATTAAGATTTTGTGGGTACAAAATTTGGGATCGATTTCCTTAATGTCGGATAATTTCCACGCAATTTCCCCTTTGTGGTCCTTTTAAACATCGATAAGTGCGGTTTTTTCATCATTCGAAAGATCTTTCGCAATAATAACCGGCAACTTATCGTCTCCTTCCAAGAATACGTATTCAAGATGAGGAGGTAAATCTTTCAACTCGAGGATTGGTAGTTCCTTAATTGAAGATTTGGGTTCAATACTCATAACCTCCTCGGGTGGAGGAAATGGGAAATCGTTAAGAAAATCCTTGATAATCGAGAAGTCCTCATCATTGTCGAGGTCTTCGTTACATGTACGAGGAACGTCAAATTCTTCCAACGTAAAACCACCACCTTCCAATGGAGTGAAGGATGGTGTTGAATTATCAATAATGGGATCAAGCATAGTGGGATTGCCACTATTTTCTTCGTCACCAAAACCTAAAACTACTTGTGAAAATTCCTCACAAACAACGTCGATAATATCAACGAGGTTTATGGTCGCGACGGAATAAACATGAGAAATTGGAGAGTTTTGTGTTGCGTTTATAAAAAGTTCCTCGTCGTTGAAATGTAAGGTGATTTTTCTAGCATGCACATCAATCAACGTAATTGACGTATCCAAAAACGAATGAACTAAAATAAGAGGAACTTGAGGATCCGTGGGAAAATCGACAACGATAAAGTCTACCGGATAATACAACTTTCCCACTTTCACAAAAACGTCTTCGGCCAATCCACATGTGGAAATAGTGGAATGGTCGGCCAATTCGATAGACATTAGTGAAGGAGTAAGATTAGAAAGATTGAGCGACTTGAAGATTGCAAGTGGCATCAAGTTAATTCTAGCACCAAGATCGGCCAAGGCATAGCATTCTTCCATATCTTAGATAGCACATGGAATCAAGAATTTACCGGGATCACCGACTTTTGAGGTATGCGGTTAAGATAAACCGATGAATAACTAGACAATTATTGCAATTTCTCCTTGTTGTTTAACATACTCTTAAAGTTAGCGGCAAATCAAGGCATCATGACCAAAGCGTCGGCAAAACTTACATTGAAATGCACATCACGAAACATTTTCATAAAAAGCTCGAATTGGTAATTGTCGTGCTCTTGTCGTTTCTCCTTACGAAGTCTCGATGGGTAGGGAAAAGGTGGTGTGGGTTGAGGCATAGGCATAGCCTTTGTAAGCTCGGGTTCCAATGATGGTAATGGGTCAAACGTAGGTGTGGTATGAGCGGTACTTCGTGGGATTGGGATTGATATGAGCAAAAACTCATATCAATTTATCAACAAATCACCCTAAAACACAAGAAAAATACCTAAACCTTGTGCTATAAAGCGGAATTATGTGGTATGTTTTGTGTTTGTGTGTAAATAGGTAAGAAGGATACAATTTCAAGCAAACAAAGGAAAAATCAAGTTAATTGGATGAAAAAGACAAAGAAGGATCAAAAGTGACAAGACTTTGAAGACAAAGGACCTATCTTGACAATCTGCCAAAGATGGAGGACCAAAAGTGTAAATTTGTCAAAGTCAAGATCAATGTCAAATCTGGTCAACTCTCAAGTCAATCAAGTCAAAGGGCTTAAATGTTTAAAAATGGAAGTTGAAGGACTGAAATTGTCAAAGAAATGAAGTACCTAGCTCAAAATCATATTCTGCCAAGTACAAGGGCTAGTTCTGCCATTTTGGAAAGTTAATTCTAGACTTGATCCGTGTGACAATCTCTGGGCCAATCAGAATGCAAGAAATAAGAGTTTTGGATTGCCAAATGTGCTTAATTAATGAGGCAAGAGAAGGATCACAACAGTACCTCCACTCACATAAACAAACCAATCAAATTTCACAAAACGGATAACAATCCGTGTGAGCTTTTGAAGACCAATAACAATGTGCCACGTGTTCATCTTCTTCAACAAATTTGCCAGGATCGGGTTTGAGCTAGGATGCGTTTCAGAATATGATATAAACAGGAAAAGTGATCGTTTTTTAGAGAGGAATACAACCATACAACTCAATTAACATGACAACATCTCAATCAAAAATCCCCAAAAGTGTTCTTCACCTGTAAATTCAATTAAGTAGAATTGTCCACGTGGAAGCTTTTGATTGGTTCTGACACGTCACCAACCCCAACCACTTTACATTTCTAGTCTATAAATAGGAGATTAGGCTTTCATTTGTGAATGTAGCTTAAGTGTGAAAAAAAACACACACTTAATTCCTTTCTTTCACATCTGTTAGAAAGTTAGTTAGCCATAACTCTCAAGTGTTTGACACACACTTGAGAGGTTGTTAGTTAGTTGTATCATCATTTGTAACCAACCTTTCATTCAATCAATAAAATTCACAAATTTCTTTAAATTCTCATACTGTTCTACTCTACTATTCATTCGTCTTCATTACTGATGTTTCTAGTGATCATTCTGAATCACTAAAAGCTGATTTGGAAAGCTTTTACTTGTTGATTTCCTCCTATAGCTTTCTTGTTCATTCAGAAGCAATAGTAGCAGATTTGAGTAGCTGAATTAGGTTGATATGTTGATGATGATGTTGTAGATGGTTAATGGTGTTGATTGTTGGCGTTTCATAGAATAGGTGCAGATATAAAGGAGGCTCAGCGCCTGCCTTCTCCTACAAAGGAGGCTTCAATTGATAGGTGTACATGTTCTTAGTTTTGGTTCCACTAAATTGTTTATTGCATGCTCAATACCTAGATAGACTTTAAATGTTTGTATGATCAAAGGTGATTAGTGAATAATTGAGTTGATTAGAGTAATTGTGTAGCTTATTGATAAGAATAGCATTAGAATTTTAGTTAATTCAGGAATCTGTTTAGACTTAGCTTATAAGATTTTGCTTGCTTAGCTTGTGTAGCATAAGTGTTCAACTTAGCTTGTTTTCATCTGGTTTCTATCACATTTTAGTAGTTGCACTTAGCTTGTTATCAATCTTTATGTAGCTTGCAGTCTAGCTAAGTTTTCTTCATTGAATTTCATTCAAAAGTTGTAACCAGTGTTTGGCAATAGGATTTAGCATAAGTTTTAGTAATAATCTGTGAGCAAAACGTGTTAAGCTCTAAACCTTTAGCTAATTCTAGTCAAGATAGATAGATTTCAGTCCATTTCTAGCAAAAGTTTTGGTCAAGTAACTCATTGTAGCAAAAGGTCATTTGGTCATTTGGTGTTTAAAACTCATTTCAGAAAAGTTGCAAACTTCAAATCATTGCTACAGCTTCATTTCTTGATGAAATTTTGTGAAATCAGTTTCTAAAGTTCAAGTAACATTTGAAGTTTTGGTCTTTAAGAGGAAATTCTACAGTTTGTAGAAATAAGCTAGAAATAAGCTTTTTAGTCAGCTCTTAGCCATTGCATTTTTCTGTGATAAATAGACAAGCTGTTTTCTCAATCTAGCTAATTCACTTCATAAAACCCTTGATTTTCTTTCACATTTGGCTTTAGAAAGTGTTCCTGAGTAAGTTTTCAAAATTTCAGCTTTTTGGAAAATTGGTCAACAAAAGTCCACATAAGCCACTTTCAGCTTATTTTCGTTTTTAGAGCTTATTACTGGACCATTTCCTTTGAAACAAGATTTTCCCTTTTTTTGTTAACTGATTAACAAGTTTTTACAATAAAAATAGGTTGTGCACGTCTAGCTTATTTGGTAGCTTATTTTGAGCTTATTAGATTCAGCTTATTAGAGTTCTAGTCAATCCCAGCTTAATTCCTTTTGCATCACTAGCTGAATTTGAGTTTTAAGCACTTTGCAATTTGTTTGAGCTGATTTGGTTGAGAAATATGCTAAAACGTGCTTATTGTAGTTGTGTTGCCCGTTTTTAGTTTTGGATTATTGGAAATTGCATTCTAGTCCTTGAATTGTTAGTCAGTTACACATTTAGCCTAAACTTCCCTAATTTTGTGGAAATTGTGTGATTAGTCCCTGGATTTTAGAAGTTGTTTAGAATTAGTTGGATTAGTTTGTTAATTGGTTAAAGTTAGTTGGATAGTTAGTTGATTTGCATTTTTAGTCCATCTAGTTAACTGTTTTTGCAATTATAGTCCTTTGACTTTTTGACTTTCCATTTTTAGCAATTAATTTTCATAGAAATTACATTTTCAGTCCCTAAACTTTGTAGATCTTACATTTTAGTTCTTAATTGAATAAAATTTCTTGGTATGTGCACTTTGTTTTACGTATAATTAGACTTTATTTTTTCATTTTAGCAAGGCTTTGTTTGAAACAGAAATGGAATATCCAAATACCCTTAACAACCAAAAAAAATCATAAACCCGATATTGTTAGGACTTTCAATTGGTTAAGAATCGAGAAAACGAACTTCAACTATACACATTTCAAATGGCGCCGCTGCCGGTTCTTTGACTTTACGAGAGACTATCGATTGACGGTTTTCATTGGCTTTTGGGATCCGTTCACCTAGTGAACGTTATTTTTACGTATCATAAATAAAAAACAAATAAAAAATCAAAAATATAAAAATATATAAAAATTAAAAAGTTAACAAAACAATTCTTTTCCTAAAGAATTGACCAAACAAACCAAAGAAAAAAAATCCAAAAAGCAATCTTTTTCCTAAGAGATTGCACCAAAAAATATATATTATTGGATTTGCTCGGTTTTTATGTACATATAGTATTTTCTCTTAAAAACTCATAAATACAAAAATATTTTCCATATATTATTATAAGTAGATACGTATACGTATAAGAACAACCAATTCACATATTCTCCATAATTATTGCCAAGGCAATACACCGTGTTAGGGGGCGTTCCGGTCCTTGACACGTGTATCGATCAAACAAAATAAAGCAAGAATATATAAATACTTCCAATAGGCAACAATTCGAAGAATACAAACAATTAAGTGAATAGAAAGGCGATGTGCTATAAAATGCCATCTAAGGGTCAATAGGTACTTAAGTGCTTCGCGCCACCTAACCCCCCGTTCACTTGTGAGTATTCTAAGAAGGAAGGCTTCATTGGGGGTCTTGCACCCAAGTAGTACATACGTATATTATTATTTTATTGTGGATATTTCATATTGAAACTCGAAGGGGATAATCCTTTTCTCTTCAAAGTCACACGAGAGCTTCTCTCTCATTCCTCGTATTGAGTTGCATGCTCACTCGCGGGCGTGCACAAATACCGATTGGTGTACAACCTCTTCCTCCGAAAAGGAAGAAAAAGAGAAAGAGTAGGAACACCACCGTCCATCAAGCCGATCATGAGAATCGTGCTTTGATTCATCCACAACAAGAAGCCATGGCTAGAGTTGATACTCGTTCTTTGATGGAACGTTTGCAATCCAATGTTCACGGATATGCCGATGCTATCAAGATTCCCGATATTCCCGCAAATTCATTTGAGCTAAAAACAGCTATGATTAACTTGGTTTCAAACACACCTTTCTATGGAAACAAGAATGATAATCCTCATGATCACCTTAAGATATTTCTTGCTCTTTGCAATACCATTAAGTACAATGGAGTTCCCCATGATGCCATTAAGTTAATATTGGGTCAGTTTTCACTAGAGGGACCCGCTAAACATTGGTTAGACACACAACCACCCGATAGTATCACCACATGGGATGGTTTCACCACTAAGTTTTTGAACAAGTTCTTTCCCCCATCTAAGACCACGGCTTTGAGGAACTTAATTATAGGTTTTGAACAAAAACCTAGTCAAATCTTTAGTGATGCTTGGGAGGAGTTTAGAGAGTTATTGAGGAGATGCCCTAACCATGGATTGGATGAAGTTCACCAAATCAATACTTTCTACAATGGCCTTAAACCTCATCACCAAGACTCAGTCAATGCTTCCGCGGGAGGGAATATTCTTCTTAAATCCATTCAAGAGGCTTGGGATATTATTGAGACCAAAGCAATGGTTCAAACCAACACACAATTTGATGAAAGAGTCCATGTCATTCAAGAAGGAAGTTCTAAACCATTGGAGACTCAACTCATTTCATGCATGCAAGCATTTACTCAAGCTCAAAAGGAAAGTCAAACATTCATGCAAAATTCTCAAAAGATGCAAGAAACAATGATGAATGACTTGATGAAGCTTTCTATGGGCAATCATTCCTCAAATGATGTGCATGCCATTACTCTTTCTTGTGTGACTTGTGGAGGTCCTCATTCCTATGAACAATGTGATAAGGTGCAAGGTTATCAAGGGGAATGTTATGCTTACCAAGAGGAACATCGTGAACACTTCAAGCCAAATATCAATCCCAATAACCTTTCTTACAAGTCCCAAAATTACCTTACTCCACGGGGATTCCCACACCAACCACCCACCCAACTTCAACAAAATCCTCCTCAAGTGTTACAAAGGAATCAAGGTCAAAGACCACCTTACCAAGGGAATAACTATAGACCACCAAATACCTTTTACAATCAAGGAAATAACTTTCAAGGTAACAATCAAGGGTTTTACAATCAACCTCCATCTTTCCAACCCCAAGGTTTTCAAGGAAATGTGCCACAAGATTATAACACAATTGAGCTTCTTCACAAAATGAATCAAGAGAATGAAAGGAGGTTCCAAGCTAATGAGAAAAGAATGAGAGAAATGCATGAAGCCAATGAGAAAAGAATGAGAGAAATGCATGAAGAATCAAATAAGAAGTTTATGATGCTTTATAATCAAAGACCACAAGGGGCTTTGCCATCTAACACACAAGCAAATCCAAGGGAAAATGTAAATGCTATTACAACAAGAAGTGGAAAGTCAACAAAGGATCCTTCACCTCATACATCTCCTATTGACAAACCTACTTTTGTTCCTACATGTGACAAGCCTTCTACATCTACTTCACCACCTCAAAATGCTCCCATTCAATCAAACACACCTTCTCAACCTATTCACATTTCTCCTTTAACTTCCACAACTCCCAATCAAGAAGTTAACAAAGACAAATCTTCCACTACAACACCTACACCTAAACCAAGTCTCCCTTACCCATCACGATTGAGAAAAGAAAAGCTTAAGAACAAGGATGATATCCAAGTTTCAAACTTTTTGAGGATGTTCAAGCAACTTAACATCAATATCTCCTTTTAGGATCTTCAAGTTTCAAACTTTTTGAGTTGTTAAGTCAACACGTTTTGTTTGTTTAGAAAAGATATGTTTGAATATTGTATTTTGCTATGTTTATCTTTTCCTCAATTAGTTGATACTTAGCTTAATGTTCAAGGCTCCTTGCATCTATAAAAGGAGGCCTTAGGATGTATTGTTTGACACACTTTCAATACCACTGTATGCCGTAATTATTGTTAATCAAAGTTGAAAGTTTGGTATTTGTTTGTTCTTTGTTCTATGTATTAAATCCGTATAGTACTTAGATGGTTTCAAGAACAAAGTTTCACTATGTATTATACTTGATCTAGTCTCGTTAATACAAAGCTAAAACTGATCTAAGTTTGGGATCAACAAGTGGTATCAGAGCTTGTTGAGGAACTTTGATCTAAAGAACATAAACCCTAAATCACACTAAACTCTAATCACAAAAACACCATGTGTACCTCATCTGAAATCCCACCTTCATCCACCAATCATAACCTCAAAATTCCCATGCTAGACTCCGATAATTTTGAACTATGGAAATTTAGTTTTCAACAAAATCTCCAAGTCGACAATTATGTCCTCTAGGAGATTATTGAGTATGGAAACACCTTTGATAAGGAGAAAAAGACGGCAGACGCAAGAGCTCAAAGAATTAAAGATGGTGCTAAGGTTGATAAAGCATCAAGTCCTCAAGATGTAAGAGCTACTTCTGCTACAGAAATAGCTAATAGAAGGGATGACATGAAAGCTTTGATTTGTCTTAAATTGGATCTTGGTACAAAAGAGGAATTTAAGTTTCGAAAGTATGAATCTGCAAAAGAGCTTTTAGAAGCAATTGAAACTACATATGGTGGTAATGAAGACACATTAAAGGATAGGAAAAATAAATTGGTGAAGGAGTTTATCGTGTTTAAAGCTTTTCCTAATGAAAAGCTAAGTGAAGTCAGATGTCGTCTTCAAGATCTCACTAGCAAATTATCATTCATGGGATTGGATTTTGAAGAAGAAGATATCAATGCTGCTTTTCTTGGATCTCTTGGTGAAGCTTCGGACATCTACACCAAATCAATTATTGCTACCAAAAGTAACAAGGAATTATACTTTGATGATATCTATAATCAACTGAAGATTATGGAGCCAGAAGCCATCCTAAAGCATGGAAGTTCATCTACTTCAACACCTAGAAACATGGCCTTTGTTTCTAACCATGATTCTTCAGCCGCTGACAATAATTCACATGTCATCGGATTGACTTCACATGTTGATGTCACATGATTTATGATGATGGATCTAAGAAATAAAGAAGGAAATCACATGTCAGTGGATTCATTTCACATGTTGTTGTCCCATGATTTATGATGATGGATCTAATAAATAAAGAAGGAAAAAGAGATGAAGTTTTAGAGAGAGAAAGTGGTTGGAACTTGGTGAATATTATGTTGGGAATAAAATATAGCCAGTCTACTTGAGCGCTGACAAGAGTAAAACAAGCGTTGATAGGAAGAAAACAAACGCTGACAGATCAAGCGTTGACAAGAAAAAGTCAAGCGTTGATACATTGAAGACAAGCACTGTTGGAAGGATATGATCTACGCGTTTATTATTTTCTAGATTACTTCTAGTAAAGATAGGAACAACAATGTATTTTCTATATTTATCTTTACCTAGAATAGTTGATACGTAGATTATTGTACAAGGCTTCTTATGTCTATTAAAGAAGACCTTTAGGTTATTGTTCAATATAAGTTTTCATACGTTAAACACTTTCATTGTAAGCAAGTTTGTTATCATTAATCAAAGTGAAAGTTTGTTTACATCTTGTGTGTTCTTGTTTAAGTGTTAATTCCGCATAACACTTAGATTATCATATACATATACAAAGGTTTCTCTAAGTGTATAACTTGATCTAATCTCGTATACATAAAGCTAAATCGATCTAAGTTTGGGATCAACAAGTGGTATCAGAGCTTGTTGAGGAAATTTTGATCTTAAAGAACACAAGAACCCTAAAATCACCAAAACCCTAATTTTCACAAAACCCTAAAAACATCATGTCAAATCCAGAAGTAACCTCCTCCTCCTCAACTTTACCAAACATCAAGATTCCCATGCTTGATGCAGCCAACTTTGAATTGTGGAAATTCAACTTTGAGCAATATCTGGGGATCTATGACTACACTCTCTGGGAGATAACTGAATATGGAAAAACATTCAATAAAGCTGAAAGGGTTGTTGCTGCTATTGCTACAAGAACTGCTGTTGCTAGATGTTCAGAAGCAGATAAGCAAGAAAAACCTGGTGATGGTAGAGTTGTGTCTGCTGAAGACATAGCAAAGAAAAGGGTTGATATGAAAACCCTAAACATTCTGAAACTCTCTTTGGGACAAGAGAACCAGCATAAGTATAGAGGTTATGAATCTGCAAAAGACCTTTGGGCAGCCCTTGAAGTTGCATATGGTGGCAATGAAGATACTAAGGAAGAGAAGAAGAAGCAACTCATGCATGAGTATGATGTTTTCAAGGCTCAACCTAATGAGAAGCTTAGCAGTGTTAGAAGCAGACTGCTTGATATTACAATCAAGTTGTCCTTCATGGGGACACAAGTTGGTGACGTTGATACTATTGCCACTTTCCTTAAAAGCCTGGATGAAGCATGGAAGATTGAGGCAAGATCTATACTTGCCAATAACACTTACAAAAGTTCTACTTTTGATGATATCTACAACAAACTAAGGCTGTTGGAGAATGAAACTCTTTTGGAGCATGGAAGCAAGTCTACCAACAATAACATGGCCTTCTTCTCTCATAGTGAAGGTCAATTCAATCAAAAGGACTCTTACATGCATCCAGTCACTGGATCAACATGTGTCAACGCTGAAACATGTCCTGTCAACGCCTCATATTCAAACGCTGACACATACAAAAGTGACTCACCAAGAGTTAAACCTGCTGGTTTGGATCTAGATACTGTATGTGCTTATATTGCTTCTTTGCCCAATGGTTCAGTGATTACATATGAGGACCTTGAGCAGATAAGTGATGAGCACTTGGAGGACATGGATATTAAGTGGAACATGGCTCTTGCTAGTATAAGAGCAAATAGGTGGAATAGAAGGTTTAAGAAGAAGATGACCTTCAATGCAAAGGACACTGCTGGATTTGATAAATCCAAGGTTGAATGCTACCATTGTCATCGGATGGGGCACTTCATGAGGGAATGCAGATCTCCTAGAAGATCTGATGCTGGCAAACCCTCAAGCCAAATTTTTAAGGCTCAGGATCCTAAGGCCATGGTTGCAGTTCAAGAAATTGATGGTATGAGATGGGATTGGAGCTATTTGGCAAAAGATGTGGAAGAGGATAAAGCTTTAGTTGCTGAGATTGAAGAAGAAGAGCATGTCCAATATGCTCTCATGGCACACTCCTCCTCTTCATCAGATAATGAGGTATACGATGATGCTTTTTGTAGTAAGGGTCGTAGGTTAAATACTGATAAACTTAACAAAGAGGTGTTAAGATTATTAGATGATGTGAGTACTGAAAGATGGAAACTGTCTAATTACCAAATAGCTCTCACTCAAACTGAGAAGACAGTTTCGGAGTACAAGAAAATGGAATTTGACTTAAAAGACAAAATAAATATCTTAAAACATGAGTTAAATGCTAGTAATGATGTTAGAAGCATCATGGAAAGGGTTAATGGTGAGTTACAGGCTAAGTTAGATGAGGCCATTAAAAAAAATATAATGTTGGCCTTAAAATTCAGAGATTTGATAAGGCCACACAAACCTTAGGAAAATGTGTTAATAAACAAAGGGATCCTAAGGACATGACTGGGATTGGGATGAAAGACTACTCTGTGGTTCCACCACGAGTTGGTGACTTCTATGGTGTCCAACAAAAGGACCTATATTGGACTGGTTTACCAGAACTCCAAGAGGAGGAATTCATTCCTCCACCAAGAGTCATTACCCCAGTTGAAGAATATCAACAGAAGTTGACTGACTTGAATGAATGGAAGAAATCCAACCCTACCTTATTTGTTAAGGGAGGATTGTTATGTGAATGTCCTAATGAGTCAACCCCTATTAAGGTCACAAACCCAATCACTGGTAAGGCTGTTGACCTTGGCACAAACACTGTTTGAAAACCTAGTGTCAAGTATGCAGAAATGCATAGGAATACTAGGTCACCTAAAAGCCAAGTTAGTAATGATGGAACAGGCTTCTTCTCTTTTAGACCTAGGGTTGTGTCTAGAAAAGCCAGTTACACTTGTGGTAGCTTTTCACATTTAGCATATAAGTGTGTCAACGCTTCCAAGGTCAACGCTGTTAGAAAGTCAAACGTTGTCAGACCCAAACCTTGTGTGCAGCAAAGTCCACAAGTTGTTAGACCTGCCCCATTCTTCACTAAAGGGTCTAACACTCATGGACAAAGACCATTTCAAAAGACAAATACTTGGTCTAATAGGTAATGGGTTTCTATAGCAAACCCTAGGTTCAACGCTGAAAAAGGTAATTTCAGCGTTGACAAGACCAAATCCAATTTTGACAGAAACGTGACCAGACCTAAATATTTGCAACCACAGGGTAAGGGGTCTAAATCTTCTTCAAGCTTGACATGGTAACCTAAGAAAAAGCAAAACCCTAATGATAATGGGATTTCAATGACCTGCAACAGATTTAATTACATTTCAAAGGTCATTACAAAACCTATTTGGGTTAACTGGGTATTTCATCCAAAGAGGGATGAACAAGGGGTTGTTATGAGAACTAAGTCTGTTCTTGTTGAACAACCAGATGAATCCAAGTCTGCTAAGGCTTGGGTTCCCAAAGAAAACTAACTTGTTTTCTTTATGTGCAGGGCATTCAAAAACAGGTCAATGATTATGGATATTGGGACAGTGGATGCTCAAGGCACATGATAGGGAAGGAAGATTATCTTACTAACTTCACTCCCATTAAGGATGGTGATAAGGTTTACTTTGGAGGCGGATATGGTACTATCACAGGAAAAGGAACACTTCTCACCAAGAACTTGCGTTTTGAAAACGTATTTTTGGTAAAGGAACTTGATTACAATCTTTTTAGTGTATCACAAGTTTGTGATAACAAAAATATTGTTCTGTTTACTGATACTGAATGTTTGGTGTTAAGCAAGGATTATAAGATCCCTGATGAGAAATATATTGACTATAGAACACCTAGACATAAAGACATATATAATGTGAATCTTAATGGGATTAGGATGAATAACAATATGTCATGTTTTTATGCTAAAGCTTCAGTAGATGAGAGTAATCTATGGCACAGGAGACTAGGGCACATAAACTTTAAGAATATAAACATGCTTGTGAGACTTGGCTTGGTTGATGGCTTGCCTGAAAAGGCTTTCCACAATGACCACTCTTGTACTGCATGTCTTAAAGGCAAGCAGCACAAGGTCTCATTCAAGTCTAAACAGGTGCACTCTAGTACTAGACCACTTCACTTGCTTTATATGGACCTATTTGGTCCAACCAATATAGAGAGTTTGAATGGTAAATCATACTGCTTCGTCATCACAGATGACTTTTCTAGGTTTACTTGGACTTTCTTTTTAGCTATGAAGAGTGATACAGCTGACACTTTAATTGATTTTATTACTCAAATAGAGAAGAAAACTGGTAATGAAGTTAAAATGCTTAGAAGTGACAATGGTGGTGAGTTTAGGAATAAAGTTTTAGATGATTTTTGTGCAAGGAAATGGATTACTAGGCAGTTTAGTGTTGCTAGAACCCCAAAGCAAAATGGGGTTTGCAGAAAGAAAGAATAGAACCCTAATTGAAGCAGCCAGAACTATGTTGGCTGATGCTCATTTCCACATAGCTTTTTGGGCTGAGGTTGTGCATACAACATGCTATGTTCAAAATAGAGCATTGGTCAACAAGATACAGAAACAAAACACCTTATGAGTTACTTTGGGGAAGAAAACCTAATATTGGTTTTCTTAGACCTTTTGGTTGTCATGTAGTTGTTCTTGACACTAGTGATGCCTTAGGTAAATTTAGTGCAAAAGGTGATGAAGGCTATTTCATGGGGTATTCAGTGCAGAGCAAGGGATATAGGGTTTACCTTAAAAAAGAAAAACGTATTCTTGAGAGAGTGCATGTTAGGTTTTTAGAGAGTAAACCTAGTGATCCTGAAAGTGATCCAAATTGGTTGTTTGACTTGGAACCTCTATCTAGGACTTTAAGTTATATGCCTGTCACTAATCCAGACATTGTGAAGGTAACTTCAAATGTTGTGGAAGAACAAGTTGTTGATGTTTCAGGTACACGGGTTAATGAAGAGGTTGGATCAGAAGCAGAAAAGTCTTCTCCTATACAAGAGTATGTCACAATTCCCATATGGACAAATTCTTTTGCTGCTGCTGCTGCTGCTGGAAAGGATAATGGTGGTCCCCAAGTACTACCAGTTAACAACATTGATGAGACTACTTTTATACATAGTCTCACCGTCTAAATCGGGCTTAAAATGTATAAAATATCATGAAAACTGCCAAATATATACTCGTGTTTGTTACTTGTGTATTTTTAGGTACGAATATTGAGGAAATGGCAAAAGATCACAAGAATCATTCAAAAACGAACACGGGAAACGAAGCCGCACAATGAACCGGACCCAAATCTGGAATTTCCAAAATGGACCTTGAAGAATTGAAGATTGGCAAGATTGGTCCCTCATTTTTGAAGAATTGGCAATTTATACCCTTTCAAATCTCATTTATTGCATTGGGGTCCCTAAATTATCAAGATATTACAAGTTCAGTCCTTGAAGAATCCAAGAATTGCAATTGAAGCCCTTGAAAAAAGTTGGAAACATTGATGGGCCATTTTCAGCAAGTTGGCAAAAGTTGATAAGTGTTATTTAGGCGTGGACAGCTTTTTAATACAAAGTGAAAGACGCAAGAAACTTGGGGGACTTAAACTGCCAGACATTGGAACTTATCTCAGCCAATCATGTGTACACATCACCCACCACCGCCAATCACAAACCACCACTTCACAACCTCCTCCACGTCACACATCCACTAGCAACTTTTTTTTAATTAGTTAAATAAAAACGGGGGTAAACATGTTTTTCAAATTTGATTAATCCTAATCCTAATCAAACAGCTGTTCTTCATTCCCTTAATCCCATAAACCCTAAATTCCTAATTACCCCAAAACAAAGGGTTTTACCCCCATAATTTCCAGAACCTTGATTACACCCCTCCTAAACCCATCCCACTCATGAAAACATTCTCATGTGACTCCTATGGCCCACCCCGTACCTCCCCTGCACCCATCCCTTTCCCCCAAACCCCAATACCCGACGACATGAACGGATGGATGGTAGTCCTTGGTCCCCAAGCACAAATAGACGTTCCTGATCAACAAAGGCAGCTGGCAACTTCACATGTATCAACCTTGACCAAGATTTCAGTCAAAACCAAGGGGCATTCCTGGAATTTCCTCCATTAGGGTTTAGGGTTTTGATTTATTGTATTATTTTATTCATGGCTTCTAGTTAGTTCTATAGAGTAGTATATAATGAGACGTATGTGTCTCATTATGCTTGTTCCAGTTTTTAAGCTTTCACATTGTAATTCCTTTTTAATGAAATAAAAGTTTGGTATTTGTTAAAACAATTTAATTCCTTTTTATGTTTGTTAAAAGTTGTGTGTGTGTTGAAAGCTGATACTGAGTTCCAAAATTTGTTAAGGTTTTGAGTTTTCAAAAAAAGGTTTTGAAAAAGCTTTTGATAATTTCAGAAATCCAAGTTTTTCAAAGAAGTGAAAGTGGAATTGGAGTTCTTGGATTCTTGAAGTTGTTTTGGTTTCAAAAACGTGTTCTAAGTTCTAGTATTGTTGGTTTGTAAGATTGAAAAAGTTTCAGAAAATCAGAAATACAAGTGTATATTGCTTTATGTTCTTGTTTTTCTTAGCAGGTTTAAGAGCTTGTTTTGTTCAAGGTTCTACATAGGCCCCAGCCTATTTGGAGGTGGCTAAGCTGCCACTAAGGGACCTGGATGTAGGTCCCTTAAGGTAGTTTCTTGTTCCCATTTCAATTTTTCAGTTTTCTGAAAAATTATGTGCTTTATGTGATTTGCATGATAGTTGTTCATTTGTTGTTTTAAGTGTTTGATTTGAGTTTACTTGTTGTTATATGAATGTTAGGATTGATTAGAATCCATTTGGTAAAGTTTTAAATTGATTTGCTTTGAAAAAATCATATTTCAGAAACTTAAGGGGTGTTTGGATCAAGGTTTTGTATGGTTTAAATGGTTTAGATTTTGCTGACAAATCTGTTAAAAACTCTTCTTAGGTGACTGGTTTATGATAAATGTGCTTAGGTTTCAGTTTGGGTAGGTTTTAAGCACTTTTGCATGTTTAAAAAAGGTATAAACTAGCTTAATCAGTAATTGCTTCTTTGTGCTTGTTTCCATGTGATTGTGCCATTCAAGTTTGAATATCTATTAGATAATAGGCTGTTTTAGGGATTGTTACTGCTTATATACCAGTCAGTGGGATTGTATGCAAGTTCTTGGTCATTGAAATCCATTTGAGTGCCAAGTATATCAGCAACATACTCTCAGACTTGTGTAGCCTTTATCAGAAACTTTTTGTGAACTTGGTGTGCTATTTGTGATTGATCTTGGTGTTGTACTTGTTTGTTTTGAGTTTATGTTGACTCCCTATACTCAACTGAGTATAGGGGTGCCATTTGTCCATCAATTACATCACAAAGATCAAAGAACCAAGTCCTCTTGGTTCTGTTTTCACTTGTGAAGAAACAAGTTTTGTGTTCATCAGTCACATTGCCTAACTGGGCACGTTTTGATTCATAAAAGCCTGATTCTTGTTTGTATTTTGATTAGATTTGTGTTTTGAAGTAAGTTCTAGTCACTGGTTTGAGTTTTTAAAGTTTGAAAGAAAAAATATAAAAAGGTAAAAAGGACGTGGCCAGGACTCGAACCTGCGCCACTCCCCCCCCCCCCACACAAACGCGTTAACCATCTCTGCCCTAGGGTCTTTGATTGATAGAGTTCATTTCAAAATATATTTAAAGGGTTTGTGTGTTGGCTTTTCAAAAATAAGCCGTAGCTAAATAAGCCATTCCAGGCTTATTGGCTTAGCTTATTAGCTCATTTTAATTTTTCCTAGGATTAGGGTCACATTTAGGATTTTTCTAGCCTAAGTTTCAATTTTTCTCTTTCTTTATTTATTTTTTATTAATTTTTAATTACCCGTATTTAGTTAAGTGAATAAAAAATAGTAAAAGTAGTTTTAAAAATCTGAAAAAATAGTTTTTAGGTTTTAAATTATATTGTTGAGGTTTACAGCTATTTAAGTTTTCAATTTAGCTTATTTTTTATTTTATTAGATTTTAGGGTTTTTAGCTAACTTTAAAATTAAATATAAAATTATTAAATAGGTTTTAGAAACTTTTAATTGCATTTCTGTCTTAGTTACATTATTTAGGATTTTTGGTAATTTTTTAGAATTTTTTAGTGAACTTTGAATTTTTTTGATTATTTTATTATTATTTTATTATTAAAAATTAAAAGTTTAATTTTTAAAGTTTTTTCATTTTTCTTAGATTATAGACACATAATTAGTAACTTTGTGACTTTCCAAATATTTTTAGGACTTTTCATTTGTTTTCTAGAATTAATTTAAGTTTTAATTGATTTTAATAGTTTTTAAGTGTTTAAAAATAGTTTAATTTGGTTTTAAAATTTTTAAAAATACTTTTTAGCTTAATTAGGTCATTTTTGAGGTTTACAAACTTTAAGATCTTGTTTAGGGCTCTTTAATAATTAATTGTGATTTTTAGGGCTTTAATTAGCATTAAAAAGTCATTATCTAATTAATTAAAAGGTTTTAGCAAGTTCGGATTTTTTGTAAACTCTTAGAATTTTTTTGTGGATTTTAAGTAATTTTTAGGAATTTTTAGGTTAAAATTTTAATTTTTGTACTATTTACGGTTTTACGTGTTCGCCTTTTTCGTCGTAGTTTAATTCGTCTTCGTAACCGTCTTTCTTTTCTTTCTCATTTCTTTTTCTTCTCATAACAATAAAATCATCAATCATAAATCAATTCAATTCACAACACACTAGCCTCCTCGAGAACGAACTCACTCTTATTTGGGTCATCTACACACGGTTTTCCTAAATCGTCGTGCTTGCCCTATATTATTGCCTTGTCTTCTTAAACAAGTGTGATTTTACAACTATCATTTTGGCGCCGCTGCCGGGGAGGCGTGTTGTGTTTTGATTGAACCATTGTTGTTTTTATATAGCCATAATTAGTATTTGTATTAGTAGCACTCTACTAATACGTATTATCGTTTTTCGGTTTTTGTGTGAATATTATTAATATATTGTACACGTAGAACAATAAATTCACAAGTACTCCAAATACGTGAGAAATCACAACCTTGACTTGGGAGGTCATTACCCAATCATTGTATTCGAATCTCAAACCAAAGAAAAAAGGCAAAAATAGATAAATACTTTCGTGAAGCTCGATTTTGAAAATACAAACTATAAGGTGGGTATAAGGCGGTTGTATTTCACGACCTAAAGGAAAAAGGCTCTTAAGTGCTTCGCCCCGCCTCGTTTCCTCCGCTTGCTTGTGCGTATTTGATTTTGAGAGTGAATCGAGGGTTTTGCCGCCCAAAGTATTATTACATATCATATATATTTTCTTGGTTTCTATTGATTAAACCCTCTTGAACGATTTGGTGTTCCACCATCGTTTTAAAGTCATCGAAGGCGTTCACTCCACGTGATCGTTTTCATTCCTTGAGGCTTCTTTAATCAAGAGATTTGATTAAGGAGGAGATTTGTAGATTTTTGTCTACTTAATACATTCACCAATTTCCAAAAAAGTTAATACCATCAAAAACCACAAAAAAATTGAAAAATTAAAAACACCAAAAAGAATCTTCTTTGCTCGTCTCCTCGTTGTACGTGACGTTTATGCTAACTCGTAATCAAGCAAAACGTGCACGTAGACGAAAGAACAAAACTCCCACTCCAACTCATTCTAGTGAGGAGTCTCCTATTGACGAACCCATTGTACGAGAAGCACCAACCATGGCGAATCGAATTATGATGGAGTTACTTCAAGCACCCACCGAGGGTTATGGAGAAGCTATTGTGATTCTCGCAATCCTTGCGGAGAATTTTGAGGTGAAAACGGGTATGTTGTCGATGATCCAAAACAACAAATTCCGTGGTGATGAGAAGGACAATCCCCACAACCATATCCGCCAATTCAATCGTCTTACCGCCACGTGCAAAGTCAAGGATGTCTCGAATGACTCGATTAAGATGATGCTTTTTCCGTATTCCTTAGCGGGGCCCGCTAAAATTTGGTTAGAGAAGGAGCCCCCCAATTCTATATTGACGTGGAAGGATCTCGTTTCGAAATTTGTGAACCAATTTTTTCCGCCCTCTAAGACTACGCATTTGAAAAATGAGATTTCAAAGTTTTCACAAGAATCAAATGAAAGTTTTTCAACGGCTTGGAATAGGTTTAAGGAGATGTTACATGAATGTCCTCATCACGGTTTTTCCGACTTGCACCAAATTGACACGTTTTACAATGAACTTAACGATCATGAAAGAGATTATTTGAATGCCGCCGCGGGTGGTAATTTTTTGTGTAAAACGGTCGAGGAAGCTTTGGTCATAATTGAGAATAGGTCTAAGGTTTATAGCCCTCGTAACACACCGAGTGTTGCCAAATTGGGCTCGTCATCGTCTCGTAGCATTAATGCTTTACATGATGAAGCAAATGAAGAAAATCGATTTTTTGATAGATTTGCTAGCCTTATGACCCATTGGAAAGCTCAAGAAGCTTCGAATTCCGCTTCGGTTAAAGCGGTTTCTAAAAGTTGTTTGTCGTGTGGTGGAGCTCATGATCTTTCCGAGTGCATTACCGCGGATGGTAACACTTCGAGTGCTTATGTAGCCACGGGAACTTATAACCAAAACGGCCAAGGTTCCCGCCAAAATCAAGCTCCACCAAATCAAAATGCTAATAACTATCGCAACAACAACCAAGGTGGAAATTACCAAGGAAATCAAAGAAATTACAACAAGGGTAATTATCAAAGTGGAAATGGGCAAATTTCAAACCAAAACCAAAACCGTGATTTTCAAACTTCTACTCAAGGTTTTCAAAATGATCACACCAAAAATCTTCAAGGAGAATTTTTGAATTATGCTAAGGCTAATGATGCTAAGTTTGATAACATGCAACGTGAAATGGTTAGCTTAAGATCCGAGTTGAAAAACGAGCTTAAAACGAACTTGCTAATGAACTTAAAACTCATGCTAATAAAATGGAAGGAAATGTTCAAAGACTCCAACAAAATCAACAAAAAATGGAGCAAGGTCAACATGAGATTAAGCAAGAATTGTTAAAAGCGGATGCTAGGCAATCTAAGTTTGAAGACCGAATGGGAAAAATGTTTGAAGCTATCATGTGTAAACCCTCTTCTTCGGGTGGTCTTCCTAGTGATACCATCGTGAACCCGAAAGGAGAATTGAAGGTTATTACTACTCGTAGTGGTAAAACTTTCAAAGAACCCATTTCTCGTCCAAGTACTTCTATGGAGAAGGAAAAAGAGAAAGAACCCGAGGTGGTGGTTGAAAAGGAGCAAATTAAAAGCCCACAAAGTACCGCTCAAACCACACCTACGGTTGAACCCACACCAATCATGGAACCCGAGATTCCAAGGCCGATGCCTATGCCTACTATGCCCCAACCCACACCACCTTTACCCTACCCTTCAAGACGAGACAAGGAAAAGGCACAAGAACGAAATAATTATCAATTTGAACTATTTATGAAAATGTTTCGTGACTTGCATTTCAATATAAGTTTTGCCGACGCCTTAGTCATGATGCCTCGATTTGCCGCGAACTTCAAAAGTATGTTGAATAACAAAGAGAAATTGCAAAAATCGTCTAGTTGTTCATCGGTTTTTCTAAGCCGCATACCTCAAAAAGTCGGTGATCCTGGAAAGTTTTTAATCTCATGTGCTATACAAGACATGGAAGAATGCTACGCCTTGGCCGATCTTGGTGCTAGTATTAATTTGATGCCTCTTGAGATTTTTAAATCTCTCAATCTTCCAAATCTCACTCCTTCAAGAATGTCAATCGAGATGGTCGATCATTCTACGATTCTAGCTTGTGGAGTTGCCGAGGACGTCTTTGTGAAAGTTGGAAAGTTCTACTATCCTGTAGACTTTATTGTTGTTGACATTCCCATCGATCCTAAAGTTCCGTTAATTTTAGGTCGATCATTTTTGGATACCTCGAGAGCACTTATCAATGTGCATGCAAGGAAAATCACTCTTCGTTTCAATGAGGAAGAACTCGTCATTAATGCAACCCAAAACTCCACTCTTTCTCATGTGTATTCTATCACATCTTTGTACAATGTCAATCCCATCAAAAACATTTGCAAAAAGATTTCAAATAGAGTTTTAGGAGTTGTTGATAAAAATGAAGTTCCGTCCCCTCCGCCGGTGGAGGTTAAGAGTGTTAAGCCTACGATTCCAATCTCGAGTGATTCTTCGGATGATGAATACGTTGATCCCGATGGGGGAGTTTTCCTTGTTGACAAAAGATTTGAAAACTTGCCACCACCTTTGCCAAAAAGATTTCAAAATGTGAGAATTTTTAGTGTGACTAACATTGTTTTATATACACCAAATAGTTTTGACAAAATCAAATCGGGTTTTCACAAGGAGAGTGTAAAAGATGAAAAAGGAAAAGATTTTGAATTGAATTTAAAAGATTTTTCTACAACTCCAACTCCGTCATCACCACGTTTATTGAGTACTACAAGCTCGTCTTCTCCTTTTGACGATGCTTTTTGTGGACTTAGTGTGGGGGAATCCCCTTATGTTCCTTCCCCTTTCTCCACCGAGGACGAGATATTTGATCCTGGAATTGCTTATAAAGGGAAATCTCGGTCTTCCACCGATGCAATAAATGGAAAATCTTTTCATTTGATTGGTGCGAGTCTACCTCGAGTAGCTCAATGTTTTCATGACTTACCCATTGTCCCACCCTTCTATTTCTTCTCTCCTACTTTCTTGAAACTCTTTGAGTTTTTGTTAACTCATGATGAAGTGGCGTTGTTTTGTTTTTCCAATGAAAACGAGAACGCCATCTTCGATCCCGGTATTTTGCACCATCGAAGGACTTAGTCCTTAATACCGGTTGTTTTTGGGCCTTGTTTATCATGTAAGCCCCACTAAAAATTGACCATACCATGATTATCCCTAAATGATCACATTTATTGGGATTCGAGTCGAGCTTTTGACTCGGTTATCAAAAACAAGGTGCCTCGTGGGGGAGACCCATGCTTATCCATGTACATATTATTGCTTTCTAATTACTTAATGTGAGGGGATTTGTGCCCTTCCAACCTTTGTTTCGTGGTTGTTTGTGAATTGTGGTTTTTAGATCATGATCTTCACGATTAGAGCCTCTCGTGTTTCGTTTATGGGAGCACTTGATCGTTGGCTTTGAAGACATTCCTCAATATCCATGATATATCCTTTTGATGTTCTAACCTTAGGTTTTTAGCACACTTCATAAACGAATATTAATTTATTGGTTACACCCTTTCCATGCTAGATTAGGCATTCGACTACGTCTTTAGTATGGGGGTGTTTGCACCCCTAGACTCGAAACATTGAGGACAATGTTTAACTTTAGTATGGGGGGTGAATAGATACTTGCCTTGCCAAACCTTCACGCTTTCCAAAGTTTATCTTTTTGTTTATCGTTTTGTTGCAAAATAAGGCTAAAAATAGCCAAATTTAAAAATTTTCTCATATTTTATAAGTGTTTGAAGACACGAATGTAGGTTTTCTGATGGCGAGAATAAGAGTAATTTTTCACTCGACCGTGCGTGTTGAGCACTTAGCTTTGATTCCTTAACTTATATTAGGCTAAGTCTCTTAAATGAGGACGAGAAATGATAGAGTTAATTATAAGTTACTATGCTAAACGTAGAGTACTCGTATTCTTTCAAAAACTCATGTGTTCTCATTGTTTGCTTATTCTCCCTTCGCTTGTAAATATTTTTTGCTTAATAAATATTGACTTAGCGGTTTAGTTAGGATTGTTGGGTTTCTAGTCTTTTCTAGTAGCTTCCGTGTAATTAAATTGGGAAGACATTAAGGTATCGCCAGCGTCACGGTTTTGAAGTATTGGCACCCCAATAATCGAAAGCTTCACCCAATAATAAGATTTCAAGTGCTCACCTAAATTAAGCAAAAATTTGAAGCTCACAAGGCCGAAAAATCTATGCAAAAATTGAAAGTGAATCAAGCCTTAATCTTCGAAGCTTTAAAGATCCAAAATTCGCCTTAGCGTGAGGATATACGTCTTTGGCTAATAAAACCACCGATGAGGCGGATAATAAAAGGCAAGGCAAGACCGAAGTCATAATAAAAGCTTCATGGCGAAGTTGAATAAAAGATGGAGGTAAACCAAAGATAATAAGGCCCTTCTGTTAGGGGGCGTATAAAAGTCTTGGTAATAAGTCTCATGTTCAAAACCGTTATAAAACCGTGTTTATCGATTCTTCTTGTCAACTTAATTTTTTAACATCGTTGTCTATTAGGAGGGGTTATTGATTTGATGGTCTTAGTTACACCGTTAGGACTCTATTTTTAGACCTAAATCTCTATTATCGCATAAGTCAAACGATGTATCCTCGTGATCATTAAGACATAATAAAATATAAGAGATACAACTTAGGAATAATGGGAGGATAAGTACGTGATTAGGGCATATGAGTAGTGTTAGCATTACTAACTTATAATGACAATGATCTCGTTGCACGCTTGGCATGGAATTAGGGTGAAAATCGAGGACGATGAAATTATTTCTAACGAAGCATTCACGTGTTCTTATTCTATGAACCTAAACGTCCCATTTTGCGATGAAAAGCATACATTATGTCTAAAAACGCAAGTAGTAGTAATAGTAGTAGTGTAGCTAGTTTATCAAACATGCATGGTCCTTCAGGCGCTGACAAAGGCAAATCTGGCGCTGACAGGACGAATTCAGACGTTGATGGCTAAAACGTTGACAACACCAATTCAGGCGTTGACAACCCAAACGCTGACAACCAAGGTTCAGACGTTGACAACACTTTTGCGCATCTTTTCTCTTCTACTTTTGAACAGGGAAAACCTTGCAATTTATATGAAGAGGTTCATCCTCATATTGATGAAAGAGAGTCTAAAGAAGAAGATATTGGCAACATGGATAATGAGATTGAAGACACCAGACTTTTTGAAGGAGGAGTTCTCACTTCTACTATGAAGAATCACCCCACTTCTCAAATCATTGGTGATATTATGACTCCTGTTCAGACTAGAAGATCTCATCAAAGTCTTGGTGGATTTATTGCCAATATTCACAAGAAGGTTGATACCCCTCTTGTGCAAGCATGTTTGTTTGCCTGTTTTCTGTCACAACAGGAACCCAAGAAGATCATTGATGCTCTCAAAGAACCAAGTTGGGTGGAAGCAATGCAGGATGAGCTTCACCAATTTGCAATTCAGGATGTTTGGGAGCTGGTTGATTATCCCAGGTATGTCAGACCTATTGGGACAAGATGGGTTCTAAGAAACAAGAGAGATGAAAGAGGTATTGTGGTCATAAACAAGGCAAGATTAGTGGCTCATGGATATACACAAGAGGAAGGGATAGACTATGAGGAGGTCTTTGCACCAGTTGCAAGGATTGAAGCTATAAGGATATTTCTAGCCTATGCTTCTTGCATGGGCTTCACTGTATATCAAATGGATGTGAAGAGTGCCTTCCTCTATGGAACAATTGTTGAGGAGGTGTATGTCATGCAGCCTCCTGGTTTTGAAGATCCAGAGAATCCAGACAATGTGTATAGAGTCAAGAAGGCTATGTATGGACTTCATCAAGCCCCAAGAGCATGGTATGGCACATTATCCACTTATTTGGTGGATAATGGATTCAAGAGGGGCACCATAGACCAGACATTGTTTACCGAGAAGGTTGGTAAAGATGTTTTGCTTGTTCAGGTTTATGTTGATGATATCATTTTTGGATCCACTAATCCAAAGATGAGTGAGGATTTCTCCAAGCTTATGACAAACAAATTCAAGATGAGTGCTATGGGGGAGATGAACTTCTTTCTAGGGTTACAAGTTCAGCAGAAAGAAGATGGTATCTTCATCTCCTAGGATAAATATGTGGCAGCGATCTTGAAGAAGTTTGGCTTTTCTCCACATGAAAAGAGGGCTACTACTCCTATGGATAGAGAACACCCTTGGGGAAAGATTGGAGATGGAAAGGATGTGGATGTCCGGCACTATAGATCAATGATTGGTTCATTGATGTATCTCACAGCCTCCAGACCTGACATCATGTTTGCTGTGTGTGCTTGTGCACGCCATCAAGTGACTCCTAAAGAATGTCACTTTTATGTTGTCAAGAGAATCTTTAGGTACCTAAGATGCTATCCTAGTCTTGGCGTGTGGTACCCAAAAGATTCACCTTTGGAGCTTATTGCATATTCAGACAGTGACTATGGAGGTGATAAGTTTGATAGAAAATCCACAACTGGTGGATGTCAGTTTCTTGGGAGCAGGTTGATATCTTGGCAATGCAAGAAACAAACAGTGGTGGCCAATTCTACAACTGAAGCAGAATATGTAGCAGCAGCTGCTTGTTGTGGACAAGTCTTATGGATTCAGAACCAACTATTGGACTATGGGTATAATTTCATGCATACCAAGATATTTGTTGATAATAACAGCACTTTATGCATTATTAAGAATCTTGTACATCATTCTAAAACCAAACACATAGAAATAAGACACCATTTTATAAGAGATTGTTTTGAAAAGGGTTTAATACAACCAGATAGGGTTGACACAGAAGAAAATGTGTCAGGTTTACTAACTAAACCTTTTGATGCTGGAAGGTTTCAATACTTGGTAACGAGTATTGGAATGATCAATCTCACATAATATATGTTTTGGAGTCTTTTTGTAAAAGTATGTACAGGATAATGCATTGTTATTGGTCTTTTTGAGGATTTAGATTTTCCACTATATTTTTCTAATACTGACAAAGGTTGCTTTAACGCTGATAAGTGTTATTGTGACGTTGTCAGCAATATATTTGTCTAACGCTGACAAAGCTTTTCTTAACGCTGTCAAGTGTTATCAGGGCGTTGTCAACAACAATGTTGGTTTTGTGGTTTTCAATCTAAATGTGCAGGTGGTGTTAGCATTATACCATTGGATACAGAGTTGCTTATGGATCATTGGAGAAGCATTTGAGCATGTTTTTTATTTATGGATGATGGTTGGAATTTTCTATTCCTATCTTGACATAAATTTTCTATGATCATGCATGTTTTTAGCAACATATGTATCACAGTTTAAGGGGAGGTTTTAGGAACCTTTAGGATTTTTGGGTATCCTTATGATACTCTTATCACAATTCTAGATTGTGTCCATAGGTGAGTATGAGTTAGTTTTACTAAATCATGAGGCACTGTAGCATGCAAAGTTGATATACTATGCATGCTGCAAAGACATTTTTGGCCTAGAATTGGTTGTGGTCTGTTGGGAGACTTGGGAATGATTTTATCATGGGTTTTACCTGGGAGTAACAAGGAATTTTATGAGGTAACTTAGTTGTTAAGAGTTTTGGTTAGCAAGGGACACTAGAGGACTGTTATGTCTATCTTGCATAAGTAAGTGTGCATAATTGGACAGTGCTTGCCGCCCTATAATAATTATCAACTTTTAGGTTATCTTCTCTAGGATAAATTACTTTGTTAAGGTCATTTTTCATTTTTATAAATTTTTATTTTTGGACGCTGACAAGTATTTTTCCAAGCGTTGTTATGACCAATTTAGACGCTGACATGGCTTTGGCAAACGTTGACAAGAATATAGCCGTTGGGCGTTGATAGGTTATTTTTTACCGTTGACACTCAATGGGACCTACCCAGTTGTTAATTTTTGACATATTTTTGGGCCGTAATTTTGGGAGTAGATAACTTTCATTTAATGCATGAGATAAACTTATTTCTTTTCAATATTTTCATGATTGTATTTTGAAAATAGTTGCCTAATTTTTGACCAATCACTTGCAGTTTTCTCTCCTATATATTTGGCTCCTATTTTAAACAGGGTACCTATCATTCTTGTCTACCAATATTTTCTCCTATACTTCATCTTTATCAATCATTCAAACAGCTTTCAACAATGGCACCAAAATCAAACCAAATGATTTGGAATTGGGATTCAGGAGTCAACACAACATCATATCGTATCTTGAAGCTGATGATACTCTGTTTCCCCAATACACACAAATGGTGGCGTATTTGAACGCATCCCCTATTAGGTATGCTCTTTCTCATGCTCCACTCATTACTGTCACACATATTAAACATTTTTGGAACACTGTCAGTTCCTCAACAGTTAATAGAGTGAATACATTATCATCTATTGTTCATGGGCGCACATGGGTGGTTACTGAAGCTTTGGTACACCAAGCTTTGCATCTTGATGATGCTGATGGTATAACCACCCTCCCCATAAACGAAATAGAACAAGGACTAAGGACTTTGGTTATCCTTTCCCTGATGAGGGAACTTTAAATAAATATCATAAACAGGAGTTTCCCCCAGCCTGGAAGTACCTAATACATGTCCTCTTGCAATGTTTGAGTCCCAAGTGTACTGCACACAATGAGATGAATAGATCTATTGCAAGTGCTATTGTGTGCATTGCTACTGAGCAAAAGTTTAATTATTCCAAAATGATTTTTGAGGGCATGTGTAAAAATAAAGGGAACAAAATGACTTTAGCTTATTCCAGAGTTTTACAAATGATTTTTGATGTCCAAGGTTACTGCACAAGGGATCATGATGATTTTTATGAGATCCCTGTGCAAAAGAAAGCAATTTTTACAAAGATGAACTCACCCCCACATAGTGACTTACCCCTCACCCCAGCTATGATTGCTGTCATTGAAGCAGCACAACCCCAACCAGAGCACAACCCCAACTTGACCCAATACCTGAACCTTTACCTTCACCACAACACATGCAACTTGACCAAGAACCCTTTGAAGCTGACACATTAAATGTTGGCGTTGACATGCCTATTCCAATCGTTGACACCAATCCTTCACATTCCCAAACACCCCTTAACCAACCCACATCCACCCAATCCACATCATCTTCTCCCCCAACACAATATAGGTTACAAAAACGCCAAAGGACTACTAGAGTGTTCTCCTCTAGTGGTCCTAGCCATGTAGCAGAGAGAACCAACACCACAAGAGTGGTTGGTGCTATGGATGAGGCTGGGACTATTGGTTTTGGCTTAGAAGCTGGCCAAGACAGTACTACCATCATTAAGACCTCATCCATGCCCAATGAATCTACCTTGGGAGGACAAATACCCATTTTAGAAGAGGGCAGATTGGAACCAATGACATTAATGGAATTGACGGCTGTCTGCATAAGCTTGCAAAAGCAAAATGCAGACTTGGTACATATTGTCAGTACACAAGGCGTTGAACTCAAGCAATTGAGGGAGAGGATTGTTGTTTTGGAAAATGCTAGCACAAGGAGGGGATGGAGGAATCTTCCAAAGGGGAGGATGAAAAGATAAATGTGAGTGATAAGGGCCCCCATGATGGTGAATCTTTGGGTGTTGCTGAGGCCCTAACAAGTTTGAAGAAACAGACAGGTTTTGATACGTCTCTAGTCTCTCCTACAAACTTAAATTTGTCATTTACAGCCATGTTGGAGGAAATCATAAGAGGCGCTGAGACAGGTACTTTGGGCGTTGACAAGACAGATTTGAACGCTGACATGAGTAACTTGGGCACTGACAAAGCAAAATTGAGCGTTGACAGACCTACAGATGAGTTTGATGTATTCCAGTCATCATCCATCATCAAAGATGTTTCTTCACAGGTATTACTATCTTCCTTACCCACTTTGGATCCATTAGATAAGGGTAAGGGTATTATGGTACAAGTAGATGTTCCAAAGGATGCAGCACAGGTTGAGTTTGATAGAAGGTTGGCTGTACAAATTGTGGAACAAGAAAGAAAGAAGGTGGGTGAATCATCTTTTGTTGTCACTTTAGAAGAGCAAGAAGGAAGTGATGAAGCCAGTTCAGACTCAAGTGTCATGATCATAGAACAACCAGAAAGACTTGAGTATGGTGATGAGTTGGCAAAAGAGAAGTTGAATGAGTTGAAGTTGCAAGTTGATTTTGACATGCCAGAAGTTGTTCAGATGTACCATGCTTGGGAAGATAGGTGTATTGAGAATCCACATTTGACTATTTCAGATCAAATATGGGGTTTGGAGATTCTTCTCAGAGTACAAAAGGATTGCAAGGTCATTCTGAAACACAAAGAAAGCAATGTTCTCTCAAACTTGAAAAGGGATAGAAGGGAGTTGTACTACATGCTACTCATATGTCATGGAACAGGGTAGACTCATAAGAAATTGATTGGATTGACATTTGAAGAGTTGGAGTTCAAAGCTTATCCCATTTGGGTTAGAGTGCAGGAAGAAAACACTCTAAGACTTCTTTCTGATGAAAGAAAAGAAGAACTTGCAGAAGAAATGGACCTTAAGAAGGCAATGATTGTTCCCAGACCTGTGAAGAAGGGATTACCTCTTGATTTTCCCAAAGATATGGATAGGTTACATCCAAGTGAAGCTGTTATAAGAAAGAGCCTCAAGCTCTCACCATTGGAAGCTTCAGATATGGTAAAAGTGTTACCACTTGATTCCAGAAACCCTATTATAAGCTATGAAGAAGATGAATGTGGGTTGTGGAAGATTGGCAGGTATGGAAAAGAGGTTCACACTTTTACCACTCTTATATCTTTGTTTACAAGTTTTGATAGATAAGACTTGGTAGACCTATGGAGGTTGTTAGAGGTCAAGTATGAGACTGAAGCACCAACTTCAGTCAATGGAATAAAACTGTGGTCAACATTCAAGAGAATGTGTGGACCAAGAGATGAAGATCCTGCTGTTTGGAAGGATCTTGAGGATGACCTCAGTGGTCTTCAATGGAGATTGTATTCAGCTGCTGGTGTATACTACTTAAGTTCTACAAAGTTTGCTGAGTATCTTCTTGTAGATGCTCAGTATTCCATGTCCAAGAAAGTCTTGGAGAAGATGAAGACTATACAGCTGGAAATTGATTATTCAAGTGATTTGGCCAAAGATTTGATCAGACATATTTATTACCAGTATGAGAAAGTTTGTAAGATTCCTCCTAGTTCTTAATGTTTATTCATAAACTTGATTATTAGAGTAAATATCAAGTTTATGGGAGGATTGTTGGGAATAAAATATAGCCAGTCTACTTGAGCGCTGACAAGAGTAAAACAAGCGTTGATAGGAAGAAAACAAACGCTGACAGATCAAGCGTTGACAAGAAGAAGTCAAGCGTTGATACATTGAAGACAAGCACTGTTGGAAGGATATGATCTACGCGTTTATTATGTTCTATATTACTTCTAGTAAAGATAGGAACAACAATGTATTTTCTATATTTATCTTTACCTAGAATAGTTGATACGTAGATTATTGTACAAGGCTTTTTATGTCTATAAAAGAAGACCTTTAGGTTATTGTTCAATATAAGTTTTCATACGTTAAACACTTTCATTGTAAGCAAGTTTGTTATCATTAATCAAAGTGAAAGTTTGTTTACATCTTGTGTGTTCTTGTTTAAATGTTAATTCCGCATAACACTTAGATTATCATATACATATATAAAGGTTTCTCTAAGTGTATAACTTGATCTAATCTCGTATACATAAAGCTAAATCAATCTAAGTTTGGGATCAACATATTAGATTGAGAGAAAAAGAATACAATGTGAACCAACACCCTCCTAATATGCTAGGAGGGTCGTATTTATAGCCAATCCTACATGTGGATTATGAGCTATATGATAATTGGTCGGGCTTGTCTTTGGGCTTTAAATAGCTTAAGTTCAAGCCCGTGAATCCCGACTATCCTACTACTTATTACAACGTTCTAAGAATTAATACATAATAAACCTATGACCGAACATTCTTGTTTGATTCAATATTTTGAGGCTAATAATCTCCCCCAATGAGAGGTCATTCCTTTATGACATTTTGGAGGTTTACAAATTACTAATCTCGTAATAAATGAATCGGGAACGTGTAATAGTAGTCTTGTTCCTTCATGGTGTGGTCTTTCAGCCTTTTTTGTTGTCTTTCGACTTTGTCTTTAATCTGAAGATCTTCAAATCTGTGACCGAATCATTCTTGATGACACAATATTTTGAGACTAACATCTCACTCACTAAGAGGTCATTCCTCTACGACATGCGAGTATTTATGGAGATAATTAATCTTTTGTATTGCGATCTTCAAAATGAATTCTTCATTCTTGCTGTTCACCATCCTTGACTTGTCTTTGCCATCTTGCGATCTTGTGTCTTTAATCTTTGACTTTGCTGAGTACACCATAACGCCACCGTCTCGAGACAAAACATAGAGACGGACTGAATGGCTTTGACATTCGTCCTAAATCGGTAGCATTTTACCTCCTGTCGGTGAAGACCGTTATACGATATTAAATACTGTACCTATGATTAGGTAGATTCAATTAAGAATCTCCTTGACAGGGTTTCGCGGCTGTACTAGGCGTTCTCTTTACTCGACCGTCTCAAAGCAAGACTGCGAACATAAAGAGTGAATCAATTGGATGAATATCCGCTTGATTAAAGTCATCAATTCAAGTTCTTGGAACAAGTTTGAGTCATAAAGAATCTTACCATTGTTACTTTCTAGTTGACACAATCTTGATCCATAAAGAATATCGCAAGTCACCTACCGTAGCGCTGTTTGAGGTTGACGCTAGAAGGATTTCCATTCGTCACTATGAATATTAATGAATATCACTCTGAATGTTCTGGCAATACCATAAAGATATTGTGTAGAAACCTAAAATGATTTTCTATCAATTCAGAATCAAACCACAATTGCTTTTCAGTTTACACATGTTCAATTCATAAAGAATCTTACACACGACCTACCGCAGTGCCATTTGATGTTAACACTGGAAGGATTTCCACTCATCATTGTGAATACTAGGTAGTATCACTTGGAGTGTTCTAGCAATATCGCAAGGATATAGTGTAGGACTCTCTTCTTCGTCACTCTGTGTCCTAACGAGATTTGATTGATCTCTAGGCTCTAGACTCGATTAGTAATTTTAGTGGTCGGAGGCTGGAGCAGATGCCACCTATTCAATATCAACTATCTCGGAGTGAGAAACTCAATATATGTCGTGTTGGTCTCCGTGACAATAAAATAAACTTCTTTTAAGAGAAGCCGGAGTTAGCTGGGAAAGGGTTGTGCATTACATCACTAGGTTTATGATGTGTTTTCTTCATGATGTGTTGACCCGGTTTCTGTCTAAGTTGTATGGAGCGCTAATTTCTTTACACCCTTTATCCTTACATTTCTTTTTCATTCTTCAACCCCTGTGATGAGACTGCTTTTATACATAGTCTCATCTTCCAAAATGGGCTTAAAATGTAGAAAATATCATAAAATGTGCCAAATATATGCTTGTGTTTGTTCAATGTGTATTTTAGGTATGGATTTTGAGAAAAAGGTAAAAGATCACAAGAAACAAGCAAAAACGAACACGGCAAACGAAGCCGCATAATGAACCGGGCCCTAGAGTTGATTTTCCAAGAAAACCCCTTGAAGAATTGAAGATTGTACAAGAAGGGTCCTCTAATATTGAATAATTGACACTTTAAACCTTGTATATTCATAATTACAAGTTTGGTCCCTAAAGTTTGTCAAAATTACAAAAAGGACCTTCAACTTTGAAGAATTGGCAAGAATGGTCCCTCAATTATAAAGACTTGTCAATATTAGTCCTCTAAAATTTCAACAATACAAGTCAAGACCATGAAGAATGAAGATATGTCCAAAAGAGCCCTTGAAGAATCATAAAATTACAAGAAATACCTTTTAAAATACTTTGTAAAACTTTTTGGGGTAAAATTCTAAAAAACAAAACTTTAATAACAAAGGGATTTGGATTTATTCATGTTTAAACCAAGAATGAAAGAAGAAGAGAAGACAAGGGGTAGGAGGGTATTTATAGGGAGTTGGGAAGTGCATGTGTGGTGCTTCCTTCTTTCTTTTTCTTCTCGACTCGATTTAATTCATTTGTCTTTCTCGATGTTGTCTCGGGATTAATTAAACTCGTCTTAATTTTTCTTCATTAGACTCGAGTTCCTTCTACATATGTAAATCTTCCATCTTTGGTCCTTTTCTTCGATAAATCTTCAAATAGGCGCATCGACTTCAAATCTTTTGCATCTCTTGGACAATAGACTTCGTCTTGAGTCTTTTTCTTTGATAAAACCTGTGCAATCCCATGTTTTCTTCAATATTTATCCGGTTGGCTCTGAAAACACAATAAACACAAAAACCACGCATAATTCTAAACAAATGATATTAAATACGCGTTTTGGTCTTGTTTTAGCAAGAAATAAGTGGTAAAAGGATGGGTGTTTACACACCTATCAATTATAAATGACATGAAATATACTTGAACTCAAGAATTTGATTTTCGTTGTTTTGGTAAATGCTTCTTTTTATATATTGTCGTAATCAAAATAAAGCGAGACCGAAAAATGCAAATAACGTTTTTAGGCATCATTGCATTAGCAATCTCCTCCTTTTTTATTGCGACAACATATATACTCAATCATTATAAAAACAAGATTTTCAAAAACGAGTTTATTCCATTTCTCCCCCTTTGTCGAAGCAAAAAGGTAGCACAGGTCGTTGAAGAAGAAAAGAGTCGACTTTGCTAAGGCTCCCCTTAGTGCTTACTCCCCTAGCTTGGGGCACGAAGAGATCTAGTTATGGTGACAAGCTACATAGAATGGTTTGTAGAAAGAAAGAAACACCCAACAACATATAGAAATGGTCACAACAAAAATATATAAGAAAGGAACACAAGAAAACAAGGATCCAAGATCCATAGATAAATCATGTTGAAAAACATGAAAAGATACAAGGAAATAAAAGCCATACAAAGATGTATGAAGCACAAGCAAAAAACTGAAGCATAATTCTAATCCTAGTTACACTAGAAACCTATGATTTGCTTAAATTATATTTCTTATTAATAAGGAGGGCACTTTCTTAATTAAAAGACGAAGTAGTAGCGGAATTTCGTAGAGAAAGCTTGGTGATGTTCTTGTAGTCATAATTAAGTAGGTGCTTGACTAGAAGACATTTGATGTAATTCAACTCATTATATATGTGAGACATGGCAAGATGTTGATATTGACAACAATGACAATATGTTCCATGATGCATGACATTATCATGTTTTTTTTTAGAACGGCAAATGTTAGTGGTTAGTGGGTCGAGTCGTGCAATGACATCCAAGCAGAAGAACATCTTCTTCGAACCCTCGCCTAGTTATGTTAGACTCCTTATCTGCTTCGCCTGAAAGGCCCTTGGTAGGTCTTGAACCCAAGACCTCCAGGAATCCTCCCCCAAGGAAACCACTTAGTGGAACCTTGGTGGCCAACTAAGCTATGCCAGTTGGTTGCATGACATTATCATGTGATGAAGGAACAATACAAAAGCGGTGAAGTGGAAAAGAAGAGTTTACAAAATCAATTTCCTTAGAAGGAGAAGAGTTTTTATTTGGTGTGTTCTTGGGTGAATTTGGGTTGAGAGAAATAGGAGAAAATGATGGTGACTCAAGGCTTTCATTTGGTGAGTAAGACATTTTTTATTTGGTATAGAAAAGATGCAAAAATGTATGGGTTAAGTAGAGAAAGTACATGATATTTTGGGAATGGTCAAAGGTTTGAAACTAATATTCCAAAAAATGTTGGAATAATTAGGATGGTTAAGAAAAAGAGGTTTGAGAAGAAATGAAATGAAGGCTTCTGACCACGTGTGATACCCAGAAACCGAGGTCACTATTTATCCTTAATTTACGTATATTTTTAAATTTTTAAGAAATTTTGTTGGTCATATGTTTGACGGTTTAAGTTGAAACCAATGTTGGAGGTCTTAATTTTAACGTTTGACGATTTAAGAAGAACCGATAACGACTACGATACCGACGGATGCCCAAAATTTATCTTTTATTATCGATTGATCGATATTTGGATTTTTCGAAGTTTTCGTTTTATTTGCATGTTAAGTCGAGTCGGAACCGTCTTTATTTCATTTTGTGTGCGTTTGAACCATTTAAAAGTATTTTGAGGTAGCCGGGACGAACCCTGACTCCCGCAAAAACTCAAAACTGACTACTAGGCCGGTTCTTGCTCTTTAAATAACTGTTTTGCTATCAAGGCCAAAATATAGCTAACATGGCAACTTTAATCCCTCTATTTTTACAAAAGGAAACAAGAAAACACACACATTCATTTCATACTTCAAAAAATTTCACCCTCTCCCTCTTCTCTCTGTCTAGCCGACGGCTACCACCACCACACCACCACCAGCATCATTTTTTTTGTTTTTGAAGAAACTAATCATAAACCACCTCTTGTAATCACTTGGTAAGTGTTTTAATCCACTCAAAACATACATACATTCACTTGATCTTTTCAAAAATTAATGATTTTTCAAAATAGGTTTTGATTTAATTAAAGTATATGCATGTTTTAATTATGTGTTTAGAATGAAAATTGATTAATAAAACAAGATGGAAAACTCTTTTTTTATCACCAAAACCCACAGCAAGGGGGGCTTTGGTTTGATCTTTGGTGTTTGATTTATCTTGTTAATGAGGTTATATTCCTAGTGATGTTTACAAGCTTTAAAATTATTTAAACATGTGAAAGGGTTTGTTTATGAAATTGGTTTTTGATGAAGGTTGATCATACAAGTGATTTAGGATGTTATGAATGATTTATAATGATTTGGTGATGATATTAGGGGTATAGGAGTAGATAAAATTGATTGAAAACAAGTGTAGATGTGATTTTGAGAGTGTCAATTTAGAGCAGATTGTTTAAGGTTATTTTCTTGGCTTTAAGTTTAAGTCCAAGTTTTTATTATAGAATGTAGTTGTAGAGCTTCTTTCTACCTTCGTTTTGGTATAAGATAGATCTTTTAACTTTTAACACCCCGAAATTTACTCGCAGCAGAAACCAACCATTTGGGTGTTAAGAAATAGCACAATCACAAAAGAATATAAAGAAAGACTCTAACAGAGATATTTTTAGATAAAGGGTTCCATTCATAAAGATCAGAGTACTGGGTCCCACAAACCGTTACCGACATTTCTTACATAAGTCTTTTAAAGTACAGAAACATTTAAAAGAAAAAGCTAGTTGAATGGAACAAAAACATATTTCCCAAAACATTAGCGCTTGCCTCCTCGTCCATTCCAAACCTCCATCATTCATCTTTAATTACCTGAGATAAACATGCTAAAAAGTCAACTAAAAAGCTGAGTGAATTTATAGAATTTATAAGAATAATAAGTGAACACAAGAATTTTTAATCATCTCAAACTTATCACACAGACAAGTCATATATATTGATAAATGCATTAAGCTCATGCCACTGAACATTAACCAACATGTCAAACCGAGTCACTTACGGCGCCCCTACTAACAGGTAGTATTGTCATACACCAACGACCTCATATACATAATATCCCTTTCAGGTGCTCACAAGGATACAAACCCTAGGATAAGGCTGTCAAACCAAATAGATCTATCATATGTATTAGCGTTTACCCCTTTGTGTAATTAACAGTGCATGAAATTCAGGGACTTCATTAGACAATGGTACTTATGCATTTATCATCTCATTCAAGTCAAACATACCGAAAACAACTTGTGTTCATTTTATAAAAAGGCATGTATCCCCCTCGCGGGTTTAATAAAACATTTAAAGTTTAAAGGCGAGGCTATAAACTCGCCTCGAGTGGTAGAAGTAGAGATAACGATCGCCGACGATAAGTGATGCCCGTCAAACACGAGAACCGCAACCTATCAAATAAGGTGCGTTCATTAATAATAGACTCGAGTAATAAATCATATATAATAACATCAAACTCAAAATCATAAAATCCCGACAAACCCGAAAGAAAACAATACAAGTGATACTATTGCACTCTTCTATATGTTTACTCTATTGGTCTATTTTTTCGATAAAAATCTGTCGATACGTACCAAATGCACAAGCTCATTTACCCCACTTAAACACGTCAAAAATTTATGATACTACTCAAAAGAACTCACTTACTATCTATAGAAAGTCCTCCAAAAAGTTTTTCAAAAGATTTTACTTTTAAGGTCCCCTTCCCGACACATCTTTGAACTACAAAAACCGGACAGTTTTACGTCATCAACTCATGCAACCATTTTAACTTATATAAACGACTCCATTTACAAAGCCGACACTTAGGTTTGATAATATACTCACCAACCTAGGTTTACATACTTAGAACAGCCCTTGAGTCATTTTGAAACTCATTCTTTAGTCCACAAGATTCGATCCAAATATCGACAACAACTTCAAATTGTGCTGATACTCGTCTCCCGGTACACGAATAATCAAACTATCATAACTTCGCACTCGTTTGGATTTAGAAGCTCTACTTAACGCCAAAACGGAGATAATCAAAATCTCCATAACACTATGCCATTAGTTAAACAATAATCAAATTATAAGATACCCAAAATCAACCTTGAACCCACTGCCCTAATTTACCCTCTAAAATCTCCCATAAAATCTAACTTTTGATCAATTCCAACTAATTTTCTCATCATCCTAAACCCTTAATATCAACATATCCTCATCCTAACACTTGTAGTAATCATAAAAAAAACCCAAAAATTAAAAATCCATTTTTTCACAAAAACAACATGATCCATACATGATTATCATTAAATAAATACATGTAAGATCATCTAACCACCATAACACCCTAGTTCATAATCAAAAATCAAAAACTCAATGCATGTTGTAAATTTTTGCACCATGAGAATCACCTTGAAATTTTATGAGGTTGACTTGTTTTAGTTTTGGATGGATCAAAGTAATAATCAAGAAAAAATTAGGGTTTTGGGTTGGTGTGGCTCACGGTGAGAAAAGAGAAAGAGAGATGGAGTGTTTGATTTTTGCTACTTGTTGTGTATGTGTAAAATTAGGTAGTAAAAGTTTATATATGGTGGGTGGAGGGCTAGTTTTGGCAATTTTGCATAGTTTTGGACCAAAATGTAAATATTAATTAAAAAGCGAGAAATGACTAATAATCAATTTTGAAAATATTTACGGGTCTCGGATTTCATAAATATACTTTTCAAAATTTGAAACGCACACGAAATATGATATAATATAGTCCTGGTACGACTTAATACGCAATTAAAAACGATATCGTCAAGAATATTAAATATCGAATCCATCGATAATAAAACATAAAATTCGGGCATCAGTCGGTATCGCGATCACTAGCCGATAAATTCCATTCGTAAGATTCGCGAGAATTAAAGTTTAACGATTTTTATTTTAAATCAACCAAAACTAATAAATCAAATCAATAAACTTTTGAATTAAATTATATAAATATATATATATATATATATATATATATATATATATATATATATATATATATATATATATATATATATATATATATATATATATATATATATATAAAAGATGACCTTATTTTTGCGAGTTTTACATCCTCACCCCCTTAGAGAAGCACCGTCCCGGGGATTACTTCTCCTTATGACCGTCTTCGAATAAATGCGGATACTTGCGCTTGAAGTAGTCCTCTCGTTGCCAAATGTACTCGGGTCCACGTCGGGAATTCCATCGCACTTTAACTATCAGGATCCGACTCTGCTTTAGCCGTTTCACCTCTGGATCCATGATCTCCACCGGTTCTTCAATGAAATGCAGTTTCTCGTCCAATTGAACCTCTTTAAGTGGAATTATTAAATTCGCGTCCGCCAAACACCTCTTAAGATTAGAAACGTGAAAAGTGTTGTGAATAGCACTTAACTTGTCCGGCAATTCTAACTTATACGCCACTGGACCAACTCGATTAATAATCTTGAATGGACCAATATAGCGTGGACTAAGCTTTCCTCGTTTGCCAAATGAGATACTCCTTTCGAAGGTGATACTTTCAACATAACCATATCGCCAATATCAAACTCCAATGGTTTTCGCCTCTTTTTTGCATAGCTCTTCTGCCTACTACGGGCAGTCAATAAATGGTTCGTGATTTGCACGATTTTCTCAGTCGTCTCTCTAATCAATTCAGGACCCGTCAATTGACTTTCTCCAACCTCACACCAACCAACTGGTGATCTACACTTTCGCCAATAAAGTGCCTCAAAAGGCGCTGCCTTGATACTCGTGTGATAACTATTGTTGTATGAGAACTCTACCAATGGTAAGTGTCGATCCCAACTACCTCCAAAGTCCACACACGCTCGTAACATATCCTCCAAAGTCCGCATAATCCTTTCACTTTGACCGTCCGTTTCCGGATGATACGCAGTGCTCATATCCAACTGAGTCCCCCAAAGCTCGTTGAAGCGACTTCTAAAACTCACACGTAAACCGACTATCTCGATCTGAAATAATCGACAAAGGAACTCCATGTCTACAAACAACTTCCTTCAAATGCAACCGAGTAAGTTTGTCTAGATCATCGGTTATCTTTATCGGTAAGAAATGAGCCGAATTAGTCAACCTATCAACAATCACCCAAATCGTATCATGACCACTAGAAGTTCTTGGAAGTCCCGAAACAAAGTCCATAGTGATCCTCTCCGATTTCCATTCTGGAATTTCAGGTTGTTGTAGTAAACCAGGAGGTCGCTTGTGCTCAAGCTTCACCTTAGCACATGTCAAGCATTTAATAACATAAGTGGCTATGTCAGCCTTCATATTCGGCCACCAGTAGCATTTCTTCAAGTCTTGGTACATTTTATCCGATCCTGGGTGAATCGAATATTTAGACTTATGCGATTCGTGCATAATTAAATCTCTCAGTCCTCCATACACCGGTAACCATACACGATTCTCAAAATACCGAATTATATCATCACGAATCTCGAATATGGGCGTCATCCTTCTACCGAAGTCTTCATCCCTCACAATATCCTCTTTCATCGCTTTTGTTTGAGCTTTAAGTATTCTATTAGATAAAACGGAATAAGTTGTCATGGCTAAAGCTCTAACCCTTTTCGTCATTTCTCTTTCTTTCCTACTAAGAGAATCGGCAACTACATTCGCCTTGCCGGGATGATAACGGATTTCACAGTCGTAGTCACTCAAGAGTTCAACCCAGCGACGTTGTCTCGTATTAAGCTCCTTTTGGTCCAAGATATGTTGTAGACTCTTATGATCCGTATATACTACACATTTTGTACCATACAGATAATGTCTCCAAAATCTAAGTGCAAAGACAACAACACCAAGTTCTAAATCATGTGTCGTGTAGTTCTCTTCATGCTTCCTTAGTTGCCTTGAAGCATAAGCGATGACTTTCTCCCGCTGCATCACTACAGCTCCATAACCTTTATGTGATGCGTCACAATATACCACAAAGTCTTCAGATCCCTCAGGCAATGCCAAAATAGGTGCGGAATACAACTTTTGCTTTAGAATTTGGAACGCTTCCTCTTTTTCCTTGCCCCATTCATATGTCTTGCTCTTTTGGGTCAGTTTGGTAAGTGGTTTAGAAATCAAAGAGAATCCCTCTATGAATCTTCGGTAATACCCAACTAAACCCAAGAATTTCCTTACTTCGGTCGGTGTTGTTAGGGCAGGCCAATCTCGAATAGCCTCAATCTTTGCTGGATCAACATGAACACCATTGTTGTCGATTACATGACCAATAACTGTACAGATTCTAGCCAGAAAGCGCATTTCGAAAATTTGGCGTACAATTGTTCCTTCTTAAGCAACTCCAAAATAATCTTCAGATGCTCTCCGTGCTCTTCCTTCCTCTTGGAATAAATAAGTATATCATCAATAAATACAATCACAAACTTATCAAGGTATGGCTTGCACACTCGATTCATTAAGTCTACAAAAATTGCGGGTGCATTAGTTAGATCAAAGGGCATCACTTGGAACTCGAAATGACCATACCGAGTCCTAAATGCAGTAATTTGTATATCTTCCTCCCTAATGCGAAGTTGATGATAACCCAATTGCAGATCGATCTTTGAGTACACACTCGAACCTTGAGGTTGATCAAATAGATCGTCAATCCTCAGAAGCTGATATCGGTTCTTGACCGTCAACTTGTTTAGTTCGCGGTAATCAATACATATACGGAATGATCCGTCCTTCTTCTTCACAAACAATACTGGAGCTCCCCAAGGCGATGAACTCAGACGAATAAATCCCTTCTCCGATAATTCCTTCAATTGATCAGCTAACTCCTTCATTTCTGACGACGCTAGACGATAAGGTGCACGTACGACAGGTGCAGCTCCAGGCACAAGTTCAATTTTAAATTCGACTTTTCAAGGTGGTGGAAGTCCTGGCAAGTCGTCAGGAAACACCTCTGGGTAGTCACAAATCACCGGCACATCTTCTAAACACTTCTCCCTAGGTTCTGCCTCACTAACGTGGGCTAAGAACAATTGGCATCCTCTATCTATGTACTTCCTTACCTTCATAAAAGAGATAACCTTCAAGTGAGACGTACCACTATCCCCTTTTACTACCAACGTCTTACCCTTAATAGGTACATGCACTACTTTCTTCCCACAAACGATGGTAGCATCATGCTTCACTAGCCAATCCATCCCAATAATCATGTCAAAAGTACCGAGCTCAGTAGGCATAAGATCAATTTTTGAATAAGTGATTCACTATGTTCAAAGTACAATCCCTTAAAATAGAACTATTACTAGTTATCCTACCATCGGCCAATTCAACCTCATACTTTGTATCTAATTCATCTGGTTTAGTATCAAAAAAAAGACTAAAGCTTATGTTGATAAAGCTCTTATCCGATCCAGAATCAAATAGTACTCTAGCATAACGTTTATTGAGTAAAAACGTACACGTCACGACATTGGGTCCATCGTTCTGCTCAGCACCTCCAACAACATACACTTTTCCTGCAACATTTCCTTCTTGATTGTTCTTCTTTGGGCAGTTCCCTCTCACATGGCCTTTCTTTCCACAATCATAACAAGTTATAACACGTTGAGTGTTTGCACCAGTGGCTCCAGCAATCTTTAGCCTTGTGGCTAGGCTTTCCACTCTTGTTGCATTTTGGTGGACAGTTCCCAAAGTGTCTAATCCCACAATTGTTACAATTAGGAGCATTCCCACCTTGATCACCTCTTGCATTCTGTGTGTTTGTCATTGCTCTAGTATTTCCTTGCCTCTGATTGTTGTACTGATTATGGCGGTTGTTACCTTGGTTGTTTCCCTTGTTTTTGTTGTTTCTGTGGTTACCGCTATTACCACCTTGGTTATTGTTTTCCCATTTTCTCTTATTGCCTTCTGTAATCCTTTCAGCCTTAGCACTCAACTTCTGCTCCATCAAAGTATGTGCCATTAGAACAGATTCATTCAATACAGTAAGCCCTGAAGATGTGGTTTCCCCTTTTATGTTCTCTAGCAAACCCCTCAGATACGCATCAATTTTCTTTTTCTCAGTCGGAACACTTTCAGGACACAAAAAAATCAACTCATTAAACCTTTGAGTATAAGCAGCAATGTTACAGTATTTCAACTTCAAATTCCACAGCTCCAATTCCATTTTCTAAATTTCCTCAGCAGGATAAAACTCCTCAGTCATCATAGTTCTCAATTGTGTCCACGACCTCCCATGTGCCACTTCTAGTCCTAAGGTAGCTACTTGAGCATTCCACCAAGTTAAATTTGGACCTTGAAGTGTAGCAGTAGCAAACTTCACCTTGTTCCTTTCCACACAGTACTAATATTAAACACACTTTCCGTCTTTTCAAACCAACGAGCCGATCCCAATGCTCCTTCAGTACCATGGAAATTAATCGGGCCACATTTCTTAAAACTAGAGAAAGTACACTCTCTAACAGGTGGTACACCAATTTGACCAACATTTCCTCCTGCTCCACCAGCTTCACCAGCTTGGTTCCTTGCAGCACGATCTTCAGCAAGAGCTGCAGCAACAATTTTGTTCACCTCAGCCTGACTCATCCTACGCGGTGGCATGATTCTGTCACAACACAAAAAAAAACTCATGAGTGTTCATACAATGATATGGTCATAATCATGTATAAATTTTGGATCACAACATGAATGAATCATCGAGTCATACAAAAATCACAACACAAAGTGATTACTACTACTATGGGTCATGTTGGATTCCACATGGCTCATATGCTATATAAAATCACGTAAAATAAAATTTATAAGGTCATTATAAAATTTCAGAAATTATGAAAGATACGAATGAATGCATTTACATCAAAATATCGTTCAAAGTCGATATATATAATTTATATATCAAAATATATCTCAAAATATATCTCAAAAATCTCGAATATCTCAAGTATCTGAAAGTATTTATTATATAAATACTTAACAATAATGCTTCTCAGATATGCATTAACAATAACATAAAAGTTACCTGAAGGCTTGGACTAGGAACACGAGAAGACTTAGCGCACAAAACACGGTTATCGTTTATGTTTTTGAAAATGAAAGACCTAGTTCTCTATAACCTTAAGCTCTTGATACCAATCTTTAACACCCCCAAATTTACTCGCAGCGGAAACCAACCATTTGGGTGTTAAGAAATAGCACAATCACAAAAGAATATAAAGAACGACTCTAACCAAGACATTTTTAGATAAAGGGTTCCATTCATAAAGATCAGAGTACTAGGTCCCACAAACCGTTACCAACATTTCTTACATAAGTCTTTTAAAGTATAGAAACATTTTAAAAGAAAAAGATAGTTGAATGGAACGAAAATATATTTCCCAAAACATTAGCGCTTGCCTCCTCGTCCATTCCGAACCTCCATCATTCATCTTTAATTACCTGAGATAAACATGCTAACAAGTCAAATAAAAAGCTGAGTGAACTTATAGAGTTTATAAGAATAATAAGTGAACAAAAGAATTTTTAATCATCTCAAACTTATCACACAGACAAGTCATATATATAGATAAATGCATTAAGCTCACGCCACTGAACGTTAACCAACATGTCAAACCGAGTCACTTACGGCGCCCCTACTAACAGGTAGTATTGTCATACACCAACGACCTCTTATACATAATATCCCTTTTAGGTGCTCACAAGGATACAAACCCTAGGATAAGGCTGTCAAACCAAATAGATCTATCATATGTATTAGCGTTTACCCCTTCGAGTAAATAACAGTGCATGAAATTCAGGGACTTCATTAGACAATGGTACTTATGCATTTATCATCTCATTCGGGTCCAGCATACGAAAACTCTAAAACCCGCATGCTTTTACCATGAATAGTACCCTTAAGATCGTACGTACTAGATTAAAACTTTCCTAGTATAGTATGATTACGTTCACGTGTTAGAATTTTACGTATTACGTACGTGTTAGAACACGATAAGTATTTATTACGTACGAACACACAATAATTATTTAACAATAATTAATCACGAAAATGCGATCATGAAATCATGAACGTAATTAAATCACGAACTAATATTAATTACGTATATATATTTATTACGAGCACGAATAAATATATTAAGTCACGGTTAATATTTAGCGAGAACACATAAAACACGAACAAAAATAAACACGAACGAACATTTAAATAACGAGAAACGGAAAACGGTACGTGTACCCCATGTGGGGCCCCCTACCCGTGGCTACATCAAGGAAGATGGGCCAAGCCCATCAAAATTTTACTAAGAAGGGGTTAAGGTAAATTTTGCTAGTCATTTTCACTTTACAGTAAACTAAATCAAAAACCTAAAAAGTTTTCTCCTTTTCCTTCTTGCTCTTCTCTTGGCCGCCGCATATACAAGACACCAAGGGGGTGTTTATTTGATTTTGATCTTGGTTTTTGTACGTGTGTTCGTGTGTATTAATCCTCGTTAGATCCACGCATTCGATATACCTTTTTAATCCTTTTTCTTTTGTTTAGATTTAATAAATTAAATAAGAACATGATGTTTTTAAAAACCTAATTAAAAACATAAATCAAACATGTAACTGGTTATGTGGTAAATCAAAACGGAGGTTTTTAGGGGTGTTTGTTTGGCCGACGCCTAAACCGAACCCCAAGGGGGTCTCGGTTTGGCTTATAGACCACCACCGAGACCATATGGTCCCGGTTTGGTGGTGTGGGTCCCACGGAAGCAGCAAACAAAAGGGAACCCCGAAGTGGTTCGGGGTATGGTGTCGATTTCAGGTCCGGTTCATGGTTTCTAGTCACGATTCGGTTCATGGTTTATGTTAAGCTTATGTTTTAATAAATCATATGGTAAAATTAAATTAATAATTATATGACATGATTAATTTAATAAAACATGACTTAGGTTATAATTTAATTACTAGATCATGGATTTATTAACCTAAGTATTTATATTTTTCTAGACTTTATAATTAATTAATTATTAAAAACCATAGTTAGAATTAATTAATTTACATGACTTAGGTTATATTATTAATAAATAATAATACATGTTTTAACCTAAGTATTTAACTTTATTTAATTAAAAACATGATATATTTAATTAAATACTTTTAACCTATAGTTTATTTAAATTACATGTAATAATTAATAAACTATACATTATATCATTATGACTTAGAATAATAATCAGAAAACACTTAAGCTTATATACTTAGCTTATTTAACCAGCTTATATCTAATTATGGAAACTTTCTATTTTTAGAAACTTATTTAATTAAGGCAGCTAATCTATTTATGGAAACTATCTATTTTTAGAAAATTATCTATTTTAAGCAGTAATTCTATTTTTGGAAACTTTCTATTTTTGGAAACTTTCTATTTTTGGAAACTTTCTATTTTTGGTAACTTTCTATTTTTAGAAACTTTCTATTTTAGGAAACCTGCTATTTTTAAAAAGTTACTTAATATTACATAGTAAGTATAATAATACATGAAATACAAGTAATACTTAATCAGAATAGACAGAATATAAGTTAAACACGGTTTAAGGCTTAAAACAGTAAAACATGACACGAACGTATAAAATAAGCTAAGACATGATATAAAACCAGTTACGTATTTAGTAATCAGATACTTATACGCGTATGTATTTATGTAGCATTAGTGATACCGAAGTAGGACTCTCCTCAGTTCGTCTTCTTCGTTCACTGGACATAAGGTACGGATACCCGTCCTTTCAGTATGGACATTCTTTCCTTATTATGATTCCCCGTATGCAGCCAAATGTTTTCCCGTAGTATAAGTTTATATGTTTGATTTGCTTATGTTTAATTTAGAATACCTATAGCCATATACATGCATGACCAGTTTCACCTAGTTATGGAGGTACCATAACCATAACATTAGAGGCACTGATGTTATGACTTCACCACGGCGGAGTGATTGCTCGTGGCTTCCCTTCAGCTTTTGGCCATATTATTATATTTATCATGTGGAGAGTATGGGTGCATCCTAGTTACATGTTTTTCAGCAGATTACTCAGTGTGAATGTGGTGTGTGCCTTGCATCCTTCACAAGGAGCTGATCCCTCCTACCCAAAACCAGTATATTAAATTAGAGGCAGCCCTTCAAATTTGCATGATGAGTTCACCCCTCCAAGTATTCATGCACGGTGGATTTTCAAGACCTATATTGGCTAATGGTAGAATATGCTAAACAGTTTTTATAAGATAAACATAAGGCTTTTCAAACTATAAAACCAGTTTTACCAAGACTTAACCAGGTTATTCGGGACTTAGTTTCTTCCGCTGTTATATGTTATATGCTTATCCTATTCATGCTTTATTGTACATCCGTGCACTGAGCGTATTGCTCAGCCCTTTTCCTTTTCTATGTTCCCAAAACGCCAGGTACTCAGGGACGCTCGTAGATATTAAGCGTACGTGCATATGGACTGGAAGCTTTCTAGCCTTTCTTTACTTTATGCATCATCTTTATTTTGATACACTTGCTATGGACATTGTTTAGTCCTTTTCTTTTCAGTACTTATGTTTGTGTGTGATGGGCTTTACTTTTGGACTACTGATGTTGATTCTGGTATTTTCCTTTTATGGTCATGTAATGTTTAGACATTTTTCCTTGTATGCTTTGATGACACGCCATAATTATGCGTGACATTCCATTATCAAAATGGGATGTTACAATTATGGTATCAGAGCCAAGGCTTCGACCTGTAGGCTCTCAAAATATGACTTGTGATTAGTAGGTAGTCACTATGGTCTTCTTAAAACTGACAGTCGTTTTCATGCATTCATCATTTTTATGCATACACATATATGTCATTGTCGCAGGTTTATGACTAAGTAATGGGTGGTACAGGACTGGCCCTATTTAGTCGCATGTGTTTTATCGAAACTTTTAAATTTGGGACCGACCCATAGGCGTCCCCTCGCCATGTCTTTTATTTTGGGTGAACTGACCATAGGCGTTCACACTCAAGCATACAAAAGTTTTCATAAAACTGCATCATGCATTCATACACAAAATTTTCTTGCATAAAATTTTTCCCTTGAATTTTTTATATAAATTTTTTCATGTATATATATTTTTATGTTTTGATCTGTTTAATCATATGTTCTATGTTATACTGTCAGATGGTTCTCAGACGCGAACAGGAACAACTCAATGTTGCAATCCAAGCTGCAATGCAAGCTTTGCTTCCTCAACTGAGGAACGACATCAGGGCTGAGGTTCAAGCTGCCAACAATCAACAGCATAACCAGGCACCTCCTCCTCCTCCTCCAGTGACATTAGCAGTATGGCTGGAGAGATTCAACAAGCTCCATCCTCGAGCTTTTGAGAAAACAGATAGCCCCAGTGATGCTGAAAGCTGGTTGGCTCATATCGAGAAGATTTTCAATGCTATGGGTTGTGACCCCCCGTACAAGGCGAGGTTGGCATGTTATCGGTTCGAAGGCGATGTGCTAAATTGGTGGTTAGCGTTGATGCAGTCTGAGGGAGGTGACGAGTGGGTGGCTGGTTTGACTTGGGCTCAGTTCAAGGACAGGGTGATGGAGCAGTTCTTTCCCAAGGCTGAGCAAGACAAGCTCAGGAGGGAGTACCATGGGATCCGACAGAGAGCTAGGGAGAATAGTGTGGAGTCCATTGATCGTTAGACTCAATGGTTATGAACCATTATATCTAGGTTGATCATCGTTCATATGATAACATAGCGGAATAGAACAATGATCATAACAAGGTGTTTAGGCACAAAAGACACGAATTAAAACAATTGGGTTGCTTATTATATTAATAACAAACAACCACTAGACGTGTATACATTGAATCCCACGTCTAGTGCACACACACGTTTAGGTTTACATTGTGAATGAATTATATGAATAAAACCTAAGACTCTTGTTCCTTTTATAGTGGAAGGAACAGAATCTACAAGAGATAAAATCAAATAAACATCTAAATCTTCTATTTCTATAGATATATACTGAATATATTATTTATAATATATCCAATATATTCCCTAAATAGAATTCTCCATCAGCGTGTAAACATCTGTCAGCGTCTCAACACTTTCCGTCAGCGTCTCAACACTTTCCGTCAGCGTCTCAACTAGCCGTGTCAGCGGCTTTGACAAACGTCTTGATGTTTTCTTCGTTTTGAGTTTCTGCCACATCAACTCATATAATTTTAGACCCAACAATCTTCCCCTAGTTGATGTCGGCAAAACTCTTTGTATATCTCTTGTAAGTTGTACATGATCTTCAAATTGCTTCCCCTCAAGTGTAGCATGCGTATCTTCCCCTTTTTGTCACATCAACAAGGAAGTAAACAATGTATGCAATCTTTGAAGATTCTCCAAATGTAGACTCTGTGTAATGATCCTGAAGAAAAATAAATAAAGTATTCTTGATGTAGAAGTAGAATAACCCAATCTTATGTTCCATGTCTTGTTTATCCACGTGATGAAGAACTTATACTCATGGTACAAAGTATAAGTAGACCTCGATCCATTTGTCAAAATCCTCATCCTTTGTGAGACACTGAGCACGATAATGTAACTCCTTCAAGTGATAGCAATTGGTTTGCTAGATATGACAAGTCTTCATCACCAACCATGTAAGTACGAACAAGTTACCTTGAAAGTTAGTTGTCATGCTAATTACTTTCAAGATATGATGGAACATAACCTCGCGAAAATCTTCTTCAATCATCAAACTTACCATAAGAATTCTTCCCCTTAAGCTAACACTTCTTTATGATGAATTTTAATGGAATAACACCTTCATACCATATGTAAAAGCCAGTTATGGATAACTCTTTTGCAAGGCTATCCCGATTACATAGTTTAAAATATCCATCAAACTCTCATGAAAAATTGCTATCTTGCTTTAAAATCATTAATTCCTTTCAAAATATCCGAGCCATAAATATCACCATGATATTCTGAATAAAAACGGAGATTCCATGTACCTTTGTGTGTAAATAACTCCTTTTTGTGTGCTAAAAATGTCCAATTTTCTCAAACAGCAGCAAACAGTGTGTTGTCCAATATCCAATTCTGTCCAATATCTTCATCAGATGCATTGTCCGATATCGGACGACACTTATCAGCGTTGAAATAGCATATATCGGACAACACTGTTAACTTGACAGTGTTGACTTATTCCTGTCAGCGTCAAAATTCTTCCTGTCAGCGTCTGAATTACAAACGTCAGCGCCAACCATAAACCTTGTCAGCGTCCATTCTTATCAGCGTCAAACCACAATCCTTTTACTTAGCAAACAATAGCTCTTAAATAAACTTGTATAAATATCCACGTAATACTTCAAACATGCAATTTGGTAAATTGCTTTTTGCATCCCAAAAGAACATCACGTGAATCTGCTTCTATTCTCCAATCACATCTTTTCCATTCGTGTGAACACATATGATTATGTGAATGCAAAATATATAAACATTACTCCTTTGGCCGTGTGAACACAATATCATCAACCAATAAGAAATCTTCAACCGTGTGAACATACATCTTGGCCATGCGAACGCAACCAAAATCTTTCCACCAATTAGAAAAGCTTTACCGTGTGAACATACACATGAATAACCAATCAGAAACGAATGATTGACTTAGCCCCACGTGAGTAATCGTATACCAGCATGTAGAGGATTCGTGTGAATACTTTGATCGTGTGAATACAAAGTATTCAACCAATAGAATGGCTTGTCTTGTTTGAATAAATCCCTGAAAAATAGCATCTTACTTTGTAGTCACGTCCCTTCCATAAATCATGCAACTAATGAATTTAATGCCTCTCTGACAAGATCTGAAGATACAAAAATTATATACGCATGATATACTATCTTTTCCCATACTGAAACGTTGAAAAGATGTCATATCACAATCTGTCGTTCCTTGAATAAACTGTATTCTAGTACAGCCTTTAATCAACGCACATGATTTTAATATCCCTTGGGACCACAACATAAAGTCTGGACAGTGAACTTGAGACAGCTAATTAAGATGGGTTTAGGGTTTAAAAACCCTAAAAGAAAATCACACCGATTCTGTGTGTTTAAGAATCATAAGGATCAATAAGAACCCCATCTTTTCTGTCTTAAATCAATCTAGGGTTTATGACAAAACCCTTTTCTTGCTGCCATATTCCTCAAATCTTCAATTCTTCTGCTTTTAAATTGATTTAGGGTTTAAACAAACCCTAATCATGATTTTATGTGAAAGCTTGAAAAACTGAAAATCACTCATCAGCCAACTTTGACGCCTAATAACTTTTGCCTGGGGATAAAACTCGACAATCCCTCCAGTGGATGTTTAGATCTATGTATGTAGAACACACATATAAAATTTCGTGACGATCCAACGGTACAATCAAAAGTTATGACCTTCTGAATACTGCTGCGCACACAAAAACGTCCAGAAAAACCCTAGACGGATTTTTCTTTTCTTCTCCATATACGAACACCTTGTTGGTCCTAGCATCACGAGCCACGAGGCTCTGATACCAATTGTGGAAACCTTGGTTTCCGGATCTTTTAAGCTACTAGGAATGATCATTGTTCATATGATTAACATAATCAAAGCGGAATTAGAACAACAACCATTAACAGAATAGAACAATGATCAACGCCCAGATTGCTCTTGTCAAAGAAATCATATTCAGTGCAGAATAGCACATAATCAAAGCGGAATTAGAACAACAACCATTAACAGAATAGAACAATGATCAACGCCCAGATTGTTCTTTGACAATGATCATTCCTAGTAATCAAAGAAATCATATGAATGAACAATTGTGGAGTCCTTTGATCGTTAGACTCAATGGTTATGAACCATTATATCTAGGTTGATCATCGTTCATATGATAACATAGCGGAATAGAACAATGATCATAACAAGGTGTTTAGGCACAAGACACATGAATTACTCAACGATTGTTCATTATATTAATAATAAACAACCACTAGACGTGTATACATTGAATCCCACGTCTAGTGCGACACATACTTTAGGTTTACATTGTGAATGATAGTTATGAATAAAACCTAAGACTCTTGTTCCTTTTATAGTGGAAGGAACAGAATCTACAAGAGATCAAATCAAATAAACATCTAAATATTCTATTTAGATAAACTATATATTGTGTATATCATAAATAATATACTCAATATATTCCCTAAATAGAATTCTCCATCAAATCTTCAATATCCATCAGCGTTTGACTTTTTGACTGCGTTTGACTTTTGTTGACTTTCTGTCAACGCCTGAATTGCTCTTGTCAACGCCCAGATTGCTCTTGTCAACGCTTGAACATATTACTTGATATTTTCTTCGATTTTGAGTTTCTGCCACATCAACTTTTTGACCCAACAATCTTCCCCTAGTTGATAGTGGCAAAACTCTATGTGTATCTCTTGTAAGTTGTACATGATCTTCAAATTGCTTCCCCTCAAGTGTAGCACGTATTTCTTCCCCTTTTTGTCACAACAACAGGAAAGTAAACAATGTTGCAATGTTGAAGATTCTCCATATGTAGACTCTGTGTAATGATCTTGAAGAATAATTAATATAATATCTTTGATGTAGAAGTAGAGTAACCCAAACCTATGTTCCATATCTTGTACGATGATGTGATGAAGTATGTGGCTGATACAAAAATCCTCATCCTTTGTGAGACACTGAGCACGATAATGTAACTCCTTCATGTGATAGCAAATATGTGCATAGAGAACCATAAGAAAAATCACATATTTCTAGACCTTGTATCACTTCATCAGTAACCATGTAAGCATAAACAAGTTACCTTTAAAGTCTATGACTGGAAGTGCATGACTTTAAGATATGATAGAACACAAACTCGCGAAAATCTTCTTCAATCATCAAACTTACCATAAGAATTCTTCCCCTTAAGCTAACACCTCTTCATGAAGAAACTTAATCTTCATATCATATGTAAAAGTGATAAGACGGATAACTCTTTTACAAGGCTACCCCGATTACATAATCAAATCCAATAAATTACCTCACGAATTGTTGCTAACTCGCATTAAAATCATTAATCCCTTTCAAAATATCCGAGCCATAAATATCATCATGATATTCTAAATTAAAACGGAGATTCCATGTACCTTTGTGTGTATAATCCTCCTTTTTGTGTGCTCAAAACGTACCAATTTTCCAAACAGCAGATATTCTTTTGTTATCCGAGAACCTTCTTTGTCCAATATCTTTTCTATGTGTACTGTCACATATCGGACAACACCTATCAACGCCTGAGCAAGCGTTTCTCGGACAACTCATGTCAACGCCTATTCTGTCAGCGTCAAACTTATTCTCGTCAGCGTCAAAATAACAAACGTCGGCGTCTTCTTCTGTCAGCGTTGCACTAAGACCTTGTCAGCGTCAAACTAACAAACAGCAACGTAAATATTCTCTTTTGTTTGCACAATACCTCACGTGAATAAATCAAATCTTTTCTTTATATGTATCCCATGCACATGTGATGACAATAATACCGTCCATAATATACCTTTGTCTCTTTCTTAATTAGAAAGACCAAATCCACGTGAAGTTACAAACGTCAAGTGATGTTAAGATATCATATCTTATCCAAAAAGGTGTTAATGTTTCTTTGTGATCCCACATGACAAACATAGTACAGCCATCACGTCATGTCCCTTTTAACTTTAGAAACCACACGTCTCTTTCTGCCCACGTGAAGACCAAACTTCTTGTCACTTTTTCTTCTGTTGCATTCAAAAATAATAATAAAGTACACACGTCCTTTAATAGCTCCATATGTGTTGACTTTATCAAAATCTTCACGTGTAGAACAACAACCATTAACAAGGTGTTTAGGCACGAATAACATGAATTAAAACACAATTGGATTGCTAACTATATTAATAATTAACAATCACTAGACGTGTATACATTGAATCCCACGTCTAGTCGACACACGCTTTAGGTTTACATTGTGAATGAAAGTTATGAATAAAACCTAAGACCCTTGTTCCTTTTATAGTGTAAGGAACAGAATCTACAAGAGATAAAATCAAATAAACATCTAAATCTTCTATTTAGATAAAGTATATATTGTGTATATCATAAATAATATACTCAATATATTCCCTAAATAGAATTCTCCATCAAATCTTCAACGTTGACTTTTGTTGACAGCGTTTGACTTTTGTTGACTTCTGTCAACGCCCAATTTGCTCTTGTCAACGCTTGGATTACTCTTGTCAACGCCTGAGTAAATGTCTTGATGTTTTCTTCGTTTTTGAGTTTCTGCCACATCAACTTTTTGACCCAACAATCTTCACCTAGTTGATGGTGGCAAAACTCTATGTGTATCTCTTGTAAGTTGTACATGATCTTCAAATTGCTTCCCCTCAAGTGTAGCATGTATTTCTTCCCCTTTTTGTCACATCAACAGGAAAGTAAACAATGTATGCAAGCTTTGAAGATTCTCCAAATGTAGCTCTATGTAATGATCTTGAAGAACAATATAATATTTTTGATGTAGAAGTAGAATAACCCAACCTTGTGTTCCATGTCTTGTATTATCCATGTGATAAAGTACTTATATCAGAACAAGTATAAGTAGACCTCGATCCCTTGTCAATATTCTCATCCTATGTGAGACACTGAGCACGATAATGTAACTCCTTCAAGTGTTATGACAAGTCTTCATCACCAATCATGTAAAGCACGAACAAGTTACCTTTAAAGTCTATGACTGGGAGTCCACGACTTTAAGATATGATAGAACACAAACTCGCGAAAATCTTCTTCAATCATCAAACTTACCATAAGAATTCTTCCCCTTAAGCTAACTCCTCTTCATGACAGGTCAATATCTTCATACGTAAAAGCTGTCAACGAATAACTCTTTCACAAGGCTATTCTGATTACATAATCCAATAAAATTCTTCATGAATGGTTGCTAACTTACTTAAAAATAATTAATCCCTTTCAAAATATCCGAGCTATTAATATCATTATGATATTCTATATTAAACGGAGATTCCATGTACCTTCGTGTGTAAATAACTCCTTTTTGTGTGCTAAAAACGTACCAATTTTCTCAACAACAGCAATCATTGTGTTATCCGATATCCTCCTTTATCCAATAAATCTGGAATGTGTATTGTCCAATATCGGACAACACTTGTCAACGTTTAACCATTTTTCGGACAACACTGTCAACGCTGTCAGCGTTTAACTTATTCTGTCAGTGTCAAAATAAAGCTTGTCAGCGTCTAAACAAAACCTGTCAGCGTCCATACTTCTGCTGATGTCACCAAGTGGCTACAACCTTTTTGATAGCAACGAACAGTAACAAAATAACTTTCATTCTTTGCTCCATATTACCTGCCCACTTCTTGTAGCAACATCAGATCTGTTTAATATTTTCCCTGTGATAGCTGTTGTACCAATTCCTACAAAGTAGGAGAACATGATATATGGTTCCATATATTACGTCCATAAATACATTGCAATTGCTAAAAATTAGCCACATCCAATCACAAGTCTCTCACCGTGTGAACACATAAATTTTCCTCCAATGAAAACGTATACCCACTTTCATATCTTATTTGACCTTTTTCTTTTTATTTGCAGCAGCTCAATAAACAAATATCACATATATTCGTACATCAATATTCAAATCACGCTCAAGATTCATGTTCTTTGACTTCACGTTAAGAAACTAACAGAAAGTATAGTCAGAAAAAGGTACCTCACACGTGATGCTTTTAAGATGTCGTTGAACCACATCAGTACTACATACACTATTCTTTGCTTTTGTCATAGCTGCCAAACTTTTTAGTCCAATCGAACTCATCACTGGACCATTACTTTCTTTGTACCCAACGATTTAAAATGAATCTCTGGACCATAATACTTCTTTCTTCACGTGACCTATTGTAACATCAGAATCAACTTTTTCAATCATGCCAATATACGCATTTTTTAATACTTTTGCTCGTCCTTTGCTTCCGTTTTCTAGCATCACGTGAATACCCATCTTGGCTTCCCTTTGAACCACATCCTACATAAAGCAATCTGCTGCATACCTTTTGAAACCACAACAGCTTTTATAACTGGCCAAGACCACAATAGTATAAAGTAACATGTGAAGAGTACTCTCATTAACAAACATATCGCATTCATGCTTTTCTTTTACTTAGATCGTTGCCCACAAACAAACAACAAAACCTTATACTGAATATAAACCAAGACACTTTTTATGATCAGATCTAGGCCTCTAGGGTTTATAGAAAACCCTAAAAAACGATGTTAGAAAAACCATATCTTGGCTTGAAGTAGATCACAACCAGCAGCAACAATACATCAACACATCTTTCTGTTTATAATCGATCTAGGGTTTAGAATTTGAGCACCGAAACCTTAATTAGGGTTTGTAAAATAAACCTAGCTCGATTCTTCCATCATAATAGCCACAACTTCATAATCTTTCTGCTTTTTATGTCAATCTAGGGTTGAGGAACCCTAGGTCATGATTTTATGTGAAAGCAAAAACATTAATACCTTTACTGCAGCAAACTTCGACGAGCTATAAATTTTTCTTGAGAGCTGAACTCGATGATCGCTCCGGTGAGACTCTAGACATCAGTGCCAAGAATCTACATTCCAAAAATCACGAAGATCCAACGGTTAACGAAGGAGAAAACGTGTTTTGAACATGGTTGTCCATAGAAAACTGCATATACTCCCTGCTGACTTCGACGCTTAATGACTTTTTCTTTTAGATAAAAATCGACAATCCCTCCGGTGGATATCTAGATATATGTGTATAGAACACACACACAAAATTTCGTGACGATCCAACGGTCCAATAAAAAGTTATGACCTTCTGAATACTGCTGCGCACACAAAAACGTCCAGAAAAATCCTATACGAATTTTTCTTCTTCACGATACACGAACACCTTGTTGGTCCTAGCATCACGAGCCACGAGGCTCTGATACCAATTGTGGAGTCCATTGATTGTTAGACTCAATGGTTATGAACCATTATATCTAGGTTGATCATCGTTCATATGATAACATAGCGGAAAAGAACAATGATCATGAACAAGGTGTTTAGGCACAAGACACATAAAATACTCAACGATTGTTCATTATATTAATAACAAACAACCACTAGACGTGTATACATTGAATCCCACGTCTAGTGCGACACACACTTTAGGTTTACATTGTGAATGATAGTTATGAATAAAACCTAAGACTCTTGTTCCTTTTATAGTGGAAGGAACAGAATCTACAAGAGATCAAATCAAATAAACATCTAAATATTCTATTTAGATAAACTATATATTGTGTATATCATAAATAATATACTCAATATATTCCCTAAATAGAATTCTCCATCAAATCTTCAACGTTGACTTTTGTTGACAGCGTTTGACTTTTGTTGACTTCTGTCAACGCCCAATTTGCTCTTGTCAACGCTTGGATTACTCTTGTCAACGCCTGAGTAAATGTCTTGATGTTTTCTTTGTTTTTGAGTTTCTGCCACATCAACTTTTTGACCCAACAATCTTCCCCTAGTTGATGTCGGCAAAACTCTATGTGTATCTCTTGTAAGTTGTACATGATCTTCAAATTGCTTCCCCTCAAGTGTAGCACGTATTTCTTCCCCTTTTTGTCACATCAACAAGGAAGTAAACAATGTTGCAATGTTGAAGATTCTCCATATGTAGGCTCTGTGTAATGATCTTGAAGAAAAATAAATAAAGTATTCTTGATGTAGAAGTAGAGTAACCCAACCTTGTGTTCCATGTCTTGTACTATCCATGTGACTAAGAACTTATACTCATGGCACAAAGTATAAGTAGACCTCGATCCCTTGTCAATATTCTCATCCTTTGTGAGACACTGAGCACGATAATGTAACTCCTTCAAGTGTTTATGACAAGTCGTCGTCACCAACCATGTAAAGCACGAACAAGTTACCTTTAAAGTCTATGACTGGAAGTGCATGACTTTAAGATATGATAGAACACAAACTCGCGAAAATCTTCTTCAATCATCAAACTTACCATAAGAATTCTTCCCCTTAAGCTAACACCTCTTCATGAAGAAACTTAATCTTCATATCATACGTAAAAGTGACAAAACGGATAACTCTTTTACAAGGCTACCCCGATTACATAATCAAATCCAATAAAGTACCTCACGAATTGTTGCTAACTCGCATTAAAATCATTAATCCCTTTCAAAATATCCGAGCCATAAATATCATCATGATATTCTAAATTAAAACGGAGATTCCATGTACCTTTGTGTGTATAATCCTCCTATTTGTATGCTTAAAACGTACCAGTTTTCTCAAACAGCAGCTATTCCGTTTGTTATCCGAGAACCCTTACTGTCCAATATCCACATTCATTACCCGATATCGGACAAGGCGTATCAGCGTTTGAAGAACATATCTCGGACAACACTGTCAACGCTGTCAGCGTTGACTTATTCTGTCAGCGTCAAACTTCCTTCTGTCAGCGTCCATTCAGCCCTTGTCAGCGTCAATACCATACTTTGTCAGCGTCTAAATCAAACACTGATGCTTTTTGTGTCCACTTCCCATTTGTCTTTGAGGATAACAATAATAATAACAATTACTTGTATAAATTAAGCCCAAATTTATATGCAGCCCATAAGAAACTCATGGTACTGTGATAAATCTCGTTATTACCTCAAAGTATATTCTAGGTCCAGACTTAAAAGAAATCCAATATTAACGTGGAAATAATATATCTGCTTCCATATTTCTCCCTTAAATCACGCATAAAATATATGATAATCATCCCAGATATAGTTCCCAAAATAAAGTATATCACCCATTGTGAAAACTTATCTGAGTACTTCCAATCAAATCAGTAGCACCGTGTGAACACACATATGAATAACCAATCAGATTTGAATGATTGACTCCCTACGTGAGTTACCATATATCAGCATGTAGTGTGAATACTTTGATCATGTGAACAGAATTACCTCCACCAATTAGAAACTTTCAATCGTGTGAACACATTGTAACATCTCTACGTTATGTTCCTTTGATCGTGTGAATGCCTTTAATGCTTAACCAATCATAGCTTCAATACCTTTGTGAACAAAAGTTCACAAGTTGTTAGACCAGCCCCATTCTTTTCTAGAGGGTCTAACACACAAGGCCTAAGACCTTTCCAAAAGTCAAACACTTGGTCTAATAGGCAATGGGTTCCTGTAGCAAACCCTAGGTACAACGCTGATAAAGGCAATCGTGGCGCTGACAAGAACAATTTCAGCGCTGACAGACACACTGCCAAACCTAGGTATTTGCAACCACAGGGAAATAGGTCTAAAGCTTCTACTAGCTTAACATGGAGACCAAAACAAGACCAAAACTCTAATTCTACTTGTCTTTCTATGACATGCAACAGGTTTCATTATATTTCAAAGGCCATGTCAACACCAATTGGGGTTAACTGGGAATTTCATTCAAAAAGGGATGAAAATGGGGTTGTTATGAGAACCAAGTCTGTTCTTGTTGAACAACCAGATGAATCCAAGTCTTCTAAGGCTTGGGTTCCCAAAGAAAACTAATGTGTTTTCTTTATGTGCAGGGCATTCAGAAGAAGATCAATGATTATGGATATTGGGATAGTGGATGCTCAAGGCACATGACAGGAAAGGAAGACTATCTGACAAACTTCACTCCTATTCAAGATGGTGATAAGGTATACTTTGGAGGGGGCTATGGCACCATCACAGGAAAAGGAACCCTTATTACCAACAATCTACAATTTGAGAATGTCTTCCTGGTAAAAGAACTGGATTATAATTTGTTTAGTGTATCACAAGTGTGTGATAACAAAAATAAGGTTCTTTTCACTGATACTGAGTGCTTGGTGTTAAGCAAAGATTATAAGCTCCCTGAGGAGAAATACATAGAATTTAGAACACCAAGGCATAAAGACATATATAATGTGAATCTTAATGGAATTAGGATGAATAATAAAATGATGTCATGTTTTTATGCTAAAGCCTCAGTAGATGAAAGTAATCTTTGGCACAGGAGATTAGGGCACATAAACTTTAAGAATATCAATAGACTTGTGAGGCTTGGTTTAGTTGATGGTTTGCCTGAAAAGGCTTTCTACAATGACCACTCTTGTGTTGCATGTCTTAAGGGCAAGCAGCACAAGGTCTCATTCAGGTCTAAACAGGTGCACTCTAGTTCTAAACCACTTCACTTATTGCATATGGACCTCTTTGGTCCAACTAATATAGAAAGTTTAAAGGGTAAATCATATTGTTTTGTCATCACTGATGATTTTTCCAGGTTTACATGGACTTTCTTTTTAGCCAAGAAAAGTGAAACTGCCCAAAGTCTGATTAATTTCATTACCCAGATTGAGAAGAAAAATGGTAATGAGGTCAAAATTATTAGAAGTGACAATGGGGGTGAGTTTAGAAATCAGTTGTTAGATGATTTTTGTGCAAAGAAAGGGATTACTAGGCAGTTTAGCATAGCTAGAACCCCACAGCAAAATGGGGTTGCTGAAAGGAAGAATAGAACCCTTATTGAAGCAGCCAGAACCATGTTGGCTGATGCCCACTTTCCTATAGCCTTTTGGGCTGAAGCTGTTAACACAGCTTGTTATGTTCAAAATAGGGCATTGGTCAACAAAATACATAATAAGACACCTTATGAGTTACTTTGGGGAAGGAAGCCAAATATTGGCTTTCTCAAGCCTTTTGGTTGTCATGTAGTTGTTTTAGAAACTAGTGAAGCCCTAGGTAAATTTGATTCAAAAGGTGATGAAGGCTACTTCATGGGTTATTCAGTGCAGAGCAAAGGATATAGGGTTTACATTAAAAGGGAAAAACGTATACTTGAAAAAGTACATGTTAGGTTTTTAGAGAGTAAACCTAGTGATCCTGAAAGTGGTCCAAATTGGTTGTTTGACTTGAAACCTTTATCTAGAGCTTTAAATTATATGCCTGTTACTGATCCAGACATTGTGAAGGTAACTTCAAGTGTTTTGGAAAAGAGAATTGGTAATGTTTCAGGTATACAGGTTGCTAAGAAGGATGGACCACCAGCAGAAGAGTCATCTCCCACACAAGAATATGTTACACTTCCTATATGGACAGATGAGTATTATGCTGCTGCTGCTGCTGCTAGAAAAGATAATGGTGGTTTCCAAATACCACCAAATACAAACATGCATACTTCTTCAGGCGCTGACAAAGGGAAATCAAGCGCTGACAAGACCAATTCAGACGCTGATGGATCAGACGCTGACAACAACAGTTCAAGCGTTGTTAGCCCAAGCGCTGACAAACAAGGTTCAGACTTTGATGACACCTTTGCACATCTTTTCTCTTCCCATTTTGAACAAGGTGGACCTTCCAATGTCCATGAAGAGATTCCTGTTGATCAAAGAGAGTCTGATGAAGAAGATATTGGCAACATGGAGCGTGAAGTTAAGGACACCAGACTTTTTGAAGGAGGAGTTCTCACTTCCACAGCAAAGGATCACCCCTCATCTCAGATCATTGGTGATGTTATGGCTCCAGTTCAGACAAGAAGATCCCATCAAAATCTTGGTGGATTTATTGCCAATATACACAAGAAGGTTGATACCCCTCTTGTACAAGCATGTTTGTTTGCATGTTTTCTGTCACAAGAAGAACCCAAGAAGATTTTTGATGCTCTCAAAGAACCTAGTTGGGTGGAAGCAATGCAGGATGAGCTTCACCAATTTGCTATACAGGATGTTTGGGAGCTGGTTGATTGTCCTAGATATGTGAGACCAATTGGGACAAGATGGTTTCTAAGGAACAAGAAAGATGAAAGAGGTATTGTGGTCAGAAACAAGGCACGTTTGGTAGCTCAAGGATATACACAAGAGGAAGGTATAGATTATGAAGAAGTTTTTGCTCCAGTTGCCAGAATTAAAGCTATAAGAATTTTTCTAGCTTATGCCTCTTGTATGAACTTCACTGTTTATCAAATGGATGTGAAGAGTGCTTTCCTCTATGGGACAATTGTTGAGGAGGTATACGTTATGCAACCTCCTGGTTTTGAAGATCCTGAAAATCCAGACAAGGTTTATAGAGTGAAGAAAGCTATGTATGGACTTCATCAGGCCCCAAGAGCATGGTATGGTACATTGTCCACCTACTTGGTGGAAAATGGTTTTAAAAGGGGCACCATAGATCAGACATTGTTCACCAAGAAGAAAGGTAAAGATGTCTTACTTGTCCAGGTCTATGTTGATGATATCATCTTTGGATCAACTAATCCAAAGATGAGTGAAGACTTTTCCAAGCTTATGACAGATAAATTCAAGATGAGTGCAATGGGTGAGATGAACTTCTTTCTAGGGTTACAAGTTCAGCAGAAAGAAGATGGTATCTTCATCTCCCAAGACAAGTATGTAGCTGAAATCTTGAAGAAATATGGTTTTTCTCCACATGAAAAGGATGCTTCCACTCCTATGGATAGGGAACACCCTTGGGGAAAAATTGGAGCTGGAAAGGATGTGGATGTTAGGCACTATAGATCAATGATTGGTTCATTGATGTATCTTACAGCCTCAAGACCTGACATCATGTTTGCTGTGTGTGCTTGTGCACGCCATCAAGTGACTCCCAAAGAGTGTCACCTTTTTGCTGTGAAAAGAATTTTTAGGTACCTAAGATGCTATCCAGATCTTGGCTTATGGTACCCAAAAGATTCTCCATTGGAGCTTATTGCATATTCAGACAGTGACTATGGTGGTGACAGGTTTGATAGGAAATCCACAACTGGTGGATGTCAATTTCTTGGGAGCAGATTAATATCTTGGCAATGCAAGAAACAAACAGTGGTGGCTAATTCTACAACTGAAGCAGAATATGTGGCTGCAGCAGCATGTTGTGGTCAAGTCTTGTGGATTCAGAACCAGCTGTTGGATTATGGGTATAATTTCATGCATACCAAGATTTTTGTAGACAATAACAGTACTTTATGCATTATTAAAAATCCTGTACATCATTCTAAAACCAAACACATAGAAATTAGACATCATTTTATAAGAGATTGCTTTGAGAAAGGTTTAATACAACCAGATAGGGTAGCCACAGAAGATAATGTGGCTGATTTATTAACTAAACCTTTTGATGCTGGAAGATTTCAATATTTGGTAACAAATATTGGAATGGTTAATCTCACTTAATATGTGTTTTGGAACCTTTTGTAAAAGTATGTACAGGATAATGCATTGTTATTGGTCTTTGTGATGATTTGGATTTTTCCACTTTATTTTTCTAACACTGACAAAGGTAAATGTAACGCTGATAAGTGTTATTTTGCCGTTGTTAGAGATATTATTGTCTAACGCTGACAAGAGTTCCTTCAACGCTGATAAGTGTTGTCGGGACGCTGTCAGCAACAAATGTTAGTTTTGTGGTTTTCAATCTAAATGTGTAGGTGGTGGTAGCTTTATGCCATTGGATACAGAGTTGCTTATGGATCTTTGAAGAGCTATTTGGACATATTTTTGTTTATGGATGATGGTTGGAATATTTATATTCCTATCTTGACATAAATTTTTTTTAATGTTCATATATATTTTGAAACTCATGTATCACAGTTTAAGGGGAGGTTTAAGGAACCTTTAGGACTTTTGGGTATTCTTATAATACTCTCATCACAATTCTAGATTGTGTCCACAGGTGAGTATGGGTTAGTTTTACTAAACCATGAGGCACTGTAGCATGCAAAGTTGACAAACTATGCATGCTGCCAAGACATTTTTGGCCTAGAATTGGTTGTGGTCTGATGGGAGACTTGGGAATAGTTTTGTTATGGGTTTACCTGGGAGTTACAAAGAATTTTATGAAATAACTTTGTTGGTAAGTATTTTGGTTAGCAAGGGACACTAGAGGACATTTGTGTCTATCTTGCTTAAGCAAGTGTGCATAAATGGACAGTGCTTGCCGCCCAGTAATTATTATCAACTTGTAAGATATTTCCCTTAGGATAAATTACTTTGTTTAGGTCTTTTTCTTTTTAACTATTTTTTTTATTTTTAGACGCTGACAAGTTTTTCTCCAAACGCTGTTACGTCCAATCGTGACGCTGACAAGGCTTTAGGCAAACGCTGACAAGAAAATATAGCCGTTGGGCGCTGATGGGCTATTTTTGACCGTTGACATCTAGTGGGTCCTACCCAGTTGTTATTTTTTGACTAATCTTTGGCCGTAATTTTGGGGAGTTGTTACTTTTAATTAATGCATGAGATAAGTTATATTTGATTCAATATTTTCATCATTACTCTTTGAATATAACTGCCTCATTTTTGACCAATCAAACTCATGCATCTCTCCTATAAATTTGGCTAACTTTTTTTTATTCTGGGTATTCATATTTTCTTGTCTAACATTTTTCTCCTAGATTTTTCCCATATCACATAACCTAAACAGCTTTAAACATGGCACCAAAGTTCAACTCAACCAATCTGACATTGGAGTTTAAGAGCCAACATAATATGGTAGCTTACTTGACTGCTGATAATGACTTGTTCCCTCAGTATTCACAAATGGTGGCATTTTTAAATGCATCCTCATTAAGGTATGCACTTTCTCATGTACCATTAGTCCCTGTCGCACACATTAGACAGTTTTGGAACAATGTTAGTTCCACAACAGCTAATGGAGTGACCACATTAACATCTATTGTTCATGGAAGAACATGGGTGGTCACTGAAGCCTTGGTTCGCCAAGCTTTGCGTCTTGATGACGCTGATGGTGTGACTACTCTTGCCGGTGCAACAATAGAACAAGGTCTTAGGGAATTGGGTTATCCTATTCCTGCTGGTAAATCTTTAAATAAATATCATAAGCAGGAATTTCCCTCTGACTGGAAATATTTGATACATGTCCTTCTCCAATGCTTAAGTCCAAAATGTACTTCTTTTAATGAAATAAACAGGTCAATTGCAAGTGCTTTGGTTTGTATAACACGTGGGCTTAAGTATAATTTTTCAAAAATGATTTTTGAAGGGATGTGTAAAAATAAGGGAAGTAAAATGACTTTGGCTTACCCAAGATTTTTGCAAATGGTCTTTGATTTACAAGAATATTGTTCTAGGGATCATGACACTTTTTATGAGATCCCTAAACAAAAGAAAACCATTTTTGACAAGATGAGCTCCACAAACAGATCCATACCTCTCACCCAAGCTATGCTTGAAGTAATTCAGGCTGCTCAACCACAACCAGACCCTGCACCCCAACTTGAGCCTATCCATGAACCATTACCTTCACCAGACCACATGGACGTTGACCAACCTAATGTCAACGCTGACACTCAAAATGTTGGCGCTGACACAGCCAATCCCAACGTTGATAACATCCCTGAACAATCCCAAACACCCCTTAACCAACCTACACCCACACAATCTACTTCATCTTCCACCCCCTTACAATCTAGGTTGAATAAACGCCAAAGGACTACTGGAGTGTTCTCCTCTAGTGGTCCTAGCCTTGTTGCAGAGAGAACCACCTCCACAAGTGTGGCTGGTGCCATGGATGAGGCTGGGGCTATTGACACAGGCTTAGAAGCTGGTCAAGACAGTCCCAACATCATTAAGACCTCATCCATGCCCTATGATTCTATTTTGGGAGGTCAAATTCCCATTCTAGCTGAGGGCAGATTGGAACCTATGACATTGACTGAATTGACGGCTGCTGTCATTAGCTTGCAAAAGCAAAATGTCAGCCTTGTACAACTTGTCAACAAACAGGGCCTTGAACTCCAAGTATTGAGGGAGCGGGTAACTGTTTTGGAGAATCCAAGTAGCAGGAGTAGGATGGAGGAATCTTCCAAAGGGGAGGATGAAGAGGATGAGCTGATTCATACAGCCAGTGAGAAGAGTTCACAATTTAGTGAATCTTTAGGTATTGCTGAAGCTCTTACAAGTCTGAAGCAGCATCCTGTTATTGATACATCCAAGGTGACACCATTAAACTTGGAAGGATCTTTCACAGAAACAATGGCCGCTGATACAGGTTTGAACGCTGACACATCCAGCGCTGACAAAGGTAATCGGGGCGCTGATAAAGGTAACTTGAACGCTGACAAAGTTGCAGGTGGTGTTGATGTATTCCAGTCATCAACAATCATCAAAGATGTGTCCACACAGGTTTCTTCTTCTACCTTACCTATTATTGATCCAAAAGACAAAGGTAAGGGGATTATGGTTGAAGAAGATGTTCCAAAGAAAGATGCAGCACAAATTGCATTTGATGAACAGTTGGCTGCACAACTTTTGGAAAGAGATTTGAAGAGGAGTGGTAGATCACCATTTGTTGCTACTTCTGAGAGTGAGGAAGAGAGTGGTGATGAAAAAGAAGGAGATAGCTCAGATTCAAGTGTTCAAATTATTGAAGATCCAGAAAGACTTGAATATGGGGATGAGTTAGCAAAGGAAAGATTGAGTGATTTGAAGAATCAGATTGATTGGGATCTTCCAGAAATCACTAGAATGTACCATGCTTGGGAAGACAAAGTAATGGACAACCCAGGGATGAGCTTATCAGATCAAATTTGGGGGTTGGAAATTCTTCTCAGGGTACAAGATGACATAAAGGTGATTTTGAGGTTTAATGCACAAGAGGTCAAGACCTGGCTTAAAAGAGATAGAAGGCAGTTGTATTACAAGTTGCTTAGATGCCATCAACCTAGATGGACATACAAGAAGTTGCTGGCTTTATCTTTTGAGGAGCTAGAGTATAGGGCACATCCTATTTGGAGGAAGGTGCAAGAACAAAATGTCTTACAGTTTCTTTCAGAAGAAAGGAAACAAGAGCTTGCTGAGGAAATGCAGATTCAAAAGGAGATGAGGATTGCTCAAAGACCAGTGAAGAAAGGAGATCCTCTCCAATTTCCCAAAGATATGGATCCGTATTATCCAACTGAAACTGTCATAAGGAAGCATCTCAAGCTTTCTCCATTGGAAGCTTCAGATTTGGTTAATGTAGTACCTCTAGATGACAGAAATCCAATCATTAGTTTTGATGAAGATGAGTGTGGATTTTGGAAGATTGGCAGGTTTAGAAAGGAGGTACATACTTTCACTTCAATTATTTCTATCTTTGCAAGCATAGACAGAGAAGACTTGGTACATCTATGGAGATTAATAGAAGCCAAGTATACAGCTGAAGCACCTACTTCAGCAAATGGAATAAGACTGTGGCACACATTTTTGACTTTGTGTGGTCCAAGAGAAGCAGATCCTGCCATATGGAAGGATCTTGAAGATGATCTCAGTAATCTTCATTGGAGGCTTTATTCTACTTGTGGTGTATTTCATTTGAGCTCTACAAAGTTTTCAGAGTATTTACTTGTGGATGCTAACTATTTCTTGTCCAAAGAAGTGTTGGAGAAGATGAAGGAGACACCCTTGGAGATTGATTATACTAGTGATGTGGCCAAAGACTTGATTAGATATGTTTATCACCAACATAAGAAGTTTTTGTAAGATTCCTCCTAAGCCTTAAGTTTTTATTCAGAAACTTGATCATTGGAATAGATATCAAGTTTAGGGGAGGATTGTTGGGAATAAATTATGGGTCAGTTCAGTAGACGCTGATAAGAAGAATGTCAACGCTGATAAGATGACATTGGACGCTGACAGCCAAGCGTTGACATTGAAGAAGTCAACGCTGACAGCCTTGAAGATTAGCACTGATGGAATATATCTTCATACGAATCTTTTTGTTTATTTGTTTCTTTATTTGTGTATGGTAAAGATAAGCTCGACATTGTATTTTCCATTATTATCTTTACCTAGAATAGTTGATTCGTAGCTTATTGTACAAGACTTCTTAATCTATTAAAGAAGATCTTTTAGGTTAAAGTTAATCATCAGTTATCATAAGTTTTCACAAGTTAAACCTCTTTCATTGTAATCAAGTTCGATCATTCTAATACAAGTGAAAGTTTGTTTAACATCTTTGTGTTTTAGATTAAGTGTTAATTCCGCATAACACTTAGTTACTTTATTCATAAGCAAAGGTTTCTCTACGTGTAGTACTTGATCTAATCTCGTATACACAAAGCTTAATCGATCTAAGTTTGGGATCAACAAGTGGTATAATCATGAATTAAAGATTCAGCAATACCTAAAGATTCACTAAATTGTGAACTCTTCTCACTGGCTGTATGAATCAGCTCATCCTCTTCATCCTCCCCTTTGGAAGATTCCTCCATCCTACTCCTGCTACTTAGATTCTCCAAAACAGTTACCCGCTGACAAGGTCTTAGTGCAACGCTGACAGAAGAAGACGCTGACGTTTGTTATTTTGACGCTGACGAGAATAAGTTTGACGCTGACAGAATAGGCGTTGACATGAGTTGTCCGAGAAACGCTTGCTCAGGCGTTGATAGGTGTTGTCCGATATGTGACAGTACACATAGAAAAGATATTGGACAAAGAAGGTTCTCGGATAACAAAAGAATATCTGCTGTTTGGAAAATTGGTACGTTTTGAGCACACAAAAAGGAGGATTATACACACAAAGGTACATGGAATCTCCGTTTTAATTTAGAATATCATGATGATATTTATGGCTCGGATATTTTGAAAGGGATTAATGATTTTAATGCGAGTTAGCAACAATTCGTGAGGTAATTTATTGGATTTGATTATGTAATCGGGGTAGCCTTGTAAAAGAGTTATCCGTCTTATCACTTTTACATATGATATGAAGATTAAGTTTCTTCATGAAGAGGTGTTAGCTTAAGGGGAAGAATTCTTATGGTAAGTTTGATGATTGAAGAAGATTTTCGCGAGTTTGTGTTCTATCATATCTTAAAGTCATGCACTTCCAGTCATAGACTTTAAAGGTAACTTGTTTATGCTTACATGGTTACTGATGAAGTGATACAAGGTCTAGAAATATGTGATTTTTCTTATGGTTCTCTATGCACATATTTGCTATCACTTGAAGGAGTTACATTATCGTGCTCAGTGTCTCACAAAGGATGAGGATTTTTGTATCAGCCACATACTTCATCACATCATCGTACAAGATATGGAACATAGGTTTGGGTTACTCTACTTCTACATCAAAGATATTATATTAATTATTCTTCAAGATCATTACACAGAGTCTACATATGGAGAATCTTCAACATTGCAACATTGTTTACTTTCCTGTTGTTGTGACAAAAAGGGGAAGAAATACGTGCTACACTTGAGGGGAAGCAATTTGAAGATCATGTACAACTTACAAGAGATACACATAGAGTTTTGCCACTATCAACTAGGGGAAGATTGTTGGGTCAAAAAGTTGATGTGGCAGAAACTCAAAATCGAAGAAAATATCAAGTAATATGTTTCAGCGCTGACAAAAGTCAACATAGGTCAAACACTGTCAGACCCAATACCTTTGTGAACAAAAGTTCACAAGTTGTTAGACCAGCCCCATTCTTTTCTAGAGGGTCTAACACACAAGGCCTAAGACCTTTCCAAAAGTCAAACACTTGGTCCAATAGGCAATGGGTTCCTGTAGCAAACCCTAGGTACAACGCTGATAAAGGCAATCGTGGCGCTGAAAAGAACAATTTCAGCGCTGACAGACACACTGCCAAACCTAGGTATTTGCAACCACAGGGAAATAGGTCTAAAGCTTCTACTAGCTTAATATGGAGACCAAAACAAGACCAAAACTCTAATTCTACTGGTCTTTCTATGACATGCAACAGGTTTCATTATATTTCAAAGGCCATGTCAACACCAATTGGGGTTAACTGGGAATTTCATTCAAAAAGGGATGAAAATGGGGTTGTTATGAGAACCAAGTCTGTTCTTGTTGAACAACCAGATGAATCCAAGTCTTCTAAGGCTTGGGTTCCCAAAGAAAACTAATGTGTTTTCTTTATGTGCAGGGCATTCAAAAGAAGATCAATGATTATGGATATTGGGATAGTGGATGCTCAAGGCACATGACAGGAAAGGAAGACTATCTGACAAACTTCACTCCTATTCAAGATGGTGATAAGGTATACTTTGGAGGGGGCTATGGCACCATCACAGGAAAAGGAACCCTTATTACCAACAATCTACGATTTGAGAATGTCTTCCTGGTAAAAGAACTGGATTATAATTTGTTTAGTGTATCACAAGTGTGTGATAACAAAAATAAGGTTCTTTTCACTGATACTGAGTGCTTGGTGTTAAGCAAAGATTATAAGCTCCCTGAGGAGAAATACATAGAATTTAGAACACCAAGGCATAAAGACATATATAATGTGAATCTTAATGGAATTAGGATGAATAATAAAATGATGTCATGTTTTAATGCTAAAGCCTCAGTAGATGAAAGTAATCTTTGGCACAGGAGATTAGGGCACATAAACTTTAAGAATATCAATAGACTTGTGAGGCTTGGTTTAGTTGATGGTTTGCCTGAAAAGGCTTTCCACAATGACCACTCTTGTGTTGCATGTCTTAAGGGCAAGCAGCACAAGGTCTCATTCAGGTCTAAACAGGTGCACTCTAGTTCTAAACCACTTCACTTATTGCATATGGACCTCTTTGGTCCAACTAATATAGAAAGTTTAAAGGGTAAATCATATTGTTTTGTCATCACTGATGATTTTTCCAGGTTTACATGGACTTTCTTTTTAGCCAAGAAAAGTGAAACTGCCCAAAGTCTGATTAATTTCATTACCCAGATTGAGAAGAAAAATGGTAATGAGGTCAAAATTATTAGAAGTGACAATGGGGTGAGTTTAGAAATCAGTTGTTAGATGATTTTTGTGCCAAGAAAGGGATTACTAGGCAGTTTAGCATAGCTAGAACCCCACAGCAAAATGGGGTTGCTGAAAGGAAGAATAGAACCCTTATTGAAGCAGCCAGAACCATGTTGGCTGATGCCCACTTTCCTATAGCCTTTTGGGCTGAAGCTGTTAACACAGCTTGTTATGTTCAAAATAGGGCATTGGTCAACAAAATACATAATAAGACACCTTATGAGTTACTTTGGGGAAGGAAGCCAAATATTGGCTTTCTCAAGCCTTTTGGTTGTCATGTAGTTGTTTTAGAAACTAGTGAAGCCCTAGGTAAATTTGATTCAAAAGGTGATGAAGGCTACTTCATGGGTTATTCAGTGCAGAGCAAAGGATATAGAGTTTACATTAAAAAGGAAAAACGTATACTTGAAAAGGTACATGTTAGGTTTTAAGAGAGTAAACCTAGTGATCCTGAAAGTGGTCCAAATTGGTTGTTTGACTTGGAACCTTTATCTAGAGCTTTAAATTATATGCCTGTTACTGATCCAGACATTGTGAAGGTAACTTCAAGTGTTTTGGAAAAGAGAATTGGTAATGTTTCAGGTATACAGGTTGCTAAGAAGGACGGACCACCAGCAGATGAGTCATCTCCCACACAAGAATATGTTACACTTCCTATATGGACAGATGAGTATTATGCTGCTGCTGCTGCTGCTAGAAAAGATAATGGTGGTTTCCAAATACCACCAAATACAAACATGCATACTTCTTCAGGCGCTGACAAAGGGAAATCAAGCGCTGACAAGACCAATTCAGACGCTGATGGATCAGACGCTGACAACAACAGTTCAAGCGTTGTTAGCCCAAGCGCTGACAAACAAGGTTCAGACTTTGATGACACCTTTGCACATCTTTTCTATTCCCATTTTGAACAAGGTGGACCTTCCAATGTCCATGAAGAGATTCCTGTTGATCAAAGAGAGTCTGATGAAGAAGATATTGGCAACATGGAGCGTGAAATTGAGGACACCAGACTTTTTGAAGGAGGAGTTCTCACTTCCACATCAAAGGATCACCCATCATCTCAGATCATTGGTGATGTTATGGCTCCAGTTCAGACAAGAAGATCCCATTAAAATCTTGGTGGATTTATTGCCAATATACACAAGAAGGTTGATACCCCTCTTGTACAAGCATGTTTGTTTGCATGTTTTCTGTCACAAGAAGAACCCAAGAAGATTTTTGATGCTCTCAAAGAACCTAGTTGGGTGGAAGCAATGCAGGATGAGCTTCACCAATTTGCTATACAGGATGTTTGGGAGCTGGTTGATTGTCCTAGATATGTGAGACCAATTGGGACAAGATGGGTTCTAAGGAACAAGAAAGATGAAAGAGGTATTGTGGTCAGAAATAAGGCACGTTTGGTAGCTCAAGGATATACACAAGAGGAAGGTATAGATTATGAAGAAGTTTTTGCTCCAGTTGCCAGAATTGAAGCTATAAGAATTTTTCTAGCTTATGCCTCTTGTATGAACTTCACTGTTTATCAAATGGATGTGAAGAGTGCTTTCCTCTATGGGACAATTGTTGAGGAGGTATACGTTATGCAACCTCCTGGTTTTGAAGATCCTGAAAATCCAGACAAGGTTTATAGAGTGAAGAAAGCTATGTATGGACTTCATCAGGCCCCAAGAGCATGGTATGATACATTGTCCACCTACTTGGTGGAAAATGGTTTTAAAGGGGCACCATAGATCAGACATTGTTCACCAAGAAGAAAGGTAAAGATGTCTTACTTGTCCAGGTCTATGTTGATGATATCATCTTTGGATCAACTAATCCAAAGATGAGTGAAGACTTTTCCAAGCTTATGACAGATAAATTCAAGATGAGTGCAATGGGTGAGATGAACTTCTTTCTAGGGTTACAAGTTCAGCAGAAAGAAGATGGTATCTTCATCTCCCAAGACAAATATGTAGCTGAAATCTTGAAGAAATATGGTTTTTCTCCACATGAAAAGGATGCTTCCACTCCTATGGATAGGGAACACCCTTGGGGAAAAATTGGAGCTGGAAAGGATGTGGATGTTAGGCACTATAGATCAATGATTGGTTCATTGATGTATCTTACAGCCTCAAGACCTAACATCATGTTTGCTGTGTGTGCTTGTGCACGCCATCAAGTGACTCCCAAAGAGTGTCACCTTTTTGCTGTGAAAAGAATTTTTAGGTACCTAAGATGCTATCCAGATCTTGGCTTATGGTACCCAAAAGATTCTCCATTGGAGCTTATTGCATATTCAGACAGTGACTATGGTGGTGACAAGTTTGATAGGAAATCCACAACTGGTGGATGTCAATTTCTTGGGAGCAGATTAATATCTTGGCAATGCAAGAAACAAACAGTGGTGGCTAATTCTACAACTGAAGCAGAATATGTGGCTGCAGCAGCATGTTGTGGTCAAGTCTTGTGGATTCAGAACCAGCTGTTGGATTATGGGTATAATTTCATGCATACCAAGATTTTTGTAGACAATAACAGTACTTTATGCATTATTAAAAATCCTGTACATCATTCTAAAACCAAACACATAGAAATTAGACATCATTTTATAAGAGATTGCTTTGAGAAAGGTTTAATACAACCAGATAGGGTAGCCACAGAAGATAATGTGGCTGATTTATTAACTAAACCTTTTGATGCTGGAAGATTTCAATATTTGGTAACAAATATTGGAATGGTTAATCTCACTTAATATGTGTTTTGGAACCTTTTGTAAAAGTATGTACAGGATAATGCATTGTTATTGGTCTTTGTGATGATTTGGATTTTTCCACTTTATTTTTCTAACACTGACAAAGGTAAATGTAACGCTGATAAGTGTTATTTTGCCGTTGTTAGAGATATTATTGTCTAACGCTGACAAGAGTTCCTTCAACGCTGATAAGTGTTGTCGGGACGCTGTCAGCAACAAATGTTAGTTTTGTGGTTTTCAATCTAAATGTGTAGGTGGTGGTAGCTTTATGCCATTGGATACAGAGTTGCTTATGGATCTTTGAAGAGCTATTTGGACATATTTTTGTTTATGGATTATGGTTGGAATATTTATATTCCTATCTTGACATAAATTTTTTTTAATGTTCATATATATTTTGAAACTCATGTATCATAGTTTAAGGGGAGGTTTAAGGAACCTTTAGGACTTTTGGGTATTCTTATAATACTCTCATCACAATTCTAGATTGTGTCCACAGGTGAGTATGGGTTAGTTTTACTAAACCATGAGGCACTGTAGCATGCAAAGTTGACAAACTATGCATGCTGCCAAGACATTTTTGGCCTAGAATTGGTTGTGGTCTGATGGGAGACTTGGGAATAGTTTTGTTATGGGTTTACCTGGGAGTTACAAAGAATTTTATGAAATAACTTTGTTGGTAAGTATTTTGGTTAGCAAGGGACACTAGAGGACATTTGTGTCTATCTTGCTTAAGCAAGTGTGCATAAATGGACAGTGCTTGCCGCCCAGTAATTATTATCAACTTGTAAGATATTTCCCTTAGGATAAATTACTTTGTTTAGGTCTTTTTCTTTTTAACTATTTTTTTATTTTTAGACGCTGACAAGTTTTTCTCCAAACGCTGTTACGTCCAATCGTGACGCTGACAAGGCTTTAGGCAAACGCTGACAAGAAAATATAGCCGTTGGGCGCTGATGGGCTATTTTTGACCGTTGACACCTAATGGGTCCTACCCAGTTGTTATTTTTTGACTAATCTTTGGCCGTAATTTTGGGGAGTTGTTACTTTTAATTAATGCATGAGATAAGTTATATTTGATTCAATATTTTCATCATTACTCTTTGAATATAACTGCCTCATTTTTGACCAATCAAACTCATGCATCTCTCCTATAAATTTGGCTAACTTTTTTTTATTCTGGGTATTCATATTTTCTTGTCTAACATTTTTCTCCTAGATTTTTCCCATATCACATAACCTAAACAGCTTTAAACATGGCACCAAAGTTCAACTCAACCAATCTGACATTGGAGTTCAAGAGCCAACATAATATGGTAGCTTACTTGACTGCTGATAATGACTTGTTCCCTCAGTATTCACAAATGGTGGCATTTTTAAATGCATCCTCATTAAGGTATGCACTTTCTCATGTACCATTAGTCCCTGTCGCACACATTAGACAGTTTTGGAACAATGTTAGTTCCACAACAGCTAATGGAGTGACCACATTAACATCTACTGTTCATGGAAGAACATGGGTGGTCACTGAAGCCTTGGTTCGCCAAGCTTTGCGTCTTGATGACGCTGATGGTGTGACTACTCTTGCCGTTGCAACAATAGAACAAGGTCTTAGGGAATTGGGTTATCCTATTCCTGCTGGTAAATCTTTAAATAAATATCATAAGCAGGAATTTCCCTCTGACTGGAAATATTTGATACATGTCCTTCTCCAATGCTTAAGTCCAAAATGTACTTCTTTTAATGAAATAAACAGGTCAATTGCAAGTGCTTTGGTTTGTATAACACGTGGGCTTAAGTATAATTTTTCAAAAATGATTTTTGAAGGGATGTGTAAAAATAAGGGAAGTAAAATGACTTTGGCTTACCCAAGATGTTTGCAAATGGTCTTTGATTTACAAGAATATTGTTCTAGGGATCATGACACTTTTTATGAGATCCCTAAACAAAAGAAAACCATTTTTGACAAGATGAGCTCCACAAACAGATCCATACCTCTCACCCAAGCTATGCTTGAAGTAATTCAGGTTGCTCAACCACAACCAGACCCTGCACCCCAACTTGAGCCTATCCATGAACCATTACCTTCACCAGACCACATGGACGTTGACCAACCTAATGTCAACGGTGACACTCAAAATGTTGGCGCTGACACAGCCAATCCCAACGCTGATAACATCCCTGAACAATCCCAAACACCCCTTAACCAACCTACACCCACACAATCTACTTCATCTTCCACCCCCTTACAATCTAGGTTGAATAAACGCCAAAGGACTACTGGAGTGTTCTCCTCTAGTGGTCCTAGCCTTGTTGCAGAGAGAACCACCTCCACAAGTGTGGCTGGTGCCATGGATGAGGCTGGGGCTATTGACACAGGCTTAGAAGCTGGTCAAGACAGTCCCAACATCATTAAGACCTCATCCATGCCCTATGATTCTATTTTGGGAGGTCAAATTCCCATTCTAGCTGAGGGCAGATTGGAACCTATGACATTGACTGAATTAACGGCTGCTGTCATTAGCTTGCAAAAGCAAAATGTCAGCCTTGTACAACTTGTCAACAAACAGGGCCATGAACTCCAAGTATTGAGGGAGCGGGTAACTGTTTTGGAGAATCCAAGTAGCAGGAGTAGGATGGAGGAATCTTCCAAAGGGGAGGATGAAGAGGATGAGCTGATTCATACAGCCAGTGAGAAGAGTTCACAATTTAGTGAATCTTTAGGTATTGCTGAAGCTCTTACAAGTCTGAAGCAGCATCCTGTTATTGATACATCCAAGGTGACACCATTAAACTTGGAAGGATCTTTCACAGAAACAATGGCCGCTGATACAGGTTTGAACGCTGACACATCCAGCGCTGACAAAGGTAATCGGGGCGCTGATAAAGGTAACTTGAACGCTGACAAAGTTGCAGGTGGTGTTGATGTATTCCAGTCATCAACAATCATCAAAGATGTGTCCACACAGGTTTCTTCTTCTACCTTACCTATTATTGATCCAAAAGACAAAGGTAAAGGAAAATTGGTTGAAGAAGAGGTTCCAAAGAAAGATGCAGCACAAATTGCATTTGATGAACAGTTGGTTGCACAACTTTTGGAAAGAGATTTGAAGAGGAGTGGTAGATCACCATTTGTTGCCACTTCTGAGAGTGAGGAAGAGAGTGGTGATGAAAAATAAGGAGATAGCTCAGATTCAAGTGTTCAAATTATTGAAGATCTAGAAAGACTTGAATATGGGGATGAGTTGGCAAAGGAAAGATTGAGTGATTTGAAGAATCAGATTGATTGGGATCTTCCAGAAATCACCAGAATGTACCATGCTTGGGAAGACAAAGTAATGGACAACCCAGGGATGAGCTTATCAGATCAAATTTGGGGGTTGGAAATTCTTCTCAGGGTACAAGATGACATAAAGGTGATTTTGAGGTTTAATGCACAAGAGGTCAAGACCTGGCTTAAAAGAGATAGAAGGCAGTTGTATTACAAGTTGCTTAGATGCCATCAACCTAGATGGACATACAAGAAGTTGCTGGCTTTATCTTTTGAGGAGCTAGAGTATAGGGCACATCCTATTTGGAGGAAGGTGCAAGAACAAAATGTCTTACAGTTTCTTTCAGAAGAAAGGAAACAAGAGCTTGCTGAGGAAATGCAGATTCAAAAGGAGATGAGGATTGCTCAAAGACCAGTGAAGAAAGGAGATCCTCTCCAATTTCCCAAAGATATGGATCCGTATTATCCAACTGAAACTGTCATAAGGAAGCATCTCAAGCTTTCTCCATTGGAAGCTTCAGATTTGGTTAATGTAGTACCTCTAGATGACAGAAATCCAATCATTAGTTTTGATGAAGATGAGTGTGGATTTTGGAAGATTGGCAGGTTTGGAAAGGAGGTACATACTTTCACTTCATTTATTTCTATCTTTGCAAGCATAGACAGAGAAGACTTGGTGCATCTATGGAGATTAATAGAAGCCAAGTATACAGCTGAAGCACCTACTTCAGCAAATGGAATAAGACTGTGGCACACATTTTTGACTTTGTGTGGTCCAAGAGAAGCAGATCCTGCCATATGGAAGGATCTTGAAGATGATCTCAGTAATCTTCATTGGAGGCTTTATTCTACTTGTGGTGTATTTCATTTGAGCTCTACAAAGTTTTCAGAGTATTTACTTGTGGATGCTAACTATTTCTTGTCCAAAGAAGTGTTGGAGAAGATGAAGGAGACACCCTTGGAGATTGATTATACTAGTGATGTGGCCAAAGACTTGATTAGATATGTTTATCACCAACATAAGAAGTTTTTGTAAGATTCCTCCTAAGCCTTAAGTTTTTATTCAGAAACTTGATCATTGGAATAGATATCAAGTTTAGGGGAGGATTGTTAGGAATAAATTATGGGTCAGTTCACTAGACGCTGATAAGAAGAATGTCAACGCTGATAAGATGACATTGGACGCTGACAGCCAAGCGTTGACATTGAAGAAGTCAACGCTGACAGCCTTGAAGATTAGCACTGATGGAATATATCTTCATACGAATCTTTTTGTTTATTTGTTTCTTTATTTGTGTATGGTAAAGATAAGCTCGACATTGTATTTTCCATTATTATCTTTACCTAGAATAGTTGATTCGTAGCTTATTGTACAAGACTTCTTAATCTATAAAAGAAGATCTTTTAGGTTAAAGTTAATCATCAGTTTTCATAAGTTTTCACAAGTTAAACCTCTTTCATTGTAATCAAGTTCGATCATTCTAATACAAGTGAAAGTTTGTTTAACATCTTTGTGTTTTAGATTAAGTGTTAATTCCGCGTAACACTTAGTTACTTTATTCATAAGCAAAGGTTTCTAAGTTGTACATGACCTAAACACCTTGTGGATTTACCATAGTCACTGGTGAAGGTTGATCATCGTTCATATGATAACATAGCGGAAAAGAACAATGATCATGAACAAGGTGTTTAGACACAAGATACATGAATTAAAACAAACGGGTTGCTTATTATATTAATAACAAACAACCACTAGACGTGTATACATTGAATCCCACGTCTAGTGCGACACACACTTTAGGTTTACATTGTGAATGATAGTTATGAATAAAACCTAAGACTCTTGTTCCTTTTATAGTGGAAGGAACAAAATCTACAAGAGATAATATCAAATAAACATCTAAATATTCTATTTAGATAAACTATATATTGTGTATATCATAAATAATATACTCAATATATTCCCTAAATAGAATTCTCCATCAAATCTTCAATATCCATCAGCGTTTGACTTTTTGACTGCGTTTGACTTTTGTTGACTTTCTGTCAACGTCTGAATTGCTCTTGTCAACGCCCAGATTGCTCTTGTCAACGCTTGAACATATTACTTGATATTTTCTTCAATTTTGAGTTTCTGCCACATCAACTTTTTGACCCAACAATCTTCCCCTAGTTGATAGTGGCAAAACTCTATGTGTATCTCTTGTAAGTTGTACATGATCTTCAAATTGCTTCCCCTCAAGTGTAGCACGTATTTCTTCCCCTTTTTGTCACATCAACAAGGAAGTAAACAATGTTGCAATGTTGAAGATTCTCCATATGTAGGCTCTGTGTAATGATCTTGAAGAAAAATAAATAAAGTATTCTTGATGTAGAAGTAGAGTAACCCAACCTTGTGTTCCATGTCTTGTACTATCCACGTGATAAAGAACTTATACTCCACAAAGTATAACGAGACCTCGATCTCTTGTCAATATTCTCATCCTATGTGAGACACTGAGCACGATAATGTAACTCCTTCAAGTGTTATGACAAGTCTTCATCACCAACCATGTAAGCACGAACAAGTTACCTTTAAAGTCAGTGAATGGTACGCCACGACTTTAAGATATGATAGAACACAAACTCGCGAAAATCTTCTTCAATCATCAAACTTACCATAAGAACTCTTCCCCTTAAGCTAACACCTCTTCATGAAGAAACTTAATCTTCATATCATACGTAAAAGTGACAAAACGGATAACTCTTTTACAAGGCTACCCCGATTACATAATCAAATCCAATAAAGTACCTCACGAATTGTTGCTAACTCGCATTAAAATCATTAATCCCTTTTAAAAATATCCGAGCCATAAATATCAACTTGATATTCTAAATAAAAACGGAGATTCCATGTACCTTCGTGTGTATAATCCTCCTTTTTGTGTGCTCAAAACATACCAGTTTTCTCAAACAGCAGCTATCCTTGTGTCGTCCAACATCCTTCTCTGTCCAATATTTTTACCAAATGTATTGTCCGATATCGGACAATACCTATCAGTGCTTGGAATAGCATATATCGGACAACACTGTCAACTGTCAGCGTTGACTTATTCCTTTGTCAGCGTCAAACGTACACTCATCAGCGTCTACGCTTAAACTTGTCAGCGTCTAATCTTTCTATCAGCGGCTGACGTCATCATCTCATAACAGTGGATAAAAATCTGATTGGCTAAGAAAAAATATACTTTCTGATTACTCGAAAGTTGAAACGTGAACGCCTTGTTTGCCACAGATCTACGAATTTCTTGTAACCTTCACGTCATCCCTTTAAATCAATCGTATGAACATATGATTGTCCACCAATAGGAATTCTTCATTCGTGTGAACACTAATTTTAACAACCAATCACAAGCGTAGAACCATGTGAACACTTAAACCATATGAATGCAAATAACTTTCCACCAATGAGAGGCTTTGTACCGTGTGAACACAATAGCATCAACAGAAACGGTTTGCATTTGCAATATATAAACTTTACTCCTTGGCCGTGTGAACATAACAATTTCCACCAATCATATCTGTCAAATCGTGTGAACACATAAACTCCTTTGACCACTCACCGTGTGAATACTCCATCAAGAACCAATCAGAATCGAATGACTTAGCCCCATGTGAGTTATCGTAGACTAGCATGTATAGGATTCGAATTAAAAATAGTAACACGAATCTGCATTCACCTTCACGTCTGCAACATTAAAACATAGCCAAAACATAGTGATCTAGGGTTTGGAATTTTGAGCATCGAAACCCTAATTAGGGTTTGTGAATAACCTTAGATCGTGTATCTTCACATGTCTTAACAGCCACGAACATCATAACATTCTGCTTTCTAAGTAGATCTAGGGTTTGAGAAACCCTAGGTCATGATTTTATGTAAAAGCAGAAAACTGAAAATCTACCATCAGCCAACTTTGACGCTTAATAACTTTTGCCTGGGGATAAAACTCGACAATCCCTCCGGTGGATGTTTAGATCTATGTATGTAGAACACACATATAAAATTTCGTGACGATCCAACGGTTCAATCAAAAGTTATGACCTTCTGAATACTGCTGCGCACACAAAAACGTCCAGAAAAACTCTATACGAATTTTTCTTTTCTTCTCGATATACGAACACCTTGTTGGTCCTAGATATCAAGAGCCTTAGGCTCTGATACCAATTGTGGAAACCATTATTCACGGATCGATTAAGCTTACTAGGATATGCATCTCGTTCATATGATAAACATAGCGGAATTGAACAAGACACATGAACAAGGTGTTTACTTCCAACGATTACTTTATTCCAAACGATTACTTGCACTAAACGATTACAAGTAACCTCTAGGCGTGTATACATTAAATCCCACGCGTAGAACACGAAGACACTTTAGGTTTACATTGTGAATAATTGAATGAATAAACCTATGCAGGGTGTGTGTTGATATACTACACATAACCCTCTTTACAAGAAATCTAATTACACTAGAAGTCCCTCCATCTTTTGCTAATAAGTCCTCCTTGTTGTATGAAAGGGCTCCATATTCTTGTAAATCTTGATAATTGCATATAAGTCCTTCTTGTTTCATTATTCTTGATTTGTCTCATCAAATTAATTCCCAACAATCTTCCCCTATTTGATGATGACAAAACCAATCTTCAAATCTTGATCTTTCACGAATGAAACAACTAATAAACGCTTCCCCTTGAGTGGTGCTTGTAAATGAATGACGAACCATATAGACTCTAATTGTAGATTACGAATGAAGAAAAACGAATATAACCTATTTGTTGAAGAAGTGGAATCTCCCAAGCTTGTACCTTATATCTTGCACTATCCATGTGACGTCGAACTTATACTGACACTGAAAGTATAAGCAAACCTCGATCTCTTTTAAGCCAGGTCTTGACCTCTTGTGCATTAAACCTCAAAATCACCTTTATGTCATCTTGTACCCTGAGAAGAATTTCCAACCCCCAAATTTGATCTGATAAGCTCATCCCTGGGTTGTCCATTACTTTGTCTTCCCAAGCATGGTACATTCTGGTGATTTCTGGAAGATCCCAATCAATCTGATTCTTCAAATAACTCAATCTTTCCTTTGCCAACTCATCCCCATATTCAAGTCTTTCTGGATCTTCAATAATTTGAACACTTGAATCTGAGCTATCTCCTTCTTTTTCATCACCACTCTCTTCCTCACTCTCAGAAGTGGCAACAAATGGTGATCTACCACTCCTCTTCAAATCTCTTTCCAAAAGTTGTGCAGCCAACTGTTCATCAAATGCAATTTGTGCTGCATCTTTCTTTGGAACATCTTCTTCAACCATAATCCCCTTACCTTTGTCTTTTGGATCAATAATAGGTAAGGTAGAAGAAGAAACCTGTGTGGACACATCTTTGATGATTGTTGATGACTGGAATACATCAACACCACCTGCAACTTTGTCAGCGTTCAAGTTACCTTTATCAGCGCCCCGATTACCTTTGGCAGCGTTAGATGTGTCAGCATTCAAACATGTATCAGCGCCCATTGTTTCTGTGAAAGATCCTTCCAAGTTTAATGGTGTCACCTTGGATGTATCAATAACAGGATGCTGCTTCAGACTTGTAAGAGCTTCAGCAATACCTAAAGATTCACTAAATTGTGAACTCTTCTCACTGGCTGTATGAATCAGCTCATCCTCTTCATCCTCCCCTTTGGAAGATTCCTCCATCCTACTCCTGCTACTTGGATTCTCCAAAACAGTTACCCGCTCCCTCAATACTTGGAGTTCACGACCCTGTTTGTTGACAAGTTGTACAAGGCTGACATTTTGCTTTTGCAAGCTAATGACAGCAGCCGTCAATTCAGTCAATGTCATAGGTTCCAATCTGCCCTCGGCTAGAATGGGAATTTGACCTCCCAAAATAGAATCATAGGGCATGGATGAGGTCTTAATGATGTTGGGACTGTCTTGACCAGCTTCTAAGCCTGTGTCAATAGCCCCAGCCTCATCCATGGCACCAGCCACACTTGTGGAGGTGGTTCTCTCTGCAACAAGGCTAGGACCACTAGAGGAGAACACTCCAGTAGTCCTTTGGCGTTTATTCAACCTAGATTGTAAGGGGGTGGAAGATGAAGTAGATTGTGTGGGTGTAGGTTGGTTAAGGGGTGTTTGGGATTGTTCAGGGATGTTATCAGCGTTGGGATTGGCTGTGTCAGCGCCAACATTTTGAGTGTCAGCGTTGACATTAGGTTGGTCAACGTCCATGTGGTCTGGTGAAGGTAATGGTTCATGGATAGGCTCAAGTTGGGGTGCAGGGTCTGGTTGTGGTTGAGCAGCCTGAATTACTTCAAGCATAGCTTGGGTGAGAGGTATGGATCTGTTTGTGGAGCTCATCTTGTCAAAAATGGTTTTCTTTTGTTTAGGGATCTCATAAAAAGTGTCATGATCCCTAGAACAATATTCTTGTAAATCAAAGACCATTTGCAAAAATATTGGGTAAGCCAATGATCATGAACAAGGTGTTTAGACACAAGATACTCTTGCCGTTGCAACAAAAGAAATGAACCATCAACTAGGGGAAGATTGTTGGGTCCTTTGATCGTTAGACTCAATGGTTGCACTCAATTTCAGCGCTGACAGACACACTGCCAAACCTAGGTATTTGCAACCACAGGGAAATAGGTCTAAAGCTTCTACTAGCTTAACATGGAGACCAAAACAAGACCAAAACTCTAATTCTACTGGTCTTTCTATGACATGCAACAGGTTTCATTATATTTCAAAGGCCATGTCAACACCAATTGGGGTTAACTGGGAATTTCATTCAAAAAGGGATGAAAATGGGGTTGTTATGAGAACCAAGTCTGTTCTTGTTGAACAACCAGATGAATCCAAGTCTTCTAAGGCTTGGGTTCCCAAAGAAAACTAATGTGTTTTCTTTATGTGCAGGGCATTCAGAAGAAGATCAATGATTATGGATATTGGGATAGTGGATGCTCAAGGCACATGACAGGAAAGGAAGACTATCTGACAAACTTCACTCCTATTCAAGATGGTGATAAGGTATACTTTGGAGGGGGCTATGGCACCATCACAGGAAAAGGAACCCTTATTACCAACAATCTACGATTTGAGAATGTCTTCCTGGTAAAAGAACTAGATTATAATTTGTTTAGTGTATCACAAGTGTGTGATAACAAAAATAAGGTTCTTTTCACTGATACTGAGTGCTTGGTGTTAAGCAAAGATTATAAGCTCCCTGAGGAGAAATACATAGAATTTAGAACACCAAGGCATAAAGACATATATAATGTGAATCTTAATGGAATTAGGATGAATAATAAAATGATGTCATGTTTTTATGCTAAAGCCTCAGTAGATGAAAGTAATCTTTGGCACAGGAGATTAGGGCACATAAACTTTAAGAATATCAATAGACTTGTGAGGCTTGGTTTAGTTGATGGTTTGCCTGAAAAGGCTTTCCACAATGACCACTCTTGTGTTGCATGTCTTAAGGGCAAGCAGCACAAGGTCTCATTCAGGTCTAAACAGGTGCACTCTAGTTCTAAACCACTTCACTTATTGCATATGGACCTCTTTGGTCCAACTAATATAGAAAGTTTAAAGGGTAAATCATATTGTTTTGTCATCACTGATGATTTTTCCAGGTTTACATGGACTTTCTTTTTAGCCAAGAAAAGTGAAACTGCCCAAAGTCTGATTAATTTCATTACCCAGATTGAGAAGAAAAATGGTAATGAGGTCAAAATTATTAGAAGTGACAATGGGGGTGAGTTTAGAAATCAGTTGTTAGATGATTTTTGTGCCAAGAAAGGGATTACTAGGCAGTTTAGCATAGCTAGAACCCCATAGCAAAATGGGGTTGCTGAAAGGAAGAATAGAACCCTTATTGAAGCAGCCAGAACCATGTTGGCTGATGCCCACTTTCCTATAGCCTTTTGGGCTGAAGCTGTTAACACAGCTTGTTATGTTCAAAATAGGGCATTGGTCAACAAAATACATAATAAGACACCTTATGAGTTACTTTGGGGAAGGAAGCCAAATATTGGCTTTCTCAAGCCTTTTGGTTGTCATGTAGTTGTTTTAGAAACTAGTGAAGCCCTAGGTAAATTTGATTCAAAAGGTGATGAAGGCTACTTCATGGGTTATTCAGTGCAGAGCAAAGGATATAGGGTTTACATTAAAAGGGAAAAACGTATACTTGAAAAAATACATGTTAGGTTTTTAGAGAGTAAACCTAGTGATCCTGAAAGTGGTCCAAATTGGTTGTTTGACTTGGAACCTTTATCTAGAGCTTTAAATTATATGCCTGTTACTGATCCAGACATTGTGAAGGTAACTTCAAGTGTTTTGGAAAAGAGAATTGGTAATGTTTCAGGTATACAGGTTGCTAAGAAGGATGGACCACCAGCAGATGAGTCATCTCCCACACAAGAATATGTTACACTTCCTATATGGACAGATGAGTATTATGCTGCTGCTAGAAAAGATAATGGTGGTTTCCAAATACCACCAAATACAAACATGCATACTTCTTCAGGCGCTGACAAAGGGAAATCAAGCGCTGACAAGACCAATTCAGACGCTGATGGATCAGACGCTGACAACAACAGTTCAAGCGTTGTTAGCCCAAGCGCTGAAAAACAAGGTTCAGACTTTGATGACACCTTTGCACATCTTTTCTCTTCCCATTTTGAACAAGGTGGACCTTCCAATGTCCATGAAGAGATTCCTGTTGATCAAAGAGAGTCTGATGAAGAAGATATTGGCAACATGGAGCGTGAAGTTGAGGACACCAGACTTTTTGAAGGAGGAGTTCTCACTTCCACAGCAAAGGATCACCCCTCATCTCAGATCATTGGTGATGTTATGGCTCCAGTTCAGACAAGAAGATCCCATCAAAATCTTGGTGGATTTATTGCCAATATACACAAGAAGGTTGATACCCCTCTTGTACAAGCATGTTTGTTTGCATGTTTTCTGTCACAAGAAGAACCCAAGAAGATTTTTGATGGTCTCAAAGAACCTAGTTGGGTGGAAGCAATGCAAGATGAGCTTCACCAATTTGCTATACAGGATGTTTGGGAGCTGGTTGATTGTCCTAGATATGTGATACCAATTGGGACAAGATGGGTTCTAAGGAACAAGAAAGATGAAAGAGGTATTGTGGTCAGAAACAAGGCACGTTTGGTAGCTCAAGGATATACACAAGAGGAAGGTATAGATTATGAAGAAGTTTTTGCTCCAGTTGCCAGAATTGAAGCTATAAGAATTTTTCTAGCTTATGCCTCTTGTATGAACTTCACTGTTTATCAAATGGATGTGAAGAGTGCTTTCCTCTATGGGACAATTGTTGAGGAGGTATACGTTATGCAACCTCCTGGTTTTGAAGATCCTGAAAATCCAGACAAGGTTTATAGAGTGAAGAAAGCTATGTATGGACTTCATCAGGCCCCAAGAGCATGGTATGGTACATTGTCCACCTACTTGGTGGAAAATGGTTTTAAAAGGGGCACCATAGATCAGACATTGTTCACCAAGAAGAAAGGTAAAGATGTCTTACTTGTCCAGGTCTATGTTGATGATATCATCTTTGGATCAACTAATCCAAAGATGAGTGAAGACTTTTCCAAGCTTATGACAGATAAATTCAAGATGAGTGCAATGGGTGAGATGAACTTCTTTCTAGGGTTACAAGTTCAGCAGAAAGAAGATGGTATCGTCATCTCCCAAGACAAGTATGTAGCTGAAATCTTGAAGAAATATGGTTTTTCTCCACATGAAAAGGATGCTTCCACTCCTATGGATAGGGAACACCCTTGGGGAAAAATTGGAGCTGGAAAGGATGTGGATGTTAGGCACTATAGATCAATGATTGGTTCATTGATGTATCTTACAGCCTCAAGACCTAACATCATGTTTGCTGTGTGTGCTTGTGCACGCCATCAAGTGACTCCCAAAGAGTGTCACCTTTTTGCTGTGAAAAGAATTTTTAGGTACCTAAGATGCTATCCAGATCTTGGCTTATGGTACCCAAAAGATTCTCCATTAGAGCTTATTGCATATTCAGACAGTGACTATGGTGGTGACAAGTTTGATAGGAAATCCACAACTGGTGGATGTCAATTTCTTGGGAGCAGATTAATATCTTGGCAATGCAAGAAACAAACAGTGGTGGCTAATTCTACAACTGAAGCAAAATATGTGGCTGCAGCAGCATGTTGTGGTCAAGTCTTGTGGATTCAGAACCAGCTGTTGGATTATGGGTATAATTTCATGCATACCAAGATTTTTGTAGACAATAACAGTACTTTATGCATTATTAAAAATCCTGTACATCATTCTAAAACCAAACACATAGAAATTAGACATCATTTTATAAGAGATTGCTTTGAGAAAGGTTTAATACAACCAGATAGGGTAGCCACAGAAGATAATGTGGCTGATTTATTAACTAAACCTTTTGATGCTGGAAGATTTCAATATTTGGTAACAAATATTGGAATGGTTAATCTCACTTAATATGTGTTTTGGAACCTTTTTGTAAAAGTATGTACAGGATAATGCATTGTTATTGGTCTTTGTGATGATTTAGATTTTTCCACTTTATTTTTCTAACACTGACAAAGGTAAATGTAACGCTGATAAGTGTTATTTTGCCGTTGTTAGAGATATTATTGTCTAACGCTGACAAGAGTTCCTTCAACGCTGATAAGTGTTGTCGGGACGCTGTCAGCAACAAATGTTAGTTTTGTGGTGTTCAATCTAAATGTGTAGGTGGTGGTAGCTTTATGCCATTGGATACAGATTTGCTTATGGATCTTTGAAGAGCTATTTGGACATGTTTTTGTTTATGGATGATGGTTGGAATATTTATATTCCTATCTTGACATAAATTTTTAATGTTCATATATATTTTGAGAAACTCATGTATCATAGTTTAAGGGGAGGTTTAAGGAACCTTTAGGACTTTTGGGTATTCTTATAATACTCTCATCACAATTCTAGATTGTGTCCACATGTGAGTATAGGTTAGTTTTACTAAACCATGAGGCACTGTAGCATGCAAAGTTGACAAACTATGCATGCTGCCAAGACATTTTTGGCCTAGAATTGGTTGTGGTCTGATGGGAGACTTGGGAATAGTTTTGTTATGGGTTTACCTGGGAGTTACAAAGAATTTTATGAAATAACTTTGTTGGTAAGTATTTTGGTTAGCAAGGGACACTAGAGGACATTTGTGTCTATCTTGCTTAAGCAAGTGTGCATAAATGGACAGTGCTTGCCGCCTAGTAATTATTATCAACTTGTAAGATATTTCCCTTAGGATAAATTACTTTGTTTAGGTCTTTTTCTTTTTAACTATTTTTTTTATTTTTAGACGCTGACAAGTTTTTCTCCAAACGCTGTTACGTCCAATCGTGACGCTGACAAGGCTTTAGGCAAACGCTGACAAGAAAATATAGCCGTTGGGCGCTGATGGGCCATTTTTGACCGTTGACACCTAGTGGGTCCTACCCAGTTGTTATTTTTTGACTAATCTTTGGCCGTAATTTTGGGGAGTTGTTACTTTTAATTAATGCATGAGATAAGTTATATTTGATTCAATATTTTCATCATTACTCTTTGAATATAACTGCCTCATTTTTGACCAATCAAACTCATGCATCTCTCCTATAAATTTGGCTAACTTTTTTTTATTCTGGGTATTCATATTTTCTTGTCTAACATTTTTCTCCTAGATTTTTCCCATATCACATAACCTAAACAGCTTTAAACATGGCACCAAAGTTCAACTCAACCAATCTGACATTGGAGTTCAAGAGCCAACATAATATGGTAGCTTACTTGACTGCTGATAATGACTTGTTCCCTCAGTATTCACAAATGGTGGCATTTTTAAATGCATCCTCATTAAGGTATGCACTTTCTCATGTACCATTAGTCCCTGTCGCACACATTAGACAGTTTTGGAACAATGTTAGTTCCACAACAGCTAATGGAGTGACCACATTAACATCTACTGTTCATGGAAGAACATGGGTGGTCACTGAAGCCTTGGTTCGCCAAGCTTTGCGTCTTGATGACGCTGATGGTGTGACTACCCTTGCCATTGCAACAATAGAACAAGGTCTTAGGGAATTGGGTTATCCTATTCCTGCTGGTAAAACTTTAAATAAATATCATAAGCAGGAATTTCCCTCTGACTGGAAATATTTGATACATGTCCTTTTACAATGCTTAAGTCCAAAATGTACTTCTTTTAATGAAATAAACAGGTCAATTGCAAGTGCTTTGGTTTGTATAACACGTGGGCTTAAGTATAATTTTTCAAAAATGATTTTTGAAGGGATGTGTAAAAATAAGGGAAGTAAAATGACTTTGGCTTACCCAAGATTTTTGCAAATGGTCTTTGATTTACAAGAATATTGTTCTAGGGATCATGACACTTTTTATGAGATCCCTAAACAAAAGAAAACCATTTTTGACAAGATGAGCTCCACAAACAGATCCATACCTCTCACCCAAGCTATGCTTGAAGTAATTCAGGCTGCTCAACCACAACCAGACCCTGCACCCCAACTTGAGCCTATCCATGAACCATTACCTTCACCAGACCACATGGACGTTGACCAACCTAATGTCAACGCTGACACTCAAAATGTTGGCGCTGACACAGCCAATCCCAACGCTGATAACATCCCTGAACAATCCCAAACACCCCTTAACCAACCTACACCCACACAATCTACTTCATCTTCCACCCCCTTACAATCTAGGTTGAATAAACGCCAAAGGACTACTGGAGTGTTCTCCTCTAGTGGTCCTAGCCTTGTTGCAGAGAGAACCACCTCCACAAGTGTGGCTGGTGCCATGGATGAGGCTGGGGCTATTGACACAGGCTTAGAAGCTGGTCAAGACAGTCCCAACATCATTAAGACCTCATCCATGCCCTATGATTCTATTTTGGGAGGTCAAATTCCCATTCTAGCTGAGGGCAGATTGGAACCTATGACATTGACTGAATTGACGGCTGCTGTCATTAGCTTGCAAAAGCAAAATGTCAGCCTTGTACAACTTGTCAACAAACAGGGCCGTGAACTCCAAGTATTGAGGGAGCGGGTAACTGTTTTGGAGAATCCAAGTAGCAGGAGTAGGATGGAGGAATCTTCCAAAGGGGAGGATGAAGAGGATGAGCTGATTCATACAGCCAGTGAGAAGAGTTCACAATTTAGTGAATCTTTAGGTATTGCTGAAGCTCTTACAAGTCTGAAGCAGCATCCTGTTATTGATACATCCAAGGTGACACCATTAAACTTGGAAGGATCTTTCACAGAAACAATGGCCGCTGATACAGGTTTGAACGCTGACACATCCAGTGCTGACAAAGGTAATCGGGGCGCTGATAAAGGTAACTTGAACGCTGACAAAGTTGCAGGTGGTGTTGATGTATTCCAGTCATCAACAATCATCAAAGATGTGTCCACACAGGTTTCTTCTTCTACCTTACCTATTATTGATCCAAAAGACAAAGGTAAAGGAAAATTGGTTGAAGAAGAGGTTCCAAAGAAAGATGCAGCACAAATTGCATTTGATGAACAGTTGGCTGCACAACTTTTGGAAAGAGATTTGAAGAGGAGTGGTAGATCACCATTTGTTGCCACTTCTGAGAGTGAGGAAGAGAGTGGTGATGAAAAAGAAGGAGATAGCTCAGATTCAAGTGTTCAAATTATTGAAGATCCAGAAAGACTTGAATATGGGGATGAGTTGGCAAAGGAAAGATTGAGTGATTTGAAGAATCAGATTGATTGGGATCTTCCAGAAATCACCAGAATGTACCATGCTTGGGAAGACAAAGTAATGGACAACCCCGGGATGAGCTTATCAGATCAAATTTGGGGGTTGGAAATTCTTCTCAGGGTACAAGATGACATAAAGGTGATTTTGAGGTTTAATGCACAAGAGGTCAAGACCTGGCTTAAAAGAGATAGAAGGCAGTTGTATTACAAGTTGCTTAGATGCCATCAACCTAGATGGACATACAAGAAGTTGCTGGCTTTATCTTTTGAGGAGCTAGAGTATAGGGCACATCCTATTTGGAGGAAGGTGCAAGAACAAAATGTCTTACAGTTTCTTTCAGAAGAAAAGAAACAAGAGCTTGCTGAGGAAATGCAGATTCAAAAGGAGATGAGGATTGCTCAAAGACCAGTGAAGAAAGGAGATCCTCTCCAATTTCCCAAAGATATGGATCCGTATTATCCAACTGAAACTGTAATAAGGAAGCATCTCAAGCTTTCTCCATTGGAAGCTTCAGATTTGGTTAATGTAGTACCTCTAGATGACAGAAATCCAATCATTAGTTTTGATGAAGATGAGTGTGGATTTTGGAAGATTGGCAGGTTTGGAAAGGAGGTACATACTTTCACTTCAATTATTTCTATCTTTGCAAGCATAGACAGAGAAGACTTGGTGCATCTATGGAGATTAATAGAAGCCAAGTATAGAGCTGAAGCACCTACTTCAGCAAATGGAATAAGACTGTGGCACACATTTTTGACTTTGTGTGGTCCAAGAGAAGCAGATCCTGCCATATGGAAGGATCTTGAAGATGATCTCAGTAATCTTCATTGGAGGCTTTATTCTACTTGTGGTGTATTTCATTTGAGCTCTACAAAGTTTTCAGAGTATTTACTTGTGGATGCTAACTATTTCTTGTCCAAAGAAGTGTTGGAGAAGATGAAGGAGACACCCTTGGAGATTGATTATACTAGTGATGTGGCCAAAGACTTGATTAGATATGTTTATCACCAACATAAGAAGTTTTTGTAAGATTCCTCCTAAGCCTTAAGTTTTTATTCAGAAACTTGATCATTGGAATAGATATCAAGTTTAGGGGAGGATTGTTGGGAATAAATTATGGGTCAGTTCACTAGACGCTGATAAGAAGAATGTCAACGCTGATAAGATGACATTGGACGCTGACAGCCAAGCGTTGACATTGAAGAACAATGATCATTGGTGTCCGATACTAGGAAAGAGTGTTGGTTCGACGCTGACAAGAAAAAGTCGAGCGCTGATAGAAAGCGCTGACACTTGTTGTCCGATATATGGTTTCTCAAACGCTGATAAGTGTTGTCCGATATTGGACATCACACAACGTTGATATCTTGGACAGTAAAAGATATTGGACAACAAAAGGATTGCTGCTGTTTGAGAAAATTAGACGTTTTAAGCACACAAAAAGGAGTTATTTACACACAAAGGTACATGGAATCTCCGTTTTTATTTAGAATATCATGATGATATTTATGGCTCGGATATGTTTACAAGGAGTAAATGGTTTTTAAGTAAGTTAGCAATAATTCATGAAGATTTTGTTTAATATTCGAATATGTAATCGGGATAGCCTTGTGAAAGAGTTATTCGACTTCTAACTTTTACATATGAGGATATTGGTTCATTAAGACTTGTCATGAAGAGGTGTTAGCTTAAGGGGAAGAATTCTTATGGTAAGTTTGATGATTGAAGAAGATTTTCGCGGGTTTGTGTTCTATCATATCTTAAAGTGCCTAGACTTTAAAGGTAACTTGTTCGTGCTTTACATGATTGGTGACGAAGACTTGTCATAACACTTGAAGGAGTTACATTATCGCGCTCAGTGTCTCACAAAGGATGAGAATATTGACAAGGGATCGAGGTCTACTTATATCCTCCTCTATAAGTTCTTAGTCACATGGATAGTACAAGACATGGAACACAAGGTTGGGTTATTCTACTTCTACATCAAGAATACTTTATTTATTTTTCTTCAGGATCATTACATAGAGCTACATTTGGAGAATCTTCAAAGATTGCATACATTGTTTACTTCCTTGTTGATGTGACAAAAAGGGGAAGAAATACATGCTACACTTGAGGGGAAGCAATTTGAAGATCATGTACAACTTACAAGAGATACACAAAGAGTTTTGCCGACATCAACTAGGGGAAGATTGTTGGGTCAAAATTAATATAAGTTGATGTGGCAGAAACTCCAAAACGAAGAAAACATGCTAGACGCTGACACGTCATGTTTGGACGCTGACAGAAGTCTACGGCGCTGATGGAATTTCTATTTACGGAATATATTGGATATATTCTAAATAATATATTCAATATATATCTATAGAAATAGAATATTTAGATGTTTATTTGATATTATCTCTTGTAGATTCTGTTCCTTCCACTATAAAAGGAACAAGAGTCTTAGGTTTTATTAATATCATTCATTCACAATGTAAACCTAAAGTGTGTGTCGCACTAGACGTGGGATTCAATGTATACACGTCTAGTGGTTGTTTATTATTAATATAATGAACAATCGTTGAGTTTTTTATGTGTCTTGTGCCTAAACACCTTGTTATGATCATTGTTCTTTTCCGCTATGTTATCATATGAACGATGATCAACCTAGATATAATGGTTCATAACCATTGAACGATGATAAGCTCATCCCTGGGTTGTCCATTACTTTGTCTTCCCAAGCATGGTACATTCTGGTGATTTCTGGAAGATCCCAATCAATCTGATTCTTCAAATCACTCAATCTTTCCTTTGCCAACTCATCCCCATATTCAAGTCTTTCTGGATCTTCAATAATTTGAACACTTGAATCTGAGCTATCTCCTTCTTTTTCATCACCACTCTCTTCCTCACTCTCAGAAGTGGCAACAAATGGTGATCTACCACTCCTCTTCAAATCTCTTTCCAAAAGTTGTGCAGCCAACTGTTCATCAAATGCAATTTGTGCTGCATCTTTCTTTGGAACCTCTTCTTCAACCAATTTTCCTTTACCTTTGTCTTTTGGATCAATAATAGGTAAGGTAGAAGAAGAAACCTGTGTGGACACATCTTTGATGATTGTTGATGACTGGAATACATCAACACCACCTGCAACTTTGTCAGCGTTCAAGTTACCTTTATCAGCGCCCCGATTACCTTTGTCAGCGCTGGATGTGTCAGCGTTCAAACCTGTATCAGCGGCCATTGTTTCTGTGAAAGATCCTTCCAAGTTTAATGGTGTCACCTTGGATGTATCAATAACAGGATGCTGCTTCAGACTTGTAAGAGCTTCAGCAATACCTAAAGATTCACTAAATTGTGAACTCTTCTCACTGGCTGTATGAATCAGCTCATCCTCTTCATCCTCCCCTTTGGAAGATTCCTCCATCCTACTCCTGCTACTTGGATTCTCCAAAACAGTTACCCGCTCCCTCAATACTTGGAGTTCACGGCCCTGTTTGTTGACAAGTTGTACAAGGCTGACATTTTGCTTTTGCAAGCTAATGACAGCAGCCGTCAATTCAGTCAATGTCATAGGTTCCAATCTGCCCTCAGCTAGAATGGGAATTTGACCTCCCAAAATAGAATCATAGGGCATGGATGAGGTCTTAATGATGTTGGGACTGTCTTGACCAGCTTCTAAGCCTGTGTCAATAGCCCCAGCCTCATCCATGGCACCAGCCACACTTGTGGAGGTGGTTCTCTCTGCAACAAGGCTAGGACCACTAGAGGAGAACACTCCAGTAGTCCTTTGGCGTTTATTCAACCTAGATTGTAAGGGGGTGGAAGATGAAGTAGATTGTGTGGGTGTAGGTTGGTTAAGGGGTGTTTGGGATTGTTCAGGGATGTTATCAGCGTTGGGATTGGCTGTGTCAGCGCCAACATTTTGAGTGTCAGCGTTGACATTAGGTTGGTCAACGTCCATGTGGTCTGGTGAAGGTAATGATTCATGGATAGGCTCAAGTTGGGGTGCAGGGTCTGGTTGTGGTTGAGCAGCCTGAATTACTTCAAGCATAGCTTGGGTGAGAGGTATGGATCTGTTTGTGGAGCTCATCTTGTCAAAAATGGTTTTCTTTTGTTTAGGGATCTCATAAAAAGTGTCATGATCCCTAGAACAATATTCTTGTAAATCAAAGACCATTTGCAAAAATCTTGGGTAAGCCAAAGTCATTTTACTTCCCTTATTTTTACACATCCCTTCAAAAATCATTTTTGAAAAATTATACTTAAGCCCACGTGTTATACAAACCAAAGCACTTGCAATTGACCTGTTTATTTCATTAAAAGAAGTACATTTTGGACTTAAGCATTGGAGAAGGACATGTATCAAATATTTCCAGTCAGAGGGAAATTCCTGTTTATGATATTTATTTAAAGATTTACCAGCAGGAATAGGATAACCCAATTCCCTAAGACCTTGTTCTATTGTTGCAACGGCAAGAGTAGTCACACCATCAGCGTCATCAAGACGCAAAGCTTGGTGAACCAAGGCTTCAGTGACCACCCATGTTCTTCCATGAACAGTAGATGTTAATGTGGTCACTCCATTAGCTGTTGTGGAACTAACATTGTTCCAAAACTGTCTAATGTGTGCGACAGGGACTAATGGTACATGAGAAAGTGCATACCTTAATGAGGATGCATTTAAAAATGCCACCATTTGTGAATACTGAGGGAACAAGTCATTATCAGCAGTCAAGTAAGCTACCATATTATGTTGGCTCTTGAACTCCAATGTCAGATTGGTTGAGTTGAACTTTGGTGCCATGTTTAAAGCTGTTTAGGTTATGTGATATGGGAAAAATCTAGGAGAAAAATGTTAGACAAGAAAATATGAATACCCAGAATAAAAAAAAGTTAGCCAAATTTATAGGAGAGATGCATGAGTTTGATTGGTCAAAAATGAGGCAGTTATATTCAAAGAGTAATGATGAAAATATTGAATCAAATATAACTTATCTCATGCATTAATTAAAAGTAACAACTCCCCAAAATTACGGCCAAAGATTAGTCAAAAAATAACAACTGGGTAGGACCCACTAGGTGTCAACGGTCAAAAATAGCCCATCAGCGCCCAACGGCTATATTTTCTTGTCAGCGTTTGCCTAAAGCCTTGTCAGCGTCACGATTGGACGTAACAGCGTTTGGAGAAAAACTTGTCAGCGTCTAAAAATAAAAAAATAGTTAAAAAGAAAAAGACCTAAACAAAGTAATTTATCCTAAGGGAAATATCTTACAAGTTGATAATAATTACTGGGCGGCAAGCACTGTCCATTTATGCACACTTGCTTAAGCAAGATAGACACAAATGTCCTCTAGTGTCCCTTGCTAACCAAAATACTTACCAACAAAGTTATTTCATAAAATTCTTTGTAACTCCCAGGTAAACCCATAACAAAACTATTCCCAAGTCTCCCAGCAGACCACAACCAATTCTAGGCCAAAAATGTCTTGGCAACACGCATAGTTTGTCAACTTTGCATGCTACAGTGCCTCATGGTTTAGTAAAACTAACCCATACTCACCTGTGGACACAATCTAGAATTGTGATGAGAGTATTATAAGAATACCCAAAAGTCCTAAAGGTTCCTTAAACCTCCCCTTAAACTATGATACATGAGTTTCAAAATATATATGAACATTAAAAAAAAATTATGTCAAGATAGGAATATAAATATTCCAACCATCATCCATAAACAAAAATATGTCCAAATAGCTCTTCAAAGATCCATAAGCAACTCTGTATCCAATGGCATAAAGCTACAACCACCTACACATTTAGATTGAAAACCACAAAACTAACATTTGTTGCTGACAGCGTCCCGACAACACTTATCAGCGTTGAAGGAACTCTTGTCAGCGTTAGACAATAATATCTCTAACAACGGCAAAATAACACTTATCAGCGTTACATTTACCTTTGTCAGTGTTAGAAAAATAAAGTGGAAAAAATCTAAATCATCACAAAGACCAATAACAATGCATTATCCTGTACATACTTTTACAAAAAGGTTCCAAAACACATATTAAGTGAGATTAACCATTCCAATATTTGTTACCAAATATTGAAATCTTCCAGCATCAAAAGGTTTAGTTAATAAATCTGCCACATTATCTTCTGTGGCTACCCTATCTGGTTGTATTAAACCTTTCTCAAAGCAATCTCTTATAAAATGATGTCTAATTTCTATGTGTTTGGTTTTAGAATGATGTACAGTATTTTTAATAATGCATAAAGTATTGTTATTGTCTACAAAAATCTTGGTATGCATAAAATTATACCCATAATCCAACAACTGGTTCTGAATCCATAAGACTTGTCCACAACAAGCAGCGGCAGCTACATATTCTGCTTCAGTTGTAGAGTTTGCCACCACTGTTTGTTTCTTGCATTGCCAAGATATCAATCTACTCCCAAGAAATTGACATCCACCAGTTGTGGATTTCCTATCAAACTTGTCACCACCATAGTCACTGTCTGAATATGCAATAAGCTCTAATGGAGAATCTTTTGGGTACCATAAGCCAAGATTTGGATAACATCTGAGGTACCTAAAAATTCTTTCCACAGCAAAAAGGTGACACTCTTTGGGAGTCACTTGATGGCGTGCACAAGCACACACAGCAAACATGATGTCAGGTCTTGAGGCTGTAAGATACATCAATGAACCAATCATTGATCTATAGTGCCTAACATCCACATCCTTTCCAGCTCCAATTTTTCCCCAAGGGTGTTCCCTATCCATAGGAGTGGAAGCATCCTTTTCATGTGGAGAAAAACCATATTTCTTCAAGATTTCAGCTACATATTTGTCTTGGGAGATGAAGATACCATCTTCTTTCTGCTGAACTTGTAACCCTAGAAAGAAGTTCATCTCACCCATTGCACTCATCTTGAATTTATCTGTCATAAGCTTGGAAAAGTCTTCACTCATCTTTGGATTAGTTGATCCAAAGATGATATCATCAACATAGACCTGGACAAGTAAGACATCTTTACCTTTCTTCTTGGTGAACAATGTCTGATCTATGGTGCCCCTTTTAAAACCATTTTCCACCAAGTAGGTGGACAATGTACCATACCATGCTCTTGGGGCCTGATGAAGTCCATACATAGCTTTCTTCACTCTATAAACCTTATCTGGATTTTCAGGATCTTCAAAACCAGGAGGTTGCATAACGTATACCTCCTCAACAATTTTCCTATAGAGGAAAGCACTCTTCACATCCATTTGATAAACAGTGAAGTTCATACAAGAGGCATAAGCTAGAAAAATTGTTATAGCTTCAATTCTGGCAACTGGAGCAAAAACTTCTTCATAATCTATACCTTCCTCTTGTGTATATCCTTGAGCTACCAAACGTGCCTTGTTTCTGACCACAATACCTCTTTCATCTTTCTTGTTCCTTAGAACCCATCTTGTCCCAATTGGTCTCACATATCTAGGACAATCAACCAGCTCCCAAACATCCTGTATAGCAAATTGGTGAAGCTCATCTTGCATTGCTTCCACCCAACTAGGTTCTTTGAGAGCATCAAAAATCTTCTTGGGTTCTTCTTGTGACAGAAAACATGCAAACAAACATGCTTGTACAAGAGGGGTATCAACCTTCTTGTGTATATTGGCAATAAATCCACCAAGATTTTGATGGGATCTTCTTGTCTGAACTAGAGCCATAACATCACCAATAATCTGAGATGATGGGTGATCCTTTGCTGTGGAAGTGAGAACTCCTCCTTCAAAAAGTCTGGTGTCCTCAATTTCACGCTCCATGTTGCCAATATCTTCTTCATCAGACTCTCTTTGATCAACAGGAATCTCTTCATGGACATTGGAAGGTCCACCTAGTTCAAAATGGGAAGAGAAAAGATGTGCAAAGGTGTCATCAAAGTCTGAACCTTGTTTGTCAGCGCTTGGGCTAACAACGCTTGAACTGTTGTTGTCAGCGTCTGATCCATCAGCGTCTGAATTGGTCTTGTCAGCGCTTGATTTCCCTTTGTCAGCGCCTGAAGAAGTATGCATGTTTGTATTTGGTGGTATTTGGAAACCACCATTATCTTTTCTAGCAGCAGCAGCAGCAGCATAATACTCATCTGTCCATATAGGAAGTGTAACATATTCTTGTGTGGGAGATGACTCAACTGCTGGTGGTCCATCCTTCTTAGCAACCTGTATACCTGAAACATTACCAATTCTCTTTTCCAAAACACTTGAAGTTACCTTCACAATGTCTGGATCAGTAACAGGCATATAATTTAAAGCTCTAGATAAAGGTTCCAAGTCAAACAACCAATTTGGACCACTTTCAGGATCACTAGGTTTACTCTCTAAAAACCTAACATGTACCTTTTCAAGTATACGTTTTTCCTTTTTAATGTAAACTCTATATCCTTTGCTCTGCACTGAATAACCCATGAAGTAGCCTTCATCACCTTTTGAATCAAATTTACCTAGGGCTTCACTAGTTTCTAAAACAACTACATGACAACCAAAAGGCTTGAGAAAGCCAATATTTGGCTTCCTTCCCCAAAGTAACTCATAAGGTGTCTTATTATGTATTTTGTTGACCAATGCCCTATTTTGAACATAACAAGCTGTGTTAACAGCTTCAGCCCAAAAGGCTATAGGAAAGTGGGCATCAGCCAACATGGTTCTGGCTGCTTCAATAAGGCTTCTATTCTTCCTTTCAGCAACCCCATTTTGCTGTGGGGTTCTAGCTATGCTAAACTGCCTAGTAATCCCTTTCTTGGCACAAAAATCATCTAACAACTGATTTCTAAACTCACCCCCATTGTCACTTCTAATAATTTTGACCTCATTACCATTTTTCTTCTCAATCTGGGTAATGAAATTAATCAGACTTTGGGCAGTTTCACTTTTCTTGGCTAAAAAGAAAGTCCATGTAAACCTGGAAAAATCATCAGTGATGACAAAACAATATGATTTACCCTTTAAACTTTCTATATTAGTTGGACCAAAGAGGTCCATATGCAATAAGTGAAGTGGTTTAGAACTAGAGTGCACCTGTTTAGACCTGAATGAGACCTTGTGCTGCTTGCCCTTAAGACATGCAACACAAGAGTGGTCATTGTGGAAAGCCTTTTCAGGCAAACCATCAACTAAACCAAGCCTCACAAGTCTATTGATATTCTTAAAGTTTATGTGCCCTAATCTCCTGTGCCAAAGATTACTTTCATCTACTGAGGCTTTAGCATAAAAACATGACATCATTTTATTATTCATCCTAATTCCATTAAGATTCACATTATATATGTCTTTATGCCTTGGTGTTCTAAATTCTATGTATTTCTCCTCAGGGAGCTTATAATCTTTGCTTAACACCAAGCACTCAGTATCAGTGAAAAGAACCTTATTTTTGTTATCACACACTTGTGATACACTAAACAAATTATAATCCAGTTCTTTTACCAGGAAGACATTCTCAAATCGTAGATTGTTGGTAATAAGGGTTCCTTTTCCTGTGATGGTGCCATAGCCCCCTCCAAAGTATACCTTATCACCATCTTGAATAGGAGTGAAGTTTGTCAGATAGTCTTCCTTTCCTGTCATGTGCCTTGAGCATCCACTATCCCAATATCCATAATCATTGATCTTCTTCTGAATGCCCTGCACATAAAGAAAACACATTAGTTTTCTTTGGGAACCCAAGCCTTAGAAGACTTGGATTCATCTGGTTGTTCAACAAGAACAGACTTGGTTCTCATAACAACCCCATTTTCATCCCTTTTTGAATGAAATTCCCAGTTAACCCCAATTGGTGTTGACATGGCCTTTGAAATATAATGAAACCTGTTGCATGTCATAGAAAGACCAGTAGAATTAGAGTTTTGGTCTTGTTTTGGTCTCCATGTTAAGCTAGTAGAAGCTTTAGACCTATTTCCCTGTGGTTGCAAATACCTAGGTTTGGCAGTGTGTCTGTCAGCGCTGAAATTGTTCTTGTCAGCGCCACGATTGCCTTTATCAGCGTTGTACCTAGGGTTTGCTACAGGAACCCATTGCCTATTGGACCAAGTGTTTGACTTTTGGAAAGGTCTTAGGCCTTGTGTGTTAGACCCTCTAGAAAAGAATGGGGCTGGTCTAACAACTTGTGAACTTTTGTTCACAAAGGTATTGGGTCTGACAGTGTTTGACCTATGTTGACTTTTGTCAGCGCTGAAATGGTTCCTATCAGCGTTGACATTGGAAGCGTTGACACATTTGTATGCCAAATGTGAAAAGCTACCACATGAGTAACAAGCTTTTCTAGACATAGTCTTAGGTCTAGAAGCAAAGAAGCCTGTTCCATGGTTACTAACTTGGCTTTTTGGTGACCTAGTATTCCTATACATCTCTGCATACTTAACACTAGGTTTTCTAACAGTTTGTGGGCCAAGGTCAACAGCTTTGCCAGTGGTTGGGTGTGTGATTTTAATAGGTGTAGGATCATGGCTCTTAATTGGTGTGGGCTCATTTGGACTTTCACACAACAACCCTCCCTTAACAAACAAAGTGTGGTTAGCTTTCTTCCACTCATCTAGGTCAGTCAGTTTCTGTTTGTATTCTTCAACTGGGGAAGTCACTCTAGGTGGAGGAATGAATTCCTTCTCTTGGAGTTCTGGCAAGCCAGTCCAAGATAAGTCCTTTGATTGGACACCATAGAAATCCCCAGCTGGTGGTGGAACACCAGTATAATCTTTCATCCCAATCCCACTCATGTACTTTAAGGTTACACATTGTGAATGATGGGATACAAAGGTGCCATGTTTAAAGCTGTTTAGGTTATGTGATATGGGAAAAATCTAGGAGAAAAATGTTAGACAAGAAAATATGAATACCCAGAATAAAAAAGTTAGCCAAATGTATAGGAGAGATGCATGAGTTTGATTGGTCAAAAATGAGGCAGTTATATTCAAAGAGTAATGATGAAAATATTGAATCAAATATAACTTATCTCATGCATTAATTAAAAGTAACAACTCCCCAAAATTACGGCCAAAGATTAGTCAAAAAATAACAACTGGGTAGGACCCACTAGGTGTCAACGGTCAAAAATAGCCCATCAGCGCCCAACGGCTATATTTTCTTGTCAGCGTTTGCCTAAAGCCTTGTCAGCGTCACGATTGGACGTAACAGCGTTTGGAGAAAAACTTGTCAGCGTCTAAAAATAAAAAAATAGTTAAAAAGAAAAAGACCTAAACAAAGTAATTTATCCTAAGGGAAATATCTTACAAGTTGATAATAATTACTGGGCGGCAAGCACTGTCCATTTATGCACACTTGCTTAAGCAAGATAGACACAAATGTCCTCTAGTGTCCCTTGCTAACCAAAATACTTACCAACAAAGTTATTTCATAAAATTCTTTGTAACTCCCAGGTAAACCCATAACAAAACTATTCCCAAGTCTCCCATCAGACCACAACCAATTCTAGGCCAAAAATGTCTTGGCAGCATGCATAGTTTGTCAACTTTGCATGCTACAGTGCCTCATGGTTTAGTAAAACTAACCCATACTCACCTGTGGACACAATCTAGAATTGTGATGAGAGTATTATAAGAATACCCAAAATTCCTAAAGGTTCCTTAAACCTCCCCTTAAACTATGATACATGAGTTTCTCAAAATATATATGAACATTAAAAATTTATGTCAATATAGGAATATAAATATTCCAACCATCATCCATAAACAAAAACATGTCCAAATAGATCTTCAAAGATCCATAAGCAACTCTGTATCCAATGGCATAAAGCTACCACCACCTACACATTTAGATTGAAAACCACAAAACTAACATTTGTTGCTGACAGCGTCCCGACAACACTTATCAGCGTTGAAGGAACTCTTGTCAGCGTTAGACAATAATATCTCTAACAACGGCAAAATAACACTTATCAGCGTTACATTTACCTTTGTCAGTGTTAGAAAAATAAAGTGGAAAAATCTAAATCATCACAAAGACCAATAACAATGCATTATCCTGTACATACTTTTACAAAAAGGTTCCAAAACACATATTAAGTGAGATTAACCATTCCAATATTTGTTACCAAATATTGAAATCTTCCAGCATCAAAAGGTTTAGTTAATAAATCAGCCACATTATCTTCTGTGGCTACCCTATCTGGTTGTATTAAACCTTTCTCAAAGCAATCTCTTATAAAATGATGTCTAATTTCTATGTGTTTGGTTTTAGAATGATGTACAGGATTTTTAATAATGCATAAAGTACTGTTATTGTCTACAAAAATCTTGGTATGCATGAAATTATACCCATAATCCAACAGCTGGTTCTGAATCCACAAGACTTGACCACAACATGCTGCTGCAGCCACATATTCTGCTTCAGTTGTAGAATTAGCCACCACTGTTTGTTTCTTGCATTGCCAAGATATTAATCTTCTCCCAAGAAATTGACATCCACCAGTTGTGGATTTCCTATCAAACTTGTCACCACCATAGTCACTGTCTGAATATGCAATAAGCTCCAATGGAGAATCTTTTGGGTACCATAAGCCAAGATCTGGATAGCATCTTAGGTACCTATAAATTCTTTTCACAGCAAAAAGGTGACACTCTTTGGGAGTCACTTGATGGCGTGCACAAGCACACACATCAAACATGATGTCAGGTCTTGAGGCTGTAAGATACATCAATGAACCAATCATTGATCTATAGTGCCTAACATCCATATCCTTTCCAGCTCCAATTTTTCCCCAAGGGTGTTCCCTATCCATAGGAGTGGAAGCATCCTTTTCATGTGGAGAAAAACCATATTTCTTCAAGATTTCAGCTACATACTTGTCTTGGGAGATGAAGATACCATCTTCTTTCTGCTGAACTTGTAACCCTAGAAAGAAGTTCATCTCACCCATTGCACTCATCTTGAATTTATCTGTCATAAGCTTGGAAAAGTCTTCACTCATCTTTGGATTAGTTGATCCAAAGATGATATCATCAACATAGACCTGGACAAGTAAGACATCTTTACCTTTCTTCTTGGTGAACAATGTCTGATCTATGGTGCCCCTTTTAAAACCATTTTCCACCAAGTAGGTGGACAATGTACCATACCATGCTCTTGGGGCCTGATGAAGTCCATACATAGCTTTCTTCACTCTATAAACCTTGTCTGGATTTTCAGGATCTTCAAAACCAGGAGGTTGCATAACGTATACCTCCTCAACAATTGTCCCATAGAGGAAAGCACTCTTCACATCCATTTGATAAACAGTGAAGTTCATACAAGAGGCATAAGCTAGAAAAATTCTTATAGCTTCAATTCTGGCAACTGGAGCAAAAACTTCTTCATAATCTATACCTTCCTCTTGTGTATATCCTTGAGCTACCAAACGTGCCTTGTTTCTGACCACAATACCTCTTTCATCTTTCTTGTTCCTTAGAACCCATCTTGTCCCAATTGGTCTCACATATCTAGGACAATCAACCAGCTCCCAAACATCCTGTATAGCAAATTGGTGAAGCTCATCCTGCATTGCTTCCACCCAACTAGGTTCTTTGAGAGCATCAAAAATCTTCTTGGGTTCTTCTTGTGACAGAAAACATGCAAACAAACATGCTTGTACAAGAGGGGTATCAACCTTCTTGTGTATATTGGCAATAAATCCACAAAGATTTTGATGGGATCTTCTTGTCTGAACTGGAGCCATAACATCACCAATGATCTGAGATGAGGGGTGATCCTTTGCTGTGGAAGTGAGAACTCCTCCTTCAAAAAGTCTGGTGTCCTCAACTTCACGCTCCATGTTGCCAATATCTTCTTCATCAGACTCTCTTTGATCAACAGGAATCTCTTCATGGACATTGGAAGGTCCACCTTGTTCAAAATGGGAAGAGAAAAGATGTGCAAAGGTGTCATCAAAGTCTGAACCTTGTTTGTCAGCGCTTGGGCTAACAACGCTTGAACTGTTGTTGTCAGCGTCTGATCCATCAGCGTCTGAATTGGTCTTGTCAGCGCTTGATTTCCCTTTGTCAGCGCCTGAAGAAGTATGCATGTTTGTATTTGGTGGTATTTGGAAACCACCATTATCTTTTCTAGCAGCAGCAGCAGCAGCATAATACTCATCTGTCCATATAGGAAGTGTAACATATTCTTGTGTGGGAGATGACTCATCTGCTGGTGGTCCATCCTTCTTAGCAACCTGTATACCTGAAACATTACCAATTCTCTTTTCCAAAACACTTGAAGTTACCTTCACAATGTCTGGATCAGTAACAGGCATATAATTTAAAGCTCTGATAAAGGTTCCAAGTCAAACAACCAATTTGGACCACTTTCAGGATCACTAGGTTTACTCTCTAAAAACCTAACATGTACTTTTTCAAGTATACGTTTTTCCCTTTTAATGTAAACCCTATATCCTTTGCTCTGCACTGAATAACCCATGAAGTAGCCTTCATCACCTTTTGAATCAAATTTACCTAGGGCTTCACTAGTTTCTAAAACAACTACATGACAACCAAAAGGCTTGAGAAAGCCAATATTTGGCTTCCTTCCCCAAAGTAACTCATAAGGTGTCTTATTATGTATTTTGTTGACCAATGCCCTATTTTGAACATAACAAGCTGTGTTAAAAGCTTCAGCCCAAAAGGCTATAGGAAAGCGGGCATCAGCCAACATGGTTCTGGCTGCTTCAATAAGGGTTCTATTCTTCCTTTCAGCAACCCCATTTTGGTGTGGGGTTCTAGCTATGCTAAACTGCCTAGTAATCCCTTTCTTGGCACAAAAATCATCTAACAACTGATTTCTAAACTCACCCCCATTGTCACTTCTAATAATTTTGACCTCATTACCATTTTTTCTTCTCAATCTGGGTAATGAAATTAATCAGACTTTGGGCAGTTTCACTTTTCTTGGCTAAAAAGAAAGTCCATGTAAACCTGGAAAAATCATCAGTGATGACAAAACAATATGATTTACCCTTTAAACTTTCTATATTAGTTGGACCAAAGAGGTCCATATGCAATAAGTGAAGTGGTTTAGAACTAGAGTGCACCTGTTTAGACCTGAATGAGACCTTGTGCTGCTTGCCCTTAAGACATGCAACACAAGAGTGGTCATTGTGGAAAGCCTTTTTAGGCAAACCATCAACTAAACCAAGCCTCACAAGTCTATTGATATTCTTAAAGTTTATGTGCCCTAATCTCCTGTGCCAAAGATTACTTTCATCTACTGAGGCTTTAGCATAAAAACATGACATCATTTTATTATTCATCCTAATTCCATTAAGATTCACATTATATATGTCTTTATGCCTTGGTGTTCTAAATTCTATGTATTTCTCCTCAGGGAGCTTATAATCTTTGCTTAACACCAAGCACTCAGTATCAGTGAAAAGAACCTTATTTTTGTTATCACACACTTGTGATACACTAAACAAATTATAATCCAGTTCTTTTACCAGGAAGACATTCTCAAATCGTAGATTGTTGGTAATAAGGGTTCCTTTTCCTGTGATGGTGCCATAGCCCCCTCCAAAGTATACCTTATCACCATCTTGAATAGGAGTGAAGTTTGTCAGATAGTCTTCCTTTCCTGTCATGTGCCTTGAGCATCCACTATCCCAATATCCATAATCATTGATCTTCTTCTGAATGCCCTGCACATAAAGAAAACACATTAGTTTTCTTTGGGAACCCAAGCCTTAGAAGACTTGGATTCATCTGGTTGTTCAACAAGAACAGACTTGGTTCTCATAACAACCCCATTTTCATCCCTTTTTGAATGAAATTCCCAGTTAACCCCAATTGGTGTTGACATGGCCTTTGAAATATAATGAAACCTGTTGCATGTCATAGAAAGACCAGTAGAATTAGAGTTTTGGTCTTGTTTTGGTCTCCATGTTAAGCTAGTAGAAGCTTTAGACCTATTTCCCTGTGGTTGCAAATACCTAGGTTTGGCAGTGTGTCTGTCAGCGCTGAAATTGTTCTTGTCAGCGCCACGATTGCCTTTATCAGCGTTGTACCTAGGGTTTGCTACAGGAACCCATTGCCTATTGGACCAAGTGTTTGACTTTTGGAAAGGTCTTAGGCCTTGTGTGTTAGACCCTCTAGAAAAGAATGGGGCTGGTCTAACAACTTGTGAACTTTTGTTCACAAAGTTATTGGGTCTGACAGTGTTTGACCTATGTTGACTTTTGTCAGCGCTGAAATGGTTCCTATCAGCGTTGACATTGGAAGCGTTGACACATTTGTATGCCAAATGTGAAAAGCTACCACATGAGTAACAAGCTTTTCTAGACATAGTCTTAGGTCTAGAAGCAAAGAAGCCTGTTCCATGGTTACTAACTTGGATTTTTGGTGACCTAGTATTCCTATACATCTCTGCATACTTAACACTAGGTTTTCTAACAGTTTGTGGGCCAAGGTCAACAGCTTTGCCAGTGGTTGGGTGTGTGATTTTAATAGGTGTAGGATCATGGCTCTTAATTGGTGTGGGCTCATTTGGACTTTCACACAACAACCCTCCCTTAACAAACAAAGTGTGATTAGCTTTCTTCCACTCATCTAGGTCAGTCAGTTTTTGTTGGTATTCCTCAATTGGGGAAGTCACTCTAGGTGGAGGAATGAATTCCTTCTATTGAAGTTCTGGCAAGCCAGTCCAAGATAAATCCTTTGATTGGACACCATAGAAATCCCCAGCTGGTGGTGGAACACCAGTATAATCTTTCATCCCAATCCCACTCATGTCCTTAGAGTCTCTTTGTTTACTAACACACTCTCCTAGGGATTGTGTGGCCTTATCAAATCTCTGAATTTTAAGACTCACATTATCTTTATTTTTGTTAGCCTCCTCTAACTGAGCTATCAAATCAAGATTAACCCTATTTGTGATATCTTGAATATCTTTACTTTGATGTAACTCATGTTTTAAGATATTTATTTGATCCTTTAAATCAAACTCCATTTTCTTATACTCAGCTACTGTCTTTTCTGTTTGGGTAAGAGCAATTTGATAATTAGATACTTTGCATCTTTCAGTACTTGCCTCATCTAATAATTTTACTATCTCTTGATTTAGTTTTTCAGTATTTAAACGACAACCCTTAGAACAGAAAGCATCATCATATACCTCATTGTCTGATGAAGAGGAGGAGTGTGCCATGAGAGCATATTCAACATGCTCTTCTTTAACTTCAGCAACCAAAGCTCTGTCCTCTTCCTCATCCTTAGCCATAAAGTTCCAGCTCCAGTCCCATCCTCTAACACCATCAATTTGTTGAACAGCAACCATGGCCTTGGAATCTTGGCTCTTAACCATTTGGCTTGAAGGCTTACCAGCATCAGATCTTCTTGGAGATCTACATTCCCTCATAAAGTGCCCCATCCTATGACAATTGTAGCACTCAACTTTGGATTTGTCAAATCCAGCAACATCCTTAGCATTAAAGGTCATCTTCTTCTTGAACCTTTTATTAAACCTGTTTGCTCTTAAGCTTACAAGAGCCATAGTCCACTTGATGTCCATCTCTTCCAATTGCTCATCACTTATCTGCTCAAGATCTTCATATGTAATCCTTGAATCACTGGGCAAAGAAGCAATGAATGCACACACAGTATCTAGATCTAAACCAGCAGGTTTAATTCTATCAGCGCCAAAGTTGTGTGTGTCAGCGCTTGAGTATAAAGCGTTGACAGGATATGATCCAGCGCTGACAGACTGTGATCCAGCGTTGACACATTGAGATCCAGTGACTGGATGTCCATAGGAGTTCATGGAATCAAATTGGCCTTCACTTTGTGAGAAGAAGGCCATGTTGCTACTGGAAGATTTATTATCACTCTCCAAAAGCCATTCATTCTCCAACAGTCTTAGTTTGTTGAAGATGTCATCAAACCGGGAGGTCTTGTGGGTGTTATTGACAAGAATGGATCTTGTCTCAATCTTCCATACATCACCAAGGCTTTTGAGAAAAGTAGCATTCAAGTCAGGGTCATCAATCTGTGTTCCCATGAAGGAAAGTTGACTTGTGATGTCAAGCAGTCTACTTCTCACACTGCTGAGATTCACATTGGGTTGAGCCTTAAAGACAGCATACTCATGCATGAGTTGCTTCTTCTTTTCTTCTTTTGTGTCAGCATTGCCACCATGTGCTACTTCAAGAGCTTCCCAAAGCTATTTTGCAGACTCAAAGCGTTTGTACTTGTGCTGATTCTCATGACCTAGGGCGTGTTTCATGATGTTCAAGATTTTCATGTCCACCCTTTTCTTGGCTACATCATCAGCAGATACAGCTCTTCCATCTTCAGGCTTTTCCTTCTTATCAGCTTCAAGACAATTAGGAAGGGCTATCCTTGCGGCAATAGCATTTGCAATCTTTTGAGCTTTGTTGAATGTGTTCCCATATTCAACAATCTCCCAAAGAGTGTAGTCATGGATGGGTATATATTGCTCAAAATTAGACTTCCAAAGCTCGAAGTTCCTGGCATCAAACATGGGAATTTTGATACTAGGGTTTGTGGAGTTGTTTTGTAGCAAAGCAGAAGGCTGATTTGTGCCAGACATGATATTTTTAGGGTTTTGAGAAATTTAGGGTTTTTAGGGTTTGGTGTTTTAGGGTTCTTGCGTTACTTAAAGATCAAAAGTTTCTCAACAAGCTCTGATACCACTTGTGGAAACCATAATTCACGGATCGATTAAGCTTACTAGGATAATCAACGTTCATATGATAAACATAGCGGAATTAGAACATTGATTACGAACAAGGTGTTTCTTTTCCAACGTTTACTTGTATTAAACTTCAAACGATTACAAGTAACAAACCTAGACGTGTTTACAAGGTTACACACGTCTAGAACACACGACTCAACTTTAAGACTACATTGTGAATGATGGGATATGGGAAAAATGATGGGATTGGGATGAAACACCTTGTTAGTAAACAAAGAGACTCTATATTAATAAACAACCTTGTAAACATTATATCTAGGTTCAATTGATCATTGTTCAACACTTTCCGTCAGCGTCTCAACTAGCCGTGTCAGCGGCTTTGACAAACGTCTTGATGTTTTCTTCGTTTTGAGTTTCTACCACATCAACTCATATAATTTTAGACCCAACAAATAGCAACGAGTTTATGCAGCGCTTTCTTCGCTTAGCTGGTTTCCTTGGTGCAGCAGCAGGTACTCCTGAAGAGCAGGCACACCACTTTAGGTGGTCTCTTCGCACATCGATTGCAAACAATCTGGTGTGTGCTACGTTCAACACTGTAGCACAAGTGGTCGATGCAGCACGTAAACTGGAGATGCTGCAGGAGAGAGATGAGTTCGGGGAAGCTGAGAGACCCGACAAGAGGTAAACATTCGTATTCAAGCGGTGATCAATCTGTATTCTTTCCATATATGCCAATTATTCATCTCTTTAAAATGGATCTTCCAAGCAGAATACTGGGGACCGGTCTCAGCCGGCTACTCAGCAGCAGCCTCATCAGCCCAAGGGAAACGGTCAGACTAACGACCGTTTTGCTACGGATAGGCGTGGCGGTAATGATAATTACCGTAACAGCGCTGGACACTCCAACAGCAGCAGGTCCTAATACTTACGCATTTTCTTATGATTTCATGTTATAACTCACATTCTGACACTTCAGCAAAACTTCTACCAGGAACTATGGAAACGGTAGGGACCAGAACCAGAGAGGTTCACAGCCTAGCCGTCCAGCTATCACTGGTATTCAATCTTACGATTATCCGCATTGTCCCTTGTACCCGATTATCATATCTTATGTAAAATGTTTTATCAGGTTCTAAGCCAGCCAGAGCACCTGCTGGAGGATACACTCATCCTCTTTGCTCTACTTGCCATCGTAGGCACCCAGGGCTATGTCGTCATAACACTAACGCATGCTTCAAGTGTGGTCTTCCGGGCCATATCATGAAGGATTGCCGTAAGGGCGAGATGGAGGGCACATCAGGACATGCTGATTCCAAGCCGCCTCCTACCACCGGGCGTGTCTACACGACATCTCGAGACCAGGCCAACAAGTCTACAGGTACAATCACTGGAATCTTGTATATGTATGGTCAAGCTGCGTGTGTTCTTTTCGATACGGATGCTACGCACTCGGTCATTTCTACTGCTTATGCTAAGAACATTAGGATACTCCCCATGCCACTAGAAAATAGGCTTACTATTTCCACGCCTTTGAGGTACTCTATATTAATCACCCATGTATACAAGAGTCTTCCCCTAGAATTTGACGATAAGGTTCGACCTGTTGACGCACTTCCGCTGGACATGAATGACTTCGACATGATTTTGGGCATGGATTGGCTATCCAAGCATCATGCTACGATAGATTGCCATTCATATCGAGTTATCTTCGGTGATGTTAATGCACCAGAGTACATTCATAACGGGTTCGAACCCGGACGGTCTGTACAAATCATATCTACCCTGCAAGCGGGTGCACTACTGTCACATGGCTGCGAGGGTTATCTAGCTACGGTTCATGACATGGATGCTGAATCTCTATCAATTCAGGATCAACCAATAGTGTCGGAATTCCAAGATGTATTTCCAACAGAACTTCCGAGCATACCACCTGCACGAGAAGTGGAATTCAATATCGAGCTTATTCCAGGAGCTGAACCAATCTCCAAGGCTCCTTATCGCATGGCTCCCATAGAGCTGAAGGAGCTGAAGGATCAACTGCAAGAACTTCTTGAACGAGGTTTCATTCGATCGAGCGCATCTCCATGGGGCGCACCAGTCTTATTTGTTAAGAAGAAGGACGACAGTATGCGTCTTTGCATAGACTATCGCGAGCTCAACAAGATTACTACCCGGAATAGGTATCCACTGCCGCGTATAGACGATCTGTTTGACCAACTCCAAGGGGCCAAACACTTCTCCAAGATTGATCTTAGGTCAGGCTATCATCAGCTACGGGTTAAGGAGCAGGACATCGCCAAGACTGCTTTTCGTACCCGCTATGGCCAATACGAATTTGTAGTTATGCTATTCGGCCTGACAAATGCTCTAGCAGTGTTCATGGATTTGATGAACATAATCTTCCATGAATTTCTGGACAAGTTCTTCATTGTCTTCATCGATGCATCCTGATTTTCTCAAAGTCCAAGGAGGAACACGAAGACCATCTTCGTACAGTACTACAGATTCTTCGCCAGAAGCAGCTGTATGCTAAATTATCCAAGTGTGAGTTCTGGTTAGACAAGGTGGCATTCTTAGGTCACATTGTATCAGCAGAAGGAATCACTATGGATCCAGCGAAGGTTGAGGCTATTACTAAGTGGCCGAGGCCGAAATCAGCGACGGAAGTCCGTAGTTTCTTAGGCTTAGCTGGCTATTACCGTAGTTCGTGGAGAACTTTTCCCGCTTAGCACTACCATTGACCAAACTGATGCGGAAAGGGGAGAAATTCGTCTGGACTGAAGAACGAGAGAAGAGCTTTGAAGACCTGAAGCAGAAGCTAGTATCTGCACCTATTCTTACTCTCCCATCTGGTATGGGTGGATTTCAAATCTACAGTGCTGCATCGGGGAAGGGACTTGGCTGTGTTCTCATGCAACATGGGAAAGTGATCGCGTACGCTTCACGGCAGCTTAAGCCTTATGAAGAAAATTACCCCACGCATGACTTGGAACTTGCTGCAGTCGTGTTTGCATTGAAGATATGGAGGCACTACTTATATGGAGAATCATGTGACATTTTCACGAACCACAAGAGCTTGAAGTATATCTTCACTCAACGTGAATTGAACATGAGGCAGAGGAGATGGTTAGAGCTGTTGAAGGATTATGACATTAATCTACAGTATCATCCCGGAAAAGCAAATGAAGTAGCAGATGCTCTTAGCAGGAAGTCCGGAATGATCAACGGCATTAAAATTTGAGGAGGAAATCATAAGAGACTTCGAGCGACTAGACATCGAGATCATGGTACGTGGACAGCACGGTTACTGGGCTAATCTTAGAGTAGAACCTGAGTTACTTTCTAAGATCAAGGAAGCTCATACAGATGATGGAGAAATCTGGGCGATAGTACAGAATTTGGAGAAACAGACGGAATTCAGAGTAGATGCAGATGGTATCGTATGGCAGGGCACAAGACTTTGTGTTCCTGATGACCAAGAACTCCGGGAAGCCTTGTTAGCTGAAGCTCATAGCTCCCCATTCTCTATACATCCTGGTTCGACTAAGATGTACCATGACATCAAGCAGTACTTTTGGTGGAGTGGTATGAAACATGATGTGGCCACTTGCGTCTCCAAATGTCTTACCTGTCAGCAGGTTAAGATCGATCATCAGCGATCTGGCGGTCTCCTTCAACTGTTAGATATTCCATAGTGGAAGTGGGACAAAATCACCATGGATTTTGTTACTGGTCTTCCGCCTACTAAGAGGAAGCACGATGCAATTTGGGTTATCGTAGATCGACTTACCAAATCAGCTCATTTCTTACCGATCCGCAAGGAAGATCCGGTAAGTAAACTCGCCGATACGTATAGAAGAGAGATCATGAGACTCCACGGTGCTCCATCCAGCATCGTCTCAGACAGAGATCCTCGTTTCACTTCGCGATTTTAGAAGAGTCTACAAAAAGCTTGGGGTACACAACGTAAGCTTAGCACGGCCTTTCATCCTCAAACGGACGGACAGCCGGAGCGAACGATTCAGACATTGGAAGACATGTTAAGGTCATGTGCGTTGGAATGGACGGGTGATTGGGACGATTACATTTTTTTGGTGGAGTTTGTATACAAAAACAGTTGGCACGCAAGTATCACGAGTGCTCCTTTCGAGATGTTGTATGGCAAAAAGTGTCGCGCCCCAATCTGCTGGGATCAGGTTGGCGAGCGAACACTTGAAGAACCAGAAATCATAGAGATGACCAATGAAAGGATCGCAGTAGCTAAGCAGAAATTTCAGGAGGCACAGTCACGTCATAAGAGTTACGCCGATAAGCATCGTAGGGACATACATTTTATTGTAGGAGATCACGTCTTCCTTAAGGTTTCGCCGGCACGTGGTGTTAGACGCTTCGGGATTAAAGGGAAGCTCAGTCCTCGTTTCATCGGACCGTTTGATATCATTGAATTAGTCGGTGAAGTATCTTACCGGTTAGCGTTACCTCCGCAGCTTTCGCGTGTACACAATGTGTTTCATGTGTCCTTTCTCAGAGGGTACCAGTATCATCCCCTTCACATGGTTCAGTATCCACTGGAACAGATACGTGAAGATCTCACTTTCATAGAAGAACCTGAACGAGTTCTTGACAGACAAGAACGAGTCATGAGAAGGAAGACGATTCCATTCGTCAAAATCCTTTGGAGGGATCATACCGAGCGGGAAGCCACTTGGGAAACAGAGGAGTCTATCCGGGCTTCTTACCCTCATTTAATAGTTTGAATTCGGGTATATTCTTCTTTTCCAGTTTACTTTATCTATAATTCGGGGACGAATTATTCTTTTTAGGGGGGAAGAGTTGTAAAACCCGCATGCTTTTACCGTGAATAGTACCCTTAAGATCGTACGTACTAGATTAAAACTTTCCGAGTATAGTATGATTACGTTCACGTGTTAGAATTTTACGTATTACGTACGTGTTAGAACACGATAAGTATTTATTACGTACGAACACACAACAATTATTTAACAATAATTAATCACGAACATGCGATCATGAAATCATGAACGTAATTAAATCACGAACTAATATTAATTACGTATATATATTTATTACGAGCACGAATAAATATATTAAGTCACGGTTAATATTTAACGAGAACACATAAAACACGAACAGAAATAAACACGAACGAACACTTAAATAATGAGACACGGAAAACGGTACAGGTACCCCATGTGGGGCCCCCTACCAGCGGCTACATCAAGGAAGATGGGCCAAGCCCATCAAAATTTTACTAAGAAGGGGTTAAGGTAAATTTTGCTAGTCATTTTCACTTTACAGTAAACTAAATCGAAAACCTAAAAAGTTTTCTCCTTTTCCTTCTTGCTCTTCTCTTGGCCACTGCATATACAAGACACCAAGGGGGGTGTTTATTTGATTTTGATCTTGGTTTTTGTACGTGTGTTCGTGTGTGTTCATCCTCGTTAGATCCACGCATTCGTATACCTTTTTAATCCTTTTTCTTTTGTTTTGATTTAATAAATTAAATTAGAACATGATGTTTTCTAAAACCTAATTAAAAACATAAATCAAACATGTAATAGGTTATGGGGTAAATCAAAACGGAGGTTTTTAGGGGTGTCTGTTTGGCCGACGCCTAAACCGAACCCCAAGGGGGTCTCGGTTTGGCTTATAGACCACCACCGAGACCATATGGTCCCGGTTTGGTGGTGTGGGTCCCACGGCAGCAGCAAACAAAAGGGAACCCCGAAGTGGTTTGGGGTATGGTGTCGATTTCAGGTCCGGTTCATGGTTTCTAGTCACGATCCGGTTCATGGTTTATGTTAAGGTTATGTTTTAATAAATCATATGGTAAAATTAAATTAATAATTATATGACATGATTAATTTAATAAAACATGACTTAGGTTATAATTTAATTATTAGATCATAGAATTATTAACCTAAGTATTTATATTTTTCTAGACTTTATAATTAATTAATTATTAAAAACCATGGTTATAATTAATTAATTTACATGACTTAGGTTATATTATTAATAAATAATAATACATGTGTTAACCTAAGTATTTAACTTTATTTAATTAAAAACATGATATATTTAATTAAATACTTTTAACCTATAGTTTATTTAAATTACATGTAATAATTAATAAACTATACATTATATCATTATGACTTAGAATATAATCAGAAAACACTTAAGCTTGTATACTTAGCTTATTTAACCAGCTTATATCTAATTATGGAAACTTTCTATTTTTAGAAACTTATTTAATTAAGGCGGCTAATCTATTTATGGAAACTTTCTATTTTTAGAAACTTATCTATTTTAAGCAGTAATTCTACTTTTGGAAACTTTCTATTTTTGGAAACTTTCTATTTTTGGAAACTTTCTATTTTTGGGAACTTTCTATTTTTGGAAACTTTCTATTTTTGGAAACTTTCTATTTTTGGCAACTTTCTATTTTTGGAAACTTTCTATTTTAGGAAACCTGCTACTTTTAGAAAGTTACTTGTTATTACACAGTAAGTATAATAATACATGAAATACAAGTAATACTTAATCAGAATAGACAGAATATAAGATAAACACAGTTTAAGGCTTAAAACAATAAAACATGACACGAACGTATAAAATAAGCTCAGACATGATATAAAACCAGTTACGTATTTAGTAATCAGATACTTATACGCGTATGTATTTATGTGGCATTAGTGATACCGAAGTAGGACTCTCCTCAGTTCGTCTTCTTCGTTCACTGGACATAAGGTACGGATTCTCGTCCTTTCATTATGGACATTCTTTCCTTATTAGGATTCCCCGTATGCAGCCAAATGTTTTCCCGTAGTATAAGTTTATATGTTTGATTTGCTTATGTTTAATTTAGAATACCTATAGCCATATACATGCATGACCAGTTTCACCTAGTTATGGAGGTACCATAACCATAACATTAGAGGCACTGATGTTATGACTTCACCACGGCGGAGTGATTGCTCGTGGTGTCCCTTCAGCTTTTGGCCATATTATTTTATTTATCATGTGGGGCGTATGGGTGCATCCTAGTTACATGTTTTTCAGCAGATTACTCAGTGTGAATGTGGTGTGTGCCTTGCATCCTTCACAAGGAGCTGATCCCTCCTACCCAAAACCAATATATTAAATTAGAGGCAGCCCCTCTAATTTGCATGATGAGTTCACCCCTCCTAGTATTCATGCACGGTGGATTTTCATGACCTATATTGGCTAATGGTAGAATATGCTAAACAATTTTTGTAAGATAAGCATAAGGCTTTTCAAACTATAAAACCAGTTTTACCAAGACTTAACCAGGTTATTCGGGACTTAGTTTCTTCCGCTGTTATATGTTATATGCTTATCCTATTCATGCTTTATTGTACATCCGTGCACTGAGCGTATTGCTCAGCCGTTTTCTTTTATATGTTCCCAAAACGCCGGGTACTCAGGGACGCTCGTAGATATTAAGCGTACGTGCATAAGGACTGGAAGCTTTCTAGCCTTTCTTTACTTTATGCATTATCTTTACTTTGATACACTTGCTATGGACATTGTTTAGTCCTTTCCTTTTCAGTACTTATGTTTGTGTGTGATGAGCTTTACTTTCGGACTACCGATGTTGATTCCGGTATTTTCCTTTTATGGTCATGTAATGTTTAGACATTTTTCCTTGTATGCTTTGATGACACGCCATAATTACGCGTGACATTCCATTATCAAAATGGGGTGTTACAAAAACAACTTGTGTTCATTTTATAAAACAGCATGTATCCCCCTCGCGGGTTTAATAAAACCATTAATGTTTAAAGGCGAGGCTATAAACTCACCTCGAGTGGTAGAAGTAGAGATAACGATCGCCAACGATAAGTGATGCACGTCAAACACGAGAACCGCAACCTATCAAATAAGGCGCGTTCTTTAATAATGGACTCGAGTAATAAATCATACATAATAACATCAAACTCAAAATCATAAAATCACGACAAACCCGAAAGAAAACAATAAAAGTGATACTATTGCACTCTTCTATATGTTTACTCTATTAGTTTATTCTTTCGATAAAAATCTGCTCGTACATACCAAATGTACAAGCTCATTTACCCCAATTAAACATGTCAAAAATTTATGATACTACTCAGAGAACTCACTTACTATCTATAGAATGTCTTCCAAAAAGTTTGTCAAAAGATTTTACTTTTAAGGTTCCCTGCCCGACACATCTTTGAACTACAAAAACCAGACAGTTTTACGTCATGAACTCATACAACCATTTTAACTTCTATAAACGACTCCATTTACAAAACCGACACTTAGGTTTGAAAATAGACTCTCCAGCCTGGGTTTACATACTTAGAAAAGCCCTTGACTCATTTTGAAACTCATTCTATAGTCCCCGAGATTCGATCCAAATATCGACAATAACTTCAAATTGTGCCGATACTCGTCTCCCGGTACACGAATAATCAAACTATCATAACTTCACACTCGTTTAGAGTTAGAAGCTCTGCTTTAGCCAAAACGAAGATAATCAAAATCTCCATAACACTATTCTATCAGTTAAATAATAATCAAATTATAAGATACCCAAAATCAGCCTTGAACCCACTGCCCTAATTTACCCTCTGAAATCTCCCATAAAATCAAACTTTTGATCAATTCCAACTGCTTTTCTCATCATCCTAAACCCCTAATATCAACATATCTTCATCCTAACACTTGTAGTAATCATAAAAATAAAAACCCAAAAATTAAAAATAAACTTTTTCACAAAAACAACAGATCCATACATGATTATCATTAGATAAATACATGAAAGATCATCTAACCACTATAACACCCTAGCCGATAAATTCCATCCATAAGATTCGCGAGAATTATAGTTTAACAATTCTTATTTAAAATAAACCAAAACTAATAAATCAATTCCATAAACTTTTGAATTAAATTGTATATATTAAAATAAAATATGACCTTATTTTTAGGGGTTTTACATAACTCCAAACGAGTCAAAAGTTATAGAGGTTTGAATATTCGTGTACTGGGAGGCGAGTATCGACGCAATCCGAATTTGTGTTCGATATTAGGTCAAATCTCGAGGACTATAAGTAGAGTTTCAAAAATGTTTGAGGGTTGTTCTTTAGCTCAAAACCTGGAGTTATGAGTCTATTTACAAACTTAGAAATCATATTTACAAATGGTATTGGTTAAGTAAGTCAAAATGGTTCTACGACGTAAGGGTACAAATCTTCCCGGATTTCAAGATTAGAAATGTGTTGGGCAGCGAGACTTAAAAGTAATATCTTTTTTTGAATATTTTTGTGAGCTTTTTGCATGATATAAGTGAAGTCTACAGTGAGTTTCGTAAAATTTCGTGATGTTTAAGTATGGGAATTCAGTCCGTACATTAGGTATGTACCGGCAGAATTATGTTTTGAGCAATAGACTTAATAACGTATAACAATGAACGTGTCTACTAATTATCACTTGTTTGGGTTTTTGGTGTGAGTTTATATGAACTTTCAGTGTCTTTAATTGTGTACATACAGTACTTGATGGTACTTGAAGGTGTTGATTCATTGCGCGTTTTGTTTGTTTGGTGTTGTAATTGATTTCCCGGGACAGCCTCATCGCCGGTGATTGTTTTCGTCTACGTCTTTGCTAATACTATCATTACTACTTAAGGTGAGTCTATAGCCTCGTTTTCTACTGTTTTTAAATGATTTTTACCCGCGAGGGGGATACATGCTATTTAAATGAAAAGTAACATAAGTCGTGAATGATTATTGGACCCGAATGATGTCTTAAATTATATTAAGTAGCTAGTTGCTAAAAGACCCTAAATTCATGAACCATTAATTATTGTTTAATCCTTGTGTGGATTGGAAATAGCCGCTTGAACAATTGATAGTACTATTGGGTTGACGACCCTATCCTAGACGAGAGCTAGTACATTGAGTACCCTCTGCGTATGGATAACTTGTGTTGAGAAAAAGGTATAATTTGCAACGGATACCTAAGAGGGGAAATGATTTTATTTAAATCACGCCGGCATTTGGCGTGGGTGATTAGTTTATGGGGTCGGTGTCATGAGCTTAAACATAATTAAATAGCTTATGCTATAACGAGTAATACCTAAATAATAGTTTGTAATGATCAACATACTATTGAATAATCGTGAATGATTTGTATACTTATGTTCAATTGTGATTTTATAAACCTATAGATCTCGCTCAACATTATTTGTTGACGATTTTAAGCATGTGTTTCAGGTAATGGAGGATGATTGTGGTGGAGCATGCTATGGAAGTTGTTGTGGCGTTTGGGCAGTCTAACTTGTTTTCCTACCTTTTTCTTAAAGACAATGTATTTTCATGAAGTCTTGTAAAATAGTTTGGTCGTTTTAAGGGGTTGAGATTTATGGGGACCTAACGCTACTCTTTTATAACTTTTGGGGTTTGGAAACAATTAGAAAATTTTGTTGTAATTTAACTTTGCTTAAATTTCTTAATGTTAAACGTCTCTTTTGAGTCGTTCAACATGGCTTGTGTGATGATTCTTTGACTAGCCCAATTGTGATATTCCGCCGCGCAAGGTAAATTGGGGATGGTAGAGATTGGTAATCAGAGCCACAAGTTATAGAGAACTATGTCGTTTTTGAAGAAGTCCTAAACTATTACTTTTGGTGTCGTAAATATTTTTTCCCAAAGCACGCAACTATCCCGCATGACTCCGGTAAGATTTCTTTTAGCATTTTTTTATTATTAGATGTATCCTTTTGAAACTAACATGATTTCCTGAGTATTTATTAACTAAATACTATGGTATTATATGAAGGTATTGTGAATGTACGCGGAGTACTTGACATCATAATTTTTGCATTGCATTTGCATGGCTATCATTTGGTTGCATATTGGCATACATACTACATTTCCATTGCATGTGCATGCATGTATATATAATTTTTGGATAATGACCTTATATACCCTCAAACTTTCTATATTTGCAAAAATGGCCGAAGTACCACCGAAGGGAAAAGGAGACGAGTACGTTGTGGGAGTTGAGGGTGGACCTAATGCCCCAAACCCGCAAGGTGAAAATGGTTGGATTGCACCAGAAGAGGAAAGGAACGAGGTTGCAAGGAATGAAGTGGACAATGATGTGGATAATTTTAGTGGGAGTAACGATAGCGACGAGGAAAAAGAGGATCCCGTGGACGATGAAATTCTTGCGGATGCGGTTGGGCAGACTGAGCCGGACATTGTGCAGCCAAATAGGTCACCATATAGACCTGATGTGCCACCGACTAATCGATATGAGCAGCGACATGTTCGTTCTGCCACACCCACATGTGATGCTTATTTGAGAGGTTTTCCAGGAGTTGCTCGTGATAGTGATGATGATCAAGCATAATCTAGTGTTGCGGCTAGTGCGCGTTCTCTCCACGAGAACACTGCAAGGGTAAATTGTCCTGGACCGAGGCCTTACAGTAACACTATGCATTTCTTGAAGAAGTTTGATCGATTGATGTACGAAAGGTATGTGGTAGAGACAAGGGTTATTAAGAGGTTTGAGGAAAATGAGAAGGCTTTTCAGAGGTTTTATTCTGGTGTGTTGAGGGCTAACAATACTAGGGATCGTGAAAGGGTAGAGATGGATAAGTTAAAGATGATTGTGGAAAATCTATGTGATGAGTTTAAAGGAATTAAGGGAGATCGTATCATGTATGATCGTCTTCGATGTTGGGAGGCTCGTGTAAGACCTTTCTTGATGGATGCATGGAAGTTCAGATGTGATCCAAAGTATGTGAACACGCATTTCATGGTCGAACCACTAGAGGTTGGCGAGTACGATACTTTTGAGGATAGGTTGTATTTGGCCAAGCGTATGATTCCATCAGGTGAAGGATCGACTTCGAAGGGAAAAAGGAAGATGGATGAAGGAACTACTTCCAAAGGCAAAGGAAAGATGGATGATAGTGATGAAGAGCCCGAGGAGGACGATGATGATGACGAGGATGAGTCGCCATCTAAGAAGTCATGTGGATCACCACGTGATTAGTTACTTGTATTTCATTTTATTTCCTCGTTGTAATTGAACTTATTCAGACTTCTGTATTATGGTATTAAGATGGAACTTGATGACTTTAAGTTTTATTCGATGAATGATTGTAGTGGCGTGACTTGTCACGATTTTGTTGATATCAACGCAATCTATATTTACCTCTTATGATCTATGACATGTCTTTATTAGCTCTTTTGTGATATGGTTGATGAATATTGGTAGCATTTGTTGATTGTGCTTGATGTATTTATATTATGTCTTGAAAAAGGAATCCTTCTTGATCTTGATGTATATACTTACTCTATTCTCTTCGATTGTTATGATAGGATCATGCCTCCAAAGTTGGCAGCTACTCGTGTGAACACTATGATTCAAGAGGTGATCGCTAATGCGCTTGAGGCAGATCGTGTAGCTAGAGGTCAAGGCCAAGGTGGAAATGTTGGAGGACCACAAGTCCCAAGGGAATGTTCTTATGCCAGTTTTATGAAATGCGGACCTACGCGGTTTCGTGGGACTAGAGGAGCTTTGGAACTTCGTCGTTGGATGGAGAAGATTGAAATCACGTTTGAAATCAGTGGATGTACTGAGGCGAATAAGGTGAAGTTTGTGGCTGCTACTTTTCATGATGACGTGTTGAGTTGGTGGAACAACCAAGTGTCTACCGTTGGGCTTGTAGTGGCTAATGGGAGGACTTGGGCTGCTACGAAGGAGATTTTGACTAAGAAGTTTTGTCCCGAAGAGGAATTGGGTCAGTTAGAAGATGAACTGAGACATCTAGTGTTGATAAACAATGACATCACTGCTTATACAAGGAGGTTTAATGAGTTGAGCTTGCTGTGCCTTGATGCTTTTACAAATGACCGCAAGAAAATGAAGCAGTATATCAAAGTATTGTCGAGCAACATTAAGGATGAGACTACTTCGTCAAAGCCGAGATCATTTGATGAAGCTGTCCAAATGGCTCATGCTCTAATGGATGTGAAAGTGCAAGATAAGAAAGACAGTGTGGTTGAAGGAAACAAGAGGAAATGGGAGTCTGCTCAAGCTAATCAATCACAAGGTCAGAATTGTAGGGGTTATCGTAATAACACCCAGGGTTCTAACCGAAATCATCAATTTAACCAAAGAAGGAATGATCAGATCAGAGCTGCCACAATGCCTAGAGGAAACAAGGTCAATCCCGAATGTGGTCGTTGTAGTTTGTATCATGGACGGAATTGCCCTCCTGGTTGTAACAAATGTGGAAAGGCTGGGCACAAGGCTGTGGAGTGTAGGGAGAGAGGAATGGCTACGGGTTCAAATGTCACGAGAGTAATGGTATGTTTTGGTTATGGTGAGAAGGGACGCAAACAGGGAAATTGTCCAAAGGCTGGGAATAGACAAGCAGGAAACGTTGCTGCTCCAGCTTATGTGGTGGGGACTGCAGACAAGCCTCAAGGTTCGAACATGGTAACCGGTACATTCTTACTTGATGCTCGTTATGCTAGCGTATTGTTTTATTCAAGATCGGATAAGAGCTTTGTAGATGTAAAATTCAGTCGCCTTATCAATAGAGAACCAGTAATGTTAACAACTAACTATAATGTGGAATTAGCCGATGGAAAGATTGTTAGCACTAATTCTATACTAAAAGGGTGTTCCTTGAAGTTAGGGAATTACGTGTTTGATATTAATTTGATGCCAATAGAGCTAGGATCATTTGATGTAATCATTGGGATGGATTGGTTAGTTTCGCATGGTGCGGTGATTGTTTTTGGTGAGAGGTTAGTTCAGATTCCGTTGAGAAACAAGTTGTTGACGGTGAAGAGTGACGAATGTACTTCTCGTTTGAGAGTAATATCTTGCTTGAAGGTGATGAGGTACATGGAGGAAGGGTGTGATGTATTTTTGGCTCAAATTTCTATCGACGGTGATGTAGAGACAAAGTTGGAAGATGTGCCAGTGATTCGTGAGTATCCTAATGTTTTTCCTGAAGAGTTGCTAGGATTATCGCCATCTCGTGAAGTTGAATTTCGAATCGATTTGGTGCCTGGAGCTGCACCAGTTGCTCGTGCGCCTTATCGATTGGCCCCGTCAGAATTGAATGAGTTATTCGATCAATTGAAAGAATTGATGGATAAGGGGTTTATTAGACCAAGTTCATCACCTTGGGGAGCACCTATGTTGTTTGCGAAAAAGAAGGACGGATCGTTCAGAATGTGTATCGACTATAGGGAGCTTAACAAATTGACGATCAAGAATCGGTATCCATTACCGAGGATTGATGACTTATTTGATCAGTGTAGGGTCAAGTGTGTACTCGAAGATCGAATTGAGATCGGGTTATCACCAACTGCGAGTTAGAGAGGAAGATATTCAAATAACTACTTTTCGTACCCGGTATGGGCATTTTGAGTTTCAAGTGATGTCGTTTGGTTTGACGAATGCGCCTGCTGTGTTTATAGATTTGATGAACTGTGTGTGCAAACCATATTTGGATAAGTTTGTTATTGTGTTTATTGACGATATCCTTGTTTATTCCAAGAGCAATGAAGAGCATGAGAAGCATCTGAGGACAATTTTAGAATTGTTGAAGAAAGAGAAGTTGTACGCAAAATTTTCTAAGTGTGAATTTTGATTGGAATCGGTGCAATTTCTTGGGCATGTGAATGACAACAAAGGTGTTCGTGTAGATCCTGCCAAGATTCAAGTAATTAAGGACTGGTCGGTACTGATAACGCCGACTGAAGTTAGGCAATTTCTTGGTTTAGATGGTTACTATCGAAGATTCATCGAAGGATTTTCATTGATCGCGAAGCCATTGACCAAGCTTACTAAGAAGAATCGGACGTTTGAGTGGGGAATAGATGAAGAAGCTGCTTTTAAAACGCTTAAGGACAAGTTGTGTTTGCTCTGATTTTATCATTGCCGAAAGGAATTGAAGACTTTATGGTTTATTGTGATGCGTCTCACAAGGCTTATGGAGCTGTATTGATGCAACGTGAGAAGGCGATCATTACGCGTCAAGGCAATTGAGGAAGCATGAGGAGAACTACACTACGCATGATTTGGAACTTGGTGTTGTAGTTGTTTGCATTGAAGTTGTGGAGAAACTACTTGTATGGAACCAAGTGTGTTGTGTTCACGGACCACAAGAGTTTGCAACATATTTTGGACCAAAAGGAGTTAAATATGAGGCAAAGGAGATGGGTTGAGTTATTGAGTGATTATGACTGCGAGATTCGCTACCATCCTAAAAAGGTGAATGTAGTAGCTGATGCACTTAATAGGAAGGAAATAGAAAAGCCTCTTAGAGTTAGAGCTTTGGTGATGATGGAGAATGTGGATTTGACTGGAATGATACTAAAGGCTCAAGCGAACGAGTTGATGAGAGAGAATGTCAAGGCAGAGAATTTGGGAAGAATGATGAATCCGCATTTTGTAGTGAAGTCGGATGGACTGAGGTATTTCAAGAATCGAATTTGGTTACCATTATGTCCACCTGAGGAAGGATTACCTGGAGTGCGAGATTTGGTTATGAGCGAGTCTCATAAGACGAAGTTTTCGATACATCCTGGATCGGATAAGATGTATCATGACATGAAGAAAGTGTATTGGTGGCCGAATATGAAGGCAGACATTGCTCGATACATTAGTAAGTGCTTGACTTGTGCGAAAGTTAAGGCTAAACACAAAAGACCGTCTGGAATATGGGTGCAACCAGAGATTCCAAAATCAAAGTGGGAGAAGATTGCTATGGATTTCGTGACGGGTTTACCAAGAACTCCTGGTGGTTATGATATGATTTGGGTGATCGTGGATAGATTGACGAAATCTGCTTACTTTTTGTCTATGAAGAAGACAGATGGTATGGAGAGACTTACTAGTTTGTATGTGAAGGAGATCGTTTGTAGACATGGAGTACCTTTATCGATTATTTCGGATCGCGACAGTAGATTCACTTCTGAGTTTTGGACATCTCTTCAACGTGCGTTGGGCACTGAGTTGAGTTTGAGTACGGCGTATCATCCCGAGACCGATGTCCAGAGTGAATGGACTATTCAGACGTTGGAAGACATGCTCCGATCGTGTGTTATTTATTTTGGTGGAAGCTTGGAACATCATTTGCCTTTAGTGTAATTTTCGTATAACAACAGTTATCATGGAAGTATTAAGGCAGCGCCGTTTGAAGCATTATATGGACGGAAATGTAGATTTCCAGTGTGTTGGAGTGAAGTAGGGGAAAGTCAGTTGACTGGACCTGAGATGATTTTGGAGACTACCGAGAAGATTGTGCAAATGAAGATTGCTTTCTGCGAGAAGTCGACAGAAGAGTTATGCCGATAATAGGAGGAAACCGTTGGAATTTGAAGTTGGGGACATGGTTATGCTTAAGGTGTCTCCATGGAAAGGAGTAATTCGTTTTGGGAAGAGAGGAAAATTGAGTCCAAGGTATATTGGACCATTTAAGATCATTAAACGAATTGGACCAGTTGCTTATAAGTTGGATTTGCCGAATGATCTTAGTGCTATTCATAACACGTTTCACGTGTCAAATTTGAAGAAGTGTTTGGCAGATAAGGATTTGGTAATTCCTTTAGATGAGATTCAGCTTGACGACAAATTGCATTTTGTGGAGGAACTAGTGGAGATTATGGACCGAGAAGTCAAGAGATTGAAGCATAGTCGAATTCCCGTTGTGAAGGTACGATGGATTTCTAGGCGTGGACCGGAATTCATGTGGGAACGTGAGGATTTCTTTAAGGAAAAGTATCCTCATTTGTTCTAATGGTACGAAATGTGAGTATAAGAAGAGGCGAGCGTCGGGACGTCGCTCCCTTAAGGAGCGGAGGATGTGAAACCCAGAAACCATGTCACTATTTATCCCTAATTTACGTATATTTTTGAAATTTTTAAGAAATTTTGTTGGTCATATGTTTGACGGTTTAACTTGAAACCAATGTTTGAGGTCTTAATTTTAACGTTGACAATTTAAGAAAAACCGATAACAACTACGATACCGACGGATGCCCAAAATTTATCTTTTATTATCAATTGATCGATATTTGGATTTTTCGAATTTTTTATTTTATTTGCATGTTAAGTCGAGTCGGAACCGTCTTTATACCATTTTGTGTGCGTTTGAATCATTTAAAATTATTTTGAGGTAGCCGGGACGAACCCCAACTCCCGCAAAAACTCAAAACCGACTACTAGGCTGGTTCCCGCTCTTTAAATAATTGTTTTGCTATCAAGGCCAAAATATAGCTAACATGACAACTTTAATCCCTCCATTTTTACAAATGGAAACAAGAAAACACACACATTCATTTCATACTTCAAAAAATTTCACCCTCTCCCTCTTCTCTCTCTCTAGCCGACGGCTACCACCACCACACCACCACCACCATCATTTTTTTTTTGAAGAAACTAATCATAAACCACCTCTTGTAATCACTTGGTAAGTGTTTTAATCCACTCAAAACATACATGCATTCACTTGATCTTTTCAAAAATTAATGATTTTTCAAAAATGGGTTTTGATTTAATTAAAGTATATGCAAGATTTAATTATGTGTTTAGAATGATAATTGATTAATAAAACAAGATGGAAAACATTTATTGTTGTTTTGGATCACCAAAACCCACGGCCAAGGGGGGGAGGGGGGGTTGGTTTGATATTTGGTGTTTGATTTATTTTGTTAATGAGGTTATGTTCCTAGTGATGTTTACAAGCTTTAAAAAATATTTAAACATGTGAAAGGGTTTGTTTATGAAATGGGTTTCTGATGAAGGTTGATCATACAAGTGATTTAGGATGTTATGAATGATTTAGAATGATTTGGTGATGATATTAGGGGTATAGAAGTAGATAAAACTGATTGAAAACAAGCGTAGATGTGATTTTGAGAGTGTCATTTTAGAGCAGATTGTTTAAGGTTATTTTCGTGGCTTTAAGTTTAAGTCCAGGTTTTTATTATAGAATGTAGTTGTAGAGCTTCTTTCTACCATCTTTTTGGTATAAGATAGATCTTTTAACTCCAAACGAGTCAAAAGTTATAGAGGTTTAAATATTCGTGTACCGCGAGGCGAGTATCGACGGAATCCGAATTTGTGTTCGATATTAGGTCAAATCTCGGGGACAATAAGTAGAGTTTCAAAAATGGTTGAGGGCTGTTCTTTAGCTCAAAACCTGGAGTTATATTTTCAAACTTAGAAATCGGATTTACAAATGGTATTGGTTAAATGAGTCAAAATAGTTTTACGACGTAAGGGTACAAGTCTGCCCGGATTTTCAAGATTAGAAATGTGTTGGGCAGCGAGACTTAAAAGTAATATCTTTTTATGAAAATTTTTGTGAGCTTTATGCATGATGTAAGTGAAGTCTACAGTGAGTTTCGTAGAATTTCGTGATGTTTAAGTATGGGAATTCAGTCCGTACATTAGGTATGTACCGGCAGAATTGTGTTTTGAGCAATAGACTTAATAACGTATAACAATGAACGTGTCTACTAATTATCACTTGTTTGGGTTTTTGGCGTGAGTTTATATGAACTTTGAGTGTCTTTAATTATGTACATACAGTACTTAATGGTACTTGACGGTGTTGATTCATTGCACGTTTTGTTTGTTAGGTGTTGTAATTGATTTCCCAAGACATCCTCATCATTGGTGATTGTTTTCGTCTACGTCTTTGCTAATACTATCATTACTACTTAAGGTGAGTCTATAGCCTCACTTTCTACTGTTTTTAATTGATTTTTACCCGCGAGGGGGATACATGGTATTTAAATGAAAAGGAACATAAGTCGTGAATGATTATTGGACCCGAATGATGTCTTAAATTATGTTAAGTAGCTAGTTGCTAAAAGACCCTAAATTCATGAACCGTTAACTATTGTTTAATCCTTGTGTGGACTGGAAATAGCCACTTGAACAATTTATAGTACTATTGGGTTGACGACCCTTGATACTCTGATTTGCAATGGGTTCTAATTTTACTCTCGATATCCTCTCGAATTGATCTCGGCCTTAAGTGGAATGATTTGTTCTTGGTTACTAAAAAGGAGTTGGTTTGTTTATCTATTTTTAAACTAATAACACTTAAATGTAAATGACGTTGAGTAACTTAAAACTTTGGAAGATTAACTAAATTGACAAGTTAAAATTGAGTGCTTGAAAACGTAAAGGAAAGATTAGAAAATTACTTTGAAAACTTAATTGAATTAATGCTTAAAAACTTGTTCTTATCGGAATGTTGAAAATTACTACTATCGGAATGCAATTAAAATGACCCATCGGAATATCTCACGTGAAAGTTCATCGGAATGTTTCTAACAATCACCATCGGAATAATCTAAAATCAAGCTGTCGGAATGAGGCTATCGGAATGCCCCAGATCGGAATATTAGTTCTATCGGAATATGGAAGACAAAAATTGGCCAGAGTTTCGACTAGAAAATGGACCTAAACCCGTCGGAATGTGCGATCGCAATATGCGATCGCAATCCCAGATCGGAATAGGGGGACTTACACCCTATCGCAAAGTAAAACCCCTTTTTGGGTTATTGCGATACCAAGCAACGAAGATCCATCGGAATGTGTTAAAACCCTTGTATTGCGATGGAATAAAGGCAGCTATTTTCCGAAAATGGTGGAAACTCAAAAAGTTCAATAAGCACTTACAATAAGCTATATAATCCGAAACTTAAATAACTCAAAACACTTAAATTTAACCACTTTTGAAAACAAGAAACTTTAAACTTAATAAACAAAACTTGTGAATGATTAAAACTATGAAGTAATCCGAAAACAATAATAAGCTTCAACAAGCAATAAACCAATAAGCATGGAGAGCTTATGGCCTATTCACGTAGAGCTTCAAAAGAAACTAAAAAGATCAAACTCTATTCACGAACACATCCAAATCCAAACCGTATGGATTTCAACAATCGGATCAAGGATTTTGACAAATCAAGAAAAGTAGGAAAAACTTGAAGAACTTAAAAGCATAAACTTGATTAAGATTAATGAAATCAAAAGTACAAGAAAGCTTAAATTCAAAAGATGAAATCAAAGGAAAAGTTTAGTGAGAGAAAGTTTGGAACTTTCTCTCTCTAAAACTAGAGAAAAAAATGAAAAGCTAAAGACTAGCTAAAACTAAGTGTGTGAAAATTTGTGAGGTGAAGGCTTTATATAAGCGTGTGTATGGTGTTGATGGGCTTTTGATTGGGCTTTGATTTGGGCTTCTTTTTCTTCTTTCTTCTTAAGTCTTCATGCGTCTTTAAATAAACGTTTCCGACTTGGATTTGAGAAGTGTCGGTGAATAATTCCAACTCGTCTTATAATATTTTATTTAATAGACTCGAGTTCTTCGACATAAATGAATCTTCTATTTTTGGCTCTATTCTTCGATAAATCTTCAAATAGGCACAATGACTTCAAATCTTTTGCACCTTTTGGACAATAGACTTTGTCTTGAGCCCTTTTCTTCGATAAAACCCGTGCAATCCCATGTTTTCTTTAATATTCATCCGGTCGACTCTGAAAACACAATAAACACAAAAACCACGCATAATTCCAAACAAATGATATTAAATACGTGTTTTGGTCTCGTTTTAGCCCGATTTAAGTGGTAAAAGGATGGGTGTTTTCACACCTATCAAATCCCCTACACTTAACCATTGCCATGCCCTCATGCAATGCTTAGTGACAAAGCATAATTACACTTTTCTCATTATCAATTAACCTTGGCCTTATTAAAGTACTACTAAACAAAAATTTAAGGTACTAAGAAATTAAAATTTTAATGTAAAAGAATAGAAAATAACTTATGTGGTAATCACTTGGAAAGAGATCGAGGACTTACATTAGGGCTTCGGTGCTGCGAAGATTTATCACCCTCAAGTTTCACGTTCCCCAAACTAAGCTTAAAAACGAGATCATTGTTATTATAAGTTAGTAATTCAAACACTCACACACATGGCTTAATTAAATGCTTAAACTCCCTTATTCCTAGGTGTATCTCTTATATTTTATTTTTGTCTTAGAATGATCATGAAGATGCATTTTTGGACTTATTTCGATAGTTTATTAGGGCTGAAAGCAAAGTAGGATGATTTGATCAATAGTTAGCTAAAGGACAAAATCTTTTAAAACTGCTTCTCGGGATATCAAAAAGTTCATATCTTGGCATAACTCGGTTCGCGATTTGAGACCTTTCTCGGGCCGATATTTGGCATGTACTTCATACTTCATATCTTGAGAGACGTTCTTGAGATAATGGTCTTCTCATCGTAATAGAGTTTCTTCACTTGGAGACTTTTAAGGGGTACTCCAACTTTGTTGACCACGACTTCATGATTATTCTTCAATCTCTAATTGGGATTTTGAGATACAACGATCCGCCTCCTTTTCGGACTTGGATCTATTTATCCTCATACCTTGTTAGGGTCTTTTCGGATAGACTTCTCCATGATCTTTATGGGAGTTGATTGCTTTTCGTCGTGAGTCTTGATCCTTCATATTGATTTAGGGAATAATGCTTTTCACATCACTTTGGATCTTCAGCAATAAAATTGAATCCTCATGCCTTGTTAGGGCCTTTTCGGACTCGCCAATCTTCGCGCCCCGCTTCATAAGTTATGCCTTGGCTATGAACTCTCGTCATTACCGAGCAACTTTTAAACGATCTTGGGCTAGAAGCTAAGTAACTTTTCAAATCGTAAGACTTTACTTATTGCAGATAAATTATTAGCAAGTGATGGGAGAATAGGCAAATAATCACACCAAGTGAGCTTGCGCAAGAACACCGACTTATAATTGACTCTATCATTTCTCGTCCTCCACAATTTAAAATCTCAAGTAATGAGACTCGTGGACACTTAGCCTAATAAACCAATTAAGGTCTACATGGTTAAGGATACTAGCTAGAATAAACTTGGATAAGTCTATTCGGGTTGAGTCAAAATAAACGCAACGGGCCTAATATGTCAAAGATTTCTAAACTAGCTACACCACTTATTAATATTTTTTTTTGACTTTATTGCGGGATATATACATATGAAAGCAACGATAAAAATTTAAAAATTACGACTAAATGGCCAAAGTTAATTAAAAATTTGAAAAATGTTGAAAAAGATGATTTTCCGGTTAAATGAAGGCATTTTCATGGAAAAGTCCACTTAAAACTTCGATAGAAGTCCCCCCGACACTTAAGATAAACATTGTCCTCAATGTTTAAGCATGTGGGAAAAGTCTCCCCTGCACTTATGACATTGTGCACGTTGGTTAACTCAAGTTAAGGAAGAGATGACTAAAGTGATCAATTTCAAATGTGAGTATGAAGAAAATTGAATCACGATAGTTGAGAGATAGAACCGTATTTCGGATAACACGGGAGCACGGTTCTTCAAAGGTTCCAAGAGTGCACTTATCCCTGTAATCACATCACCACACAAATACAAACACCTATGCAGGCCCCCCTACACTTAGGAGGTTAAAACGTAAAAGGATAGATACTCGGGTTGCCTCCCGAGGAGCGCTTGTTTTTGATGACCGAGTCACGAGCCTGACTCGACCCAAAATTAGTTCATGGGGAACGTGGTGAGGGATGGAATCATCTCCTGAGAGATGTCCTCACCAAAGTACAGCTTCAGCCGTTGGCCATTCACCTTGAAATTGGGCCCATTTGGCTGAGAAAGCTCAATGGTCCCATACGGAAAGACGTTGGCGACGGTGAATGGACCAGACCAGCGGCTCTTCAACTTGCCAGAGAAGATCTTCAACCGAGAGTTGAAAAGTAAGACTTGATCATCAACATGGAACTCTCGGTTCTTGATTTTTGCGTCATGGAGGATCTTCGTCTTCTCTTTGTAGATCAGCGAGTTCTCATAAGCTTCATTCCTCAGTTCATTGAGCTCGTTGAGTTGAATCTTACGATGATCACCGGCTTTGTTGATGTCGAAGTTAGCCCACTTTAAGGCCCAGTGCGCCTTATGCTCCAGCTCGATGGGAAGGTGGCATGCTTTCCCGTACACAAGACGATAAGGTGTAAAACCGATCGGGGTCTTGTAAGCAGTACGGAAAGCCCATAGAGCATCATCTAACTTATCGGCCCACGCGGCACGATGCTCTCCCACAGTACGCTCCAAAATTCGCTTCAATCCACGATTGGATATCTCGGCTTGCCCATTGGTTTGGGGATGATAAGCGGTGGAAAGACGGTGATCGACACCATACTTAGCCATGACTCTTGCAAATTGATCGTTGCAAAAATGAGTCCCGCGGTCACTGATAATAGCACGAGGGACGCCGAATCGAGCGAACAGCGATTTCAAAAAGTTACAAACCACCCTTGCATCATTAGTAGGTAAAGCTTTGGCTTCAACCCACTTGGAGACGTAGTCAACGGCAACAAGGATGTATTTGTTTCCTTTAGATGAAGGGAATGGCCCCATAAAGTCGATACCCCAAACATCAAAGATTTCACACTCTTGAATGAAATTCTGAGGCATCTCGTCTTTATGTGTGATTGTGACTTGTTTTTGGCATGCATCACATCGTTTAACCATCTCGTGAGCATCACGGTAGATGGTGGGCCAATAAAATCCTGAATCAAACACTTTTTTGGCGGTGTAGTTGGGACCAAAGTGACCACCAGTGGGTCCTTTGTGGCAAGCATCAAGGATTTCAAAAGCTGCCGGTCCATCAACACATCGGCGAATAATCAAGTCGGCACATTGTTTGAAAAGATATGGGTCATCCCAGAAGTAAGTTTTTATGTCTTTGAAGAACTTCTTCTTTTGCTGGGATGTTAACCCGTCAACGAGGATTCCACCTGCTAAGTAGTTTGCAATGTCCGCAAACCACGGGGTTTCGTCAGCAGTCGAGTTTATAGACATTAAGGTCTCCAAGGGAAAAGAATCATTGATTTCTTTGGTCGGATGATCCCCTTGGTAAGGATCCTCAAGTCTACTAAGATGGTCCGCGGCCAAGTTTTCTGCTCCTTTCTTATCACGAATTTCAATTTTAAATTCCTGGAGCAGCAAAACCCAGCGAAGAAGTCTTGGTTTGGAATCTTGCTTTGTCAACAAGTACTTCAGCGCGGAATGATCGGTATACACGATGGTGGTGGAAAGGACAAGATAGGGGCGAAACTTTTCAAAAGCATAGACAACAGCTAAAAGCTCTTTTTCGGTTGTCGTATAATGCAATTGTGCCCCAGTCATTGTCTTGCTAGCGTAATGGATCGGTTGGAAGTGTTTGTTCACTCTTTGTCCAAGAACCGCTCCAATAGCAAAATCGCTAGCATCGCACATCAACTCAAAGGGCAGCTCCCAATTAGGGGTAACCAAGACGGGTGCCTTAGTTAGCTTATCCTTAAGCGAGTTGAAGGCTTCAAGACACTCTTTGGAAAAGATAAAAGGAGTATCTTTTTCCAAGAGGTGGGTCATCGGGCGAGCGATTTGAGAAAAATCTTTGATAAATCAACGGTAGAAGCCCGCATGACCCAGAAAACTTCTCACACCCTTCACGGTTGAAGGTGGAGGCAACTTAGCGATAACATCGACTTTAGCACGGTCAACTTCAAGACCGGCTTTCGAGATCTTATGTCCAAGCACGACGCCTTCTTTTACCATAAAATGGCATTTTTCCCAATTTAAAACAAGGCGAGTGTCTTCGCACCGCTTTAGCATACGTTCTAAATTGGCAAGGCAAGCAGAGAAGGAATCCCCGAAGACCGAGAAATCATCCATGAAGACTTCCATGGTTTGTTCAACCATGTCATGGAAGATAGCTAACATGCACCTTTGGAAGGTCCCGGGCGCATTACATAAGCCAAAAGGCATTCTTTTGTAAGCGAAAGTGCCGTAGGGACAAGTGAATGTAGTCTTCTCCTGATCTTGCGGATCGATGGGTATTTGAAAATAACCTGAGAAACCATCAAGAAAGCAGTAATATTCATTACCCGCTAATCGTTCAAGCATTTGGTCCATAAAAGGTAGAGGGAAATGATCCTTTCTCGTGGCATCATTGAGTTTGCGGTAGTCTATACAAACTCTCCACCCAGTAACGAGACGCGTGGGAATCAGCTCGTTGTGTTCATTGGGAACAACGGTTATTCCGCCCTTCTTGGGCACACAATGGATTGGACTAACCCACGGTGAATCCGAAATAGGGTAAATCATACCCGCATCAAGAAGTTTGATAACCTCTGTTTTGATGACTTCATGTATTTTTGGATTCACCCTTCGTTGGCTTTGAATAGTGGGCTTGAAGTCGTCCTCCATGAGAATTTTGTGTGTGCAGAAGTGAGGATCAATTCCACGAATATCGGAAATCTTCCAAGCGATAGCCTTCTTATGATCTTTCAACACAGCGACAAGTCGGGCTTTCTCTTCATCCTTCAAATCCTTAGCAATGATGACGGGCGACTTCTTCTCTTCTTTGAGGAATACATACTCAAGATGGGGAGGCAACTCCTTAAGTTCCAAATCCGGAGGATTGTCGACGGGAGGCGTAGTCGAAGTCGGAGTCTCGATAGCAATAATAGTGGGAGATGGAGGGGAAGGATTGTCTTCTCTGAGGAGGTTTGCAATGAAACTGAGATCGTCATCCCAAGTGGCAGTAGAATCGTCATTGTCTTGCTTCACATCTTCCAAGGTGGCTTCCAAATCTTTCCAAAGGAAATCACTTTCTCCAAATAGAGATAGTGATGAGTCGATAGAGGAAACGGTCTCAACAGTGGGAAGAGAGGTAGGAATGTTTTTACAAGCATCCTTGAAGTGTTCTTCACAAGCCTCATCAAGAACGTCAATACAATTAACATTCTCGTAAGAAGAAGGCTGTTTAGATAACTTTCCCATGTTGAAGACTATTTTATCGTCACCCACTCTCATGATAAGCTCACCGGCTTCAACATCAATGAGAGTGCGACCGGTCCTCAAGAATGGACGATCAACAATGAGTGGCACACGGGGGTCCATCTCGTAGTCGACGACAACAAAATCGGCAGGGAAGGTGAATTTGTCGACTCCTACAATGACGTCTTCGGCTATCCCCACTGGATAAGCAACCGTACGGTTAGCTAATTCCAAAGTCATTTTGGTGGGGACTAGCTCTGGGAGAGATAATTGCTTCCAAACACTTAGAGGCATGAGATTAATACTGGCACCTAGATCGGCTAGGGCCATGCAATTCTCTACTCCCGGGAAATTGCAAGGGATAAGAAAACGACCCGGATCACCAAGCTTGATTGGCAATTTCCTTAAGAGCACTGCAGAGCAGTTCTCATTAAGTTGGGTGTTGGCGAGATCGAGGAGCTTTTCCTTGTCGCTCAGAAGATCTTTAAACATTTTCGCGTACTTAGGCATGTGAGCGAGAGCCTCAGCGAAGGAGATATTGAAATTCAGTTGTTTAAACATTTTAAGAAAGTTAGAAACCTGAATATCGTCCTTGCTTTTGAGCTTCTCTTTCCTCAACCTAGATGGATAAGGTATATTGGAAGAAGAGGAAGGCTTTGGGATGATAGGATCACTCACATCCTTGGGTGGAGGAGGGGTAGAAGGAAGAGGTGGAGAAATTGGGGAAGGAGAAGGATGAGGAATAGGAGCAGGTGACTCGTTTTCCTTAGTCACAACCACCGGTGGAGGTATAGGAAGCTCGGGTTCCTTGGTACCTTTACCACTTCGAGTAGTGATTGCTTTCATCTCCCCTCTTGGATTAGCAACGGTATTACTCAGAAGAGTACCCGAAGAAGAGGGTTGATTACCTTGGAAAAAGCTAGCCATCATGTTCCTTAAGTCATTCGTTTGACTATCCATAGTGTGTTTCATATCAGCTCTCAGATCATTCCCTTGTTTCATCAAGTCTGCTTTCAAGTTGCGCACTTCCTGTTGCAGATTATCCACGATCACATCGTTAGTCCTCATGTAGGTTCCAATGTCTTGATGTGATGCGGGGGTTTGGTTTGAAGGAGCAGTGTATGCGGGTGATTGATAAGCAGGTTGCTGGTAAACTTGGGTGTTTCGTTGAGGTGGTTGTTGCTGCTTGTGAGGAGGGATGTATGGTGTACGAGTTTGTTGTTGTTGAGGAGGGCGGTTGAGGTTTTGTTGTTGGTTTGGGTTGGTAGGAGGGAAACCAGGTGGTGAAAGATAGTTGTTGCTGCGGTAGCTAAGCAAGTTACGGTCACCTTGAGGTCTAGCTTGATAAGCAGGTTGTTGGTAGGTGCCATATGCCGCATTCACATTCTCAGCAGGGTAATCTTGGGTGGCGGTACAAGTTGTGTAAGAGTGGGGACCACCGCATATCTCACAAGGTTGGCTGACAGCGTTCACTTGTGCGTTTTTGGCGTTGTTGCTGTTGTTGTTGCTGACGGTGTAGGTGACAAGCGATTCAAGAAGCGTAGTGATTTTGTCTAATCGCTTGTCGCTGTCATTAGTGCTAGCACTAGCAACATTGGTCCTAACACTCTTGGTTTGCACACGAGATTTATTCTCAATGATGTCCCAAGCAGCATTGGAAGTCTTAGCCAATAGATTACCCCCCGAAGCACTGTTCAGTGAATCTTGGTCACTCATGCTTAAACCATTGTAAAAAGTATTGATTTGATGCACTTTGGTAAAACCATGTTGTGGGCATTTTCGTAAAAGATCTTTAAAGCGATCCCAAGATTCACTGAATGACTCATCGTACTTTTGTTCAAAGTTTATAATCTCATTCCGCAAAGCGGTAGTACGAGAGGGTGGAAAAAAGTAGTTGATAAACTTTGTTTCCAAATCCGTCCACGAGAGAATACTCTGTGGTGGTTCCTTAGCAAGCCAATGCCGGGCTTGTCCTTCTAAAGAAAAGGGGAAAAGTTGTAACCTTATCACTTCTTGTGGAACTCCATTGAACTTGACCATGTTGGTGAGTTGTAGAAATCTCTTGATATGGTCGTGTGGGTCATCAATGGTTCGTCCCAAGAATGGTTGAGCTGAGACCATCTGGATAAAGCCTGACTTTAGCTCGAAATTGTTGGCGGCAATTGGTGGTATAACAATTGGATCCGTGTTGCCATCAACGTGAGCTTGCAGCAATTCAATCATCGGGCGATTATCCGGAAGGGGCTCATTGTTGTTGTTATTGTTCATGTTGTTGAAAGGCGGGTTGTTGTTGTTATTATTGTTGTTCGGAGGTGGTATGTTATTGTTGGTTTGTACACCAGCCATGTCTAAGTTATCGAGAGGCTCGGGCTCTTGATAAGACGTGGATCGAGTGCGCATATACCTGCAAAAGAACGAACAAAGCAAAAATATTTTTGGTTTTTATGTTTTTTACTTTTTAGGATTTTTGAAAATTTTATATTTTTTAGTGTTTTTGAAAATTTTTATGAAAAAGTAACGTTCACGGGGAACGGATCCCAAAATCCAAGTTCTCACAAAAAACTTTTGATCTTAACGAGAAGATCCGGCAGCGGCGCCATTTGATACTCTGATTTGCAATGGGTTCTAATTTTACTCTCGATATCCTCTCGAATTGATCTCGGCCTTAAGTGGAATGATTTGTTCTTGGTTACTAAAAAGGAGTTGGTTTGTTTATCTATTTTTAAACTAATAACACTTAAATGTAAATGACGTTGAGTAACTTAAAACTTTGGAAGATTAACTAAATTGACAAGTTAAAATTGAGTGCTTGAAAACGTAAAGGAAAGATTAGAAAATTACTTTGAAAACTTAATTGAATTAATGCTTAAAAACTTGTTCTTATCGGAATGTTGAAAATTACTACTATCGGAATGCAATTAAAATGACCCATCGGAATATCTCACGTGAAAGTTCATCGGAATGTTTCTAACAATCACCATCGGAATAATCTAAAATCAAGCTGTCGGAATGAGGCTATCGGAATGCCCCAGATCGGAATATTAGTTCTATCGGAATATGGAAGACAAAAATTGGCCAGAGTTTCGACTAGAAAATGGACCTAAACCCGTCGGAATGTGCAATCGCAATATGCGATCGCAATCCCAGATCGGAATAGGGGGACTTACACCCTATCGCAAAGTAAAACCCCTTTTTGGGTTATTGCGATACCAAGCAACGAAGATCCATCGGAATGTGTTAAAACCCTTGTATTGCGATGGAATAAAGGCAGCTATTTTCCGAAAATGGTGGAAACTCAAAAAGTTCAATAAGCACTTACAATAAGCTATATAATCCGAAACTTAAATAACTCAAAACACTTAAATTTAACCACTTTTGAAAACAAGAAACTTTAAACTTAATAAACAAAACTTGTGAATGATTAAAACTATGAAGTAATCCGAAAACAATAATAAGCTTCAACAAGCAATAAACCAATAAGCATGGAGAGCTTATGGCCTATTCACGTAGAGCTTCAAAAGAAACTAAAAAGATCAAACTCTATTCACGAACACATCCAAATCCAAACCGTATGGATTTCAACAATCGGATCAAGGATTTTGACAAATCAAGAAAAGTAGGAAAAACTTGAAGAACTTAAAAGCATAAACTTGATTAAGATTAATGAAATCAAAAGTACAAGAAAGCTTAAATTCAAAAGATGAAATCAAAGGAAAAGTTTAGTGAGAGAAAGTTTGGAACTTTCTCTCTCTAAAACTAGAGAAAAAAATGAAAAGCTAAAGACTAGCTAAAACTAAGTGTGTGAAAATTTGTGAGGTGAAGGCTTTATATAAGCGTGTGTATGGTGTTGATGGGCTTTTGATTGGGCTTTGATTTGGGCTTCTTTTTCTTCTTTCTTCTTAAGTCTTCATGCGTCTTTAAATAAACGTTTCCGAATTGGATTTGAGAAGTGTCGGTGAATAATTCCAACTCGTCTTATAATCTTTTATTTAATAGACTTGAGTTCTTCGACATAAATGAATCTTCCATTTTTGGCTCTATTCTTCGATAAATCTTCAAATAGGCACAATGACTTCAAATCTTTTGCACCTTTTGGACAATAGACTTTGTCTTGAGCCCTTTTCTTCGATAAAACCCGTGCAATCCCATGTTTTCTTTAATATTCATCCGGTCGACTCTGAAAACACAATAAACACAAAAACCACGCATAATTCCAAACAAATGATATTAAATACGTGTTTTGGTCTCGTTTTAGCCCGATTTAAGTGGTAAAAGGATGGGTGTTTTCACACCTATCAACCCTATCCTAGACGAGAGCTAGTACGTTGAGTACCCTCTACGTATGGATAACTTGTGTTAAGAAAAGGGTATAATTTGCAACGAATACCTAAGAGGGGCAATGATTTTATTTAAATCACGCCGGCATTTAGCGCGGGTGATTAGTTTATGGGGTCGGTGTCATGAGCTTAAACATAATTAAATAGCTTATGCTATAACGAGTAAGACCTAAATAATAGTTTGTAATGATCAACATACTATTAAATAATCGTGAATGATTTTTATACTTATGTTCAATTGTGATTTTATAAACCTATAAATCTCACTCAACATTATTTGTTGACGATTTTAAACATGTGTTTTAGGTAATCGAGGATGATTGTGGCGGAGCATGCTATGGATGTTGTTGTGACGTTTGGGCAGCCTAACTTGTTTTCGTCCCTTTTCTTAACGACAATGTATTTTCATGAAGTCTTGTAAAAAAATTTGATCGTTTTAAGGGGTTGAGATTTATGGGGACCTAACGCTACTCTGTTATAACTTTTGGGGTTTGGAAACAATTAGACAATGTTGTTGTAATTTAACTTTGCTTAAATTTCTTAATGTTAAACGTCTCTTTTGAGTCGTTCGATATGGCTTGTGTGATGATTCTTTGACTATCACCCAATTGTGATATTCCACTAAGCAAGGTAAATTGGGGGTGTTAGACCGCGGCTCAATAAATATGCCGGTGGCTCCTTATATTTAAGGAGCCGCAGATATTTAAGGATCCGTGGACAGAGGGTGTGTGTGGAGGATGAGGGGATTTTTCCAATTCAACAAATCCTAATATTCTAGTCTAACTTATCTTAAAGTTATGCTAAAGAGAAAATAAAGACTAGGAAACGCACAAGAACCAACAAGCACGACTTTGACCAAAAGACATTTGTTTCAAAGTAAAAACAATGTTGAAGGTGCGATTATCTAGACATGTAGTCATGTGATATTTTCGATAATCCATGAGTCCTCCATAATTCAATTTTGTTCTTTCTATAATTGTGTGACCTATATAAGTTGCACATGTATGATTGTTAGCAATCGCAAGAACGTATGAATATTAATTTTTGATTGAATTAACAATGCAAACACATTTCTCGACCATTGAGAAAAGACTTTGAGGTGTTTTGAAATTAAGGAAGGAAGTTTTCAAAAACACTATATTTTCCCCAGAAACTCAAAGACTCGGAAAAAGAAAGTGACTAGAAAACATTTAGACATCGCGGTTCCATAAATATGGTGTTGCTTCATTAGCTCGGCTGCGGTTCTTGATCAATAAAGAACCGTGGTCAGAGACCATGTTTTTGGGAGAAAAATAGAGTAAAAATTTTGAAACCCAGAAAATTTTGACTCAAAAATAAAAGTCTCAAAAGAGAAAAGACTCGATAAAACATGCACAATCAAGGAATATGTTCCATTAAACCTAGACCTAATCAAAAATAATTGAAAGGTTCCCTCTTGAGTGGCTTAGTGAAGATATCGACTAAGTTATCTACCGAGGGTACCTTCTCGATAGAAATGTTCCCCTTTTGAACATTATCCCTAAGAAAATGGTGACGAATCTCTATGTGCTTAGTTTGCGAATGTTGCACGGGATTCTTACTAAGGTCTATTGCACCCTTATTATCACACATGATGGGAACATCATCGAGTGTAATCCCGTAATCAACAAGCGCTCGCTTCATCCATAGAGCTTGTTGACAAGCTTTACCAGCACTCACATAATCGGCTTATATGGTGGATATGGCAAGAGCGGTTTGTTTCATAGAGAGCCAAGAGGTTAAACAACAACCCATGAAGGTACAAATACCGCTAGTGCTTTTTCGGTCCACATAGTCTCCCAAATGATCCGAGTCCGCGTAAACTCTTGTTTTTATGTTGGTCCCTTTGGGATACCATAATCCCAAATGTATAGTGTCTTTAACGTATCAGAAGATACGCTTAACCGCTTCAAATTGAGAGGTTTTGGTAGCCTCTTAAAAGCGGGCACAAAGACAAACACTAAACTTGATATCGGGTCGACTTACTGTTATGTACAACAAACTACCAATCATACCCCTATATTTTGTGTTGTCTACCGACTCATAGTCATCATCTATGGTGAGTTTGGTATCCGAGGCCATGGGAATCTTCATAGGCTTAGAGTCCTCTAATCCCAATTTCTTAAGCATTTCTTTAACGTACTTAGATTGACTAAAGAAAATACCATTGTCTATTTTTTTAATTTGAAGTCCTAAGAAGAAGTTAAGTTCACCCATCATGCTCATTTCGAACTCATCATGCATGATTTTGGAAAATTCATCACACATACTTTGACAATTTGAACCGAATATAATGTTGGGGACATATATTTGAACAATGATAAGGTGAGATCATTTCTTCTTCGTAAAGAGCGTATTTTCGACCATTCCCATGGTATACTCATGTTTTACAAGAAACTCTTTAAGTCTATCATACCAAGACTTAGATGCTTGTTTAAGACCGTAAAGACCTCTCTTAAGCTTGTAAACATGATCCGGTTTCTCAAAATCAATGAATCCGGGAGGTTGAGTCACATATACCTCCTCATTGATCAAACCGTTAAGAAATGCACTCTTTACATCCATTTGTTGAACCTTAAAGTCTAATGCACAATCAAATTCTAAAAGGATCTTAATGGACTCTAACCTTGCTACGGGTGCATATGTCTCGTCATAATCAATTCCTTCTTGTTGATTATAACCTCTCGTAACAAGTCTAGCCTTGTTACGAGACACTACACCATTCTCATCTAGTTTATTTCTATAGACCTATTTGGTTCCTATGATGGTGGTATTTCTAGTTGAAGGAACAAGTTCCCAAACGTCATTAGCAATGAATTGATTCATATCTTCTTGCATGGCGATGACCCAACTCTCGTCCATCAAAGCTTTTTTAACATTCTTAGGTTCGAACAAAGAGACAAAAAAAGAAGAATTTACTTTGATTTTATGCTTTAGATCTAAGATCCTTTGGTTAAGGTCGCCTATGACATTATCTAGGGCATGATCCTTAGATTTCTTAATGTTTACTCCCTTTTTAACATTAAGATCTTCATCTCCTAGTTTTCTAACCTCTTTGGCTTTAACTATGTCTAATTCATCTAAGTCATCATCTACCAAAGGTTGTGTCTTAGAAGAAGGAGGAGTTTCATCGAATTTCACGTTGAGTAATTCTTCGATAAGCCCAAGGTTCTATTAAGGACTATTTGTGTGATTAATGAAGAGGTATTGAATTTGAGAATTTGTGTGCAAAGAGGTGAAAAGAAAATATCTAAATAGTCCTCTAATCCTATATTGATTTGTGGCCTCTAGATTCCACTCCTTTTTGTCCTCTAGTGGGGAAAGTCCATCTGGTGAAAAGTTTATCCAAAAGGAATATCCGTTATCCATTTGGAATAGCCTATTTTCAAATTTTCATTTTCATTTTAATAAACATTTTCTTAAAATTAAATTTATTTAAAAACTTCTGTCACTTAAAAATAAAAGTGAATTTTAAGAAAATTATAAATTCTTGATCACTTAGTTAGGTTAAGAACTTATTGATTCATATCTTAAGTGATTATGGGTGATATGGAAAATACTTGAAATCAAGAATTCGATTTTCTTTGTTTTGGTAAATGCTTGTTTTTATATATTGTCGTAATCAAAACAAAGTGATACTGAAAAATGCAAGTAACATTTTTAGGCATCATTACATTAACAGCCTATATAGTCTTTAATAGAACCTCAGGCGTAATAGAAGAATTACTCAACGTGACTTTTGATGAAACTCATCCTTCTTCTAAGACACCACCTTTGGTAGATGATGACTTAGATGAAATAGACATAGCTAAAGCCAACGAGGTTAAAAAATTAGGAGATGAAGACTTTAATGTGGAAAAGGTAGTAAACATTAAGGAATCTAAGGATCATGACCTAGATAATGTCATAGGAGACCTTAATCAAAGGATCCTTAGATCTCAAACCCAAAATCAAAGTAACTTCTTTTGTTTCGTTTCTTTGATCGAAACTAAGATTGTTATAGAAGATTTAATCGATGAGAGTTGGGTCATCGGCATGCAAGAAGAATTGAATCAATTCATTGCTAATGACGTTTGGGAACCTGTTCCTTCGCCTAGAAATACCACCATCATATGAACCAAATGGGTTTATAGAAATAAACTAGATGAGACTTGTGTAGTGTCTCGTAACAATGCTAGACGTGTAGCTCAAGGTTATTATCAACAAGAAGGAATTGATTATGACGAGCCATATGCACTCGTAGCAAGGTTAGAGTCTATTAGGATCCATTTAGCTTATGCTAGTGCGTTAGAATTTAAGCTTCAACAAATGGATGTAAAGAGTGCATTTCTTAACAGTTTGATCAATGAGGAGGTTTATGTGGCTCAACCTCCGGGCTTTATTGATTTTAAGAAACTGGATCATGTTTACAAGCTTAAGAAAGCTCTTTATGTTTTAAACAAGCACCCAAAGCTTGGTATGATAAACTTAAAGCGTTTCTTGTAAAACATGAGTATACCATAGGAATGGTAGACAATACGCTCTTTACAAAGAAGAAAAGATCTCACCTCATCATTGTTCAAATATATGTCGATGATATTATATTTGGCTCAACTTGTCAAAGTATGTGTGATGACTTTGCCAAAATCATGCATGACGAGTTCGAAATGAGCATGATGGGTGAAATTAACTTTTTTTAGGCCTCCAAATTAAGCAAATGGACGATGGTATTTTCTTTAATCAATCTAAGTACGTTAAAGAAATGCTTACTAAATTTGGATTAGAGTACTCAAAGCCTATGAACACTCCCATGGCCTCGGATACTAAACTCACCGTAGATGATGATTGTGAGTCAGTAGACAATACCTATAGGGGTATGATTGGTAGTTTGTTGTACCTAACGGAAAGTCGACCAGATATCATGTTTATTGTTTGTCTTTGTTCCCGCTTTCAAGAGGCTCCCAAAACCTCTCACCTTGAAGCGGTTAAGCGTACTTCCGATACATTAAAGGCACTATACATTTGGGGTTATGGTATCCGACAGGGACTGGCATAGAAACCATATTTTACGTCGACTCGGATAATGCGAGAGACTATGTGGACCAGAAAAGCACTAGCGGTATATGTATCTTCATGGGTTGTTGTTTAACTTCTTGATTCTAAGAAACAAACTGATAGGTGTGAAAACACCCATCCTTTTACCACTTAACTATAATAATAACCAAGCCAAAACGTGTATTTTATGTCGTAAATGTCGGAATTATGCATGGTTTGTGTTTTTGTTGTGATTTAGCACCAAAATGTGAAAAGGGAAGAAAACACGGGCTGTCACGGGGTTTTATCGAAGAAAACAAGAAAAGACGAAGTCAAAAGATCAAGAGTGCAAAAAGAACGGATGTCCAAGGCCTATTCTGGAGATTTATCGAAGAAAAAGTCTAAAGACGGAAGTTTAATGAAGTCGAAGAACCAAGTCTAATTAAAGAAGAAAACTATAAGACGAGTTCAATTTAAATCGACAAATCCCGAGACGACGTCGAGAAAGACAAAGAATTTAAATCGAGTCGAGACAAGAAGAAAGAATGAAGAAAGCATCAACATTTTACTCCTCCTATAAATACCCTTCTAATGTGTCATTAGGAGGTGGTTAGATAATTTTAGATAGTTTTAATATTGTAAGGTAATTAGGAGTAGATTAATATACTTTCTCTCTCTAGCTTTCATTTCATGTTTTAATCTTTTTCATTAATCTTGTATTAGATCTTAATCTTAATCTTAATGAAGCTTTTCAATTAATCATTCTCATTCTTCCTTTCTTAATCTTTTTAATCTTGTTAATCATGTAGTTTAATTAATGATAGGTGTTTAAACACCCATCCTTTTTACCACTTAATTACAATAATTACCGAGCCAAAACGTGTATTTTATGTCTTTTATGTTGGAATTATGCGTGGTTTGTATTTTTGTTGTGATTTAGGACGAAAAGGTGAAAAGTGGAGAAAACACGGGCATTCACGGGATTTTATTGAAGAAAAAGATGAAAGACGAAGTCAAGAAGTCAAGAGTGCAAAAAGAACGGAAGTCCAAGACCAATTCTGAAGATTTATCGAAGAAAAAGTCAAAAGACGGAAGTTTACTAAAGCCGAAGAACTCGAGTCTTATTTATGAAGAAAACTAAAGACGAGTTTAAAGAAATCCCGAGCCAAAAGTCATTAAAGTCCAAGATTAACAAAAGATTAAGAAGAGAAGGACTTAAGTGTGCAATTAAGGAAAAGAGGAAAGAGGAAGGAAGCTTCCTAAGCACTCCTTAATCTCCCCTATATATAGTTTAGGATCATTTCATTTTACTCTTGTTGGATAGTTTGACACACTATTTCTTCCATTTTATTTACTTGCACATTTACTTTATTGCACTTTTAATTACCTTGTCTTGCACCTTAATTTCCAAGTATGTTTACTTTTATTGCACCTTTACTTTTCTTGTTTATCTCTCATTCTTCCTTTCTTTTTATGCTTTAATCTTATGTTTATATGCTTATTGTGTTGCTTATTTGATTAAAGGTTATGTTTTTATGCTTTTGATTGTTTTGGTTTATTGATTTTTATAGCTTATTTGTGTTTATCTTAAAGTTTCTTAAGTTTTTATAAAAGTTATTTTTATATAAAAGTTTGATTTCGTACACCTTTTTCATTTCGAGTTTTTAAAAGTCTTTAAATTGTAGCTTATTAGCTTTTTCTTACACGTATTTACTTAGGTTTTTAGTCTAGTGCTTATTTGATTAATAGCTTATATGTCTAGCTTATTTTGTGTTATTTCCACTGTATTCCGACCACGCCAGTCGGAAAAGGGTTTGATATTCCGACCAGCGCTCCTTTGCTTGGTCGGAAAAGGGTTTGTAACATTCCGATCAAAGGGTGAGTTTGGTATTTCGATCAGGTCTAGGTGACAGCATTCCGATTGGGAGTCGACTCCTCATTCCGATCAGGGTAATCGTTGGGTTATTCCGATCAGGTTTTGGTTCCGATTATACATTCCGATCTAGGGTTCTTGTTTAGTTATTCCGATTTGGCTATTGGTGACAGCATTCCGATTGGGAATTCCGACAACATTCCGATCTGGAAGGTAAGTTATTCCAATCAGGTTTTGGTTCCTCACATTCCGATCTGGGTTTTTGCTTGGTTATTCCGATTTGGCTATTGGTGACAGCATTCCGATTGGGAATTCCGACCACATTCAGATCAGAAAGGTTAGTGTGTTCCGATCAACATTCCGATTGGAAGGTTTGTATACATTCCGATTGTAGTCTGATCGGAATGTATTCTGACGGTAAGTTTGTTTTCTATTTTGTCTTGTTTAATTTTTAAGTTTACATTTTAAAACTTTGTCAAATTTTAATTTTTGTCACGCTTTTAAATTCCCGTCATTTAATTTCTCGTTATTTACTTTTCAAAGTTTTAATATTGCACAATTTAAGTTTTAATTAGTTTAGATTTAATTAACCGTCATTTTCATTTACGTCTCGCACTTTTTAATATACTACAACGACACAACTTTTGTTTCCACCAAAGACAGCTGAGTCGCATAGTTAAACCAGATCAATTCGATTAGACACACTTAAACGAATCTTTTTACCTGAGTAAAATCTAGTTATTAAATGGCGCCGCTGCAGGCTCTTTTCGTAAAGATTAACAGTTTTCTGTGAGAGACGCGTTGCTTTTTGGGATCCGTTCACTTGTGAGCGTTATTTTCTTGCTTAAAAAATTCAAAAAAATCATAAAAAATAAAAAATTGATAAAACACCATAAAATTTAAAAAATTCAAAAATCCAAAAAGATTTTATCTTTATTGTGTATATATATTCTCTTTGTGTTTGGTATTGTTTTCTTTTGTCTTTGCAGGTGTATGCGTACTAGGTCTTCTAATTATCAAGAGCCCGAGACTCGAGAAGATTTAAGTATGGCAGGTGTAAACAACAATAATAATCCACCACACCTCAACAATAATAACAACAATGTTCTTCCACAGCCCGATCTTCGGACAATGGAGGAGCTTCGTCAACCTACCATGTTTGGACGAGGAGGACCGATTGCGCCGATGCAAATCACGGCTCCGGAGTTTTCGTTGAAGCACCACATGATTCAGTAAGTGCAAACTAACCCATTCCGTGGATTGCCTGATGATGATGCCAACAAACACCTCGACAAGTTCATTAAAATCACCCAAAGCATGAAGTTGCCCGGTGCCACAATGGATGTTCTTCGCCTACAACTCTTCCCACATACTTTATCACATCACGCCGAGAAATGGTTTGATCGTCTCCCGAAGAATTCTATTCATACTTGGGATGACATGACTCAACGCTTTTTGTCGCGCTACTTTCCACCATCCATGGTCACGAGCCTTCGCAATCAAATCAGCGGTTTCATGCAAGATCCCGATGAATCTCTTTTTGATGCTTGGGAAAGATATAATGTCTTGATCGATCGTTGCCCAAACCACAACATGCTCCCTGTCACATTGATTGATACTTTCTACAATGGATTGACTTTTCGTGATCGTGATACGATTAATGCAGCCGCCGGTGGCACATTTATGAAAAGGAGACCCGAGGAGTGTAGAGAGCTTATTGAGAACATGACTACTCATTAATACTTGGCTTTTACACCTAGTATGAAAATTCGTTGTTCCGATCTCTTCGAATTGACTATCGGTCTAAAGTGCGACTCAATTGTCTTTTGGTGAACGAGAGAATGGTTTGGTTGATTATCTATTTTAAACTATTAGCAAGTAATTTAAGTGGCATTGAGTAAAGTAGAAGTTTAAAGATTAATACTAAAATGACGAGTTAGAATAAATGTTAGACAACTAAGAGGCAATATAAGAAAAATACTTGAACACTAAATGAAACTAGCACTTAGAGATTTTGCAAAAATAAGAAAACTAAACCAACGTAAAATTCCCAAATCGGAATGTGCAATACATGAGGCTGATCGGAATAATATAAACACCCTCGTCGGAATGTTGGAAATGGTGCAATCGGAATAGGCCACAAAGATTTCGATCGGAATCCAAACTAAGCTCTCAATCGGAATATGCAAGGACAGCCAAATCGGAATACTGGAATAAACACCTAATCGGAATGTTTAGAAGGACATCCGATCGGAATATGCAAGCTAAATGGTCAAATCGGAATAATAATAAAATCTCCCAATCGGAATGTTCAAAAAGGCCCAGTCGGAATGTGTAATCCCTAATCTGATCACTACGATCGGAATAATAAGGTGCTGATCGGAAAACTCAAAACCCTTTTCCGATTGATCAATCGGAAAGAGGGGTGGGCGGCTGGTCGGAATACGCAGATCGGAAAGGGGTTTAAACCCTTTCCGATATATGTGGGATTCGTAAAAAGCCAAGGTAATAAGCTATATAATAAGCTAATACCCCAAAACTAAACGAATCAATGCTGAACCGGAACAAATAAGCACTATTATCAACTTATATAAACTCAAAATAAACAAACTTTTAAATCAAACCATAAAAATATGAACTTTTTGAAGAAAACTTTTTAAAAGGTAAATAAGCTAAACATGTAAATAAGCCAATAAGCACAAGAAACTTAAAGCTTAATCAAATGAAAGCTTATGTAGGAACAAAAAGATTAACTTTTTAAGCACGAAATCATTAAGAACAACACGGATCATATGAAATTCGCACCAAAATCAATCTAAAATCAAAGAAAGGTAGAATGAGATTAAGGATTAAAAGTTTAACTAGAACTTGATTAATGAAATAAGCAATATGATGAGACTGCTTTTATACATAGTCTCATCTTCCAAATAGGGCTTAAAATGCATTAAATATCATCAAAATACCCAAATATATGCTTGTGTTTGTTGCTTGTGTATTTTAGGTACGGATATTGAGATAATGACAAAAGATCACAAGAATCATGCAAAAACGAACACGGGAAACAAAGCCGCACAATGAACCAAGCCCTAGTGAAGACTTTCCCAAGATCAACCCTTGAAGATTTGAAGAATTATGAAGAAGGGTCCTCCAATTATGAAGAATTGACACTTTATACCCTTGTATCCTCATAATTACAAGTTTGGTCCCTAAAGATTGTCAAAATTACCAAAAGGGCCCTTAACTTTGAAGAATTATCAAGTTTAGCCCCTCAACAAAGCTAAATTGTCAACCAAAATCATCCACAAAGTCAAATACATCATGAAGTCCTTCAAAGTACAAGAAATGACAAGTTTGGTCCTTTGAAAAATCCAAAATTACAAAAAGGACCCTCAACTTTCAACATTTGGCAAAAATGGTCCCTCATTTATCAAGACTTGGCAATTTCAGGCCTCCAAAATGCTCAACATACAAGTCAAGACCATTATCTATCAACAAAATGCCAAAACAGCCCCTCAAGTATCACAATATGGCAAGAAATACCCCTGAAAATACTTTGGAAAAGTATTTGGGGCAAAAGTGTGAAAAGTGAAAGTTTGTTAACAAAGGAAATCCGGATTTGGTTATTTAAATTGCAAGTGAAAAGAGAAAAGAAGGTGAGGGACTAATTGTGGCCAGACATAATACTTACCTTAACCTACCAAATGGTGACAAGTGTCCCACTAACTCCCTCCCACCAATCAGCTTCTTCCATTTTGCCACATCACTTCCCACCATTACCAGATTTAAACTAATCTTTATTAGTTTAATAATCTGGCGCTAAACACTTTTTTAAACCCATACTCAGATTAAACGCCCAACTATTCACCAATAACACAAATTGGGTTTTCTTAATTCACTTGTAATTAAACCTCATAAACCTCCAGATTAATGATTAAGCATGCCCTAATCATATCCTAACCTTAAAAACACTTGCCACTTAACCCCACATGCCACATGGGACATGCCCTGCTACACGTTTGAGGAAGAAGACAAGATTGTGCCAGCAATCCAACGCCTCACAATCCTGCTTGCATCCTAAGCTCATTTTAAGCCCTTGATGCTATTTCAACAGCTCACACCTCAACTACATGACAAATTCAGTCACATGATTCTCCAAAGAAGACAAAGACCTCAAGGGCATTTTTGGGACTTCAACCATTAGGGTTTCTAGTTATTAGCTGTTCCTTAGTCATTTGTATGCCTATATAAAGGCCTTAGGGTGCTTCATTAGACGTTTGCTTTTGGTTTTTCCTTTGTTCAAACACTTGTAAATCCTTTTTCAGTTTAATGAATTTGAGTTAAGTGCTTTGAAGAAAGACCAAGTGCCATCTTTATTCTGCTTATTATTGTTTGTTGGAAACTCACTTTATGTGACGACATTTAAGAATTCCCGTTAGTTATCATAGTCACGCACAGTCAGTCTAGACTAGGCCCTTTGTAAAGTGCGTGACTATATATACCCCTCCTTAGCTTCCAAGGAGGGGTGTTGATTGTATTTGTTCATTTTGAGGAACACACATATTTTGCTCTCAACCTCTCTTTCTCTCTCTCTAAGCCAACAATGGCTTCCACCACCACATTAGACCACCGGATCATATTTAGCTTTTCTACATTTGGTATCAGAGCCACGGTTCCATCCTTGGATCGTGATTATATTCTCGATTTGGTGGTTTAATTATTTCTTTGTGTCTCGTTTTATATTTTTTATGTCTAACATCACAAATTTTTGTCACGTCACAAATTTTTTTGTCCAAAAGATCCAATCTGTCACATGTTTTCACTGGTCCATATCTATTTCTCGGTCCAAATATCCATATCACTGGTCAAAACAATGTCAACTTTTCATGGTCAAGTTGTGTTTATGTCATCATTGTGACAAGTGTTCGTGTCTTGCAGCATCATTTTTTTATATATCTCTATTATGGGTTATATGTTTATGACGATGATGGTGATGAACTCAGTCTTGCCAGAAAATCTGCCCAGAAACAAGCTCCCTGAAAAAACGGAACAAGGACACTGTTGGACTTATCTTCATGGTACAATCGCATATATTGCGATGGAGGGTGTTTTTCACATATTCCGATGGGTTGGCCATACCCATTGCGATGGACTCATTCCGATGAGTCACATTGCGATGGGTGGCTGACCTGTTGCAATGGCACTGCCAAGACGTCATGCTGCCCATGTGTTCTCAATATTGCGATGGGTACCATTGCGATGGGTACCATCGCAATGGGTACCATCGCAATGAGACGGTTGACTTTGCGATGGTTTTTGATTCCGATGGATTCCTATTGAAAAACATTGCAACTGTTTTGCGATACTATGACCAAGGCTTGACAACTTAACTTGTTTGACAACATGACCCGAGACCATAACTTTGACCAAGACTGAGATGGTTTGTGGACCAAAAACGTAACCTAACCAAGAAAGAACCCATCTCAAACCGAGTCAACTCGGTCATTACCGAGTTGACTCAGTCAAACTCACTGAGTTGACTCGACCTTCAGCCTTTTATCACCACAACATCCCCCATATCTAACCTACCCATCGACACCTATCCCGTCTAATATTCAGTACATCAAGACTCGAACACAATATAACAAATCATCTCAGATTCGTTCAACACTTGATAGATCTCCATAGATCTTATTAGTGTGAACAAATATCATCACAGATCTTAATTAATATACGAAATCAAATATTGACTTATAACAATCATGTTATAATCGACTTATTTGTTTCGATTGGGACTCGAGTACAGGCCATCTATGAAATCAAACCGACATACATCATGTGGAGCATCTTTACTATTCGAAATTTATGAGGTCTTTATAACAAATTATGTTATAAACAACTCATTCATTCGATTCGTATTTCACATAATCAAACCTACCTGTGACCCATTTTACGGATCTTGAAGACACATAAATGGATGTAACACTTCTTCGTTGATGGTCTTTCTTAATCATTTATGCATTAAACTAGATGTCACGAACGAAGGTTTATTAGCCTGGGTTAAGTGGGTTTGATTTCTAAGATTGGTTTTATTTGGAGATGGGAGCAGTTTTGATTTTTTTAAGGCGATATGTTTGAGATGGGGGCGGAGGATTCTATGTGTGAGATTAGGTTAAGTGTGTGTAGGAAGATTAGGGGTGCGGTGTATTCAAGAATGAGAGTGGGTTTGATATAATTTTGTTTTAAGTGGGGTTGGTAGATTGAGTATCTAGCTTATCATCCACGTGGCCTTCTAGCAAAAATGGGGGGCGGACATCACAATGTGAATTTATCATTATTTAACTCAAATCCTTGGACCGGTTTTGGATTGGTGATGGACCGGGTATTCCTTGTGATGGGCCATGATTCATTTTGGGCCTTGGACTCAATTTTTAAAAATTGTTGATTTGGGCTGGATGTTTTTAACAAAATACACACAAATTTTTTAAATACATATTTTAAATAAACTTTGTGTGTATTAAAGTTAACTTTGGTCTTTATCGGGTCGAGACAAAGTGAAAATGTGTCGAGAAATTGTTAAGGAGTATGGATGCTCAAACAAGCAAATTCCTTTTTTGAATTTGTAGTTTTTTTGTCGCATTTGTGATTCTTTAGTTCTTTCTTGACACTGATTGGGTGACGAGAAATGTGACGCGACAAATTGAAGTGACAAATGTGACAAGAATTTATTTTGACGAGACCAAGAAAGATGGGCGATTTTTTAGTGGCTACAGATTTCGTTTGATCGGGTATTAATTACGTGACGTTGAAGACGGATTTTTCGAAGGCGTGTATTTATTTTATCTTTGACTAGATAACTTGCTCGTGCTTAATCCTAGAATGAAGACTTGGTTATCTGGTTTCCGGGTTCGGGGTGGATGGTTGATGACTCGGATAACTATCACTTAAAGGGGTTACATTGTTGTACTCAGTGTCACGCGCGTAGTCGACGTGGATAGTTTCAAGAGGTGTTGTGCTTATAGACTTCTTAAGTGATGCATTAAGTACTTAGAGATTTCTCCACCGTTCTTTATTCAACAATAGTGCAAGCTTAAATCACAAGATCGAAGGATTTTTATTCAGCTTCACGTTTGCCGTATCTGGTTCATTCTTTCAGTGATCACTTCAAATTGCTTTCATGTGGTATGGTAAAGGTGGCCATGGAGAGTTTATGAGAAGAGATTTTCGATCAACAGCTGATTCTCACAAAATATATAATTCTGCTTATTTATTATTCTCACGAGATTTCAGGGTCACGTGCGTACAATTTATTGATGGTTCCGACTTTCGAAACCATCAAGGGGGAAGAAGAAGACACATTGAACGCACAACGAGTACACGTGATGAACTTCATACCTTCTTTTGATTTGAAGATATTCCGGGATGACATTTGTCATAGCCGCAGAGAAAATCAGTGTTTTAACTCGTGTCGTTATCAATCAATCTCCAAACGGTACACTACTGATTCGAGGTTTAATTGTTTGATTGTTGCAATTAAACATCATCATTATCCTATATGCATTCCCGGGACTTAATTGACTCTGGTGCATCTCCGGAAGAAGACGTGTACATTTCCGGGACTTAATTGACTCTGGTGTTACGATGTCAACTTCATGAATGGGATAAAGTGTCCACTTCAGTATTTGAGCTTCATAATTGGGATTGATTTACCTTCTTCAACTATGTGGGGGAAGAAGTGTCTTGATTCTTTCTGGTATGCACAACTTGAACTCTCAGGGGGAAGAAAAATTCAGAAGAATTATTCAAACGTGAGAAGAGAAGGTGTTGATCTACTTGGGGGAAGCTATTTAAAATGCTTCTACATCAAGTTTACGTGGCATGAATTAGGGGGAAGCTAATTCAGAAGCTTCTCCTTAACCAGAAGTGTATGGGTTACTTAGCTCGTGCCGTTACAGTATTTCTACTACAAGTTAAAGATGAAGACGAAGGCCTTAGAAGACTTCATCAGCATTGGATGCTTCATGGAAGCTCTTGTTCTTAATTATTTTGTACTTGATAGGTAGAATATTGTAAGGAATTCTACACGTCGTCCCATGGGGGAAGATTGTTGGAAACTCACTTTATGTGACGACATTTAAGAATTCCCGTTAGTTATCATAGTCACGCACAGTCAGTCTAGACTAGGCCCTTTGTAAAGTGCGTGACTATATATACCCCTCCTTAGCTTCCAAGGAGGGGTGTTGATTGTATTTGTTCATTTTGAGGAACACACATATTTTGCTCTCAACCTCTCTTTCTCTCTCTCTAAGCCAACAATGGCTTCCACCACCACTTACCACCACATTAGACCACCGGATCATATTTAGCTTTTCTACATTGTTCTTAGTTTACTGCTTTTGAAGTTAAAAACCTATTTTCAAAAGAGGAGTGTGCACAAGTTTGCATATTTTCCTCATTTTCTTGATATTTTGCTAAGTCTTGTTCCAACCTTGGAATTCTTGGGCTATAGGGCTGATCATAGCATCCTAACTGAGTTGGTTAAGGTGTGGTGAGGCTTATAACTTGGGGATAATCAAGTGTGGGGTAACAAGTTTGCATCAATCAAGATTTTTCCAAGTTTCTGATTTTTCATGTTATTGTGCTTAACCCTTGTTGAATCTTAGCAGGCTTTTGTGGAAGCTTGTGCTTGTTCTTGCTAGCACATAAGCTCAAAATTCGTGGGTGTGGATGTACATCCATGAGGTTTGCTTACTTAATCTCCAAATCTGCATAAATTGTGATTTTTGGTGATATTTGTATGAAACTGTTGTTCTTGTGAATTTTGTGGCTTGTTCTTGCTTGAATCTGTTTATTAGACTTGTTTGAGTGTTAATTGATGCTTGGTTGGCCTGAAATCTTGTTTTGCTTTTGAAAATCTTGATTTGAAAAAGTTAAAGGGGTGTTTGGGTCTACTGATTTATGCTTGTAATCTGATTTTGTGTTAAGGGAAAGTGTTGTTCATGCTTTGTATCTGATATACCTTTGTTTGAGAGTGTTTTGCTGCAAGTTTTTGGGTTTGAACACTTGAATTGATCAATCTGCTATATAGACCTTGTTTCTGCTTATTTTGACCTAGGATTTTGGGAACACTTAGTGTGTATGCATGATTAGGGATAAAAGTAGTTTAAACAAAGTTAACTTAACCTGTTTGAAAGATTTGAGGTGTTGAAATTGGCTTGTGTGTCAAATACATCAGCAAAAGTTAAAAACTGCATGTGTAGTGTTCATCAGTAACTTTCATAGCTTGGATCCTTCTTAATTCTTTGAACCAGTGCATGAAACCTGTTTAGACTTGCTTATTGGAGTTTATTATAGCTTGTGTGTGCATTTGGTTGAATTTGGTTGGCTGATTTGTGCTAAAATTGCTCTTGAATGCTAAACTGCTCATTGTTCATGTCTGTGCTATATCTGGTGATAAATTGATTAAACTGTATCAATTGGCTGTTTGTGATTGTGTTATTTTGCTTGTTATTGACTCCTTTTGATCTAAAGATCAATTGGGTGCCTTTGTGAAAACTGAATCCAAGAAAAAGTCACTAAAGACAACAAGTCAAAATAGTCAAGCAGTGGGAAAAGTTCCCACTGCTCAACATCCAAAACTAGCCCCTGCTAGTGCAATTTTATCATCAGCTTATCAATAAGCTATTCTAGCTTATTCTGACTTGCAACAACTTATTTTTTGTAATAGATCTTCATTATTTGACCCATTTAAGTGAACTGGAGCTTATCAGACTTTGACTTTGACTTTTCACTAGAAAACTAACTTGTTTGACTTTTAAGATAAGTGCTTATTTGATTTTCCAGCTTATTGAGTGTGCTTATTTGAAAGTTCTTTGGTTTATAAGCTTAGTTTTGTCAAAAGAAACATTTTGCAACTTGAATCAGCTTCTGAGGTGGTCTAGATCATAAAAACGACTATTTTGTCGTTTTGTGAATAAGTTGTTGACTTGTTTCTGGCTTATTGAGTGGTCTTATTTGAAATTTCTTTTTACAGAAGTCTTTGTTAGGTCAAAAGAAGGTTGTGTGTTAAATTTTAGCTTATGGCATCAGCTTATAGCTTAATGGGCCAAAAAGCCCATTAAGAATAAGCTGCTTATTATAAGTTAGCTTATTTCACATTTTCAGCTTTTGGGCCTTTGGAAAAAGTTGTTTAAAATCAAATTTTGAGTCAACCTGTGCTTTTTGAGCTTATTTTGAGCACTTTTTCTTATTGGGCCTTAATTAAGCCCAATAAGGGACTGTTTAGGGTTTGGCCCATTTTCTAGGCCCAATAGGGGTATTAGGGTAATTTCACTTTCATTTCTGAGTTATTTAGGTTAAATTAAGCTAGTTTGCAAGTTTTTAGAATTTTTTATAATTTTTGGATTTTTAATATTATTTTAATATTATTTTATTATTAAAAATTAAAAGTCTGATTTTCTAGGTTTTTACATTTTTCCTAGGTTCTAAATACTTAATTAGGATTTTTGCAACTTTCCAGATATTTTTTTAGGTCTTTTAATTATTTGTTATAATTAATTTAAGATTAAATTGATTTTAGGAGTTTTTAATTGCTTAAAAATAGTTTTAATTGGTTTTAAAATTTTGAAAAATAGTTTTTAGCTTAATTAGGATATTTTTGAGGTTTACAAACTTGAAAATCTTGTTTAGGGCTTTTTAATAATTAATTTTGATTTTTAGGGCTTTAATTAGCATTAAAAAGTCATTATCTAATTAATTAAAAGGTTTTTGCAAGTTTTGATTTTTTTTGTAAACTCTTAGATTATTATTAAGGATTTTTGGTGATTTTTAGGAATTTTTAGGGTTAAATTTTAATTTTGGTGGTTTTTACGACTTTACGTGTACGCCTTTTTAGACTTAGTTTAATCCGTCTTCATAACCGTCATTCTTTTCTAATCCCTTTTCTATTTTTCTTTTCTCAAATATAATCACAAATTAATCCAAGTCATTACACACATAACACACTAGCCTCCTTGAGAACGAACTTAATTGGGTCATTCACACACGGTTTTCCTAAATCGTCGTGCTCACTTGCCCTATTTATTGCATCCTTTTCCTAAAGGTGTAGTTTTACTCAACATCATTTTGGCGCCGCTGCCGGGGAGGCGTGTTGTGTTTTGATTTGGCATTGTTGTTTTTATACTAACCATAATTAGTATTTGTATTAGTAGCACTCTACTAATACGTATTATCATTTTTCGGTTTTTGTGTGAATATTATTACTATATTGTATACGTAGAACAATAAATACACAAGTACTCCAAATACGTGAGCAATCACAACCTTGACTTGGGAGGTCATTACCCAATCATTGTATTCGAATCTCAAACCAAAGAAAAAGGCAAAAATAGATAAATACTTTCGTGAAGCTTAATCTTGAAAATACAAACTATAAGGTGGGTATAAGGCGGATATTATAAAATATATCCTAAGGAAAAAGGCTCTTAAGTGCTTCGCGCCGCCTCGTTTCCCCGCTTGCTTGTGAGTATTTGATTGTGAGAGTGAATCGAGGGTTTTGCCGCCCAAAGTATTACTAAGTATCATATATATTTTCTTGGTTTTAATTTGATTAAACCCTCTTGAACGATTTGGTGTTCCACCATCGTTCTAAAGTCATCGAAGGCGTTCACTTCACGTGTTCGTTTTCATTCCTTGAGGCTTCGTTAATCAAGAGATTTGATTAGTGAGGAGATTTGTGGACTTTTTGTCTACCTAATACATTTCACCAAGTTCCAAAAAAAAAGGTTAATACAATCAAAAACCACAAAAAATTAAAATATACAAAACACCAAAAAGAATCTTCTTTGCTCGTCCCCTCGTTGTACGTGACGTTTATGCTAACTCGAAATCAAGCAAGACGTGCTCGTAAACGAAAAAACAAATCTATCACTCCAAACAATTCTAGTGAGGAGTCTCCTATTGACGAACCCATTGTAAGAGAAGCACCAACCATGGCGAATCTAACTATGATGGAGTTACTTCAAGCACCCACCGAGGGTTATGGAGAGGCTATTGTAATTCCCGCTATCCTTGCGGAGAATTTTGAGGTTAAGACGGGTTTGTTGTCCATGATTCAAAACAACAAATTCCGTGGTGATGAGAAGGACAATCCACACAACCATATCCGCCAATTCAATCGTCTTACCGCTACTTGCAAATTTAAGGATGTATCTAACGACTCGATTAAGATGATGCTTTTTCCGTATTCCTTAGCGGGGCCCGCAAAAATTTGGTTAGAGAAAGAGCCACCCAATTCTATATTGACGTGGAAGGATCTCGTGTCTAAGTTTGTGAACCAATTTTTTCCGCCCTCTAAGACTACGCACTTGAAAAACGAGATTTCAAAGTTTTCACAAGAATTTAATGAAAGTTTTTCAACGGCTTGGAATAGGTTTAAGGAAATGTTACATGAATGTCCTCATCACGGTTTTTCCGATTTGCATCAAATTGACACGTTTTACAATGGACTTAATGATCATGAAAGGGATTATTTGAATGCCGCCGCGGGTGGTAATTTTTTGTGTAAAACGGTTGAGGAAGCTTTGGTGATAATTGAAAATAGATCTAAGGTGTATAGTCCTCGTAGCACGTCTAGTGTTCGTAAGGCTTCGTCTTCGGCTTCACCTTCTTTGTCTAATACCATCGATGCTTGCCAAATTGAGGCGAACTTGGAAAACAAGATTTTTGATAAGTTGAAAGGACTTTTGATTGAGTTTAAAGTTGGTGAACCAAGTGCTCCCGCTACGGTTAAAGCGGTTGAGGTTTCTTGCATGTATTGTGGTGGAGGTCATGATTTCTCCGAGTGCATTACCAATGGTGGTAACACTTCGAGTGCCTTTGCGGCCACGGGAAATTACAACCAAAACGGTCAAGTTTCCCGCTCTAATCAAATGACTCCACCGGGTTTTGGATCAAATCCAAATGCTAACAACTATCGCAACAATCAAGTTGGTTTTAAGAACAATTACAACAAGGGAAATTATGGGAATCAAGGGGCTAATAATCAAGTTTCAAACAAAAATGATTTTCAAAATAACAACAAGAGTTTGCAAACATTGAAAGATCTTCCAAGTGAGTTTGTTGAATATGCTAGTGGTAATGATGCTAGGTTTGACAACATTCAAAGAGAAATAATTAGCCTAAGATCCGAGTTCAAAAACGACTTGAAGAAAGAGTTGAAAAATGAGTTAGCTAATGAACTTAAAATCCACACCAACAAGATGGAAGGAAATGTCACTAGGTTACAACAAAACCAACAAAAGATGGAACAAGGGCAACATGAGATTAAACAAGAGATGCTTAAGGCCGAGAAAAGGCAAACCGAAGCCGTATTGAGGCAATCTAATTTTGAAGATAAAATCTCGTCTATGTTTGAGGCAATAATGTGTAAACCGTCGTCAAGTGGTCTTCCTAGTAACACCATATCCAACCCTAAGGGTGAGATGAAAGTGATTACCACACGTAGTGGTAAGACACTTAAGGAGCCGATTCCTCAACCAATTGCTCCTACGGAGGAAGCAATTGAGGAAGAACCCGAGGTGGTGGTCCAAAAGGAGCATGTCCCAATCCCACGAAGAACCGCTCATACCACACCTACGGTTGACCCATTACCATCATTGGAACCCGAGATTCCAAAGGCTATGCCTACTATGCCTCAACCCACACCACCTTTGCCCTATCCATCGAGACTTAGGAAGGAGAAACGTCAAGAGCGCGACAATTACCAATTTGAGCTTTTTATGAAAATGTTTCGTGATTTGCACCTTAATGTGAGTTTCGCCGATGCCTTGGTCATGATGCCTAGATTTGCCGCTAACTTTAAGAGTATGTTGAACAACAAGGAGAAATTGCACCAATTGTCTAGTTGTTCGTCGGTTTATCTTAATCGCATACCTCAAAAAGTCGGTGATCCCGGTAAATTTTTGATCCCTTGTGCAATCCAAGACATGGAAGAATGCTTCGCCTTGGCCGATCTTGGTGCTAGCATTAACTTGATGCCACTTGCAATCTTCAAGTCGCTCAATCTTCCTAATCTTACTCCTTCACTAATGTCTATCGAGTTGGCCGACCATTCCATAATTCCCGCATGTGGTTTGGCGGAAGACGTTTTTGTGAAAGTGGGGAAGTTCTACTATCCCGTAGACTTCATTGTTGTTGACATCCCCACGGATCCTCAAGTTCCTCTCATTTTAGGTCGTTCGTTTTTAGATACGTCTATGGCTTTGATCGATGTGCATGCTAGAAAGATCACCTTACGTTTCAACGACGAGGAACTTGTTATAAACGCAACTCAAAACTCTCAAATTTCTCATGTTTATTCCGTTGCAACCATAAACCTCGTTGATATGATCGACGTGGTTTGCGAGGAATTTTCACAAGAAGTTCTAGGTTTTGGTGATGAAGAAACTAGTGGCAATCCCACTATGTTAGATCCAATTCTTGATAATTCGACACCAACCTTCACTCCTTTCGAAGGTGGTGGTTTTACGTTGGAAGAATTCGATGTTCCACGTACTTGTGACGAAGACCTCGACAACTATGAGGACTTCTCGATTATCAAGGATTTTCTCAACGATTTCCCATTTCCTCCACCCGAGGAGGTTATGAGTATCGAGCCCAAATCTTCACTTGAGGAACCACCTATCCTCGAGTTGAAAGATTTACCTCCTCACCTCGAGTATGTCTATTTGGAGGAGGACGACAAGTTGCCGGTTATTATTGCGAAGGAACTTTCGAATGATGAAAAAACCGCACTTGTCGATGTTCTTAAGGATCACAAAGGGGCGATTGCGTGGAAGTTATCCGACATTAAGGGGATTGATCCCAAATTTTGTACCCACAAAATCTTAATGGAGGAAGATTTCAAGCCAACAATCCAAAGTCAAAGAAGGGTGAACCCCAAAATTCACGACGTCATAAAAAAGGAGGTCCTTAAACTCCTTGACGCGGGAATGATTTACCCTATTTCCGATAGCCCTTGGGTGAGTCCTATTCATTGTGTCCCTAAAAAGGAAGGGATGACCGTTGTGCCAAACGATGCCAACGAGTTAATTCCCACGAGACTCGTGACCGGATGGAGAGTGTGCATTGACTATCGAAAATTGAATGAAGCCACTCGAAAAGACCATTTTCCCTTGCCCTTCATGGACCACATGTTGGAGCGTCTTGCGAGAAACGATTTCTATTGCTTTTTAGATGGTTTTTCCGGTTACTTCCAAATTCCCATCGATCCTCGTGATCAAGAAAAAACTACGTTTACGTGTCCATATGGAACGTTTGCCTATCGTAGAATGCCATTCGGACTTTGCAATGCACTGGGAACTTTTCAACGATGCATGATGGCTATTTTTCATGATATGATCGAGAAGACGATGGAAGTCTTTATGGATGACTTTTCCGTGTTTGGTGATTCCTTTACTTCGTGTTTGTCGAACCTTGAGAGAATGTTAAAACGTTGTGAGGAAACCAACCTTGTGCTCAATTGGGAAAAGTGTCATTTTATGGTTAAGAGTGGAATCGTCTTAGGGCACAAGGTCTCGAAAGCGGGGATTGAGGTAGATCAAGCTAAGGTAGACGTCATCGCCAAATTACCTCATCCCAAAACCGTCAAGGGAGTTAGGAGTTTCCTAGGCCACGCGGGCTTTTATCGACGATTCATCAAGGATTTCTCGAAGATTTCTCGACCCATTACACATCTTCTTGAAAAAGAGGCACGTTTTGTCTTTGACGAAGATTGTGTACGAGCCTTTGAGATCCTTAAGAGGAAACTTACCGAAGCTCCCATTCTTGTTGCTCCAAATTGGAACCTCCCCTTTGAACTTATGTGTGATGCAAGTGATTACGCTATTGGGGCCGTTTTGGGGCAACGTCATGAAAAGCACTTCTTGCCTATCCACTATGCTAGCAAGACGATGACCGAGGCTCAACTTAAATACACTACAACGGAAAAGGAGTTCCTTGCCGTGGTGTATGCATTTGAGAAATTCCGACCTTATCTCGTCTTGGCGAAATGCATAGTGTATACGGACCATTCGGCTATCAAGTATCTCATGGCTAAACAAGATGCAAAGCCGAGATTACTTCGTTGGATTCTCCTCCTTCAAGAATTTGATCACACCATCGTTGACAAAAAAGGAGCCGAGAATCTAGCGGCCGATCATCTCTCTCGTTTGGAAGATCCTCACCAAAGTGTTTACGAGCCTAAGGAAATCACCGAAACATTTCCGCTCGAGACACTTGGTTTAGTGAATTCCAAACTTGATTCTTCTACCCCATGGTTTGCGGATTTTGCAAATTACCATGCGGGTAACTTCATCGTTAAGGGTATGACAACTCAAGAAAAACGAAAATTCTTTCGTGATGTCAAGTTCTACTTTTGGAACGACCCTTACTTGTTTCGAACTTGTGCGGATCAAATCATCCGTCGTTGTGTATTTGGCACCGAAGCTTCTAATATTCTTAGAGCTTGCCATGAGGGACCCACGGGTGGTCACCACGGTGCTAATCTCACGGCTAAGAAGGTGTTTGATGCCGGCTTCTTTTGGCCTACTATTTACCGAGATGCACAAATCCTTGTGAAGTCTTGTGATGCATGCCAACGACAAGGAAAAGCCTCACAAAAAGATGAAATGCCACAAAATATCATTCAAGTATGTGAGATCTTTGACGTTTGGGGTATAGACTTTATGGGGCCGTTCCCATCATCTCGTGGTAATAAGTACATCCTTGTTACGGTTGACTACCTATCAAAGTGGGTGGAGGCGAAGGCCTTGCCCACTAATGATGCTCGTGTGGTAGTTAAGTTCATGAAAAGCTTGTTTGCTAGGTTTGGAACCCCTCGTGCGATCATAAGCGATCGTGGAACCCATTTTTGTAATGACCAATTCGAAAGAGTCTTAAGGAAATATGGGGTTACACATCGTCTTTCTACGGCTTATCACCCACAAACGAGTGGGCAAGTCGAGGTTTCAAACCGAGCATTAAAGAGGATCTTGGAGAGATCCGTGGGGGAAAACCGACAATCTTGGTCGGATAAGTTAGACGATGCTTTATGGGCCTTTAGGACCGCTCATAAGACGCCCATTGGGTGCACTCCCTATAAGCTTGTGTATGGAAAGAATTGTCATTTGCCTATCGAGTTAGAACACAAGGCTTATTGGGCCCTAAAGCATTGTAATGATGACATGGAGACCGCGGGGAAACACCGGAAAATGCAATTAAATGAATTGGATGAATTGAGAGACATTGCTTATGAAAATTCATTGATTTACAAAGAGAAAACTAAAAAGTTGCATGATTCAAAAATTAAAAACCGGGTTTTTAACATTGGGGATCAAGTTTTACTTTTTAATTCAAGACTTAAAATCTTTTCCGGTAAATTGAAATCCCGTTGGTCCGGTCCATTCACCGTGACTCAAGTGTTTCCGTATGGGACCATCGAGCTAGCTCAAGATGATGGTCCTAACTTCAAGGTGAATGGACATAGGTTAAAGCACTACTTTGGTGGGGAAGTTCCATCCTTGAACTACCTCGACCAAGTCACCTTCCCCAATGATAATTAGTATTGAGGGGATCGAGTCGAGCTCATGACTCGGTAATCAAAAATGAGGTGCCTCGTGGGGGAGTCCCATGCTTATCCTATGTACATATTATCGCTTTCTTAGTCTAATGTAGCTTACGTGTGGGGATTTGTGCCCTTCCAACCTTTGTTCCGTGGTTGTTTGTGATATGTGGTTTTTAGATCATGATCTTCACGATTGGAGCCTCTCGTGTTCGTTTTAGGGGAGCACTCGATCGTTTGCTTTGGAGACATTTCTCAATATCCATGATATATCCTTTTGATGTTCTAACCTTAGGTTTTTAGCACACTTCATAAACGGCTATTAATTTAATGGTTACACCCTTTCCATGCTAGATTAGGCATTCGACTACGTCTCTAGTATGGGGGTGTTTGCACCCCTAGACTCGAAACATTGAGGACAATGTTTAACTTTAGTATGGGGGGATGAATAGATACTTGCCTTGCCAAACCTTCACGCTTTCCAAAGTTTATCGTTTTGTTTATCGTTTTCTTGCAAAATAAGGCTAAAAATGGCCAAATTTAAAATTTTTCTTATGTTTTATAAGTGCTTAAAGACACGAATGTAGGTTTTCCGATGGCGAGAATAAGAGTAATTTTTGACTCGACCGTGCGTGTTGAGCACTTAGCTTTGGTTCCTTAACTACACATTAGGCTAAGTCTCTTAAATGAGGACGAGAAATGATAGAGTTAATTATAAGTTACTATGCTAAACGTAGAGTACTCGTATTCTTTCAAAAACTCATGTGTTCTCGTTGTTTGCTTATTCTCCCTTCGCATGTAAATATTTTTTGCTTAATAAATATTGATTTAGCGGTTTAGTTAGGATTGTTGGGTTTCTAGTCTTTTCTAGTAGCTTCCGTGTAATTAAATTGGGAAGACATTAAGGTATCGCCAGCGTCACGGTTTTGAAGTATTGGCACCCTAATAATCGAAAGCTTCACCCAATAATAAGATTTCAAGTGCTCACCTAAATCAAGCAAACAATTTGAAGCCCCACAAGGCCGAAAAATCTATGCAAAATTGAAAGTGAATCAAGCCTTAATCTTCGAAGCTTTAAAGATCCAAAATTCGCTTTAGCGTGAGGATATACGTCTTTGGCTAATAAAACCACCGATGAGGCGGATAATAAAAGGCAAGGCAAGACCGAAGTCATAATAAAAGCTTCATGGCGAAGTTGAATAAAAGATGGAGGTAAACCAAAGATAATAAGGCCCTTCCGTTAGGGGGCGTATAAAAGTCTTGGTAATAAGTCTCATGTTCAAACCGTTATAAAACCGTGTTTATCGATTCTTCTTGTCAACTTAATTTTTTAACATCGTCGTCTATTAGGAGGGGTTATTGATTTGATGGTCTTAGTTACACCGTTAGGACTCTATTTTTAGATCTAAATCTCTATTATCACATAAGTCAAACAATGTATCCTCGTGAAACATTCAAGACATCATAAAATATAAGAGATACAACTTAGGAATAATGGGAGGATAAGTACGTGATTAGGGCATATGAGTAGTGTTAGCATTACTAACTTATAATGACAATGATCTCGTTGCACGCTTAGCATGGAATTGGAGTGAAAATCGAGGATGACAAAATTATTTCTAACGAAGCATTCACGTGTTCTTATTCTATGAACCTAAACGTCCCATTTTGCGATGAAAATCATACATTATGTCTATAACACAAGTAGTAGTAATAGTAGTAGTGTAGCTAGTTTATCATTCCAATAAAGTGAATAAAATGAATTTTGGAGATGCTTTGATACTTTATTCTAGCATTGCGTGAGGGCACGGCAATGGTTTAGTATGGGGGAGTGATGAGACTGCTTTTATACATAGTCTCATCTTCCAAATAGGGCTTAAAATGCATTAAATATCATCAAAATACCCAAATATATGCTTGTGTTTGTTGCTTGTGTATTTTAGGTACGGATATTGAGATAATGACAAAAGATCACAAGAATCATGCAAAAACGAACACGGGAAACAAAGCCGCACAATGAACCAAGCCCTAGTGAAGACTTTCCCAAGATCAACCCTTGAAGATTTGAAGAATTATGAAGAAGGGTCCTCCAATTATGAAGAATTGACACTTTATACCCTTGTATCCTCATAATTACAAGTTTGGTCCCTAAAGATTGTCAAAATTACCAAAAGGGCCCTTAACTTTGAAGAATTGGCAAGTTTAGCCCCTCAACAAAGCTAAATTGTCAACCAAAATCATCCACAAAGTCAAATACATCATGAAGTCCTTCAAAGTACAAGAAATGACAAGTTTGGTCCTTTGAAAAATCCAAAATTACAAAAAGGACCCTCAACTTTCAACATTTGGCAAAAATGGTCCCTCATTTATCAAGACTTGGCAATTTCAGTCTTCCAAAATGCTCAACATACAAGTCAAGACCATTATCTATCAACAAAATGCCAAAACAGCCCCTCAAGTATCACAATATGGCAAGAAATACCCCTGAAAATACTTTGGAAAAGTATTTGGGGCAAAAGTGTGAAAAGTGAAAGTTTGTTAACAAAGGAAATCCGGATTTGGTTATTTAAATTGCAAGTGAAAAGAGAAAAGAAGGTGAGGGACTAATTGTGGCCAGACATAATACTTACCTTAACCTACCAAATGGTGACAAGTGTCCCACTAACTCCCTCCCACCAATCAGCTTCTTCCATTTTGCCACATCACTTCCCACCATTACCAGATTTAAACTAATCTTTATTAGTTTAATAATCTGGCGCTAAACACTTTTTTAAACCCATACTCAGATTAAACGCCCAATTATTCACCAAGAACACAAATTGGGTTTTCTTAATTCACTTGTAATTAAACCTCATAAACCTCCAGATTAATGATTAAGCATGCCCTAATCATATCCCAACCTTAAAAACACTTGCCACTTAACCCCACATGCCACATGGGACATGCCCTGCTACACGTTTGAGGAAGAAGACAAGATTGTGCCAGCAATCCAACGCCTCACAATCCTGCTTGCATCCTAAGCTCATTTTAAGCCCTTGATGCTATTTCAACAGCTCACACCTCAACTACATGACAAATTCAGTCACATGATTCTCCAAAGAAGACAAAGACCTCAAGGGCATTTTTGGGACTTCAACCATTAGGGTTTCTAGTTATTAGCTGTTCCTTAGTCATTTGTATGCCTATATAAAGGCCTTAGGGTGCTTCATTAGACGTTTGCTTTTGGTTTTTCCTTTGTTCAAACACTTGTAAATCCTTTTTCAGTTTAATGAATTTGAGTTAAGTGCTTTGAAGAAAGACCAAGTGCCATCTTTATTCTGCTTATTATTGTTCTTAGTTTACTGCTTTTGAAGTTAAAAACCTGTTTTCAAAAGAGGAGTGTGCACAAGTTTGCATATTTTCCTCATTTTCTTGATATTTTGCTAAGTCTTGTTCCAACCTTGGAATTCTTGGGCTATAGGGCTGATCATAGCATCCTAACTGAGTTGGTTAAGGTGTGGTGAGGCTTATAACTTGGGGATAATCAAGTGTGGGGTAACAAGTTTGCATCAATCAAGATTTTTCCAAGTTTCTGATTTTTCATGTTATTGTGCTTAACCCTTGTTGAATCTTAGCAGGCTTTTGTGGAAGCTTGTGCTTGTTCTTGCTAGCACATAAGCTCAAAATTCGTGGGTGTGGATGTACATCCATGAGGTTTGCTTACTTAATCTCCAAATCTGCATAAATTGTGATTTTTGGTGATATTTGTATGAAACTGTTGTTCTTGTGAATTTTGTGGCTTGTTCTTGCTTGAATCTGTTTATTAGACTTGTTTGAGTGTTAATTGATGCTTGGTTGGCCTGAAATCTTGTTTTGCTTTTGAAAATCTTGATTTGAAAAAGTTAAAGGGGTGTTTGGGTCTACTGATTTATGCTTGTAATCTGATTTTGTGTTAAGGGAAAGTGTTGTTCATGCTTTGTATCTGATATACCTTTGTTTGAGAGTGTTTTGCTGCAAGTTTTTGGGTTTGAACACTTGAATTGATCAATCTGCTATATAGACCTTGTTTCGGCTTATTTTGACCTAGGATTTTGGGAACACTTAGTGTGTATGCATGCTTAGGGATAAAAGTGGTTTAAACAAAGTTAACTTAACCTGTTTGAAAGATTTGAGGTGTTGAAATTGGCTTGTGTGTCAAATACATCAGCAAAAGTTAAAAACTGCATGTGTAGTGTTCATCAGTAACTTTCATAGCTTGGATCTTGCTTAATTCTTTGAACCAGTGCATGAAACCTGTTTAGACTTGCTTATTGGAGTTTATTATAGCTTGTGTGTGCATTTGGTTGAATTTGGTTGGCTGATTTGTGCTAAAATTGCTCTTGAATGCTAAACTGCTCATTGTTCATGTCTGTGCTATATCTGGTGATAAATTGATTAAACTGTATCAATTGGCTGTTTGTGATTGTGTTATTTTGCTTGTTATTGACTCCTTTTGATCTAAAGATCAATTGGGTGCCTTTGTGAAAACTGAATCCAAGAAAAAGTCACTAAAGACAACAAGTCAAAATAGTCAAGCAGTGGGAAAAGTTCCCACTGCTCAACATCCAAAACTAGCCCCTGCTAGTGCAATTTTATCATCAGCTTATCAATAAGCTATTCTAGCTTATTCTGACTTGCAACAACTTATTTTTTGTAATAGATCTTCATTATTTGACCCATTTAAGTGAACTGGAGCTTATCAGACTTTGACTTTGACTTTTCACTAGAAAACCAACTTGTTTGACTTTTAAGATAAGTGCTTATTTGATTTTCCAGCTTATTGAGTGTGCTTATTTGAAAGTTCTTTGGTTTATAAGCTTAGTTTTGTCAAAAGAAACATTTTGCAACTTGAATCAGCTTCTGAGGTGGTCTAGATCATAAAAACGACTATTTTGTCGTTTTGTGAATAAGTTGTTGACTTGTTTCTGGCTTATTGAGTGGTCTTATTTGAAATTTCTTTTTACAGAAGTCTTTGTTAGGTCAAAAGAAGGTTGTGTGTTAAATTTTAGCTTATGGCATCAGCTTATAGCTTAATGGGCCAAAAAGCCCATTAAGAATAAGCTGCTTATTATAAGTTAGCTTATTTCACATTTTCAGCTTTTGGGCCTTTGGAAAAAGTTGTTTAAAATCAAATTTTGAGTCAACCTGTGCTTTTTGAGCTTATTTTGAGCACTTTTTCTTATTGGGCCTTAATTAAGCCCAATAAGGGACTGTTTAGGGTTTGGCCCATTTTCTAGGCCCAATAGGGGTATTAGGGTAATTTCACTTTCATTTCTGAGTTATTTAGGTTAAATTAAGCTAGTTTGCAAGTTTTTAGAATTTTTTATAATTTTTGGATTTTTAATATTATTTTAATATTATTTTATTATTAAAAATTAAAAGTCTGATTTTCTAGGTTTTTACATTTTTCCTAGGTTCTAAATACTTAATTAGGATTTTTGCAACTTTCCAGATATTTTTTTAGGTCTTTTAATTATTTGTTATAATTAATTTAAGATTAAATTGATTTTAGGAGTTTTTAATTGCTTAAAAATAGTTTTAATTGGTTTTAAAATTTTGAAAAATAGTTTTTAGCTTAATTAGGATATTTTTGAGGTTTACAAACTTGAAAATCTTGTTTAGGGCTTTTTAATAATTAATTTTGATTTTTAGGGCTTTAATTAGCATTAAAAAGTCATTATCTAATTAATTAAAAGGTTTTTGCAAGTTTTGATTTTTTTTGTAAACTCTTAGATTATTATTAAGGATTTTTGGTGATTTTTAGGAATTTTTAGGGTTAAATTTTAATTTTGGTGGTTTTTACGACTTTACGTGTACGCCTTTTTAGACTTAGTTTAATCCGTCTTCATAACCGTCATTCTTTTCTAATCCCTTTTCTATTTTTCTTTTCTCAAATATAATCACAAATTAATCCAAGTCATTACACACATAACACACTAGCCTCCTTGAGAACGAACTTAATTGGGTCATTCACACACGGTTTTCCTAAATCGTCGTGCTCACTTGCCCTATTTATTGCATCCTTTTCCTAAAGGTGTAGTTTTACTCAACATCACAATACACAAATGTTTAATCTTGAAAGATTAAAAGAAAAGATAAACTTAGTGAGAGAAAGTGGAGAACTTTCTCTCTCTAAAACTAGAAAGAAAAGTGCAAAAATGAAAAACTAAAAATTAAAGACTAACTCCCTCCTAATGTGTATTAGAATGGTATTTATAGGAAAGGTGGAAGGAGTGCATGTGTTGCATCTTCTTTCTTTCTTTCTTCACGTCTTCTCGACTCGACTTAAATTCTTTGTCTTTTCTCGATGTCGTCTCAGGATTTGAACTTGTCTTTTAATTTTCTTCTTCTATTAGACTTAAGTTCTTCGACTTCATTAAATGTCACACCCCACCATGGCGGAATATAGGGCGCGACGTATGGATATCATCACAACATGGCGTGTCTATAGAGATAACTATATGATATAAGAAATGTCATAAAAATGGTGACACGAATGTCATGACAATATCTCAACAAATGCAAGGGGTCTAGGTAAGTAAGTAACAGTCCTACTTCTTACCCAAGACAACAAATAACATACCAAAACAATCATATGTGTGCCACAGTATCACTTATTAAAATGAACAATCAAATAAAACTAAGAAGGAAACGAGGATTCTCCTTCTATATGTATTCCTAAGCTTCTCCAATCCTAGCCACTTATGTTCTCATGCTTAACCATAGTATCACCTGAAAGAGACACTAAAACACGTCAACATAAAGTTGGTGAGAGTCATAGGTTTAGACTCCAACACAAGACAAGTCATAAGCTGTGAATACCATAAACCAATAAACATATGGACAATGCGCTACAATCATGTACTAACAACTAGCATTCAAGTTCAATCAATCATTACAATTCCAAGGCATCACGCCTTACCAACAATCACAATTTCCAAGGCATCACGCCTTACCAACAATCACAATTTCCAAGGCATCACGCCTAACCAACAATCACAACTTCCAAGGCATCCCGCCTTACCAACAATCACAATTTCCAGGGCATCATGCCTTACCAACAACCATAGGTCCCATAGGCGCCCATACACCTATGTACCTTTCCAATCCAGATCACACACAAACAAGAATCACATAGCAGTTAATCACATAAATGTACACACAAGTCCATCTCAAACCTTAAAAACATTCACAGCATTAATTTAGAAAATAATTCAACACAGTGTCTCTTCATCCCATCTGGAAGTCAAAAACAATAGTAAACATGGGACTATGAAACTCACCTGATAGCTTCTTCACAAGTCCTCGCACTAGCAACAAGCTAACAAACCAAAAACACGAAATCAATACACGAACCAATCACTAAGATGGCTCATCAACCTATGATGGACATCTAGCCTATTCCCATATAAATACCTCATAGATAAGCTCTAATCACCCCATTACCCTTCCTTAACAAGTCCTTAACTTGGTTAAGTTTAATAACTAACCCGTTCATATTTTACCCAAAACAGTCCCAGTTTTTAGGTCTCAAAACTTTAAGTCAAACGTCCACTTAAACATACCTATGGTTTCTGTAAAAGGAATATTCATACCCTTACATATGTTGGCTAACACCTCCCACTTGACCTAACCTTAAAGCTACTGTTAAGGCCCCGATTTACATATATCTACTTTTGTCATTCCCGATTTCCTGATTTTAAACGTACTAAAAGTTTGTTACCATTAAGGGGTCTTACCCTAAACCACAACCTTAGCCCAAGTGCAGATACTTACTAAAATATATAAACCATCTCTCACGTTCGTGAGAAGATCCCAATGCAACCCTAAGTACCCCAAACAACCCAAAACTTAAAAAGAAAACAGGCTGAATTCAAAACTGTTTTGACCTCCGACTGTTGTAACCTGTTTTTGACCCACTTCCCGACCTCCAATTTAGTTCTCGTTTCTTGTATTGGAAAGCCACTTCAAATATATTTCCAGGGGTACTTGGATCGTAAAATAAGAGTTTATAGAACTCCCGATATGATCAAAACAATTGACTCAAAAATCTGCCCAGTTTTTAGAAACGGGTTTAAACAAATTGAACAAATTAATTACCCATAACCCCATCTAATACAAGCCCTATATTATATGATCATCATATTATGATTATCACATCATTATATTACTGATTTTATAAAAACCCTAACCCTAATCCATCATAAGAATGATTTATTAAACACAAACAATTAAATCAAAAAGGTTAATGAAGGTTTTTACCTTTAATTCAATGGAAGATGAAAAACACCCAATTTTTATGAAGAACCCTAATTCTCCTCTTCTTTTAGTCGACTATAACTCCAGGGAAAGAAAAAAAATGCGTTTGATTTAGTGTTGGGGGTTCCTTATATAGCCAAAACAATCCTTGTCCAACCCAATTACCACTTACCATAAATCTTTTCCTTTTTTCCTTTTTTTTCTCTTCTAAACCGACCCAAACACCCCTAATTTCGTTTTTTCTTTATTTTTTTTCTTTTTATTGTTAATTAATATCTTATTAATATTACCTTAATTTGCCTTAATTTATTTCAGCCCCTAAAGCTTCCAAAACCCCAAAACCGTGAAACTAGTCAAAATTACGCGTTTTACCGTAAAAGACGTAAAATATACACTTTTAAAAAAAATCTCAAATTTTGAAATAAACTTTATAACTAAGTCCTAAATGACTTAAAACTATCCCGAAAAATATTCATATGACTAATTACCTCATTCGAGACCTCTAAATGCTAAACCGTAAATCCTAAAAAAAATACACTATTACTATAATACTTATACGTATACGTAAACACCAAAATATCACTATTTCATTTCATAGTCACCACTTGTCAGCTAATGAACATGAAATAACCGTTCCTCGATTTACTTATGAGTACTCTATACTCATAAACGATAACCACACAAACCTCGTTCACACAAAATAAACACGCAAACACAAAAATCAAGTAAGCACACATAAAATAACCTAAAAGTAAGACCAAGTGACAAACCCAAAACCACGGTTGTCACATCACTCCCTCCTAATAGAAATCTCGTCCCGAGATTCACTCCCAAACTCAAACTTATTCTCAACAAACAAACGAGGATGCATATCCCTGATAAAACCTTCACGTTCAAACGTGAACTCAGTTTACACGAAAATAATCTCAACCAACAACACATGAGCCTTAACCTTCCGCGAGGAAACTTATCAAAACCATAAAGTTATGTAACCAACCTAACTAAATCTCGCAACTCATCAAACAAGAACTGTCTTGAAACCATGTTAGGAGCCATCATAACTCGACGGGTTAAAAACTGTCACCCCGATTTCAGTCTTACTCATAAATACCATAAATCAAAACTCATCAAATATAACCACGTATTCTAAAGTCTAAAGAACTCTCACATTCCATCCCAACTCATCTCTATGTTAACCCTCCAAGTGTTCATTACCACAAAATACCCAAAACACAAGTTTAATCAATGTTGTCCGAAAATTAACCTTGAACTCGACACTTGCACAATTAATTCGACCAAGCTACTGACTTCTAATTACCAAACTTTCTGAATATTCAAAAAGTACGTTCCGATTACATAATTTTAGGCTTTTGAATCACTCAAAAAGCTTTAAAAACGAATAAGTTATGACCAAAACGATTTTTCTCAAAATCTGCCTAGGCATTAGCGACAGTTTCTGACAGTTAGCGACATATTTTGACAGTTTAGCGACAGTTTCTGCCTACTCCGATTTATACCAAAAAACGATTTTTAAACCCTAAAACCCCCCATTAATTACCAAAACTAGAACCTAATTTATTTTAATTCCAGAAAATTAAAACTCTATTAATTACATGATTTTAACATATTTCACTAAATAAGAACAAAATTTTTAACTTAAGAACAATAACTTTAGGTGATCAAAACCAAAATATTTAAAAATAACCGAGTCATGCTTATATGTTAAAGAATTTATATTCCACCTTATTTGAAACATGATCCCGACACTTCCTTATTTCATCGACTACCAACAACTATTTTTTTTCAATTTGCAAGTTCTATTTTTTTTACCATGTATAACTCGAAACAAAAGACATCGTTACCCCAAAAAGAAATCTCCACCATCTCAAAATCCTTCACGCCAAAAGTACCGTACAAACAAACACGTGAAATGAGGACCTGAGAAATGCGCTACTACAGAAGTTGAACATCTCAAAGAGAAACGAGCTAGCAACCATCCCAAGAATACAACCGGTAAGTAGAAAATAATTTTACATACATAGGCATAAGCGTACATACACTCAAATCCATCCAACATATACTATACAAGCATGTATTAACTCTCTTTCATGCAATCATACTTGAAAGTCCAGTGGTGTTGTGGCACATATATAATTATGTAAGCCTCCATAATTATACATGTTCCATTTCACCAATGTACTCCCTCCTATGATGACACTTATAAGAAATTAATACTACACATAACACATAATCCTCCAACTCACAAGCACATAACTACACAAAATAAGGTCCAAAACTCCATCTATTAAAATAACATAGCCAATGCACGAAACACATAAACTCATAGTCCAGCTGAACCAGCGTAGACAAAATTCAAAATGTATAAAGAACATGAAAACATAATTAAGCGAAATCCAACAATAACTAGCGTATACAACCATGGTTCCACCCACAATAATCAAAACTCGTAAAGAAAATAACATGTAGTTAAGTATGAACCATAGTAGTTCATAACCTAACAAATACTGCGAAAATAATATTCAAACACATCAATTACTATAAAATGCACACATACTCCTATGACGCCTATATGCAGGGACCCTTAAGCTATAGACTAGGCTCCACGACTAGGCAACCTAATTCTCTATAACCATTGTCTCTGATACCATTCTGTCACACCCCACCATGGCGGAATATGGGGCGCGACGTATGGATATCATCACAACATGGCGTGTCTATAGAGATAACTATATGATATAAGAAATGTCATAAAAATGGTGACACGAATGTCATGACAATATCTCAACAAATGCAAGGGGTCTAGGTAAGTAAGTAACAGTCCTACTTCTTACCCAAGACAACAAATAACATACCAAAACAATCATATGTGTGCCACAATATCACTTATTAAAATGAACAATCAAATAAAACTAAGAAGGAAACGGGGATTCTCCTTCTATATGCATTCCTAAGCTTCTCCAATCCTAGCCACTTATGTTCTCATGCTTAACCATAGTATCACCTGAAAGAGACACTAAAACACGTCAACATAAAGTTGGTGGGAGTCATAGGTTTAGACTCCAACACAAGACAAGTCACAAGCTGTGAATACCATAAACCAATAAACATATGGACAATGCGCTACAATCATGTACTAACAACTAGCATTCAAGTTCAATCAATCATTACAATTCCAAGGCATCACGCCTTACCAACAATCACAATTTCCAAGGCATCACACCTTACCAACTATCACAATTTCCAAGGCATCACGCCTTACCAACAATCACAATTTCCAAGGCATCACGCCTTACCAACAATCACAATTTCCAGGGCATCACGCCTTACCAACAACCATAGGTCCCATAGGCGCCCATACACCTATGTACCTTTCCAATCCAGATCACACACAAACAAGAATCACATAGCAGTTAATCACATAAATGTACACACAAGTCCATCTCAAACCCTAAAAACATTCACAGCATTAATTTAGAAAATAATTCAACACAGTGTCTCTTCCATCCCATCTGGAAGTCAAAAACAATAGTAAACATGGGACTATGAAACTCACCTGATAGCTTCTTCACAAGTCCTCGCACTAGCAACAAGCTAACAAACCAAAAACACGAAATCAATACACGAACCAATCACTAAGATGGCTCATCAACCTATGATGGAAATCTAGCCTATTCCCATATAAATACCTCATAGATAAGCTCTAATCACCCCATTACCCTTCTTTAACAAGTCCTTAACTTGGTTAAGTTTAATAACTAACCCGTTCATATTTTACCCAAAACAGTCCCAGTTTTTAGGTCTAAAAACTTTAAGTCAAACGTCCACTTAAGCATACCCATGGTTTCTGTAAAAGGAATATTCATACCTTTACATATGTTGGCTAACACCTCCCACTTGACCTAACCTTAAAGCTACTGTTAAGGCCCCGATATACATATATCTACTTTTGTCATTCCAGATTTCCTGATTTTAAACGTACTAAAAGTTTGTTACCATTAAGGGGTCTTACCCTAAACCACAACCTTATCCCAAGTGCAGATACTTAATACAATATATAAATCATCTCTCACGTTCGTGATAAAATCCCAATGCAACCCTAAGTACCCCAAACAACCCAAAACTTAAAAAGAAAACAGGCTAAATTAAAAACTGTTTTGACCTCCGACTGTTGTAACCTGTTTTTGACCCACTTCCCGACCTCCAATTTAGTTCTAGTTTCTTGCATTGGAAATCCACTTCAAATATATTTCCAGGGGTACTTGGATCGTAAAATAAGAGTTTATAGAACTCCCGGTATGATCAAAACAATTGACTCAAAAATCTGCCCAGTTTTTAAAAACGGATTTAAACAAATTGAACAAATTAATTACCCATAACCCCATCTAATACAAGCCCTAGATTATATGATCATCATATTATGATTATCACATCATTATTTTACTGATTTTGTAAAAACCCTAACCCTAATCCATCATAAGAATGATTAATTAAACACAAACAATTAAATCAAAAAGGTTAATGAAGGTTTTTACCTTTACTTCAATGGAAGATAAAAAACACCTAATTTTTATGAAGAGCCCTAATTCTCCTCTTCTTTTAGTCGACTATAACTCCAGGGAAAGAAAAAAAAATGCGTTTGATTTAGTGTTGGGGGTTCCTTATATAGCCAAAACAATCCTTGTCCAACCCAATTACCACTTACCATAAATCTTTTCCTTTTTTCCTTTTTTTTCTCTTCTAAACCGACCCAAACACCCCTAATTTCGTGTTTTCTTTATTTTTTTTCTTTTTATTGTTAATTAATATCTTATTAATATTACCTTAATTTACCTTAATTTATTTCAGCCCCTAAAGCTTCCAATACCCCAAAACCGTGAAACTAGTCAAAATTATGCGTTTTACCGTAAAAGACGTAAAATATACACTTTTACAAAAATCTCAAATTTTGAAATAAACTTTATAACTAAGTCCTAAATGACTTAAAACTATCCCGAAAAATATTCATATGACTAATTACCTCATTCGAGACCTCTAAATGCTAAACCGTAAATCCTAAAAAAAATACACTATTACTATAATACTTATACGTATACATAAACACCAAAATATCACTATTTCATTTCATAGTCACCACTTGTGAGCTCATGAACATGAAATAACCGTTCCTCGATTTACTTATGAGTACTCTATACTCATAAACGATAACCACACAAACCTCGTTCACACAAAATAAACACGCAAACACAAAAATCAAGTAAGCACACATAAAATAACCTAAAAGTAAGACCAAGTGACAAACCCAAAACCACGGTTGTCACATTAAACTTCCGTCTTTAGACTTTTTCTTCGATAAATATTCAGAATAGGTCTTGGACTTCCGTTCTTTATGCACTCTTGATCTTTTGACTTTGTCTTTTCCCGTTTTCTTCGATAAAAGCCCGTGAAAGCCCGTGTTTTCTTCCTTTTTCATATTTTGGTCCTAAAACACAATAAAAACACAAACCACGCATAATTCCGACTTTTACGACATAAAATACACGTTTTGGTCTTGTTATTATTGGAAATAAGTGGTAAAAGGATAAGTGTTTTCACACTTATTAAATCCCCTACACTTGACCATTGCAATGCCCTCATGCAATGCATTAATTTTAAAGCACGGTTTACATTTTCCATCATAAAAAACCCACCTTGGCCTTTATTAAATACTAAACATAAAAAATGATAAAAACAAGTAAAGAAATTAAAGACTTACATTGGGTTTTGGCAGCCATGAACGTTTATCATCCTCAAGTTTCACGTTCCCCATACCAAGCTTAAAAACGAGATCATGGTTATTATAAGTTAGTAAACTAACACGAACTCATGTGGGCCAATTATTCACTTAGACTCCCTTATTCCTAGGTGTATCTCTTATATTTTATTTTTGTCTTGAATGATCACGAGGATGCATTGTTTGACTTATTTCTCATAGTTATTTAGGCCAAAATAAAGTGAACGATTTAATCAATAGTTAGCTAAAGGACAAAATCTTTTAAAACTGCTTCTCGGGACCTCATAAAGTTCATATCTTGGCATAACTCGCTTCATGATTTGAGACCTTTCTCGGACCGATATTTGGCAGCGACTTCATACTTCGAATCTTTGAGAAACGTTCATGAAATAATGGCCTTCTCTTCATAATAGGAATTTCTTCACTTAAAGTTTTGAGAGATTCTTCATCTTTGGACCACGACTTCTTCATTTTTCTCCAATCTTTATTTTGGACTTTGATATACAACGATCCGCCTCCTTTTAGGACTTGGATCTATTTACCCTCATACCTTGTTAGGGTCTTTTTGGTTAGACTTCTCCATAATCTTTAGGGGAGTATTTGCTTTTGGTCGTGTGTCTCGATCCTTCATATTGATTTTCGATAAATGATTCTTCACATCACTTTTGGATCTTTAGCAACAAAATGTAGCCCTCATACCTTGTTAGGGCCTTTTCGGACTCGCCAATCTTCGCATCCCGCTTCAATAAGTTATGCCTTGGCTATGAACTCTAATCCGTACCGAGCAACTTTTAAACGATCTTGGGCTAGAAGCTAAGTAACTTTTCAAATCGTACAACCTTATTTGTTGCAAATAAATTTATTAGCAAGCGATGGGAGAATAGGCTTATAATTAACTCACATAAATTCACGAAAGAATACCAAACTTATAATTGACTCTATCATCTCTCGTTCTCCACAGTTTAAAATCTCAAGGAATGAGACTCGTGGATGCTTAGCCTATTAAATCAAAGTTTTAGGTTTTCGAGTCATCTATAGGATCTTGCAAACTCTTAGACTTTTTCAAGTTTAGAATTCGCATTTTAAAGTTCCCTTGATAAACGACTCTCTAGGATCAATTATAGGAACTTGCGAAAAGTTCTTGTTCTTAACCCGTGAGAGTTAAGACTTTCGCGTTTTATAGCTCCCTATATAAAAGCCTAGCAAAACTTGACTTAAACACGTTAAGGATACTAGCTAGAGTAAACTTAGATAAGTAAACTCGGGTTGAGTCAAAATGTTCACGACTAAGAAAAATTTAAAACCACTTTATTAACATTTATTCTAGTAAGGCAAGAAAATAAACATAATAAAGGAAAATACAACTCTACAACTAGGCCAAAATAGATTAAAAATTTTGAAAAATGTCGAAAAATCAAATTTTCTGGTTAAAATGAGGACAAATGCAAGGAAAAGACCACTTACTTCGATAGAAGTCCCCCCTACACTTGATAGAAATATTGTCCTCAATGTTTAAGCATGTGGGAGTGAACTCCCCTACACTTATGACATTGTGCACTTTGTTTAAATCTTGCTAAGGAAAGGACAACTAAAGTAAATTCAATGTGAACATATAAAATATGAAATATTGAATCACAAGAGTTTAGGATAGAACCGGGAAGATGGGAACATGGTTTCACGGTTCGTCAAAAGTCACAAGATGCTCTTTGAAGCTTGAATCCCTGCACAAGATAAGAAACAAGACAACAAACACATACGGGGCTCCCCCCTACACTTATTATGAAAGCAGTAAAGGATAGAGCACGGGTTGCCTCCCGAGAAGCGCTTGTTTTTTATCACCGAGTCACGAGCCTGACTCGACCCAATTTAGTTCATGGGGAACGTGGTGAGGGATGGAATCATCTCATGGGAGATGTCCTCACCAAAGTACAGCTTCAAACGCTGGCCATTCACCTTGAAATTGGGCCCATTTGGCTGAGAAAGCTCAATGGTCCAATATGGAAAGACTTTGGTGACGGTGAATGGACCAGACCAGCGGCTCTTCAACTTGCCAGAGAAGATCTTCAACCGAGAGTTAAAAAGTAAGACTTGATCACCAACGTGGAACTCTCGGTTCTTGATTTTTGCGTCATGAATGATCTTGGTCTTCTCCTTGTAGATCAGCGAGTTCTCATAAGCTTCATTCCTCAGTTCATTTAGGTCGTTGAGTTGAATCTTGCGATGATCACCGGCTTTGTTGATGTCGAAGTTAGCCCACTTCAAGGCCCAGTGCGCCTTATGTTCCAGCTCGATGGGGAGGTGGCATGCTTTCCCGTACACAAGACGATAAGGTGTACAACCTATCGGGGTCTTGTAAGCAGTACGGAAAGCCCACAGAGCATCATCTAACTTATCGGCCCACGCGGCGCGATGCTCTCCCACAGTACGCTCCAAAATTCGCTTCAATCCACGGTTGGATATCTCCGCTTTCCCATTAGTTTGGGGATGATAGGCGGTGGAAAGACTGTGATTGACACCATACTTAGCCATGACTCTTGCAAATTGATCATTGCAAAAATGAGTCCCGCGGTCACTGATAATAGCACGAGGAACGCCAAATCGAGCGAAAAGCTGCTTCAAAAAGTTCACAACCACCCTCGCATCGTTCGTAGGGAGAGCCTTAGCTTCAACCCATTTAGAAACGTAGTCAACGGCTACGAGGATGTACTTGTTCCCTTTGGAGGATGGAAATGGCCCCATAAAGTCGACGCCCCATACGTCAAAGATTTCACATTCATGTATGAAATTTTGAGGCATCTCATCTTTATATGTGATCTTGCCTTGGCGTTGGCAAGCATCACAATGCTTAACCATTTCGTGAGCGTCACGATAAATGGTGGGCCAATAGAATCCAGACTCAAACACTTTCTTAGCGGTGTAGTTGGGACCAAAGTGACCACCGGTGGGTCCTTTGTGGCAAGCCTGGAGAATGTCAAAAGCTGCCGGTCCGTCAACACATCGACGAATGATCAGATCAGCACATTGTTTGAATAGAAAAGGGTCATCCCAAAAGTAAGTCTTAACATCATTCAAGAACTTCTTCTTTTGTTGGGATGTTAACCCTTTAATGAGAATACCACCCGCTAAGTAGTTTGTAATGTCGGCAAACCACGGGGTGTCATCAATATTGAGATTTATAGACATTAAGGTCTCAAGGGGGAAAGAGTCATTGATTTCTTTGTTCGGATGATCCCCTTGATATGGATCTTCAAGTCGACTCAGATGATCCGTGGCTAGGTTTTCAGCACCCTTCTTGTCACGAATTTCAATGTTGAATTCTTGAAGGAGTAAAACCCAGCGAAGAAGTCTTGGCTTAGAGTCATGCTTAGTCATCAAGTACTTCAACGCGGAATGGTCCGTGTAGACGATGGTGGTGGATAAAACAAGATAGGGGCGAAATTTTTCAAAAGCATGGACAACAGCTAAAAGCTCTTTTTCGGTTGTCGTATAATGCAATTGAGCCCCCGTCATTGTTTTGCTAGCATAGTGGATTGGTTGGAAGTGTTTATTCACTCTTTGACCCAAAACCGCACCAATAGCAAAGTCGCTAGCATCTCATATCAATTCAAAGGGTAGCTCCCAATTAGGGGTAACCAAGACCGATGCCTTAGTTAGCTTATCCTTAAGAAGATTGAAAGCTTCGATACACTCTTTAGAAAAGATAAAATGGGTATCTTTTTCCAAGAGGTGGGTCATCGGGCGAGCGATTTTAGAGAAATCCTGAATGAATCGACGATAGAAGCCCGCATGACCCAGAAAACTTCTCACACCCTTCACGGTTGAAGGTGGTGGTAATTTGGCTATGACATCTACTTTAGCACGGTCGACTTCAAGACCGGCTTTAGAGATTTTGTGTCCTAGCACAATGCCTTCTTTTACCATAAAATGGCATTTTTCCCAATTCAGAACAAGGCGAGTGTCTTCGCACCGCTTAAACATACGTTCCAAATTGGCAAGAAGAGAAGAGAAGGAATCCCCAAAGACCGAGAAATCATCCATGAAGACTTCCATGGTTTGCTCAACCATGTCATGGAAGATAGCCAACATGCACCTTTGGAAAGTCTCGGGGGCATTGCATAAGCCAAACGACATTCTTTTGTAAGCAAATGTGCCATAGGGACAAGTGAATGTTGTCTTCTCTTGATCTTGGGGATCGATGGGTATTTGGAAATAACCCGAGAAACCATCAAGAAAGCAGTAATATTCATTACCCGCTAAACGTTCAAGCATTTGGTCCATAAAAGGTAGAGGGAAATGATCCTTTCTCGTGGCATTATTGAGTTTGTGGTAGTCTATACAAACTCTCCACCCAGTAACGAGACGGGTAGGAATCAACTCGTTGTTTTGATTGGGCACAACGGTGATTCTGCCTTTCTTAGGCACATAATGGACTGGACTAACCCATGGTGAATCCGAAATAGGGTAAATCATACCCGCATCAAGAAGTTTGATAACCTCTTTTTTGATGACTTCATGGATTTTAGGATTCACCCTTCGTTGGCTTTGAATTGTGGGCTTAAAGTCGACCTCCATGAGAATTTTATGTGTGCAGAAGTGAGGATCAATTCCACGGATGTCGGAGATTTTCCAAGCGATAGCTCTTTTATGCTTCTTCAACACGGCGATGAGTCGGGATTTTTCTTCTTCTTTCAGGTCCTTTGCGATGATGACCGGTAACTTCTCGTTGTCTTCAAGGAAAACGTACTCAAGATGAGGAGGTAGGTCCTTAAGCTCAAGAGTAGGAGGATCCTCAATAGATGGTGTTACTAACGATGGATCATCATTAGTCACCTCTTTAGGAGAAGGAGGAGAAAACGGGTCTTCATTGAGAAGTCTCTCAATAGTACGAATGTCTTCATCCCAATCGGTGGACGAATTATCATACTTAATATCGAGAGGACCCAAGCTAGCTTCGAAATCATCCAAGTCACTTTCTCCAAAAGGATTCAATGCCGGAGCAATTGAGGCAACGGTCTCAACATTGGGTGGAGAAGAAAGAGTACTTTTGCAAGCATCATGAAAATTTTCTTCACAAGCCTCATCGAGAACATCAATAGCATTAACACTTTCATATGAATAAGGTTGCTTAGAAATCTTACCCATGTTGAAGACAATTTTATCGTCACCAACTCTCATGATTATTTCGCCCGCGGCTACATCAATGAGAGTGCGACCGGTCCTCAGAAATGGACGTCCAACGATTAATGGAACACGAGGATCCATCTCGTAGTCAACGACAACAAAATCCGCCGGGAAGGTGAATTTGTCAACGCCAACAAAGACATCTTCGGCTATCCCCACTGGATAAGCAACCGTACGGTTGGCTAATTCCAAAGTCATTTTGGTGGGGACTAGCTCGGGGAGAGATAATTGCTTCCAAACACTTAAAGGCATTAAATTTATACTGGCACCTAGATCGGCTAGGGCCATGCAATTCTCTACTCCCGGGAAGTTGCAAGGAATCAAGAAGCGACCCGGATCACCAAGTTTGGTGGGCAATTTCCTTAAGAGAACGGCGGAGCGATTCTCATTAAGTTGGGTCTGAGCAATGTCAAGAAGCTTCTCCTTGTCACTTAGAAGATCTTTAAACATCTTAGCGTATTTGGGCATGTGAGCGAGAGCCTCGGCAAATGAGATGTTAAAATTCAATTGTTTAAACATTTTAAGAAAGTTTGAAACTTGAATATCATCCTTGCTCTTTTGCTTCTCTTTCCTCAACCTTGAAGGATAAGGTATATTGGATGAAGAAGAAGGCTTTAGGGAAATAGGATCACTCATAACCACGGGTGGTGGGGAAATGGGGATAGAAGGTGAAGGAGGTGAGGAAAGTTGCTCTTTTTCCTTGTTCACAATCATGGGTAGAGGTGTAGGAAGCTCGGGTTCCGTATAACCTTTTCCACTACGAGTAGTGATTGCTTTCATCTCCCCTCTTGGATTCGCAACGGTGTTACTCGGAAGAGTACCCGAAGAAGAGGGTTGATTACCTTGGATGAGCGAACCGATCATATCACGTATGTTGAGCGCTTGAGTGCTGAAAGAGTCTCTGATGTCTGCACGAATTTCATTGCTTTGTTTTGCCATGTCATTCCTAAGCTCGGCTCGAATATCGCTCCCTTTTTTCGCCATTTCGCTCTTCAAGTTGATGACTTGACTCTGAAGACTCGTCACCAACTCCCGATTAGTCTTCATGAACGTCTTGACTTCTTGATTTAATGCCATCGGTTGATTGAGAGGTGGAGCTTGGTAAGCTTGAGAATTTCCTTGAGTTGGGAATGGGTTTCTTTGGGATTGATATTGATTGCTAGCACGAGGTTGGGATTGGTTGTTTCGGTTATAGCTTTGTTGTTGGTTTTGGTTTGTAGGAGGGAAACCGGGTGGAGCAAGATAGTTATTTGAACGATAACTTAGCAAGCTACGGTCTCCTTGAGGACGAGCTTGATAGCCTCCCGTAGGATAAGTACCGTAGGCTGCGTTAACGTTTTCCGAAACAATAGTAAACATGGGACTATGAAACTCACCTGATAGCTTCTTCACAAGTCCTCGCACTAGCAACAAGCTAACAAACCAAAAACACGAAATCAATACACGAACCAATCACTAAGATGGCTCATCAACCTATGATGGAAATCTAGCCTATTCCCATATAAATACCTCATAGATAAGCTCTAATCACCCCATTACCCTTCTTTAACAAGTCCTTAACTTGGTTAAGTTTAATAACTAACCCGTTCATATTTTACCCAAAACAGTCCCAGTTTTTAGGTCTAAAAACTTTAAGTCAAACGTCCACTTAAGCATACCCATGGTTTCTGTAAAAGGAATATTCATACCTTTACATATGTTGGCTAACACCTCCCACTTGACCTAACCTTAAAGCTACTGTTAAGGCCCCGATATACATATATCTACTTTTGTCATTCCAGATTTCCTGATTTTAAACGTACTAAAAGTTTGTTACCATTAAGGGGTCTTACCCTAAACCACAACCTTATCCCAAGTGCAGATACTTAATACAATATATAAATCATCTCTCACGTTCGTGATAAAATCCCAATGCAACCCTAAGTACCCCAAACAACCCAAAACTTAAAAAGAAAACAGGCTGAATTAAAAACTGTTTTGACCTCCGACTGTTGTAACCTGTTTTTGACCCACTTCCCGACCTCCAATTTAGTTCTAGTTTCTTGCATTGGAAATCCACTTCAAATATATTTCCAGGGGTACTTGGATCGTAAAATAAGAGTTTATAGAACTCCCGGTATGATCAAAACAATTGACTCAAAAATCTGCCCAGTTTTTAAAAACGGATTTAAACAAATTGAACAAATTAATTACCCATAACCCCATCTAATACAAGCCCTAGATTATATGATCATCATATTATGATTATCACATCATTATTTTACTGATTTTGTAAAAACCCTAACCCTAATCCATCATAAGAATGATTAATTAAACACAAACAATTAAATCAAAAAGGTTAATGAAGGTTTTTACCTTTACTTCAATGGAAGATAAAAAAACACCTAATTTTTATGAAGAGCCCTAATTCTCCTCTTCTTTTAGTCGACTATAACTCCAGGGAAAGAAAAAAAAATGCGTTTGATTTAGTGTTGGGGGTTCCTTATATAGCCAAAACAATCCTTGTCCAACCCAATTACCACTTACCATAAATCTTTTCCTTTTTTCCTTTTTTTTCTCTTCTAAACCGACCCAAACACCCCTAATTTCGTGTTTTCTTTATTTTTTTTCTTTTTATTGTTAATTAATATCTTATTAATATTACCTTAATTTACCTTAATTTATTTCAGCCCCTAAAGCTTCCAATACCCCAAAACCGTGAAACTAGTCAAAATTATGCGTTTTACCGTAAAAGACGTAAAATATACACTTTTACAAAAATCTCAAATTTTGAAATAAACTTTATAACTAAGTCCTAAATGACTTAAAACTATCCCGAAAAATATTCATATGACTAATTACCTCATTCGAGACCTCTAAATGCTAAACCGTAAATCCTAAAAAAAATACACTATTACTATAATACTTATACGTATACATAAACACCAAAATATCACTATTTCATTTCATAGTCACCACTTGTGAGCTCATGAACATGAAATAACCGTTCCTCGATTTACTTATGAGTACTCTATACTCATAAACGATAACCACACAAACCTCGTTCACACAAAATAAACACGCAAACACAAAAATCAAGTAAGCACACATAAAATAACCTAAAAGTAAGACCAAGTGACAAACCCAAAACCACGGTTGTCACATTAAACTTCCGTCTTTAGACTTTTTCTTCGATAAATATTCAGAATAGGTCTTGGACTTCCGTTCTTTATGCACTCTTGATCTTTTGACTTTGTCTTTTCCCGTTTTCTTCGATAAAAGCCCGTGAAAGCCCGTGTTTTCTTCCTTTTTCATATTTTGGTCCTAAAACACAATAAAAACACAAACCACGCATAATTCCGACTTTTACGACATAAAATACACGTTTTGGTCTTGTTATTATTGGAAATAAGTGGTAAAAGGATAAGTGTTTTCACACTTATTAAATCCCCTACACTTGACCATTGCAATGCCCTCATGCAATGCATTAATTTTAAAGCACGGTTTACATTTTCCATCATAAAAAACCCACCTTGGCCTTTATTAAATACTAAACATAAAAAATGATAAAAACAAGTAAAGAAATTAAAGACTTACATTGGGTTTTGGCAGCCATGAACATTTATCATCCTCAAGTTTCACGTTCCCCATACCAAGCTTAAAAACGAGATCATGGTTATTATAAGTTAGTAAACTAACACGAACTCATGTGGGCCAATTATTCACTTAGACTCCCTTATTCCTAGGTGTATCTCTTATATTTTATTTTTGTCTTGAATGATCACGAGGATGCATTGTTTGACTTATTTCTCATAGTTATTTAGGCCAAAATAAAGTGAACGATTTAATCAATAGTTAGCTAAAGGACAAAATCTTTTAAAACTGCTTCTCGGGACCTCATAAAGTTCATATCTTGGCATAACTCGCTTCATGATTTGAGACCTTTCTCGGACCGATATTTGGCAGCGACTTCATACTTCGAATCTTTGAGAAACGTTCATGAAATAATGGCCTTCTCTTCATAATAGGAATTTCTTCACTTAAAGTTTTGAGAGATTCTTCATCTTTGGACCACGACTTCTTCATTTTTCTCCAATCTTTATTTTGGACTTTGATATACAACGATCCGCCTCCTTTTAGGACTTGGATCTATTTACCCTCATACCTTGTTAGGGTCTTTTTGGTTAGACTTCTCCATAATCTTTAGGGGAGTATTTGCTTTTGGTCGTGTGTCTCGATCCTTCATATTGATTTTCGATAAATGATTCTTCACATCACTTTTGGATCTTTAGCAACAAAATGTAGCCCTCATACCTTGTTAGGGCCTTTTCGGACTCGCCAATCTTCGCATCCCGCTTCAATAAGTTATGCCTTGGCTATGAACTCTAATCCGTACCGAGCAACTTTTAAACGATCTTGGGCTAGAAGCTAAGTAACTTTTCAAATCGTACAACCTTATTTGTTGCAAATAAATTTATTAGCAAGCGATGGGAGAATAGGCTTATAATTAACTCACATAAATTCACGAAAGAATACCAAACTTATAATTGACTCTATCATCTCTCGTTCTCCACAGTTTAAAATCTCAAGGAATGAGACTCGTGGATGCTTAGCCTATTAAATCAAAGTTTTAGGTTTTCAAGTCATCTATAGGATCTTGCAAACTCTTAGACTTTTTCAAGTTTAGAATTCGCATTTTAAAGTTCCCTTGATAAACGACTCTCTAGGATCAATTATAGGAACTTGCGAAAAGTTCTTGTTCTTAACCCGTGAGAGTTAAGACTTTCGCGTTTTATAGCTCCCTATATAAAAGCCTAGCAAAACTTGACTTAAACACGTTAAGGATACTAGCTAGAGTAAACTTAGATAAGTAAACTCGGGTTGAGTCAAAATGTTCACGACTAAGAAAAATTTAAAACCACTTTATTAACATTTATTCTAGTAAGGCAAGAAAATAAACATAATAAAGGAAAATACAACTATACAACTAGGCCAAAATAGATTAAAAATTTTGAAAAATGTCGAAAAATCAAATTTTCTGGTTAAAATGAGGACAAATGCAAGGAAAAGACCACTTACTTCGATAGAAGTCCCCCCTACACTTGATAGAAATATTGTCCTCAATGTTTAAGCATGTGGGAGTGAACTCCCCTACACTTATGACATTGTGCACTTTGTTTAAATCTTGCTAAGGAAAGGACAACTAAAGTAAATTCAATGTGAACATATAAAATATGAAATATTGAATCACAAGAGTTTAGGATAGAACCGGGAAGATGGGAACATGGTTTCACGGTTCGTCAAAAGTCACAAGATGCTCTTTGAAGCTTGAATCCCTGCACAAGATAAGAAACAAGACAACAAACACATACGGGGCTCCCCCCTACACTTATTATGAAAGCAGTAAAGGATAGAGCACGGGTTGCCTCCCGAGAAGCGCTTGTTTTTTATCACCGAGTCACGAGCCTGACTCGACCCAATTTAGTTCATGGGGAACGTGGTGAGGGATGGAATCATCTCATGGGAGATGTCCTCACCAAAGTACAGCTTCAAACGCTGGCCATTCACCTTGAAATTGGGCCCATTTGGCTGAGAAAGCTCAATGGTCCAATATGGAAAGACTTTGGTGACGGTGAATGGACCAGACCAGCGGCTCTTCAACTTGCCAGAGAAGATCTTCAACCGAGAGTTAAAAAGTAAGACTTGATCACCAACGTGGAACTCTCGGTTCTTGATTTTTACGTCATGAATGATCTTGGTCTTCTCCTTGTAGATCAGCGAGTTCTCATAAGCTTCATTCCTCAGTTCATTTAGGTCGTTGAGTTGAATCTTGCGATGATCACCGGCTTTGTTGATGTCGAAGTTAGCCCACTTCAAGGCCCAGTGCGCCTTATGTTCCAGCTCGATGGGGAGGTGGCATGCTTTCCCGTACACAAGATGATAAGGTGTACAACCTATCGGGGTCTTGTAAGCAGTACGGAAAGCCCACAGAGCATCATCTAACTTATCGGCCCACGCGGCGCGATGCTCTCCCACAGTACGCTCCAAAATTCGCTTCAATCCACGGTTGGATATCTCCGCTTTCCCATTAGTTTGGGGATGATAGGCGGTGGAAAGACTGTGATTGACACCATACTTAGCCATGACTCTTGCAAATTGATCATTGCAAAAATGAGTCCCGCGGTCACTGATAATAGCACGAGGAACGCCAAATCGAGCGAAAAGCTGCTTCAAAAAGTTCACAACCACCCTCGCATCGTTCGTAGGGAGAGCCTTAGCTTCAACCCATTTAGAAACGTAGTCAACGGCTACGAGGATGTACTTGTTCCCTTTGGAGGATGGAAATGGCCCCATAAAGTCGACGCCCCATACGTCAAAGATTTCACATTCATGTATGAAATTTTGAGGCATCTCATCTTTATATGTGATCTTGCCTTGGCGTTGGCAAGCATCACAATGCTTAACCATTTCGTGAGCGTCACGATAAATGGTGGGCCAATAGAATCCAGACTCAAACACTTTCTTAGCGGTGTAGTTAGGACCAAAGTGACCACCGGTGGGTCCTTTGTGGCAAGCCTGGAGAATGTCAAAAGCTGCCGGTCCGTCAACACATCGACGAATGATCAGATCAGCACATTGTTTGAATAGAAAAGGGTCATCCCAAAAGTAAGTCTTAACATCATTCAAGAACTTCTTCTTTTGTTGGGATGTTAACCCTTTAATGAGAATACCACCCGCTAAGTAGTTTGTAATGTCGGCAAACCACGGGGTGTCATCAATATTGAGATTTATAGACATTAAGGTCTCAAGGGGGAAAGAGTCATTGATTTCTTTGTTCGGATGATCCCCTTGATATGGATCTTCAAGTCGACTCAGATGATCCGTGGCTAGGTTTTCAGCACCCTTCTTGTCACGAATTTCAATGTTGAATTCTTGAAGGAGTAAAACCCAGCGAAGAAGTCTTGGCTTAGAGTCATGCTTAGTCATCAAGTACTTCAACGCGGAATGGTCCGTGTAGACGATGGTGGTGGATAAAACAAGATAGGGGCGAAATTTTTCAAAAGCATGGACAACAGCTAAAAGCTCTTTTTCGGTTGTCGTATAATGCAATTGAGCCCCCGTCATTGTTTTGCTAGCATAGTGGATTGGTTGGAAGTGTTTATTCACTCTTTGACCCAAAACCGCACCAATAGCAAAGTCGCTAGCATCTCATATCAATTCAAAGGGTAGCTCCCAATTAGGGGTAACCAAGACCGATGCCTTAGTTAGCTTATCCTTAAGAAGATTGAAAGCTTCGATACACTCTTTAGAAAAGATAAAATGGGTATCTTTTTCCAAGAGGTGGGTCATCGGGCGAGCGATTTTAGAGAAATCCTGAATGAATCGACGATAGAAGCCCGCATGACCCAGAAAACTTCTCACACCCTTCACGGTTGAAGGTGGTGGTAATTTGGCTATGACATCTACTTTAGCACGGTCGACTTCAAGACCGGCTTTAGAGATTTTGTGTCCTAGCACAATGCCTTCTTTTACCATAAAATGGCATTTTTCCCAATTCAGAACAAGGCGAGTGTCTTCGCACCGCTTAAACATACGTTCCAAATTGGCAAGAAGAGAAGAGAAGGAATCCCCAAAGACCGAGAAATCATCCATGAAGACTTCCATGGTTTGCTCAACCATGTCATGGAAGATAGCCAACATGCACCTTTGGAAAGTCTCGGGGGCATTGCATAAGCCAAACGACATTCTTTTGTAAGCAAATGTGCCATAGGGACAAGTGAATGTTGTCTTCTCTTGATCTTGGGGATCGATGGGTATTTGGAAATAACCCGAGAAACCATCAAGAAAGCAGTAATATTCATTACCCGCTAAACGTTCAAGCATTTGGTCCATAAAAGGTAGAGGGAAATGATCCTTTCTCGTGGCATTATTGAGTTTGTGGTAGTCTATACAAACTCTCCACCCAGTAACGAGACGGGTAGGAATCAACTCGTTGTTTTGATTGGGCACAACGGTGATTCTGCCTTTCTTAGGCACACAATGGACTGGACTAACCCATGGTGAATCCGAAATAGGGTAAATCATACCCGCATCAAGAAGTTTGATAACCTCTTTTTTGATGACTTCATGGATTTTAGGATTCACCCTTCGTTGGCTTTGAATTGTGGGCTTAAAGTCGTCCTCCATGAGAATTTTATGTGTGCAGAAGTGAGGATCAATTCCACGGATGTCGGAGATTTTCCAAGCGATAGCTCTTTTATGCTTCTTCAACACGGCGATGAGTCGGGATTTTTCTTCTTCTTTCAGGTCCTTTGCGATGATGACCGGTAACTTCTCGTTGTCTTCAAGGAAAACGTACTCAAGATGAGGAGGTAGGTCCTTAAGCTCAAGAGTAGGAGGATCCTCAATAGATGGTGTTACTAACGATGGATCATCATTAGTCACCTCTTTAGGAGAAGGAGGAGAAAACGGGTCTTCATTGAGAAGTCTCTCAATAGTACGAATGTCTTCATCCCAATCGGTGGACGAATTATCATACTTAATATCGAGAGGACCCAAGCTAGCTTCGAAATCATCCAAGTCACTTTCTCCAAAAGGATTCAATGCCGGAGCAATTGAGGCAACGGTCTCAACATTGGGTGGAGAAGAAAGAGTACTTTTGCAAGCATCATGAAAATTTTCTTCACAAGCCTCATCGAGAACATCAATAGCATTAACACTTTCATATGAATAAGGTTGCTTAGAAATCTTACCCATGTTGAAGACAATTTTATCGTCACCAACTCTCATGATTATTTCGCCCGCGGCTACATCAATGAGAGTGCGACCGGTCCTCAGAAATGGACGTCCAACGATTAATGGAACACGAGGATCCATCTCGTAGTCAACGACAACAAAATCCGCCGGGAAGGTGAATTTGTCAACGCCAACAAAGACATCTTCGGCTATCCCCACTGGATAAGCAACCGTACGGTTGGCTAATTCTAAAGTCATTTTGGTGGGGACTAGCTCGGGGAGAGATAATTGCTTCCAAACACTTAAAGGCATTAAATTTATACTGGCACCTAGATCGGCTAGGGCCATGCAATTCTCTACTCCCGGGAAGTTGCAAGGAATCAAGAAGCGACCCGGATCACCAAGTTTGGTGGGCAATTTCCTTAAGAGAACGGCAGAGCGATTCTCATTAAGTTGGGTCTGAGCAATGTCAAGAAGCTTCTCCTTGTCACTTAGAAGATCTTTAAACATCTTAGCGTATTTGGGCATGTGAGCGAGAGCCTCGGCAAATGAGATGTTAAAATTCAATTGTTTAAACATTTTAAGAAAGTTTGAAACTTGAATATCATCCTTGCTCTTTTGCTTCTCTTTCCTCAACCTTGAAGGATAAGGTATATTGGATGAAGAAGAAGGCTTTAGGGAAATAGGATCACTCATAACCACGGGTGGTGGGGAAATGGGGATAGAAGGTGAAGGAGGTGAGGAAAGTTGCTCTTTTTCCTTGTTCACAATCATGGGTAGAGGTGTAGGAAGCTCGGGTTCCGTATAACCTTTTCCACTACGAGTAGTGATTGCTTTCATCTCCCCTCTTGGATTCGCAACGGTGTTACTCGGAAGAGTACCCGAAGAAGAGGGTTGATTACCTTGGATGAGCGAACCGATCATATCACGTATGTTGAGCGCTTGAGTGCTGAAAGAGTCTCTGATGTCTGCACGAATTTCATTGCTTTGTTTTGCCATGTCATTCCTAAGCTCGGCTCGAATATCGCTCCCTTTTTTCGCCATTTCGCTCTTCAAGTTGATGACTTGACTCTGAAGACTCGTCACCAACTCCCGATTAGTCTTCATGAACGTCTTGACTTCTTGATTTAATGCCATCGGTTGATTGAGAGGTGGAGCTTGGTAAGCTTGAGAATTTCCTTGAGTTGGGAATGGGTTTCTTTGGGATTGATATTGATTGCTAGCACGAGGTTGGGATTGGTTGTTTCGGTTATAGCTTTGTTGTTGGTTTTGGTTTGTAGGAGGGAAACCGGGTGGAGCAAGATAGTTATTTGAACGATAACTTAGCAAGCTACGGTCTCCTTGAGGACGAGCTTGATAGCCTCCCGTAGGATAAGTACCGTAGGCTGCGTTAACGTTTTCCGAAAAATTGCCTTGGGTAGAAGGACAATCATTGTAAGAATGAGGACCACCACATGTGTCACAAAAAATAGCAACGGCTTTAGCTTGTTGAAAGTGGTTTGTGGCCATGGTCATGAAATTCTTGTTCATCTCAGCGAGTTGTCGAGAAATTTCAGTCATCTCGGGATTGGAAGTAGTAGAGGAAACATTGACTCTCGAGTTAGATCTTGAGGATGCGGATGAATCCCAATTCGTGTGGTGAGTAGTCATGTTTTCAATCAACTCTCTACACTCCTCTGGTCTCCTTTTCATAAAAGTACCACCGGCGGCGGCATTGATCGTGTCATGATCACGAAAAGTGAGTCCATTGTAGAAGGTATCAATGAGAGTGACGGGGAGCATGTTATGATTTGGACAGCGGTCGATCAAATCATTGTATCGTTCCCAAGCATCGAAGAGCGATTCATCATTGTCTTGCATGAATCCACTGATTTGGTTACGAAGGCTTGTGACCATGGATGGGGGAAAGTAGCGCGACAAAAAGCGTTGAGTCATGTCATTCCACGTATGAATAGAATTCTTCGGGAGACAGTCAAACCATTTTTCGGCATGGTGAGAAAGCGAGTGGGGAAAAAGTTGAAGGCGAAGGTCAACCATAGAAACACCAGGGCACTTCATGCTTTGGGTGATGGTAATGAATTTGTCAAGGTGTTTGTTGGCATCATCATCCGGAATTCCGCGAAATGGGTTAGTTTGCACTTGTTGGATCATGTGTTGCTTCAACGAAAACTCCTGAGCCGTGACGTGCATCGGCGCAATCGGGCCTCCGCGTCCGTTCATTGTGGGTTGACACAATTCCTCCATTGTTCGTAAATCAGGTAGGTGGACATTGTTGTTGTTGTTGAGATTGGGTAGAGGTGGGTTATTATTGTTGTTATTAACACCAGCCATATCTAAATCTTCACGAGTCTCGGGCTCAGAATAGTTCGAAGATCTAGTATGCATACACCTGCAGAAGAAAAATATACAAAGAGAGAATATCTATATAATCTTTTTGGTGCAAAACCGTTTGGAAAAGAATTGCTTTTTCTGATTTTTTTAATGTTTTTGTATTTTTGAAGAGTTTTATATTTTTTAGGATTTTTGAAAATTTTTAAAACAAGGAAAATAACGTTCAAAGAACGGATCCCAAAATTCAATGCGTCTCTCACTAGAAACCGTTAATCGTAACGAAAAGAACCGGCAGCGGCGCCATTTAATACTTGGCTTTTACACCTAGTATGAAAGTTCGTTGTTCCGATCTCTTCGAATTGACTACCGGTCTAAAGTACGACTCAATTGTCTTTTGGTGAAGGAGAGAATGGTTTGGTTGATTATCTATTTTAAACTATTAGCAAGTAATTTAAGTGTCATTGAGTAAAGTAGAAGTTTAAAGATTAATACTAAAATGACGAGTTAAAATAAATGTTAGACAACTAAGAGGCAATATAAGAAAAATACTTGAACACTAAATAAAACTAGCACTTAGAGATTTTGCAAAAATAAGAAAACTAAACCAACGTAAAATTCCCAAATCGGAATGTGCAATACATGAGGCTGATCAGAATAACATAAATACCCTCGTCGGAATGTTGGAAATGGTGCAATCGGAATAGGCCACAAAAGATTCCGATCGGAATCCAAACTAAGCTCTCAATCGGAATATGCAAGGACAGCCAAATCGGAATACTGGAATAAACACCTAATCGGAATGTTCAGAAGGACATCCGATCGGAATATGCAAGCTAAATGGTCAAATCAGAATAATAATAAAATCTCCCAATCGGAATGTTCAAAAAGGCCCAGTCGGAATGTGAAATCCCTAATCCGATCACTACGATCGGAATAATAAGGTGCTGATCGGAAAACTCGAAACCCTTTTCTGATTGATCAATCGGAAAGAGGGGTGGGCGGCTGGTCGGAATACGCAGATCGGAAAGGGGTTTAAACCCTTTCCGATATATGTGGGATTCGTAAAAAGCCAAGGTAATAAGCTATATAATAAGCTAATACCCCAAAACTAAACGAATCAATGCTGAACCGGATCAAATAAGTACTATTATCAACTTATCTAAACTCAAAATAAACAAACTTTTAAATCAAACCATAAAAATATGAACTTTTTAAAGAAAACTTTTTAAAAGGTAAATAAGCTAAACATATAAATAAGCCAATAAGCACAAGAAACTTAAAGCTTAATCAAATGAAAGCTTATGTAGGAACAAAAATATTAACTTTTTAAGCACGAAATCATTAAGAACAACACGGATCATATGAAATTCGCACCAAAATCAATCTAAAATCAAAGAAAGGTAGAATGAGATTAAGGATTAAAAGCTTAACTAGAACTTGATTAATGAAATAAGCAATACACAAATGTTTAATCTTGAAAGATTAAAAGAAAAGATGAAACTTAGTGAGAGAAAGTGGAGAACTTTCTCTCTCTAAAACTAGAAAGAAAAGTGCAAAAATGAAAAACTAAAAATTAAAGACTAACTCCCTCCTAATGTGTATTAGGAGGGTATTTATAGGAAAGGTGGAAGGAGTGCATGTGTTGCATCTTCTTTCTTTCTTTCTTCACGTCTTCTCGACTCGACTTAAGTTCTTTGTCTTTTCTCGATGTCGTCTCGGGATTTGAACTTGTCTTTTAATTTTCTTCTTCTATTAGACTTAAGTTCTTCGACTTCATTAAACTTCCGTCTTTATACTTTTTCTTCGATAAATCTTCAGAATAGGTCTTGGACTTCCGTTCTTTATGCACTCTTGATCTTTTGACTTCGTCTTTTCCCGTTTTCTTCGATAAAAGCCCGTGAAAGCCCGTGTTTTCTTCCTTTTTCATATTTTGGTCCTAAAACACAATAAAAACACAAACCACGCATAATTCCGACTTTTACGACATAAAATACACGTTTTGGTCTTGTTATTATTGGAAATAAGTGGTAAAAGGATAAGTGTTTTCACACTTATTACTCATCATAAAAACTGGGATTCCTCTGCTTCTTTAAGGAACAACTCGAGAGTCAATGTTTCTTCAACTTTAGCAAACCCCGATATGATCGAATTCACCCGCATGATGACTGAAATGAACAAAAATATCTTGCTTCTCGCTACAAACCAACAACAACAAGTTAAAGCGGTTGCACCTTCTTGTGAAACATGCGGTGGTCCTCACCCATATACCGATTGTCCTTCTACTCAAGGAAATCTGGAAAATGTGTATGCGGCTTATGGTAATTATTCACCGGAAAATTACCAAGCTCAACCTCAAGGGGATAGAAATTTGCTGAGTTACCGGTCAAACAACTACCTTTCACCCGGTTTTTCTCCTCAAAACCAAAACCCCCAAAACAACAATTACAATAGAAGCAACCAAATCCCACCAAGAGCTTCTAATCCTTATCACCCACCCGCTTAACAAACCCCACCCATTAACCCGGATGTTGAAGCCATAATGAGAACCCAAGGTGAGCAAATCAAGAACCTGCAGAGCCAAATTATCAATCTGAAAGGAGATATCACCAAGCAAGAGAATGACATTCGATCCGAGCTTCGAGATAATATTCAATCCTCCTTCAGCAATCAAACGAATGATTTGAAGAATATGCTTGCTAGTTTCTTGCCCGCCGCTCAACCTTCTACTGCAAGTTCTCTACCTTCAAACACCGTCACCAATCCGCGAGCGAATGTAAGTGCTATTACTACCCGTAGTGGAGTCACCATCGTAGGACCACCTATCCCACCCCCATCATCTACACCTCCTCCACCACCATTTATCCCTACTCCTCCTACACCTAGTATTAGTACACCATTACCGTCTATGCCTCGTCATGACGATGTTTCCAAGAAGCACCCTTCAACATCTCAACCTTTACCTACACCTACACCTTCACCACCCAAACCCAATATCCCTTATCCTTCTCACTTAGGCAAGACCAACGAGCTAACCAAGAATGACTGTCAAGTGTCGAGCTATGTGAAGATGCTCTCTCAAATGAACATCAACATTAGCCTTGTTGAAGCACTTGTCCACATGCCGAAATTTGTGAAAGCATTCAAGGAATTGCTTAACAAGAAGGAGAAGTTGATTGAGCTCGCCAACACACGCTTAAATGAAAACTGCTCTGCAGTTATTCTTAAAGAACTTCCGGAAAAGCTTGGAGATCCCGGTCGTTTTGTGTTGCCTTGCATTTTCAACAAAACTGAAGAATTTACTGCCCTAGCTGATCTCGGGGCCAGTATTAATTTGATGCCTTTGAGTGTTTGGAAAACACTATCATTACCCGACCTTACTCCAACAAAGATGACTCTTGAACTTGCAAATCGCACTCTCGCTTACCCCGTTGGTATTGCCGAAGACGTGTTCATTAAAGTTGGCACATTTACTTCCCGGTCGACTTTGTCGTTGTTGATTATGAAATGGACCCTTGTATTCCTTTAATACTTGGTCGGCCATTCTTGAGAACCGGACGAGCTCTAGTTGATGTTGCCGAAGGTGAGTTAATCATAAGAGTCGGGAATGATGCACAAGTTTTCAAAATGGGGAAGCTTACAAGCAAATCCTTTGGACGAGAATCAGTGAATATGATTAATTTGCTCGATGATTTTGTCATCTACAACAATCCTCTATTCGAGTCTTGCATTGATAATCCACTTTTTCATGATGATGTGGATGATTCTCTCTCCAATGTGGAACCTTCCCCCATTTATGATTCTCCACCGATCTTTGATGCTTATGATGATGATTCTAGCTCAGATTCGGATGATTATGATGACCTTACTTCCGGGTATCCCGACATGCCCACATATGATGATTTTGATGAGGCCGATACTCTTTCGAGCGATTCTTCACATGATGAAGATCCTCCACCTACATCACTCGATCCTACTTTGGATGATTACTCATTTGAGGAAGACTTCTCTACGTTTCTCAACACTTACTTCCCTCATGAGAGTGATGCTCCTCCTTTAGACTTTGAAGATTATCGTCTTGATCCTACTTTGGATTTGAAGAACATTCTTTCAAAGGATAAGAAACCAATCGACACCACCATCCGCAGCACATATGATTTAACACCTCTTTGTCCACCTTCTGAGGACGAGGTTGTGCATCTTCTTCGCGGATCATCTTCACATTCTGCTGAGCCTGAGTGCTATTTTCCCTTAAAGGAAAAGGTGTTCGACCCCGGTATCGATATTCTGCAGCCATCTCAGTATCCACCTGATGAAATAAAAGGAAATATCTTTGGAACTTATGGAAATCTGATTGCACCACTTCACCCTTGCTTCCACCGTGCTCCATCGTTGCTTAAGGGAACCCTGCCTACTCTTCTTTGGCTTGCCTTGTTCGCCTTAAGCTTGTGCTATTTGATGGAAGAAAACTACGTCTTTGATCCCGGTGGATGTGTTTCATGCTTCTTCCTATGTTAATCAAGGTCGAGTCAGGCTCACGACTCGGTAATCAAAAATCAAGCGCTTCTTAGGAGGCAACCCATGCATCTATCTTTTAGCTTTCTTTATCATAAGTGTAGGGGAGACCCATTGGTGTTTGCTATTTCCTCTCTTCTCCTATTCAGGGATTCGAGCGTGCAATGATCCACTCTTGATGATTCTTGACGAACCGTGATTTCGTGTTCCATTTTCTTGGTTCTATCCTAAACTGTTTTCGATTCACTATTATATATTTTCTCAATATTCAAATAGGAATCTCTTTAGTTGTCTTTTCCTTAGCAAGATTTAAACAAAGTGCACAATGTCCTAAGTGTAGGGGAGTTTAATCCCACATGCTTAAACATTGAGGACAATGTTTATCTTAAGTGTAGGGGGACTTCTATCGAAGTTAAGTGGCCTTTTCCTTGTATTTGTCCTCATTTTAACCTGAAAATCAATTTTTCGACATTTTTCAAAAATTTTGATCTATTTTGGCCTATTAGTTTTTCCCTTTATATAGTTATTTTCTTTCCTTGTTAGAATAAATTTTGAATAAAGTGGTTTTAATTTTCAAACGTTGTGAATCTTTTGACTCAACCCGAGCTTACTTATCTAAGTTACTCTAGCTAGTATCCTTAACGTGTTTAAGTCAAGTTTTGCTAGGCTTTTATATAGGGAGCTCTAAAACGTGAAAGTCTTAACTCTCACGGGTTAAGAACAAGAACTTTTCGCAAGTTCCTATAATTGATCCTAGAGAGTCGTTTATCAAGGGAACTTTAAAACGCGATTTCTAAACTTGAAAGAGTCTAAGAATTTGCAAGATCCTATAGGCGACTCGAAAACCCAAAACTTTGATTTAATAGGCTAAGCATCCACGAGTCTCATTCCTTGATATTTTAAACTGTGGAGAACGAGAGATGATAGAGTCAATTATAAGTTTCGTATTCTTTCGTGAATTTATGTGAGTTAATTATAAGCCTATTCTCCCATCGCCTGCTAATAAATTTATCTGCAATAAATAAGGTTGTACGATTTGAAAAGTTACTTAGCTTCTAGCCCAAGATCGTTTAAAAGTTGCTCGGTATGGATTAGAGTTCATAGCCAAGGCATAACTTATTGAAGCGGGATGCGAAGATTGGCGAGTCCGAAAAGGCCCTAACAAGGCATGAGGGCTACATTTTGTTGCTAAAGATCCCAAGTGATGTGAATAATCATTTATCGAAAATCAATATGAACGATCGAGACACACGACGAAAAGCAAAAACTCCCCAAAAGTCATGGAGAAGTCTATCCGAAAAGGCCCTAACAAGGTATGAGGATAAATAAAGCCAAGTCCAAAAAGGAGGCGGATCGTTGTATATCAAATTCCAAAATAAAGATTGGAGAAAAATGAAGAAGTCGTGGTCCAAGTATGAATCTCTCAAAACTTCAAGTGAAGAAATTCCTATATGAAGAGAAGACCATAATTTCATGAACGTCTCTCAAGGTTTGAAGTATGAAGTCGCTGCCAAATATCGGTCCGAGAAGGGTCTCAAATCGCGAAGCGAGTTATGCCAAGATATGAACTTTTTGAGGTCCTGAGAAGCAGTTTTAAAAGATTTTGTCCTTTAGCTAACTATTGATTAAATCGTCCCACTTTATTTTCGACCTAAATAAACTATCGAAATAAGTCAACAATGCATCCTTGTGATCATTCAAGACAACAATAAAATATAAGAGATACACCTAGGAATAAGGGAGTCTAAGTGAATAATTGGCCCACATGAGTTCATGTTAGTTTGCTAACTTATAATAACAATGATCTCGTTTTTAAGCTTGGTTTGGAGAAAGTGAAAAATTGAGGATGATGATTATTCATGACATTTCCAAAACCCAAGGTATGTTTTTTATTTCTTTATTTTCTTCCTTTGAATGTTTATAATTTTCTATCTCTTTAATAAAGGCCAACGTGGAATGATTATGATGAAAAATGTAATCTTGCTTTGTAACTAATGCATTGCATGAGGACATTGCAATGGTCAAGTGTAGGGGATTTGATAGGTGTGTAAACACCCATCCTTTTTACCACTTAATTACAATAATTACCGAGCCAAAACGTGTATTTTATGTCTTTTATGTCGGAATTATGCGTGGTTTGTGTTTTTGTTGTGATTTAGGACGAAAAGGTGAAAAGTGGAGAAAACACGGGCATTCACGGGCTTTTATTGAAGAAAAAGATGAAAGACGAAGTCAAGAAGTCAAGAGTGCAAAAAGAACGGAAGTCCAAGACCAATTCTGAAGATTTATCGAAGAAAAAGTCAAAATACGGAAGTTTACTAAAGCCGAAGAACTCGAGTCTAATCTATGAAGAAAATTAAAGACGAGTTTAAAGAAATCCCGAGCCAATAGTCATTAAAGTCCAAGATTAACAAAAGATTAAGAAGAGAAGGACTTAAGTGTGCAATTAAGGAAAAGAGGAAAGAGGAAGGAAGCTTCCTAAGCACTCCTTAATCTCCCCTATATATAGTTTAGGATCATTTCATTTTACTCTTGTTGGATAGTTTGACACACTATTTCTTCCATTTTATTTACTTGCACATTTAATTTATTGCATTTTTAATTACCTTGTCTTGCACCTTAATTTCCAAGTAAGTTTACTTTTATTGCACCTTTACTTTTCTTGTTTATCTCTCATTCTTCCTTTCTTTTTATGCTTTAATCTTATGTTTATATGCTTATTGTGTTGCTTATTTGATTAAAGGTTATGTTTTTATGCTTTTGATTGTTTTGGTTTATTGATTTTTATAGCTTATTTGTGTTTATCTTAAAGTTTCTTAAGTTTTTATAAAAGTTATTTTTATATAAAAGTTTGATTTCGTACACCTTTTTCATTTCGAGTTTTTAAAAGTCTTTAAATTGTAGCTTATTAGCTTTTTCTTACACGTATTTACTTAGGTTTTTAGTCTAGTGCTTATTTGATTAATAGCTTATTTGTCTAGCTTATTTTGTGTTATTTCCACTGTATTCCGACCACGCCAGTCGGAAAAGGGTTTGATATTCCGACCAGCGCTCCTTTGCTTGGTCGGAAAAGGGTTTGTAACATTCCGATCAAAGGGTGAGTTTGGTATTCCGATCAGGTCTAGGTGACAGCATTCCGATTGGGAGTTCACTCCTCATTCCGATCAGGGTAATCGTTGGGTTATTCCGATCAGGTTTTTGTTCCGATTATACATTCCGATCTGGGGTTCTTGTTTGGTTATTCCGATTTGGCTATTGGTGACAGCATTCTGATTGGGAATTCCGACAACATTCCGATCTGGAAGGTAAGTTATTCCGATCAGATTTTGGTTCCTCACATTCCGATCTGGGTTTTTGCTTGGTTATTCCGATTTGGCTATTGGTGACAGCATTCCGATTGGGAATTCCGACCACATTCCGATCAGAAAGGTTAGTTTGTTCCGATCAACATTCCGATTGGAAGGTTTGTATACATTCCGATTTTAGTCTGATCGGAATGTATTCCGACGGTAAGTTTGTTTTCTATTTTGTCTTGTTTAATTTTTAAGTTTACATTTTAATACTTTGTCAAATTTTAATTTTTGTCACGCTTTTAAATTTCCGTCATTTAATTTCTTGTTATTTACTTTTCAAAGTTTTAATATTGCACAATTTAAGTTTTAATTAGTTTAGATTTAATTAACCGTCATTTTCATTTACGTCTCGCACTTTTTAATATACTACAACGACACAACTTTTGTTTCCACCAAAGACAGCTGAGTCGCATAGTTAAACCAGATCAATCCGATTAGACACACTTAAACGAATCTTTTTACCTGAGTAAAATCTAGTTATTAATTAATCATGTTCTTGTTTGATTGATGTTTTTGATTGTTTGTGCTTATTGGTTTTTATGTGTTTGATTTTTATAGCTTATAGTGTTTTAGTGCTTATTGTATTAATTTTCTTATTTTTAATTAAGTGCTTATTAGTTAATTTTTTATAAAAAGTTATTTTTAAATATTTTTATTATTTAGTGTTTTTTAAAAGTTTTTAAATTTTGGCTTATTTGCTTTTCCTTAAAATCAATTTGGTTAAGTTTTTAGATAAGTGCTTATTAGTATTTTGCGTATTTTTAGATTTTAGCTTATTTGCGTTTTATTGTTATCCGGGTTTTTTTTTATAAACCCCAATATTCTGAATAGTAATTTTTTCCTCATTCCGGATAACTAGCCAAACTAGTATTCCGGATAATTTGTAGATTTCAGATTCCGGATAAGGTAAGTTTTGTACATTCCGGATATGCTCTCAATTCAGTATTCCGGATAGCAGCCAAAGTGGTATTCCGGATAAGACCCAAATTTGTTAACCCGGATAAGACAAATGAACTAATATTCCGGATAACACAATACTTCAATATTTCCCGGATAAGACAAGATTAAACATTCCGGATAAGAATGCAATATACTCATTCCGTATAACCAAGCAAAAAACATTTCGTATAAGCCAAAACACTTATTCCGTATAACATTACACATTGACATGCCTGCCTTCTAGCTTAGTTAGTTTTCCCGCCAAATTGAGCTAGTAGCTTGCTAACTTGAGCTGCTAGCTTGGTTGCTTGTTTATTTATTAATATTGTTCCGTAATTGTTTAGTTTAATCTGAAAGTTGTTCCGATTTTAATTCTTAAAGTCATGTATTTTTAGTTATATTTTTCGTCTAATTTTAGTATTAGTAATTTTTCGTAAAGTTTAAGTTTTATTTTTTATTTAGCGCCCGCTTTAGGTTTTGTCTCGTTTAGTTTTAAAGTACCCACTTAGTTTTATTTCCTCCTTTTTCATTTAGTAAATTTTATTTTTCAGTCGAAAGTTAATTTCTTCGTTTAGTTTTTTTTTTAATTGTTTTGTTTTAATTTACGTTTTATTTTTTGCTTCGCTCCTCTATTTTTAGTTAATTGTTTTTTGCTTATTTTTATTACGTTTCGCTTTTACCTTTTAAATAGAAATAGATAATCAAACTTCTTTTTTTTCATTAACCAAAAACGATTGAATCACACTTTTAACCGGAAATCAATTCGAATTGAATCGAGACGAACAAAATTTCATACTTGGCAAAAACCTTGTATTAAATGGCGCTGATGCCGGCTCTTTTCGTGAAGATTAACGGATTTCGGTGAGAGACGCGTTGGATTTGGGGATCCGTTCACTCTTGAACGTTATTTTTCTTGTCTAATTTTCAAAAAAATTCAAAAATCCTAAAAAATATAAAATTTTCACAAATCCAAAAAAATAGAAAAACATAAAAAACCAAAAATATTTCTTGTCTATCTTTCTTTTCCTTTTGTAGGTGTGTATGCGTACCCGTGCTCGTAAGAAGAAAGCAACTCAAGCCGAAGTCGAAACTCAACCTATTGTCATCATGGACAATCGACCAATGATCAAGCTTTTGTAATCGCACGTAGAGGGCAACACCGATGCTATTGTCATACCCGAGATTGGAGCCATCAACTTTGAGCTCAAATCCGGCTTCATTCAAATGGTCTCTGCTCAACCATTCTTGGGGCGTACACTTGATGATCCTCATGACCATATCAAAAGGTTTCTTCAACTCACTAATACGGTCAAGTTTAATGGGGTTTCACAAGAGGTAATTCGCTTGCAACTTTTTCCTTTCTCCTTAGAGGGACAAGCCCGGCATTGGCTTGATAAGGAACCGCCACAAAGTATTCTCACGTGGTCGGATTTAGAGACCAAATTCATCAACTACTTTTTCCCACCCTCACGTACTACCGCTTTGCGGAATGAAATCATTAACTTTGAACGAAAGTACGGTGAGACATTTAGTGAATCTTGTGACCGTTTGAAGGAACTTTTAAGAAAGTGTCCACAACATGGTTTTACAAAACTACATCAAATTAATACTTTTTACAATGGTTTAAGCATGAATGACCAAGATTCACTAAATAGTGCCTCGGGGGGTAACATTTTGGTTAAGTCTTCTAATGCCGCGTGGGATATTATTGAGAATAAATCTAAAGTGCAAACTAAAAGTGTTCGGGCTAATGTGGCTAGTGCTAGCACTAGTGACACCGACAAGAGACTTGATAAGCTTACTACAGTTGTTGAAGCACTTGCTTTACAAGCCGTTAACAATGCCAAAAAAAACAATGCTCTTCATATAACTTGTGAAACTTGTGGTGGGCCACACTCTTTTTCTAATTGTGATAAAGCTTATGATTAATCTCACGGGGAAGTGTATGCTTACAACAACACCGAGAGAGTTCATTTCAAGCCTAATGTTGATGTTAATCACTTGTCTTACAACTCGACAAATTACTTGGCTCCACCCGGTTTTCAGCAAAGACCTCACCCAACCACCCATAACAACCAAGGGCCACCTAGAGCAAATGTTAAACAAAATGCAAATGTAAGGGGCTCCAATGCAAATTAGGGAAACTTTCACATGCAAAATCAAGGCTTCCCAAACCAAGGTTTCAATCCTCAAGGTTTTCCACCTTATAACCAATACCCAAACCAAGGTTTTCAACAACAAGGGTTCAATTTACCTCATCCGCCGATGGACTTGGTTTTGCAAAAATTGAATGAACATGAGAAAATAATGCAATCAATGCAAGAATCTAATAGACAATTGCAGGAGTCCACGGATAGGAAATTCGTTCAAATGTTACAAACCCTTCGCCCCCAAGGTGCTCTTCCTTCTACAACCGAAACAAACCCTAGAGCGAATGTGAGTGCTATTACTACTCGAAGTGGAGCAACTTTAGTAGGACCTTCTACCCCTCCTCCCGTTACTCAATCTATACCTCCTCCACCTCCATTTATTCCTCCTACTACCACACCTAGTACTAGTTCTCCATTACCGTCTCCACCTCTTAATGAAGAAGTACCCAAGCAAAACCCTCCACCAACCCCACCTACCACCTCTAAACCTTCTACTTCTCAACCTTCAACATCTCAACCTTTACCTGCTACACCCACACCACCTAAACCCAACATCCCTTATCCTTCTCGGTTAGACAAGTGCAAATTGCTCACAAAAGAGGATTCTCAAGTTAATTCCTATTTGAAGATGATATCTCAAATGAATTTCAACATTAGCCTTGTTGAAGCACTTGTCCAAATGCTGAAATTTGTCAAAGCATTCAAGGAATTGCTTAGCAAGAAGGAACAGATGACTGAGTTTGTCAACACACGCTTAAATGAAAACTGTTCTGCAGTCATTCTTAACGAACTTCCGGAAAAACTTGGAGATCCTGGTCGTTTTGTGTGGCCTTGCATTTTTAACAAAGATGAAGAATTTACTACCTTAGCCGATCTCGGGGCAAGTATTAATTTAATGCCATTAAGTGTTTGGAAAAAGCTATCATTACCCGACCTTACACCGACAAAGATGACTCTTGAGCTAGCAAATCGCACTCTCGCTTACCCCGTTGGTATTGCCGAAGATGTGTTTATTAAAGTTGGTACCTTCACTTTTCCGGTCGATTTTGTTGTTGTTGATTATGAAATAGACCCTCGTATTCCGTTAATACTTAGACGGCCATTTTTGGGAACCAGAAAAGCTTTAGTCGATGTTGCCGAAGGTGAATTAATCTTAAGGGTCGGGAATGATGCTTAAGTTTTTAAGATGGGGAAGATTACAAGTAAGTCAAATGGAAAAGAATCCGCCCGAAAATGGTTAATGTGCTTCAAGAAGAGCTTACTACTACTGTGGAAAGTTTTAAGCTTGATGATTTTGTTGTATATGATAATCCTCTTTTCGAGTCTTCCTATGATAATCCATTTTCCCAAGACGATGTGGATGATTCTAATGATTCTCTCCCCAATCTAGATCCCCCACCAATTTATGGTTCTCCACCGATCTATGATGATTATGATGATGATTCTAGTTCCGATGGGGATGATTATGATAATCTTGTTTCAGATTATCCAGACATGCCAACTTATGATGATTTTGATGATGTTTATACTCTCTCGAGTGATTCTTCTCATGATGACCTTACTCTTACTCTTGATGAAGATCCTCCACCAAACACTCTTGATACTTTGGACAATTACTCATTTGAGGAAGATTTTGCCACTTTCCTTAATACTTACTTCCCCAATGAGAATGATTCTCCTCCTTTGGACTTTGATTATGGTCTTTATCCTCCTTCGGATATGAAGAAACCCGTTTCAAAGGAGAAGAAACCCGAAGACACCACCATCCGTAGCACTTATGTTTTGACACCTCTCTATCCACCTTCTGAGGATGAGATTGTGCGATTTATGAGCGGATCTTCTTCAAATTCTACTGAGCCTGAGTGTTATTTTCCCCTAAAGGAAAAGGTGTTCGATCCCGGTATTATAATTTTTAAGCCATTTCAATATCCATCTAATGAAGTAAAAGGAAAGATTTTTGGAATTTATGGAGATATGCTTGCACCTCATCACACTCTCTACCGCCGTGCTCAATCTCTGCTTAAGGGAACCTTGCCTACTCTTCTTTGGCTTGCCTTGTTCGCCTTAAGCTTGTGCTACTTGATGGATGAAAACCATGTATTTGATTCTGGTGGATGTGTTTCAAGCTTCTTCCTATGCTAATCAAGGTCGAGTCAGGCTCACGACTCGGTGAACAAAAACAAGCGCTTCTCGGGAGGCAACCCGAGTATCTATCCTTTTTATTCCGTTTTTATAATAAGTGTAGGGGAGACCCTAGTATGTGTTTGTTGTTTTCTTTCTTATCATGTCCAGGGATTCGAGCTTTCAAAGATCCATTCTTGATGACTTTTTACAACCCGTGATTCCGTGTACCCATCTTCCCGGTTTTATCCTAAACTCTTTTAATTCTCTAGTTTATATTTTCCAATATTAAAATAGGAATCACTTTAGTTGTCTCTCCCTTAGCAAGATTTAAACAACGTGCACAATGTCCTAAGTGTAGGGGAGTTTACTTCCATATGCTTAAACATTAAGGACAATATTTATGATAATTGTAGGGGGGACTTCTATCGAAGTTAAGTTGGCTTTTCCTTGTATTTGTCCTCATTTTAACCGGAAAATTAATTTTTCGACATTTTTTAAAAATTTTGATCTATTTTGGCCTAGTTTTATTTACCTTTGTTATAGTTATTTTCTTTGCTAGAATAAAGTTTAATAAAGTGGTTTTAATTTTTAAACGTCATGAATCTTTTGACTCAACCCGAGTTTACTTATCTAAGTTTACTCTAGCTAGTATCCTTAATATGTTTAAGTCAAGTTTTGCTAGGATTTTATATAGGGAACTTTAAAACGCGAAAGTCTTAACTCTTACGGGTTAAGAACAAGAACTTTTCGCAAGTTCCTATAATTGATCCTAGAAAGTCGTTTATCAAGGGAACTTTAAAATGAGAATTCTAAACTTGAAAAAGTCTAAGAATTTGCAAGATCCTATAGATGACTTGAAAACCTAAAACTTTGATTTAATTGGCTAAGCATCCACGAGTCTCATTCCTTGAGATTTTAAATTGTGGAGAACGAGAGATGATAGAGTCAATTTATAAGTTTGGTATTCTTTCATGAATTTATGTGAGTTGATTATAAGCTTTTTCTCCCATCGCTTGCTAATAAATATATTTGCAATAAATAAGGTTGTACCATTTGAAAAGTTACTTAGCTTCTAGCCCAAGATCGTTTAAAAGTTGCTCGGTATTAATTAGAGTTCATAGCCAAGGCATAACTTATTGAAGCGGGATGCGAATATTGGCGAGTCCGAAAAGGTCCTAACAAGGCATGAGGGCTGCATTTTGTTTCTAAAGATCCAAAGTGATGTGAAGAATCATTTATCAAAAATCAATATGAAGGATCGAGACACACGACGAAAAGCAAATACTCCCGTAAAGATCATGGAGAAGTCTATCCAAAAAGGCCCTAACAAGGTATGAGGATAAATAGATCCAAGTCCTAAAAGGAGGCGGATCGTTGTATATCAAAATCCCAAATAAATATTGGAGAAAAATGAAGAAGTCGTGGTCCAAATATGAAGAATCTCTCAAAAAGTTCAAGTGAAGAAATTCCTATTATGAAAAGAAGACCATTATTTCAGGAACGTCTCTCAAGATTTGAAGTATGAAGTCAATGCCAAATATCGGTCCGAGAAAGGTCTCAAATCGTGAAGCGAGTTATGCCAAGATATGAACTTTATGAGGTCCCGAGAAGCAGTTTTAAAAGATTTTGTCCTTTAGCTAACTATTGATTAAATCGTTCTACTTTATTTTCGGCCTAAATAAATTATCGAAATAAGTCAACAATGCATCCTCGTGATCATTCCAAACAATCATAAAATATAAGAGATACACGTAGGAATAAGGGGGTCTAAGTGAATAATTGGGCCACATGAGTTTGTGTTAGTTTGCTAACTTATAATAACAATGATCTCATTTTTAAGCTTGATATGGGGAACGTGAAACTTGAGGGTGATGAACATTCATGACATTTCCAAAACCCTAATGTAAGTCTTTTATCTCTTTACTTGTTTTCTTCCGTTGAATATTTGATAATTTTCTATGACTTGTGTTTAATAAAGGTCAAGGTGAATTGATTATGATGGAAAATGTAAAACTTGCTTTGTAACTAATGCATTGCATGAGGGCATTGCAATGGTCAAGTGTAGGGGATTTGATAGGCGTGAAAACACCCATCCTTTTACCACTTAACTATAATAATAACCAAGCCAAAACGTGTATTTTATGTCGTAAATGTCGGAATTATGCGTGGTTTGTGTTTTTGTTGTGATGTAGGACCAAAATGTGAAAAGGGAAGAAAAACAGGCTGTCACGGGCTTTTATCAAAGAAAACGAGAAAAGACTAAGTCAAAAGATCAAGAGTGCAAAAAGAACGGAAGTCCAAGGCCTATTCTAAAGATTTATCGAAGAAAAAGTCTAAAGACGGAAGTTTAATGAAGTCGAAGAACCAAGTCTAATTAAAGAAGAAAATTATAAGACGAGTTCAATTTATATCGACAAATCCCGAGACGACGTCGAGAAAGACAAATAATTTAAATCGAGTCGAGACAAGAAGAAAGAATGAAGAAAGCATAAACACTTTACTCCTCCTATAAATACCCTCCTAATGTGTCTTAGATAATTTTAGATAGTTTTAATATTGTAAGGTAATTAGGAGTAGATTAATATACTTTCTCTCTCTAGCTTTCATTTCATGTTTTAATCTTTTTCATTAATCTTGTATTAGATCTTAATCTTAATCTTAATCAAGCTTTTCAATTAATCATTCTCATTCTTCCTTTCTTAATCTTTTTAATCTTGTTAATCATGTAGTTTAATTAATCATGTTCTTGTTTGATTGATGTTTTTGATTGTTTGGGCTTATTGGTTTTTATGTGTTTGATTTTTATAGCTTATAGTGTTTTAGTGCTTATTGTGTTAATTTTCTTATTTTTAATTAAGTGTTTATTAGTTAATTTTTATAAAAAGTTGTTTTTAAATATTTTTATTATTTAGTGTTTTTTAAAAGTTTTTAAATTTTGGCTTATTTGCTTTTTCTTAAAATCAATTTGGTTAAGTTTTTAGATAAGTGCTTATTAGTATTTTGCTTATTTTTAGATTTTAACTTATTTGCGTTTTATTGTTATCCGGATTTTTTTTATAAACCCCAATATTCCGAATAGTAGTTTTTTCCTCATTCCGGATAACTAGCCAAACTAGTATTCCGGATAATTTGTAGATTTCAGATTCCGGATAAGGTAAGTTTTGTACATTCCGGATATGCTCTCAATTCAGTATTCCGGATAGCAGGCAAAGTGGTATTCCGGATAAGACCCAAATTTGTTAACCCGGATAAGACAAATGAACTAATATTCCGGATAACACAATACTTCAATATTTCCCAGATAAGACAAAATTAAACATCCCGGATAAGAATGCGATATACTCATTCTGTATAACCAAGCAAAAAATATTCCGTATAAGCCAAAACACTTATTCCGTATAACATTACACATTGACATGCCTGCCTTCTAGCTTAGTTTTCCCCGCCAAATTTAGCTAGTAGCTTGCTAGCTTGAGCTGCTAGCTTGGTTGCTTGTTTATTTATTAATATTGTTCCGTAATTGTTTAGTTTAATCTGAAATTTGTTCCGATTTTAATTTTGAAAGTCACGTATTTTTAGTTATATTTTTCGTCTAATTTTAATATTAGTAATTTTTCGTAAAGTTTAAGTTTTATCTTTTATTTAGCGCCCGCTTTAGGTTTTGTCTCGTTTAGTTTTAAAGTACCCACTTAGTTTTATTTCCTCCTTTTTCATTTAGTAAATTTTATTTTTCAGTCGAAAGTTAATTTCTTTTTTAGTTTTATTTTTTTAATTATTTTGTTTTAATTTACGTTTTATTATTTGCTTCGCTCCTTTATTTTTAGTTAATTGTTTTTGACTTATTTTTATTACGTTTCGCTTTTACCTTTTAAATAGAAATAGATAATCAAACTTCTTTTCTTTCATTAACCAAAAACGATTGAATCACACTTTTAACCGGAAATCAATTCGAATTGAATCGAGACGAACAAATTTTCATACTTGGCAAAAACCTTGTATTACAAACCGCTCTTGCTATATCCACCACGTAAGCCGATTATGTGAGTGACAGTAAAGCTTGTCAACAAGGACTATTGATGAAGTAAGCCCTTGTTGACAACATGATTACACTCGATGATGTCCCCATCATGTGTGATAATAAGGGTGCAATATACCTTAATAAGAATCCCGTATAACATTCGTGAACTAAGAACATAGAGATTCACCCACCATTTCCTTAGGGATAATGTTCAAAAGGGGAACATTAGTATTGAGAAGGAACCCTGGGTAGATAACTTAGCCGATATCATCACTAAGCCCCTTAAGAGGGAACCTTTCAATTACTTGCTCTTAGGTCTAGGTTTAATGGAACATATTACTTGATTATGCATGCTTGATCGAGTCTCTTCCTTTTGAGTCAAAATTTTCTACTTTGTTTTCGTCCAAAAACATTGCCTCTGACCATGGTTCTTTATCTTTATGTAACCGCGGCTGAGATAATGAACCGCAGGTTCATTTATGGAACCGCAGTGGCAAAATGTTTTCTGGTCATTTATTTTCTGAGTCTTCGAGTTTCTGTGGAAAATTTGGTGTTTTCGAAAACTTTTTTCCTTGATTTCAAAACACCCCAAAGTCTTTTCTCAATGGTCTAGAAATGTTTCTGCGTTGTTAATTCAATCTAAAAACATTTTTATACGTTATTGCGATTGCTAACGAGAACAACTTTGAATTATGGAGGATTCATGGATTATCAAAAATATGTCATGACTATGTGTCTAGAAAATCGCTCCTCCAACATTGTCTTTACATTCAAACAAGAGTCTTTTGGTCAAAGTTGTGTTTGATGTTTCTTGTGTGTTTTATATCTTTAGTTGTTTTTTAGCATAACTTTAAGATAAGTTATACTAGAATATTAGGATTTGCTTCATTGGATAAACTCCACCAGTCCTTTTAAACATCCATTTGCCCATGGATCTTTAAATATTCGCGGCTCCTTAACCATGGGCATATTTATTGAGCTGCGGTCAGAAGCCTTGAGTTCGTGTCTTCTCAAGCCTCTTTTCTGAACCACCCTATTTATTCTAACATTTTATGGAATATTTGTTTCTACCCTTTAACCATTCCTTAAATATCTTGTGCTTTCTCTACTTAACCCACACATTTTTGCATCTCTCCCATCTCAAAGCAAAAAATGTCTTACTCACCAAATGAAAACCTTGATGTTGAAACCAAAATTCATGGATCAATTTAGCTTACTAGGATAATCAACGTTCATATGATAAACATAGCGGAATTAGAACATTGATTACGAACAAGGTGTTTCTTTCCAACGATTACTTGTATTAAACATTAACGATTAAAACAAATAACCCTAGGCGTGTTTACAATGCAAACTACACGCCTAGAACACGACACACGCTTTATGACTACATTGTGAATAATAGGATGAATAAACCTATGCAGGGTGTGTGTTTATATACTACACATAACCCTCTTTACAAGAAATCTAATTACACTAGAAGTCCCTCCATCTTTTGCTAATAAGTCCGCCTTGTTGTATGAAAGGGATCCATATTCTTGTAAATCTTGATAATTGCATATAGGTCCTTCTTGTTTCATTATTCTTGATTTATCTCATCAAATTAATTCCCAACAATCTTCCCCTATTTGATGATGACAAAACCAATCTTCAAATCTTGATCTTTCACGAATGAAACAAGCTTCCCCTTAAAATAAGATTTCTTGTAAAACATATCACCACAAAAAAATAAGTTGTATTCTAATAAGTGTAAAAACACTCCTTTTACCACTTATTTCTAATAATAACAAGACCAAAACGTGTATTTTATGTCGTAAAAGTCGGAATTATGCGTGGTTTGTGTTTTTATTGTGTTTCAGGATAAAAATATGATAAAGGGAGAAAACACGGGCTATCACGGGCTTTTATCGAAGATCAAGAGTGCAAAAAGAACGGAAGTTCAAGGCCTATTATGAAGATTTATCGAAGAAAAAGTCTAAAGACGTAAGTTTAATAAAGTCGAAGAACTCAAGTCTAATAGAAGAAGAAAATTATAAGACAAGTTCAATTTATATCGACAAATCCCAAGACGACGTCGAGAAAGCAAAGAATTTAAATCGAGTCGAGACGAGAAGAAAGAAAGAAGGAAGCAACACATGCACTCCCCACCTCCTATATCTACCCTCCTAATGTGTCATTAGGAGGGTGTTAGTTAGTTTTTTAGTCACTTTTCATTTTTCTAGTTTTTATCTTTAGAGAGAGAAAGTGTTTAACTTTCTCTCACTAAAACTTCATCTTTTCTTTCTTTCATGTTTAAGTTTTAATTCAATCTTGTATTTTGGAATCATTTATCTACAAGTTCAAGTTAAGTTTTTCATATTCAGTCTCTTTCTACCTTTCTTGATTTTTATTTATTTGATCCAAAAATTATCTTTGACTTTGTTTAATCTTGATGTTTGATTTATTAAAAAGTTTATCTTTTGGTTTCTATCTAAGTTTTATACGGATTAAGCTTTGAGCTTATCATGCTTATTGGGTTATTTTGTGTTTAGCTTATTTACTTTTTAGTTTTCTTAAAATGTTTAATCTTTTAAAAGTTCATCTTAACAAGTTTGCTTATTTGGTGTTTTGATAAGCTTTTCATTCGTAGTTTATTGTATTCTCGCTAATATTGATCTTGTTGAGTTTTTTATAAGTGCTTATTGGGATTTTGGCTTATTTCACTTTATCGGATTACTTTGTGCTCCATCGCAAAGCTAGGGATTACACATTCCGGCGGCTACTTTGCGATCAATATTCAGATAGAGTATTCCCCCCTTACTCCGATCGTGATTGCGATCGCTCATTGTGATCGTACATTGCGACGGGTGTTAAGGCTATTTTGTGACGAAACGTTGTCCAATTTTTGTTAGCCATATTCTGACAGAATTCCTTGTATTCCGATAGAATTTTTCCGATACTTTGATATTCCGACAGACTTGACTTTCAGATAGAATTACATTCCGATGGAATTGGTTACTATTATTCCGATGCTTAACTTAATTATTCCGACAGAATTCAGTTGTTACATTCCGATGGGATTCCGATCTAGGCTATTCCGATGGGTTTAAGTTTTTAGTTTTACAAAGTTTTAAGTTTTTAATTCTCCTTTAAGTTTTTAAGTTTTAAATCATTTATTTTTAACTCGTAATTTTAGTTTAATTTTTAAAGCTTTATTTTTACACAACTACATTTTCATATTTGCTTTTAGTTTAAAATAGATAATCAAACCATTTTATTTTCCACCAAGAACGACTGAGTCGCACTTTTAACTAGTAATCAATTCAAAAAGATCGGTTTAATGAACTTTCATACGAAGGAATTCCTTGTATTAAATGGCGCCGATGCCGGCTCTTTTCGTTAAGATTAACGGTTTTTAGTGAGAGACGCGTAGGATTTTGGGATCCGTTCATTTTTGAACGTTATTTTTCTTGCTTAAATTTTCAAAAATCCATAAAAATTAAAAATTTTCAAAAAGTCAAAAAAATAGAAAAAGATAAAAAAACCAAAAATATTCTTGTTTATCTTTCTTTTCTTTTTGTAGGTGTGTATGCGTACCCGTGCTCGTAAGAAGAAAGCAATTCAAGCCAAAGTCGTAACTCCACCTATTGTCACCATGGACAATCTACCAATGATCGAGCTTTTTCAATCGCAAGTGGAGGGCAACACCGATGCTATTGTAATACCCGAGATTGGAGCCAACAACTTTGAGCTCAAATCCGGCTTCATTCAAATGGTCTCTGCTCAACCATTCTTGGGGCGTACACTTGATGATCCTCATGACCATATCAAAAGGTTCCTTCAACTCACTAATACGGTCAAGTATAATGGGGTTTCACAAGAGGTGATTCGCTTGCAACTTTTTCCTTTCTCCTTAGAGGGACAAGCCCGACATTGGCTTGATAAGGAACCGCCACAAAGTATTCTTACGTGGTCGGATTTAGAGACCAAATTCATCAACTAATTTTTCCCATCCTCACGTACTACCGCTTTGCGAAATGAAATCATTAACTTTGAACAAAAGTACGGTGAGACATTTAGTGAATCTTGGGACCGCTTTAAGGAACTTTTAAGAAAGTGTCCACAACATGGTTTCACAAAAGTACATCAAATTAATACTTTTTACAATGGTTTAAGCATGAATGACCAAGATTCACTAAATAGTGCCTCGGGGGTAACATTTTGGTTAAGTCTTCTAATGCCGCATGGGATATTATTGAGAATAAGTCTAGAGTTCAAACTAAGAGTGTTCGGACTAATGTGGCTAGTGCTAGTACTAGTGACGCTGACAAGAGAATTGATAAGCTTACTTTGATTGTTGAAACACTTGCTCTACAAACCGCTAACAATACCAAAATCATCAATGCACAAGTTAATGCTATGAGTCAGTCATGTGAAATATGTGAGGGTTCACATGCATACACCGATCGTCCTTCGACTCATGACAATCCGGAAAATGTGTATGCCGTCAACGGTAACTTTTCTACGGGAGGCTATCAAGCACGTCCTCAAGGTGACCGCAATTTGCTCAGTTATTGTTCAAACAACTTTCTTTCACCACCCGGTTTCCCCCATCAAAACCAAAACAACCTTAATCGCAACAATCAAAACCAACCTCGAGCTCTAAATCAATATCAAACCCAAAGAAACCCATATCCACCTCAAGGAAACAATCAAGTTCACCAACCACCCGCTTATCAACCACCTGCCTACCATGCTCTTCCTCCCACCCAACCCACCGCATTTAATCAAGAGGTTGACACTTACATGAGGACTAATGATGCGATAGTGCAGAATCTTCAGAGGCAAATCATCAACTTGAAAGGAGATATGGCGAAACAAGGGAATGATCTTCGAGCCGATATGCGAAACTCTTTGACTAGTCAAACGAATGACTTAAGGGATATGATGGCTAGTTTCTTCCAAAGTAATCAAGCCTCTGGTTCGGGTTCTCTTCCGAGTAACACAGTTGCTAATTCAAGAGGGGAGATGAAAGCAATCACCACTCGAAGTGGAAAAGGTTTAAAGGAACCCGAGCTTCCTACACCTACACCGGTGATTGTGACAAAGGAAAATGAGTCCCCTTCTCCAATTCATCCACCTTCTATTTCACCAATTCCTCCACCTTCTACTTCCACCCCTTCACCACCCAAGGATGTGAGTGAGAATTCCATTCCAAAGCCTTCATCTCAACCCAATATACCTTATCCCTCAAGGTTGAGGAAAGAGAAGTTGAAGAACAAGGATGATATTCAGGTTTCTAACTTTCTTAAAATGTTTAAACAACTGAATTTCAACATCTCCTTTGCTGAGGCTCTCGCTCACATGCCGAAATATGCTAAAATGATTAAAGATCTTCTCAGTGATAAGGAGAAACTCCTTGATATCGCTCAGACCCAACTTAACGAGAATTGCTCCGTATTTCTCTTAAGGAAATTACCCACCAAACTTGGTGATCCGGGTCGTTTTCTCATTCCTTGCAACTTCCCCGGGGTAGAGAATTGTATGGCCCTAGCCGATCTAGGTGCTAGTATAAACTTAATGCCATTAAGTGTTTGGAAACAATTATCTCTACCCGAGCTAGTCCCCACACGAATGACATTGGAATTAGCTAACCGTACGGTTGCTTATCCAGTGGGGATAGCCGAAGATGTCTTCGTCGGTGTCGACAAATTCACATTTCCGACGGATTTTGTTGTCGTTGACTACGAGATGGATCCCTGTGTTCCATTAATCGTTGGACGTCCATTCTTGAGGACCGGTCTCACTCTCATTGATGTAGCCGCGGGCGAATTAAGCATGAGAGTTGGTGACGATAAAATCGTCTTCAACATGGGTAAACTTTCTAAGCAGCCTTCTGAAAACGAGAGTGTTAATTTCATTGACGTTCTTAATGAGGCTTGTGAAGAGCATTTCAAAGACGCTTGTAAAAGTGGTTCTTCTTCTCTACCCATTGTTGAGACTGTTGCCTCTCTTGCTCCTTCACTAACTCCATTTGGAGAAAGTGATTTCCTTTTGAAAGAATTTGAAGCAACTTTGGGGGATGTGGACTTACAATATGACGATTCTCCCTCCAATTGGGATGAATACATTCGTACCATTGAGAAACTTCTTAGTGAGGATCATATTTCTCCACCATCTCCTAAGGAAATCTCTACCAATGATCCGAATTTGACTACGCCTTCCATTGAAAATCCTCCGGATTTAGAACTTAAGGATCTACCGTCTCATCTTCAATACGTGTTCCTTGAATACAATAAAAGTTACCCGTCATCATCGTTAAGGACTTGAAAGAAGAAGAAAAATCTCGACTTATCAACGTGCTGAAGAATCATAAGAAAGCAATTGCTTGGAAAATTTCTGACACCCGCGGAATTGATCCGAACTTTTGTACTCATAAAATTCTCATGGAGGATGAATTTAAACCCACAATCCAAAGCCAAAGAAGGGTTAATCCTAGAATTCATGACGTCATCAAGAAATAGGTTATCAAACTTCTAGATGCCGGAATGATTTACCCTATTTCGGATTCGCCATGGGTTAGTCTCGTCCATTGTGTGCCTAGGAAAGGCGGAATAACCGTTGTTCCCAATGAAAACAATGAGTTGATTCCTACTCGACTTGTCACGGGTTGGCGAGTTTGAATAGACTATCGCAAGCTCAATGATGCCACCCGCAAGGATCATTTTCCTCTTCCTTTCATGGATCAAATGCTCGAGCGTTTAGCGGGCAATGATTATTATTGCTTCTTAGACGGTTTCTCCGGGTATTTTCAAATTCCCATCGATCCTAAAGACCAAGAGAAAACCACATTCACTTGTCCTTATGGAACATTTGCTTACAAAAGAATGCCTTTCGGCTTATGCAATACTCCTAGGACTTTCCAAAGGTGTATGATGGCTATCTTCCATGACATGGTTGAAGAAACTATGGAAGTCTTCATGGATGATTTCTCGGTCTATGGTGATTCTTTCGCTACTTGCCTTGCCAGTTTAGAACGTATGCTCAAACGGTGTGAAGACACTCGTCTCGTTCTTAATTGGGAAAAATGCCATTTCATGGTAAAAGAAGGCATTATGTTTGGACCTAAAATCTCAAAAGCCGGTCTTGAAGTGGACCGTGCTAAAGTTGATGTCATAGCCAAATTACCTCCACCTTCAACCGTGAAGGGTGTGAGAAGTTTCCTTGGTCATGCGGGCTTCTATCGTCGATTCATTTAAGATTTTTCTAAAATCGCTCGCCCGATAACCCACCTCTTGGAAAAAGATACACCCTTTATCTTTTCTAAAGAGTGTATTGAATCCTTCAATCTTCTTAAGGATAAACTAACTAAGGCACCGGTCTTGGTTACCCCTAATTGGGAGTTACCTTTTGATTTGATGTGTGATGCTAGCGACTTTGCCATTGGAGCGGTTTTGGGCCAAATAGTGAACAAACACTTCCAACCAATCCATTATGCTAGCAATACAATGACGGGGGCTCAATTACATTATACCACTACCGAAAAAGAGCTTTTAGCTGTAGTGTATGTTTTTGAGAAATTCTGCCCCTATCTTGTCCTTTCCACCACCATTGTCTATACCGACCATTCCGTGTTGAAGTACTTGTTAACTAAACAAGATTACAAGCCAGGACTTCTTCGTTGGGTTTTGCTCCTTCAAGAATTTAAAATCGAAATTCGTGACAAAAAGGGAGCCGAAAACCTAGCCGCGGATCATCTAAGTAGACTTGAGGATCCTTACCAAGGGGATCATCCGAATCAAGAGATCAATGACTCTTTTCCCCTTGAGGCCTTAATGTCTATCAATTCCAATCTTGATGACACCCCCTGGTTTGCGGACATTGCAAACTACTTAGCGGGTGGTATTCTCATCGAAGGGTTAACATCCCAACAAAAGAAGAAGTTCTTTAAAGATGTTAAGACTTACTTTTGGGATGACCCTTATCTCTTCAAACAATGTGCTAATTTGATTATTCGTCAGTGTGTTAATGGACCCGCAGCTTTAGACATTCTCGAAGCTTGCCATAAAGGACCCACCGGTGGTCATTTTGGTCCTAACTACACCGAGAAGAAAGTGTTTGACTCGGGATTCTATTGGGCCACCATTTATCGTGAGGCTCACGAGATGGTTAAAAATTGTGATGCTTGCCAACGCCAAGGCAATATCACACATAAAGATGAGATGCCTCAAAATTTCATCCAAGAATGTGAAATCTTTGACGTATGGGGTATCGACTTTATGGGGCCATTTTCATCATCCAATGGGAACAAATACATCCTCGTAGCCGTTGAGTACGTATCAAAATGGGTTGAAGCAAAGGCTCTCCCTACGAACGATGCGAGGGTGATTGTGAACTTACTGAAGCAACTTTTTGCTCGATTCGGTGTTCCTCGTGCTATCATCAGTAACCGCGGGACTCATTTTTGCAATGATCAATTTGCTCGAGTCATGGCTAAGTATGGTGTCAATCATCGTCTTTCCACCGCTTATCATTCCCAAACAAATGGTCAAGCCGAGATATCTAACCGTGGACTGACGAGAATTTTAGAGCGAACCGTGGGAGAGCATCGTGCCTCGTGGGCCGATAAGTTAGATGATGCTTTGTGGGCTTTACGTACCGCATATAAGACACCCATTGGTTGCACTCTATATCGTCTTGTGTACGGGAAGGCATGCCACCTCCTTATTGAGCTGGAACATAAGGCGTACTGGGCCTTGAAGTGGGCCAATTTTGATATCAACAAAGTCGGTGATCTTTGGAAGATTCAACTCAACGAGCTAAATGAACTGAGGAATGAAGCTTATGAGAATTCATTGATCTAAAAGGAGAAGACCAAGATCATTCATGATTCAAGGATTAAGAACTGAGAGTTTCACATTGGTGATCAAGTTTTACTCTTTAACTCTCGGTTGAAGATCTTCTCGGGCAAGCTGAAGAGCCGTTGGTCTGGTCCATTCACCGTCGCCAAAGTCTTCCCTTATGGCACCATTGAGATTTCTCAGCCAAATCGGCCTAATTTCAAAGTGAATGGCCAGCGCGTGAAACTGTACTTTGGTGAGGACATCTCTCATGAGATGATTCCATCCCTCACCACGTTTCCCTTGAATTAGTTCTGGGTCGAGTTAGGCTCGTGACTCGGTTAACAAAAACAAGCGCTTCTCGGGAGGCAACCCGTTGATCTATCCTTTATCGTTTTCATAATAAGTGTAGGGGGAGCCCCGTATGTGTTTGTTGTCTTGTTTCTTATGATGTGCAGGGATTAAAGCTTCAAAGAGCACTTTTTATGACATTTGACGAACCGTGATCCCGTGTTCTCGTCTTCCCGGTTCTATCCTAAACTGTCGTGATTGAATATTTCATATCTTATATATTCACATTGAAATCACCATAGTTGTCCTTTCCTTAGCAAGATTTAAACAAAGTGCACAATGTCCTAAGTGTAGGGGAGTTTACTTCCCCATGCTTAAACATTGAGGACAATGTTTATATCAAGTGTAAGGGGACTTCTATCGGGACTTCTATCGAAGTAAGTGGGCTTTTCCATTAATTTGTCCTTATTTTAAACGGAAAATTTGATTTTTCGACATTTTTCAAAAAATTTAATCTATTGTGGCCTTGTAGTTTTCCTTTGTTATCGTTATTTACTTTCTTTGCTAAGAATAAAGTTTAATAAAGTGGTTTTAAATTTTTCAAATTTGTGAATCTTTTGACTCAACCTGAGTTTACTTATCTAAGTTTACTCTAGCTAGTATCCTTAACGTGTTTAAGTCAAGTTTTGCTAGGCTTTTATATAGGGAACTTTAAAACATGAAAGTCTTAACTCTCACGGGTTAAGAACAAGAACTTTTCGCAAGTTCCTATAATTGATCCTAGAGAGTCTTTTATCAAGGGAACTTTAAAATGCGGATTCTAAACTTGAAAAAGTCTAAGAGTTTGCAAGATCCTATAGATGACTCAAAAACCCAAAACTTTGATTTAATTGGCTAAGCATCCACGAGTCTCATTCCTTGAGATTTTAAACTGTGAAGAACGAAAGATGACAGAGTCAAGTTTGGTATTATTTCATGAATTTATGTGAGTTGATTATAAGTTTTTTCTCCCACCGCTTGTTAATAAATATATTTGCAATAAATAAGGTTGTACGATTTGAAAAGTTACTTAGCTTCTAGCCCAAGATCGTTTAAAAGTTGCTCGGTATTAATTTGAGTTCATAGCCAAGGCATAACTTATTGAAGCGGGATGCGAAGATTGGCGAGTCCGAAAAGGCCCTAACAAGGCATGAGGGCTACATTTTGTTGCTAAAGATCCAAAAGTGATGTGAAGAATCATTTATCAAAAATCAATATGAAGGATCGAGATACACGACGAAAAGCAAATACTCCCCAAAAGATCATGGAGAAGTCTATCCAAAAAGGCCCTAACAAGGTATGAGGATAAATAGATCCAAGTCCTAAAAGGAGGCGGATCGTTGTATATCTAAGTCAAAAATAAAGATTGGAGAAAAGTAAAGAAGTCGTGGTCCAAATATGAAGAATCTCTCAAAAACATCAAGTGAAGAAATTCCTATTATGAAGAGAAGACCATAAATCCAAGAACGTCTCTCAATATTCGAAGTATGAAGTCGCTGCCAAATATCGGTCCGAGAAAGGTCTCAAATCGTGAAGCGAGTTATGCCAAGATATGAACTTTAAGAGGTCCCGAGAAGCAGTTTTAAAAGATTTTGTCCTTTAGCTAACTATTGATTAAATCGTCCCACTTTATTTTCGACCTAAATAAACTATCGAAATAAGTCAAACAGTGCATCTTCGTGATCATTCAAGACAATCATAAAATATAAAAGATACACCTAGGAATAAGGGAGTCTAAGTAAATAATTGGGCCACATGAGTTCATGTTAGTTTGCTAACTTATAATAAAAATGATCTCGTTTTTAAGCTTGGTATGGGGAACGTGAAACTTAAGGATGATGAACATTCATGACAACCAAAACCCCAATGTAAGTCTTTGATTTCTTTACTTATTTTGTACATATTTCTATCTTTTTAATTTCCTTAAAGTTTAGTATTTAATAAAGGCCAAGGTGGGTTATTTATGATGAGAAATGTAATTTGTGCTTTAGAATTAATGCATTGCATGAGGGCATTGCAATGGTCAAGTGTAAGGGATTTAATAAGTGTGAAAACACTTATCCTTTTACCACTTATTTCCAATAATAACAAGACCAAAACGTGTATTTTATGTCGTAAAAGTCGGAATTATGCGTGGTTTGTGTTTTTATTGTGTTTCAGGATAAAAATATGATAAAGGGAGAAAACACGGGCTATCACGGGCTTTTATCGAAGATAACGAGAAAAGACGAAGTCAAAAGATCAAGAGTGCAAAAAGAACGGAAGTCTAAGGCCTATTCTGAAGATGTATCAGAGAAAAAGTCTAAAGACGGAAATTTAATGAAGTCGAAGAACTCAAGTCTAATAGAAGAAGAAAATTATAAGACAGGTTCAATTTATATCGACAAATCCCGAGACGACGTCGAGAAAGACAAAGAATTTAAATCGAGTCGAGACGAGAAGAAAGAAAGAAGGAAGCAACACATGCACTCCCTACCTCCCATATCTACCATCCTAATGTGTCATTAGGAGGGTGTTAGTTAGTTTTTTAGTCACTTTTCATTTTTCTAGTTTTTATCTTTAGAGAGAGAAAGTGTTTAACTTTCTCTCACTAAAACTTCATCTTTTCTTTCTTTCATGTTTAAGTTTTAATTCAATCTTGTATTTTGGAATCATTTATCTACAAGTTCAAGTTAAGTTTTTCATATTCAGTCTCGTTCTACCTTTCTTGATTTTTACTTATTTGATCCGAAAATTATCTTTGATTTTGTTTAATCTTGATGTTTGATTTATTAAAAAGTTTATCTTTTGGTTTCTATCTAAGTTTTATACGGATTAAGCTTTGAGCTTATCATGCTTATTGGCTTATTTTGTGTTTAGCTTATTTACTTTTTAGTTTTCTTAAAAAGTTTAATCTTTTAAAAGTTCATCTTAACAAGTTTGCTTATTTGGTGTTTTGATAAGCTTTTCATTCGTAGTTTATTGTATTCTCGCTAATATTGATCTTGTTGAGTTTTTTATAAGTGCTTATTGGAAGTGCTTATTGGGATTTTGGCTTATTTCACTTTATCGGATTACTTTGTGCTCCATCGCAAAGCTAGGGATTACACATTCCGACGGCTACTTTGCGATCAATATTCAGATAGAGTATTCCCCCCTTATTCCGATCGTGATTGCGATCGCTCATTGCGATCGTACATTGCGACGGGTCTTAAGGCTATTTTATGACGAAACGCTGCCCAATTTTTGTTAGCCATATTCCGACAGAATTCCTTGTATTCCGATAGAATTTTTCCGATACTTTGATATTCCGACAGACTTGACTTTCAAATAGAATTACATTCCGATGGAATTGGTTACTATTATTCCGATGCTTAACTTAATTATTCCGACAGAATTCAGTTGTTACATTCTGATGGGATTCCGATCTAGGACATTCCGATGGGTTTAAGTTTTTAGTTTTACAAAGTTTTAAGTTTTTAATTCTCCTTTAAGTTTTTAAGTTTTAAATCATTTATTTTTAACTCGTAATTTTAGTTAAATTTTTAAAGCTTTACTTTTACACAACGACATTTTCATATTTGCTTTTAGTTTAAAATAGATAATCAAACCATTTTATTTTCCACCAAGAACGACTGAGTCGCACTTTTAACTAGTAATCAATTCGAAAAGATCGGTTTAACGAACTTTCATACGAGGCAATCCCTTGTATTATATACATTGATCTTTGAATCTTCTTCCCCTTTTTTGTCTCATCCAATAGGGGTCTTCGAAAGATAAACAACTAATAAACGCTTCCCCTTGAGTGGTGCATGTAAATGAATCACGAATCATGTAGACTCTAATTGTAGATTACGAATGAAGAAAAATGAATATAAACTATTTGTTGAAAAAGTGGAATCTCCCAAGCTTGTACCTTATATCTTGCACTATCCATGTGACGTCGAACTTATATAAACCAGGAAACTATAAGCAGACCCCGATCTCTTGTCAAAATTCTCATCCTTTTGTGAGACACTGAGCACGATAATGTAACTCCTTCAAGTGATAGCAATGTAGATGGAATTGCTAGATATGACAAGTCTTCGCCGCCAACAATGTAAGCACGAACAAGTTATCTTTAAAGTCTGTGGATGTCAGTCACGACTTAATGATATGATAAGTCACAAACCTGCAAAAAACAACTCCAACACCAAATAAGCAATAATCACTCGTCTTCATCGAAACCTCCAATTTGCAATGAAAATCATCTAAGTACAATATCATCCTCTTCTTTTATGCGACTGCTGCCTTTGTCGGCGTTCTGCTTCTAATCTAAGTCGGTACGTAACCGCAAGGTTAGCCTTGGCACATAATCAAATAAAACTTTATTGTATCAAACACAATCTTCAAAATCGAGCCATAAAAATTTAAACAGATAGTTCTGTCCGAGATCCTGAGTCATCCAATATATCTTCTGTATGTATTGCCCGATATCGGACGATACTTGTGAGCGCTTAAAACCAATATATTGGACAACACGCTGTCAGCTTCTACATTACAACGTGTCAGCATCTTCCTTGTAAGCGTGTGTTTTATTCTTGTCAGCGGCTCAACTCAGCCAGTGACACCATCTGTGGCTTCAACTTTAATCCATCATCACGTTACTAACTGTTGTACTATACCCCATTCTTTTCTTACAGCAACCTACATGACCCTTCTTTGTTGCTTTTTCAATACCAATGTCTAAGTATATAAAGTATATCATATGTGAAACATACCTTTTACTTCTCTAACTCACGTGAACCATCATCATTCCAACTTTGTGTTTTAATTTCCCAAAACAAAGTTTGTTATCACGTGATATAAACCATCCTACTTTTCTCTTTTCTTCTATCAAACACCACATGAATATCACTTTTGGTCATAGTAGCATTCATGCCATGAATATACAGATTATAGTTTCAACGAATATTACATATGCTAAATAAAATACGTCCATATCTTTTAGCGATATATAATACCCATATAAACCCCGCTCAGCAGCTCATAAAACATGTTACCATATGTGTAGGAGATTGATAAGGCAAGCTGAAAACAAGATTCCTAAATAGTAGCAAACTGACCTGTATCATCAAAGACTCACGAATCAATACTTCTGAATATTGAGACACGATGAGATCCATTCCAAACCAAGGACCATCTCCTAAAACCAACATCTGTAGATCACGAATCACAACAAAAACGACCTGCTGTAGCTTCGACATCATCAAGAACATACCACCGAACCCTAACTGTGATTTATGTAATTTATTACTCACACATCAGACATAGCAGTAGCAACAAATATCTCAGCCAACATCACAGCTTGTACCAATCGATCTAGGGTTTAAACAAATTTATGCACTGAAACCCTAACTTAGGGTTTGTAAACCAACCTTAGCTTGAATCTTGTACTATTATGCATTATAAAAACCAAAAATCCCTTACTTTTCTTCTTTAAAGTCGATCTAGGGTTTAGGGGAAGAAACCCTAAATCTTATTTAATAAGAACAAAAACAGAAAACTAATACCTCTTTCTCTGCAGCAAACTTCAACCATTAATAACTCTCTCATAAATGTTCAGATCGACGATCGCTCCGGTGAGATTCAAGACACGTGTGTCGAGAACCTACAACCAAATTTCACGACGATCCGACGGTTAACGAAGGAGTTATCGTTGTTTAAAACTCGTTGCGCAGAAAGATACGAATTAAAAATCATATACGGATTTTTAAAATTTTTCACCATTCTTTGACTCGAACACCTTGTTGATCCTAGCATCAAGAGCCACCCGCTCTGATACCAATAGTGGAAACCATAAGTCATGGATCAATTAATCTTACTAGGATAATCAACGTTCATATGATAAACATAGCGGAATTAGAACATTGATTACAAACAAGGTGTTTATTTTCCAACGTTTACTTGTATTAAACTTCAAACGATTACAAGTAACAAACCCTAGACGTGTTTACAAGAACACACGCGTCTAGAACACACGACACACGCTTTATGACTATATTGTAAATAATGGGATTAATAAACCTATACAGGGTGTGTGTTTATATACTACACATAACCCTCTTTACAAGTAATCTAATTACACTAGAAGTCCCTCCATATTTTGCTAATAAGTCCTCCTTTTTGTATGAAAGGGCTCCATATTCTTGTAAATCTTGATAATTCTTGTTTCATGATTCTTGATTTAATTCCCAACACTTGATTCACCACCATTTTCTCCAATTCCACTTAACGAAAATTCACCAATGAACACCCCAAGTCCAGTCACTTTTCCTTTTAAAGAAATTGATTATGGTACTTCTTCTTTCCCTATTCATCCCTTTTGTGTTCTTCCTTCATCACATGATAATGTCATGCACCATGGAACATATTATCATTGTTGTCAATATCAACATCTTGCCATGTCTCACATCTATGATGAGATGAATTACATCAAATTTCTTCTAGTTAAGTCCTCACTTAACTATGATTACAAGAACCTCACCAAGCCTTCTTCACCAAATTCCGCTACTACATCGTCTTCTAATTAAGCAATGCATTGTTTATTAATAAGACATCCAATTTAAGCAAATCTTAGGATTCTAGTGTAACTAGGATTAAAATTATGCTTAAGTTTTAGGCTTGTGTTTCATACATCCATGTATGATCTTTATTATCTTGTATCTTTTCATGTTTGTTAACATGATTTATCTACAGATCTTGGATCTTTTGTTTCTTGTGTTCTTTCTTTTATTTTCTTTTGTGTCCATTGCTATATATTGTTGGGTGTTTATTTCTTTCTTTTAACCCTTCTATGTAGCTTGTCACCATAGCTCGATCTCTTGGTGTCCTAAGAAAGGGGGAGTAAGCACCAAGGGGAGCCTTAGCAAAGTCGATTCTTTTCTTCTTCAAAGACTTATGCTACCTTTTTGCTTGGTCAAAGAGGGAGAAATGAAATAGTCTCGTCTTCGAAAATCTTGTTTTATACATGATTGAGTTTATATGTTGTCGCAATTAAAAAAGGGGAGATTGTTAATGCAATGATGCCTAAAAACGTTACATGCATTTTTCGGTCTCACTTTGTTTTGATTACGACAAAATATAAAACAAGCATTTACCAAAACAACGAAAATCGATTCTTGAGTAATTTTTCATCTCATCTATAATCACTTAAGGTATGAATAAACAAGTTCTTAAGCTAACTAAGTGATCAAGGATTTATAATTTTCTTAAAGCTCACTTTTATTTTTAAGTGACAAAAGTTTTTAAATAAATTTTAATTTTAAGAAAATATTTTATTAAAAAGAAAGTGGAAATTTCAAAATAGGATATTCCAAATGGATAAATGATATTCTCTTTTGGTAAAACATTCACTAGATGGACTTTCCCTACTACAGGACAAAAGAGATCATACTCTAGTGTACGCGGCTCATTATAGGGGCACGTGGTTCCTTATCGATAAGGAACCGCTAGACAATTTAATTGGTCGCTCCCGGAAAGAGTCGTTTCCTCTTTCTCCTATAAATAGTGGATCATTTCTAGATTTTCTTTTCACCTCTTTTGCACACACTTTCTTAGATTCAAAACACCTTCTTTAATCACTCAAATCCTTGGTTATTTGGTTGATTACACTTGTTTAAAAAGAGAATCTTTCTCCTCATATCTCATCCTCTCAAGTGCAAAGTGAAGAACACTTTCATCCTTGAAGTGTTGTGTCAAGATCAAGATTCAAACTTTGTTTCATTCCTGTGTCATTGTGAAGATCCAAATTGTTGTATAATTTGGAAGTTATGTATATGTTGTGGTTAATACCTAGGCCTTAAAGTATGTTGGTATAAATTGATTCTAGCTAGGATTAGAACATGACTTTTAACTTAGAGTCGGTAATTGGTTAAGCGACGTGTAAGGTTTCTCCACCACAAGGAGCTTGTTGATAAGTGAACTCTCGAGTAGGGTACTCAAGGAGTAGAGTAGGGATGGAGATAGAGCTTCATGGCCGAACCTCTATAAATCCTTGGTGTTCAGTTTGATCCTTCCTTTCCTTACATCTTTACATTCTTTATTCATTTTTGCATATACTTTGTGATTATTAATTTATATAAATTATCACTTGTTCATATTGTGCATAAGAAGGTTTCACATAACCACTCGAATCTAGCTTTTGGAAAATGATTTTTATAAACCGATCTTTTAAATCATTTACCTAGTTAAACTATTCACCCCCCCACCTTCTAGTTTCTACAGGGTTTGTTAGAGTTGGGTTTATCCATAGCTTGGCATGACATATATTTATGGATGCAGCCATGTCACTTTTGTCTATTTCTATCGCTTGCTACCCTACCTGAGCCTCAAAGGTAAAATAAATTGAAAGCATGATCGGTTAATTGTTAATGCCATGTTTGCCATATGTTTTTTGCTTTTAACCACCTCTTTGTACTCCTTATATTAGCCATGTTCTGATTATTTTTAGGTGTTTTTTGTTTCACTGGTAAACATGCATGGTTTTGGTAACGTTGTTGTTGCCCTATTCTTAAACCTCGATTGTTGTATTTTGGTTTCTACATAGTTCTTGGCTCATTTCATAGTGCTTTATTTTGTTGATACGTAGGAAGGGCATCACTGTGACGTGTTTGCAGCCACGACAGCAACGAGCCACATTTTCATGTTTGACTGACTGTCGTTACGTTGTGATTTGTTGTAAAAAAAGCAATGATGGAACCCAAAAGGTGTCATGTCATGTGCGTTATGTGTAGCCAGGGCAAAAAACATTGCTACGAGCCACATGTGACAGTAACTTTGTTTAAAGTTAGTTGGTTACATCAGGATATACACATTGTTGCATCAGTACCACCATAGTATCCGATTTTAGCAATATACTATGTTGGGTCATCGTGTTTATTGGTTAAGCGATGTGAGAGGCTATGACGAGTAAAAATGGGTCCGAGAGAATTAAGATTCCCTGCAGCTTGGCATGACAACTGTTTATAGATGCAATCACGGCAGGTTTGTTCTTTTTTGTCGATTGGTATCCTATCTGAGCCTCAAAGGAAAAAGAAACTGAAACAATGATTGGTTATTCGTCCCTCTTGCACACTTAATCTATAAAAAAATTAATATCTTTCTTACCGTAGGTTTTATTTGATTCAATCGCTTGGTTAGTAAGGTCTTGTTTAGTATGGTTTTCACACTTTTAATTATTTTGGTGTATTATTTTATATAATTTGAACACCTAAAAAGATGGGTGTGTATACCATGTTTTAATTTTTTTTCTAAGTGGTAGATGTCCATGCCATCAATTGCGGAAAGTTACGATAAATAACAACGATTTGACATACTTATGATTATGGGTATCTTGGCATGGCGATTGTTTACAAATGCAAGTATGGCGGGTTTATCACTTATATATATATAATTAAATGGTATATTAGTTGGACTAATAACTTAAAAGCATTTAACTTGACACCTTTTTGACGTTCTGTGTACCCATCTTTTTTCTTTCCCATTATGGTTATCAAACTTTTAAAAGTCGGTCATTGTATGTATTGTCACTATTTTACCATGTAAAATGATCATTTTACCCTTTAAAATTTTGAAAAATTAAGGGTAAAATGGTCACAAAATACACAGGATGATCGATTTTTGAAAGTTTGATGAACATAATGGGAAAGAAAAAAGATGGCTATACAAAACGCAAAAAAGTGTCAAGTTAGATGCATTTTTAAGTCATTTGCCCATATTAGTTTGGTGTTTTCGAATGGTGTTGTTGTGAGTCACACGAGGTTGTCATGAGTATCGAAGGGAAGGGTTTGATAGAATTGAGGTTACTTGTAGATTGGCATGGCATTATATTATATCCTTAATAAGAGGGGGGAATCTCGGTTCCCAATGAACAGTTCCCCCCTCACATTACCCCATATTATAATAATCTCCGTCCTCACACTACTCATCCTTCCTCACACAACCAGTTCCGTTTTCCCTCTCACAAAAACAGTTCCGTTTTCCCTCTCATCTTACTGTTCCCCGTCCCGTTGCCCCTTGGATCGCTAATTAATGCTGGGTTAGTTGCCCTTTACTGTTTAATTCTGCCCTTTCATTAATTTTTGCCTTTTGGTGAGCAAATCCCTCTCCTTAATATTATTTATTAAAGATTAAAGATATAATGTGTAGTGTGTGTTGTGTGACTCAATCTCTCTCATCTCATATTGATAAGATCTACAATTGCAACACTGTTTCGATATGATCTATGGATTCCATCACTGTTTTTATATGATGTGTGGATGTTTGGAACACATACCCGCAACTCTCTTCGTTGCCACCGGCTTCTTCGCTGCCGCCGTTGATGGTGTGCGGCGTTGATGGTCGGTAGGTGGCGTCGTTGGGTTAACTGGGTGTTTCTTGCGTGGTCATGATGTTCCTGATGACTCGGAAAGCAAAAAACGTTTGCCCTTTGCAAGTTATTTGAATAGTTTTTAGTTTTCATTTTTTTAATTTTGTATTATGTATAATTATGGTTTAGTTTTAACTGATATTATCTAATTTTGAAATTAGGGTTGTCAGACGTGAATCTTTTTTTTGCCCTTTACAAACAGAGTATAATTTTCAAAGAGAAGTCGTGAATCTTTTTTTAAAATAGCATTATTCATGGTGTGTGTGCTATGATTTGGCCAACATATCTGACTATGTGGTCGTCTATCTTTTGGAAGGCTCTAAAGGGCAATGATGATTATAATCGAGCTATATAAGCGGATTATGTGCTTCTTGGCGGGGCAAACTTGGTGGGTTTGCAGCCAGAGCACACATATCCTCATATCCGTTTGCTCCCTGACCTGAGCCTCAAAATACCCAAACAACCGTATGCTTCTTCGAGGCCTACATACCATGAAACATGAGTATAACTCATGGACAGAAAGACTGAAATTGGATGGATAATACATAATTTAACATTGTATTGGGCTTTTAGTGCTTTCTTTTTTGCTTGAAATGATAACAGAAACAAGGCTATGACGAGACCCGTTTCGGTGGGTCGCTTTGGTAAGCAGAGTTTACGAGAGCCCGTATCTTGGCATGGCTCCCATGTGGTTGCAGCCATGGCGGCTTTTAGGTGCCGCTTACATGCTCCTACACCTGAGCCTCATAGCTTTATGGGGTCAAACCCTATGTCGTTCTCAGATAATGTTACTTTTAAGATGGCGTGTAAATAAAATACACGTGGAATTGGCTGGTCGTTTAGCTCTGTTGGGACACTAATTTGTGTGTTATCGAATAGTATTTTGGGTCCCTTCCTTTCGTTGCCGCCATCCAGGGCAGGCGACGATATCGACGGGCATGTTTGTGGCGATGATGATAAAATTTTTTGCCATTGTCTAGCATACCGAGAAGCGAACGTTGGCTAGGCAGTCACACCGAGTGTGTGATTGCAGCCACGACAAACATCTGGTAATGCTATTGCAAAACTTAATCTGAGCCTTTGATGAAAATTCCACGTTCTAGGAACATCGGGCTTAGTTCGTGCGAATTCTAGCAGGTGAACTAAAAAACAAGGTAATTTCCTTTCAAACATGTATATTCGTAATGTCTTTTTTTCGTTATTGATGTTTGTACAACGCTTAATGATATTGTTGGAAGTTCATACATGTTTACAGAGATACATCATTGACAGTACACGGGGGGAGCGTTTCGGGCAAGGGTATTTGCAAAGACTGAAGGAAGACACGTAAGTTTGCCGATCGACTTTTGAAACTTTCATGATTTTCCCTTATTAACGATCAAGTTTTGAGGCCACTTGCATACTTTTAAATCTTTGTTTGTGGTTTTCGATATAAAAAGGCAAAAAGGCATGTCAATCTTTCTTTCGTGGTCGCTCATGAACTGCTTGGCAGAGGAAAGTGACGACGCCAGTGAGTACAGGAAGATCACGAGAGGGTTTGAGGTATATATTTTGCATTTTTCTAAACTGCTGGAATAATGTACATGATGTCAGCTGGAAAAGCTGAAATCAATAGGCTAATTGTATGATGTTCTTGATCAACTTTCTGAGGTATCCGAGGCCATGATGTTCTTGATCAACTTTTACAAATATTGATAAGTTCAAAATCTCTTAAAATAGTTGCTGTTAAACCACTTTGCCAAACACTCCTTCTGCTATAAAAGGTGTGCGTACCTGCTGGTAAACCAGTTGCCAAACGCTCCTTTTGTTTGTTGAAATAGTGTCGCTTCAAGTTAAATGAGATATATCGATGGGTGTTTGTCGAGAATTGACAATCTTTAGGTCATATTCTGTCAAACAAATTAGGAATTACAATTGACAACAAAATGACTAATCAATCTTTTGAGCCACTCGGAATCTGAGTGGTTTGGAAGAAGTCCAAAAAGATCAGTAAAAAAAAACATATATGAACAAGGGCTTACAGTGTTTTTTGTTAAAAAAACTCGAGAAAAATCCAAAAAGGTTTACTTTTTATAAAGATTTAAAAAGCGTATATGTTTTTTGAACTGCTTTTATGAATTGGTTTTGCGTTGTTTGACTAGGGGATGAAAATGGCGGAGAAGATGAACGTTTAGATTGTACATGGCTATGCTAATGATTAAATATGAAGAAGGCGAAAAAGAAGCTAAAGCAACGCCATGGCCTAAATTGGAGCCTGCTATGGATGGTTATCTATAAAATTTGGTTCCCAATAAACACGGGTAAGGCAGTTTTGACAAGATTTTTTTTATCATTCTGATTTTCCTGAAATTTCTTTTGAAAAAAGTGAAGACCCTTATGTGAGTAGAGTTATGTAGTTAAATTTTCTCATATGGATCCGAATTTTTAACATATCTAGTTGAAACTACGAAATGCAAGTGGAGCTACGAAACTTGAAATCTGAAATGCTAACATAACGTCGTTTGGTGAAAAAAGTTATTATAACGCATATGCCTCTAATTAATATGCAAGAACGTAGATCAGCAATATGGCAGCCACAACGAAGGCAACCAGGCATCCAGTGGGGATTTACGAACCATTTCCTTTTCACATTTTCAGGGTGCAAGGCACAAAACTATTATTAAGGTTGGTATTGATGTGCATGCTTAACGTATAGCGACAAATAATCGTAGTTGTACCGATGTGCACTACTGTCGCTATTTTTAAAATTTAGCTTTGGGTACTCTTTTTTGTTCGACGTAGATCCTTTAATTGTCATATAACTTCATTACTCTTCTTTGAAACTCATGTGCATGCTTAACGTAGATCAACAACTAATTGTAGTGGTCTTGATGTGTATTGTTGCTATTAAGGATTTCTCTTAGTCTTTGAAAAGCTATTAGTTGTGACTTTCCAAGACATAGAGTATCTTTTTCTTGAAGAAGTAATTGGATAGCACATTTATAAATCTGGATTAATGTTATCGAACGGTGCCTAATTCATGGTGAAATACGCTATCCCAAACACCCTATAAGAAATTATTGATTTTTGGTTTAGGCTAGATTTATGTAAACTGGCAAGTTCAAATATTGCAAATTTTATCGATTTAAGTATTTAAATGTCTAGAAAATGTATTGGTCTTTTTTTTAACTTTGTTATATGATCTTATTGCTATGTTTATTATCAAATTATACCTTCTACTACTTACGTTGGCCTTTGACTTTCTGCTGGAACTGATCTCATATAAGGCTAAGTTGATCAAGACCTTGCTATGTCACTATAGAGGCCACATAGAGGATATGTGTGCAACCCATGTTTATTATTATTTCATGTACAATAGGTATTTTAAGAAAATGATATGCCCAGTTTTAGTATCAAAATTCTCAGTTTTCCAATGGGTATTTTAAGCTCTGCATCTGTACAGGCAGAAGGCACAGAGTGAAAGAAAGATTTAAAGCAGGAACCAACATGTTGTACTTGGTGAGACGGACCATGAGAATCTTCTGTCCAAGTTGTGGCGACAGCAACATATAATGGGTCAACGACGACCTTTTGTTCATATCCTTAAGACAACTTAGCAAGGCTTAAACTCGAAACACACGATATCTTACATACACACTGACGTCCAAGGTATGAATATTTTAGGTTACTCATGCCAATCTTACTCTCTCATTCACGGAAGCTTACAACTGTTTTAGTTTTCTAGAATAGGGAAACTTTATGACGAATTATAATTGTGTATTCTATACGAAATAGCTACATCTTTATTTGTAGCTTTCACTATGCTGCTACTTTTCATGTTGTCCTAAATGTACCAAACAAAATAAGGCCTGCTTTTATTCTAGACCATAACGAAGACAAAAAGTACGCAAATCATCGCGTCGCGGCGAAGCGCGGGCAAAAAACCTAGTTATAAATATATTACATTTGTTGACCGATTGACCCACTCACAACATGTACAGTATCTCTATCTCATAAACAATATTATTTTAATTCTTATGAACAGTAGTAAAATATTAAACTAATCACCCTCTTATTTTAGTATCACTAGGAGAAATGCCCGCGCTCCGCCGCGGCGTTTTGTTGTTAGTGTTTTAAAGGGTAAGGATGAAGAAAATGTCATGTTGGTACAGAATGATCGAGTTTATAACTCGTAGGTACATATCGAGTTTGCGGGCTAGTTAGTAGCAGGTTCAAAGAACGAATATCTATACGTCAGTTTCTCTAATACTTTTAAATTCAAAAGGAAACATGTTTTGCATTTTATATCTTGCAAACGAATACGAAACGTACATTATGATACATGGCAATGATACATACGGAACTTGCTCAAGATCTATCTCCTTTTTCTTTCATCTATAAGCATGCATCGAGAATCATATTCCTAAAAAGGTATAGAGAGGAGGATTATACATCTTTCGAGAAATTTTAGAGACCTAGGGTATATATTTTAATAGTCCTTACCTCCATAATATGTTCAAGTTCATCATCATCATCCAAAAAGAAACTAACGTATTCGAATGTCTAATCCACCTGCAAAACAGGCACCAAATAATTTTAGATGTCGTGCATTATTTTCATAACTGACAAAAAATCTCAACTTTGCACGTGTTCAAAGAAAATGAACTTTAGGTGTGAAGAAAACAGGGCAAACATCTAAAATGCAGAACTTCCCTAAAGATATAACGGGTCGAAAAACCTTTTTGGGTCGAAGAACATTTATCAGTAATTACGGCAGTGACAAAAAATGTAGCCGCAAAACATTGCCTTCCAACAATATAATGACGCCGGTGACATAAAATGCATACTAAGCCATTACAAATTTGAGGCATACCTATATGCGCAGCCTCATATCAGGTGTAAGAACCAAACACCCCTTCTGCTGCAAAAGGGGTGTTCGGCTGCTGTTGAAACAGGAGCCAACTGAAGCGTATTGAAACTGCAAGGAGACGGATTGACAATGCTATTTTTATTAACATTTTACGCCTATTTTTTTACCTTGCAGTGTGCTATCAGAAACATTCGCTTTTCAATTCCAGATTCTTTGCAATAGCGCCTGGTCTCGACAGATTCATGTTCTCTGCATTTATCATGTGAAACGCGTTAATAGTAACTATTATGTTTTATTTTATTTATCGTGGTATGGGTTTGCTGATAAGAACACGAAATAAGAGTGCATGTTTTACTAAGTTAATATTTTTCAATCTCATAGTTTTTCTAATAGTGTATGTAAGCTGCACACTCATAGTTACATACTCATATTCAGTACATATTTCATATTGTGTATTACTAAATTCATTAAAGATACATGTACCTGAACCGAGCGGATATTAACTGCTTATGATTGTTCTCAACATGTTCCTTCTGCGTATTAGAAAGTGGTTGTGGCAGCGCTCCCCAAAGCAAGGAGTCATGGTTCCATTGTTGGATTGCTGTTATAAGAAAACCAATTACACAGTTTATTGTTCTGTGCAAAAGGGTAAAAGGTTCAACTTCCAAGCCTCTATATACCTCGTATATTAGTTATCACTTCAGAATTATGAGGTATGAAAATAAGAACACAATTATAATACCTTTATTGCTTCCCCTGGAGTTGAGACGCATGCAACCCCAAGACCCCAGAAGTCGATTCGTAAGCTTAAGCTCGCCTTTGCTAAAACCACTTATCTGTTATACCAAGACACAAAAAAAAATTAGTTTTATTAAGCAATCCCAGACTACGTGTTACCAATAAGAAAATTTAAGTAACTTAACACATAAATAGTCGAGAAATCAGGTTACTTCGTTTTTACTCGCATCAGCATCCGACATCCTTTTTGCAACAAAAGGGTTGTTTGGTTTCTGGTTTAACAACAGCCAAACACTTCTTTTGCTGCAGAAGGGTGTTTGTTTCATGGTTTAACAACTGAAAACTAAGTTGTTCGGGAAGCTTATTTAGAAACACTTGTCTTTTCCTTTTTACAATTCTATATAATTCCATAAATATACGTCAAAATAATGATCTAATTTTCAAAAAAAAAGATAGTACGTTTAGTGTGCACCGAACTTATTATCATGCTCAGTAATTCAAATTACATGCATTTACAGTACCAAAAAGCTAACCCAACAGACCTTGGTTGAACTATTTGCGCACAAACTGGTACCCATCTAATTTTTTAGAAATATTAGAAAATGTGTTACTAATCCTATAGTTAACAATAATATATTTATCTTTAATATGTTAAAATAATTTACACCTAAATAACTCGGTAACTTGTTATTACATTAAATGGTTAAGCAAAATACTATGCCATATAGTTTGAAGCGCATTCTAAGTGTATAAAAAATGAATAAAAACCCCCTGGAACACTCAATCCAAGAATTTAGATAATTAACACATTAATAATGAGCCGTCATTCAATCCATATTTCCGCCACATCTACTCGTAATTTTATTAGCTTTGGTATTCAGTATCAATAGGTATTTTAGATACATGGTGCCATGATTAAGATCAAATTTAGATACACATACCTTATTTTGTTTCTTACTGGCACATGTACTCTTAATTTAAGTATCAGAATCAGTTGTTCGCCCGTAATTTTTCGTCCTTCGTGTATCTTTGTCGTTAACCGGACAACATACCTGTCCCTTTTTTCCTGCTTTTTGATCCCATTACATCTATACATCAACAACCTTTAGTTTCTGATGTCAACCAGGGGCCTTCGTGGTTGCACCAACTCATCTATCCTGCAAGGAATTCGTGAGGTAAATAGTAATAAGTTCGGAGCTTGAAAGAATGAAACCAATTATAAGTTTGAAACCCAGCCTACCTAGAGCACATACCAAGCTCTTATACTTTACACTGATAATATAACAAAATGTGAATATCCGCACAAATCTGTGGCGACGAATAGCATGATACCAGAAATGTCGCTTCTCATACAATATTAACATTAAAAAAACAGAACCACTCGTGTATTTTTCACTTAAACATTTCGTCGAATATTTGGCGTGTAACTAATTTTTTACAATAACATCAAATTACATAAGCAAAACCATGGGGTGTTTGGTATTTGCTTTTGGGTATGCTAAAACGAATTATAATTGTCAAAGGCTCAAATAATAAGATCAAGAAGGGACGCAAGTATGCAACAGACTGATTCTAGTACATAGGCTTATTTTATTCGTTTACCTAATAATATAATTTCACTCAAGCATCAAGAAATATACTCACAGAATATAAGGAATCAAAGCTCCTGTCGAGCATCAAGAAAGAAGACTATGAGCATGAGCATAGTACGTTGCAAGAAAGTAGTGGTCTCGACAGTTGATTATAAGCACAAAAGCCATTTTTAAAAGGTTGTTTGAGATTACATATAAGCATATCTATTTATTTCAAAACAAAGTAATAAGCCACGCAGCATGCAAAAACTTAAATAAGCAGATATGAACTGAATAAGCAATCTCATACACCTAAGCACTACTAAAAAAGTGTAAGGTTGCATGATATTTAGGATTCGTCCGAACCAACTTAAATCACTTACAAATAATCATATAATTAACAAAACCAATAAGAGTTGATAAAGGCATACTATAAGAAGCGCAAATTTATAAAAAGTCCCTTATTTGGTTTTCGTGATGCTCCTCTATTAATAGAGTTATGAGGTAAGCAACCAGCCATGGCTGCAAATACGTTTTCGTGATGCTATGCCAAAAAACAGGTCCTGACAACCAACACGATCAAGTAACCGATTATAGTTGGTAAGCAGTAAACATGTCCGCGACAACCAGAAAGTATCTCACTTGATGCTTTAGACGCTAGTAAGTTGTTCAAGAACTATTACACATCATAAAACACATCTCTATCCATCGCATTAAAGCATCGGTTGGCTCAGATAAGAGCGGCCGATTCATATGAAGCTGAAGTCTTCCATGGCTGCATACCTAACATGTTGCCTAGCCAAGTTATCGACTTTCACGCGTTCTACTCGTACTGCTCATATTCATCATTGCCTCATCAAGGTAAACCAAAAGCATATCATGTCGGTTTCATTTGTAGCTTATGAGCATATCACCATCCTCACACACGCGACACAATCGTCGCACACCACGGATAGCGGCAACGAAAGGGACGGTGGCATGGATGAAGTGCAAGCTGAAAGTATAAGCAACCCTACATCGTAAATCTTAATTTTAAGCGGAATTAACAATCTTAACAACAATGTTGAGCTATACATGCTAATGTTTTTCAAGAAAGCAACCACACATCTTCTTCAAGATGTAGGGATTGTGTGGGTAAGCTTATACGATGGCCATATCAAAAAGTGCTAAAATTCATATCATCCTGTACTATTTATATAATATAAAAAGTTTGTGGAGCCGAACCAAAAGGTCGTCCCTTTTGATCCATAAGCTGAAATACTCACCTCCCCGCGCTTGAAACTCTGATTCCATTCAATTTTACCTACATTACCGTCCGAATGAGCTTAAAAAACAGCATCTCAAATATGTGATGACTGGTACAATAACATGGAGCTCAGACATGCGATGCCGGGATGGGCAGAAAGGGTCCGTGACCCGCCATGGCTGTAAGCACGACAACATGCTAGCCCGGCAAGTTACATGCTGATTCTACTGAGAATCAACGATCATACACGCCATAGCTGCAACCCCGAAAAGGTGCCCCGCCAAGATACGTGTAATCTCAGCTTGAACCCGACCCGGTGCAACTCATCATAGCCCGTATAATCGCATACCGTAGAAACGAAAGGTAACTCCTACAAATATAATTCACAAAGAAGGCTAGTTATCTGGCTAGAGTTTATTAAATCGGGGAAAAAATAGCAAAACTAATAACTGATCACAGCCTTAAGGATTACGATTAGTTAAAAAGTCACAAACCTGGAATCGTCCACAAACGACATGGCTACAAACGCAACAATCATATGGCTCAGGAACAAACGTAACAACTGCACATTCCGAATGTGTAGAGTCATAGGTTAAACCTGGCCCGTTCAGGGTCATCACTCCCTGAATAACAAATCGGCGCAACAATAAAAGCATCACACCCTGTAATCATATACAATGAATACCACAAATCTGGAACACATGTACGTATCGCCGCACGCCTTTTACAGCGGCAACGAACCATCAATAAAAACAAATGTCGGCCCGTCGCGGTTGTAAACCGAAAAAACTGCCCTGCCAAACGACGGGATATCCTCAAGGTTTCAAACAATGAAATAGCCACCCTGCAAAATCCCCCATATTCTTACATAAACCCTAATTTGAAAAAACGCATGACAACCCTAATTTCAAAATAAAAGAACATCAAATAATAAATCAGTTAAAACTAATCCTGTCTAATTATCAGAGTCATAATAACAAAAACGTGAAAATAAAAACAAAAAAATATGTAAATAACTTGATAAAGGCCGAACCTTTTTTTGCCTTCCGAGTCATCAGGAAAAAATCAATCAATTGATCAATCAATTCATAAAAAAAACACAGCCTTCCCTTTTGCTATGTAGTCCCACATATCCAACACCAAACGGAAAAAATCTAATCAACCACCATTAGCTCTAAAGATCTGCTCACCGGACGTCACGACGATGCAAGTCTGATGAACCAAACGTAACTAACAATCGCACCCGATCAATTTTTTTAGAGGGTGGGAATAATTGGTGGGTGGATTTGTGTAGGTGTGAGTATGTGTAGGATATTAACCAAACAGTAAAGGGCAAAATAAATTAACCAAACAGTAAAGGGCAGAATCAATTATTGAGGAACGGGGTAAGGGGCAAAAGGGTGAGCTTCCATTAATGAAGAAAGGGTGAGCTATTAGTGTGTGTGTGAGGAAAGGAGAGTGAATATAAAAATATGGGTGTGAGAGGGGAACTGTTCCTAGGGGAACGTGATTCCCCTCTATTATAAGGTATACAATTGTTGGTTCTTGATAATGATAATGAAAGTATGAAACACGTACAGGGATACGTGTCCTCCATTTGTGTAGGCTTTAGTTACGCACAAAACACAAACAAACATTTTTTTTTCCTTCTCTCTCAAATCTACCGAAAATTAAAAGGAAATAAATGATGCAATTATCAGGTAACCCCGCCACCATTATAATCTTGGTCAATGGGAGAAACAATGGTAATTTTTTTGTTCATCAGGTACTTTAAGCTTTTGATCGTTTGGCATACAAAATTTTGGTATGATTTAATTTTGTTTTAAGTCATAATTTTTTTTTGTTAAAATGAGATTTATGTTTAGGGTATGAAAACAAATGCACAGTTGGGTATAAAAACAAATGCACAGTTTTTAATCTTTTTATATAGGTTTGGTTTGTTTGTTAGGGGTATTTGGGCTTTGATTATTTCCCAGCTTATGAGCTTATCGAATGTTGGAAAAGCTCGCCTTATGAGGTTGCTTAGTTGAGCGTATGGCTTATCCATAAGACTTCTATTGCTTATATTTTAAGCTTATGCTTAAGTTGTGTTTTTATGTAATGAGAATGATGATGCGATTTGTTACAACCCTTCAGCGGGTGAGACTCCAAGAAGTAAACACAGGGAAGAAGAAGACTTGGGACAATTTTCTCATATATTAACTGATAAGAAACAATGCAATATAAATACTAAATGAAGCTAAACCACTATCCTAAACTTCAGGAAGTACTTGACTAGAAAATGTAAACGTGAGTCACTAGCTAATGCAAATGTGGAAACCACTTCTTTCTCCTAAATGCAAGCATGCACTACTGCACATGGGGTAGCAGTGGTAAACAAATGTAAGACTTTTTCAACTGCTTGTTTTGGCCTTTGATGCATGTTCTTGACTAGGGCCTGCTTTGGCATTGACAAGCTTAAGTCCATTCATATCAATACCCTCCGGGTGAACTACGACCTTGTCCTCAAGGTCAGTGCTTGTTCCCAACTTAGGCGGAGGTTCCCCACGCAAGGTAACTTGTTTCTCGAGGTGACTGAAAGTAAGCTTTGGCACCGAAAACTCCGCTTTCACTGGTCCAATGGTACTTAGCCAAGACATGCCTAACACGACATCAGCACCTTCAATTGGGAAAACATACGGAAATATTGAAAATGGAGTATTCGAAAGGTGAAGGTCGATATTGAAACACTGTCCCGCACAATGTAGAAAGGTGCCATTACCAATCATAACAGGAAATGAGGGTTGGGAATTGAATGGCAAGTGAAGTAATGAAACGAGACAAGGTTTGATAATAGTGTGGCTACTACCAGAGTCCACAAGCACGGTGACGGTATGTCCGTTGATTTGACCAGTAATGCGAATCGCGAGTGGAGATTTGGTTCCGTGCAACGCGGCTGAGGAAAGTGCCAAGTAATAATGCTCTGTCATTTCATAAGAATGGTCGTCTAGGTTGTTCAACGCCTCTGCGTCCAATGGAAATGGTTCGTCCGTTCCAAGCAAAAGGAACTGAGGTGGATTGCAACGGTGACCGGGGTAAAACCTCTCTGGACAACGGAAGCAAAGACCTTGGCTACGACGAGTTTGCATTTCTTCGGGTGAGAGTCTTCGTGTTGGTAAAGGTGTAGTTTGTTTCGCGGGGCTCGGAAGAATTGCAGGTGGTGTGCCAGTTGGTGTAGTTGTGGTAACTTGGGTGGTATGGGCTACAAATGGGGGACGAGCAGAGGATGCAAAGTGGGATTGGTTAGAAGCTAGTTTATCCTCGATGAGTTTGGAGAGACCATAAGTTTGGTGAAGTGTGGTGGGATTATACACAGCAATTTCTTGTTGAATATCGGAACGAAGACCCGATATAAAACAGTTTAGGAGGGCAGTGGTAGGTAATCCAACAACACAATTACTGAGTCGTTCGAACTCGGTTTGGTAAGCGGCGACTGAACCGGTTTGTTTGAGCTTAAAGAGTGAGGCCTGGTGGTTTGCGAATGAGGAGGGGCCAAAACGAAGTTCAAGGGAACGTGTAAAGGTTGTCCAGTCACCTAAAAGCTGATTGTTATGCATGTACTTATACCAACTTAACGCGTCTCCTTGGAAGTGGAAGGAAGCAAGTGACACACGTTGCTCCAACGGGATGTTATAAAAGGTGAAATATTGGTCGGCGTGAAAAAGCCAATCCAACGGAGATGTACCATCAAACACAGGTAACATAATTTTTGGTGATTTATGAAGTGGGTTGTGGTTTGGGGGTGGTGGCGGGGGTGGGGGCGGTGGTGGGGCTTGGAGAAGGTTAGTCATGCTATTGACGAGGGCATCAACTTTGGCATTGAGGGCGGATAATTGGTCTTGGAAACTTGGTGGTGGATCGTCATTTGATGTGTCTTTGCGGGGAGGCATGGTGAGATCAAGAATGAAAGCACCAAAGAATTAGATAAGGAAACGAGAAGGATAAGGCCCTTAGAGCGGGCAAGACTCCATGAAAACAAGAAAGGAACTAAACTCTGATTAATTTTCTTCTTCTTTTCTATCAAATGCCAATTACATTATTTAAACTAAGAAAACATAAACTACTTCCTAAAACTTAGGAGAACATGAGATATGGATAAACTGACAACATAGGATATGGCTTAACTGACAACATGCATGTAATTAGTGAAATATGTCTCCGCGTAAAACAATATATATTTCCCGTAGTACTTTGACTATATATTTCCCGTAGCACTTTGACTGTATCAATACTCCGCTCCTGAAAACGAGCCTTGTCCTCAAGGCTCATGGCCACGTAGTGCAGTTCATGTGGATCCCAAGGTGGTTCGCACTCAGACTGAAGAAAAACAAACTTGGGTGGTATGCATTGGTGACCTGGTTGAAATGTATTTGTACATCGAAAATAAAGTCCTTGACCACGATTCATTTTGAGGAGTTTTAGTTTGTCATCTATCAGCATGGCAATGATATGGCTGTTATGAAGGCTGGTTTGATGGAAAATGGCTACTACATGTGGAAGTTGTGTTGTTTTGTGAGTCCGGTTGATAGGCAAATAGGATAATGAGGAAAGGGGAAGTTGTGCTTGTGTTCGGACCTCGGTTTCGATCTTGGTGGTAGAAAAATCATAGTCAGTGAGCGACGTAGGCATGGTGTTTTCCGGTTGACTTATACTCGTAATGAGATAGGAAGTTTCGGTGACGACCTCGGTTGTGGTTTCGTTGGTGATGTCGGTTTTGATGGTAGTGGTGTCTTCGTTGGATTCCTTTGCAGTGAAGGTGGTTTGGGAACTAAGGTTTTGTGAGATGGTTACAAGCCGAGCGCTCGAGGAAGACACAATATCAAGCCACTCAGCAAATTGATCGGATATGACCGCCATCTTTTCTTCAATATGCTGTGGGTAACGTTTTGGAGGCATCGAGCCTCTCAATGAAAGCACCAATGTTACAACCCTTCAGCGGGTGAGACTCCAAGAAGTAAACACAGGGAAGAAGAAGACTTGGGACAATTTTCTCATATATTAACTGATAAGAAACAATGCAATATAAATACTAAATGAAGCTAAACCACTATCCTAAACTTCAGGAAGTACTCGACTAGAAAATGTAAACGTGAGTCACTAGCTAATGCAAATGTGGAAACCACTTCTTTCTCCTAAATGCAAGCATGCACTACTGCACATGGGGTAGCAGTGGTAAACAAATGTAAGACTTTTTCAACTGCTTGTTTTGGCCTTTGATGCATGTTCTTGACTAGGGCCTGCTTTGGCATTGACAAGCTTAAGTCCATTCATATCACGATTCATTATAAGAGGTTGTCATCATATAAATTGAACATGTCTGAGTGGTTGGATTAAGGATGCAATTTGTTTTCCTTTGTGTTTTTGTGTTAAAATATGAAAGGGAAACAAAAAAGTGAAAATGCTAATAATGAATATCGATATATTAGGGGCGATGTGAAAGAAGGTAACAAAAGAGAGCGACTTGACTTTGGTTCCACATCTGATGGCGCTCTCGGGGCTCCAGATGTTAGTCCTACGTCCGGTTCTGTTGTTCATGATGTGATCTATTTTGTACCGGATCATGGTGGGCAACGGATCGTGTTAGACTTTAAAAACTCAGTTGTTCGGTTTCGTCCAACAAGAGAATATCTGTTCAGCATCAAGTGATACATAGGATGATATTAATCACCTTCATTAAAAAATATGAATGAACAACACCGAGGTTAGTAATTTGCTTTACGAGTTTCTGTTAATTTTGTATTTTTTGTCAGGAAACTTAGACTATTTCTCTCAAACTCGAGGTTATTTCTTATATCACTTATATTATTTATTTGCAGCCGGAAAAAGCTCCAATGTTGGATGAGGCAATCGAGTTCTTGAAGACGCTTAAAATGCAAGTTAAGGTATATAAACCTTAAATCATCGTCATCGTATCCTATCCTTAAAGAAGAAAAAAGAAAAGTTTATGTTGTAGTTGAAAGTTCAAGTTGAACAATCAGGTTTTTGGTGTTCGACTTAAATTTAAAGTATCACTTTGATCATCGAGTTATAAAGTAGCGGTCAAATAATCGGTTTGATAAATATAAAAGCTTTTTAGAAATAACTACTGGCCTTTTTCGATATGTAACACATATTTATCTTAAAAGGTCGTGTTGGCAGCTCATTGATTTTCACTATTGTTAAGCCCCCTCTTGCTCCTCATGCCGCAGTGATTTCTAAATAAATTATTAACTGTCAAAATACAGTTGCACTACAAACGGTTAAAACGACGAGGTCGATATGAAGAGTTAGTTACAGGGGCGATATGGTATTTCTAATTTTGAATGGTAGTAATTATATAAGGGGTGTTCGGGATTGCTTATTGGAAATAACATTATTCTTTTTAGGGACCAAGGTCGCGTTTGTAAAAGCCATGTACAATCTGCGGAAGATTCAACCACCAAAAAGGCTTAAAATGCGAAAGACGAGGCTTATAAGAACATTAAAAAAGGCGCATGAAAAGCATACCAGAAGACTAAAAATGTGAAAGAGGGTGCAGTGTCTATCATGTCGCAGACAGTCGAGAACTAGCTCATGACAAACAAGGGTTTGAGCAAACCATTGTCCTTTCAAGAGTTGAAACGCGTTTTATTCAGATTGCAAAAGGCTTGCTGGTAAGCTTTATATGCTTTGCAGGTGAGTTCAGTTCTCTTTCCTATGTTGTTTGTTTTGCACCGTATTTAAAGCGCACGTTCTTATAAATCGAAAATGAATAAACAAAATCTAATGATTGATTTTTTTAAGGTTGGTGTACGTGAATCTAAATGTCCATAAATTAATGTAGCATGCACATGATGTATCTGTAGAAACAAAGGAAAGGACATACACATAATATATAAGTAAAAATTATAATATTTACTAGCTGATTGTTATGAATATTCATTGTGGGTATGTATGAGCCCCTTTTTGTGGGTTAATACTTAATAGTAATGCATGTCTTCGCTAAAAGAGGGCCATGAACTTCAAGCGCAAACCTTTCTAATGAAGGTATACGTCTATCTTCCAATATGTATTTAAATATTAAATAGAATAGTTCCCTATAAGGCACCCGATTGTATTGTTTGTAAAACTGAAAAGCATGCTGACCGCAAACCTTTTTAATGGCTTATTAGCTTTATTATTAGCTGTTTGGAAATGCAAAAAATGGCTTATTAGCTTTCTACATTTAGACCAGCTTTTTTTTAAATTAACAGCTAACATGGCTTACTAGCTTTCTACCTTTAGACCAACAATGCAACACCAATTATGACAGTTACATATTACTTTATTTTACGTTTACACCAAAACCTCGAGATATTAGGTAGCATAAAAGCTATGTCTTATTCTGATACTTAGTTTTTATTTTGGTGATTTTGAAGGACTACGTTTCAAGATTGATCATTTTATATGAATTTATCATTGGATGGTACAGTTCTATTTGTCTTTTCAAAACATGGTATACCATCATCTTATTTGAAATAAATCAAAAATCTAACCACTATCTTTTTACTTATTGTCTGGTGTGATTGCAGAAAATTTTGTTTTAAGAGGGATAGATGGCAGATGAGAAAAAGGGGCATGTGAACATTCATTATTAGAAAAATGATAGCATATGATGCATACTGTGAGATGGTTCAACGCAGGAAGAATTGTCTCCTTAGCATGAAGAATCAAGGAGATACAAAAACAAATAAAATGTGAAAGACATGGAAATACTAGGAGTAGCAACATTATAGGTAGTCCTGGAAGCAACTTTAGGACCGAAGATGGCTATACAAGACTAAACATCTTTGATAAGCCAAGACGATTTTGAATCAATTTTGCAAAGTTGTAAGAATTCTTTGTAAAGGAAGTCGATAAGTTTCTAGAAATCATACGCACATATAAATCCTTTCATAGGTGTCTAGCTTTGAATTTCTGTATTTTCCTATTGTCACTGTCCAATGTTGATTGATTTCTTCGACAGATACTTTTAACCCTATTTTTCCAATCATTTTTGCCCAGGAAACACACTTATGTATTAAGCTTACAGCTCTTAAGTATTGACACAATGGTCCCGTGACAAAAGGCACGAAAAAAATAACTCCCGCGGCAATACGTGGATAACAAAATCTTCTTGTTTACAGATGCAAAACAACGAATTAAACAATTATTTCCAACATCAGACACGTCCCATCTTGTGAAATAAGTAAGTAAGTACATAGTTACCATTGGGCTATGCCGCTATGCCCATCAACACCTTGACACCAAGCCAAAACAAAACCTCTTGCACTCTCAAATTTCCAAACGACACAACTTATCAAGTAGGACCCACTTTTGTAATCCCAGGAATCCACAAAACTGCCACTTGTCATTACTACAACCAATCACAGTAAAATATCTCTAAACTCACTTGCTAGTTTTTTTTTTTTTTTTTTTTGGAACCTAGTTGCTTCGACGTCCAAAAAACCATAAAAAATAATACATTAAAAAAATCTCTCCGACCAACACCATGGCCGGAAAATCACTTCCCATCACCTTATACTCACGTCCAAAACGACACCGTCCACCTGACACGTCACTTCACCATAAAAAACTCATTTGCATGGACTCAAATACTTCATATTTAAACTTAAAACCAAGAAACAAACATGGGTTTGAGTTCTTGTCATGTTCTAACGTTGGTGTTAAGTTAAGAGGTGCAAGATTTGATAAGTACGAGGTTTGGAGGATAAGAAGTGACGTGAAGTCAGAATCACACGAAGTGTCCAAGTCAACGGGTGTACCAGGTTCTTTCAAGTTTAAGGAAACCAGGCTGGGTGGTGCAGGTGGTGATGTGGGGGATAGTGGAGATGAATTTGATGATGAGAGTGGAGTTCCTTGGTGGGAAGAGTTTCCGAAGCGATGGACGATTGTTATTTTGTGTTTTTCGGCTTTTCTTCTTTGCAATATGGATAGAGTAAGCTCATCGAATCTTATTGCTATCTTAGGGGTGTTTTTGTACAAAGGCTGTTTGATGGGCTTTAAGCTCGTAAGCTCAATCTGCAGTGGTTAAGAGCTTATCCATTGAGCTTGTGAGCTTATAAAGTCCATACGCCCGCTTATGTGTGTATAAGCTTATATAAAAAACCCAAAATAATGAGCTTATCAAAATTTCTATAAGCTGAGAAGCCCATCAAATGAGCTTATGAGCTTATCAAACTTTATACTGAAACTACCTGCTTATTATGTTTTGATAAAACGTGGCCAGTTATCGTTGGGTTTTGATTAGTTTCTTATTTGGGGCGATATAATAAGCAGTTTGAGAGTTGCTGAACTGCTTATCTTATTCTGTTTATTTGACCTTTTACATCATTAAACTCATGGAGCAACTGATTATCCGGTTTTGTTATGGCATAAGCACATCCAAACACCATTTATTTCATTGCATTTGTACCGCTGTTATCTGCTTCTGCTTTTTTGCGTGTTTAGTTGGTTATATGAAATTTCTTTGGCATTCGGAGTTGTAGATACTTTAATTGCATTGAAGTAAGAGTTAATTTGTTTAGGACAGCCGATATAGCCTTTTAGTTTCCATGTATGGAGTCCTTACTGGAGTGTATAATATGGGTATTTGAGTTTGGTTATTTTATATGTCAGGTAAATATGAGCATTGCTATACTACCAATGTCATCAGAGTTCCATTGGAATTCTACAACTGTTGGTTTGATACAGTCATCGTTTTTCTGGGGCTACCTTCTCACTCAGGTTTTCCCAATTTCTTCCCGCATCTAATTTCATCCTTGTTTTTTTCATTTGGTGCTAGATTATTGGAAGACTATGCTGATGGACTGAATTGTTACTGTTGGGCCTTAAATAAATAGCCTGTGAAACGGTGTCAATACACAAATTCATTTCTATAGCTTAAGTAGGAACACAATGCTCGACAATATACGTTGTTTTGACACTAAAATTCAGGAACTATATGTTGGAAAATGTTGTAAACGAGGTTGCTCAACCTATAAATTCAAAATAATCGTAATTTTTATTTACAATTTCACACCAAAAACGATCCTACTTATAGCATACAAGTGACATCCTAATAAGTTCAGCTGAAAATGGTTCTTATGATATACGGAGTAAATCACATGATCAATGATACTGTATTGTTACTTAATAAAATTACCAGAAAGACTTGATGTGGTTGTGTATTTAATTAATGGTAATTAAGCTTAGATTGCAGGAGGCATATGGGCAGACAAAGTAGGTGGGAAACGTGTTTTAGCTTTTGGAGTCATATGGTGGTCTGTAGCTACAGTACTTACTCCAATTGCTGCAAAGTTGGGACTACCTTTCCTACTCGTAGTCCGTGCATTCATGGGTGTAGGCGAGGTATAAATCTCTTGTCAATATTGGCCGTTGATATTTTTTGATTAACTTTTAGGAACTCATAATCTGGTGCTCTCTATCAGGGTGTGGCGATGCCAGCCATGAATAATCTTTTGTCAAAATGGGTGCCTGTTGCAGAAAGAAGTAGATCATTGGCTCTTGTATACAGTGGCATGTATCTTGGTTCTGTCACGGGCCTTGCATTTTCACCGTTCTTGATACATTCATATGGATGGCCGTCAGTCTTTTTCTCTTTTGGTTCTCTAGGGACAGTGTGGGCTGCATTATGGTTAAACAAGGTATTTTCAAATACTCACTTTCCTTCTTTTGCATTATGGTTGAGTTCCGGCAGAATGCTGATTGATCCCAAACACTAGAGTGGGCGTGTGGCAAATCGATGAAACAATTTATATTATTTCAGTAATATTTTGAATAAGATGGTTTGGGCAGCTTTCAACCCATTTGACCAATTGGCCTGTATTCTTTATATACATGTGGCCACCTTTAAGTGACAAATCATAGACTGAAGCTACAGTTAATGCCTAAATGGGTTGAAATGGCCCACTCTATCGAATAACTTTCAGCCTTTTATTCTCATTTGTGATACATTACCTTTTAAAGTATTTCTTCAGTTTTTAAAAGTGTATTGTGAATTTTAGGCATATAGCTCACCTCTTGAAGATCCTGAACTTCGCCCAGAAGAAAAGAAGGTGATCTTTCGTAATAGAGTTTCTGAGGAACCTGTAAAAGATATCCCCTGGGGACAAATCTTGTCAAAAGCACCCGTATGGGCTTTAATATCGTGCCATTTTTGCCACAATTGGGGAACGTTTATACTTCTCACATGGATGCCTACCTACTATAACCAGGTTAGTCTAGTAATCCTGCAATATCAGAAGTTCTCCTTTGTGTTTTAGGCAATTAACCCACTTCATATGCTGAGTACACACACGTGTGATACCCACCAACACCATATAAAAGGAGCCAAGCTCAGATAGTCTTATTTTGAGGTGGAGAAAAAGGAAAAAACCGGGCGGTTTGGGTAATAATTCAGAACTGTGCCGAGTAACAATGAGTAACTTTTATGTTTGGGTCAAAGCAGGCTGGATTGGGCTGATGAACCAACACATTTTTGTCCATTAATTACAGATGATCACGTAAAATTTATTAATAAAGCAATAAGATAACTCAATTTATATATGATGATATGCAAGATTGTAAGCATTTCAATAAACTTTAGGTAACATTTTGACCCGTTTCTAAATTAACTTCCATTTTACCCTTTCTCAATAGAATAGAGCCTGATTTAACATGTTTCCAAATAAATGGGTTGAAGTTTTCACCTCTACTTAATCACGTTATCAGGAAAAGTGATATACAGTATGAACGCAGTTGAGTAGTTTAATGTCAATCATTAAGTTATCAACTTAACTCACTTTCCGTTGGTTAATAAAACTGGTACAGGTACTGGGGTTCAATCTAACAGAATCTGGGCTGTTTTGTGTATTGCCCTGGCTTACCATGGCTTTCTCGGCTAATCTTGGAGGCTGGATAGCTGATACACTCGTGAGCAAAGGATGGTCTGTCACCACAGTTCGAAAGGTATTTCTCATTGCAGAAAGATATATTCGAAATTTCTTTTTCTGTTTGATGTCATTAACTATTCTTTTACCCCCATACTCAGGTGATGCAATCAATTGGTTTTCTTGGACCTGCATTTTTCTTATCTCAACTGAGTCATGTCGACTCCCCTGCAATGGCTGTCTTTTGCATGGCTTGTAGTCAGGTTTGTGATCAATTATTGGTTGATTCCTGTTACATTTGAAAGTTACTATTCTTTTTTAATATATTACAACTGCATTATTTTTTAGAAACAAAAACATGGGTTTATATTCACTCATGGATGAACCTTTGCGCATATGAAACAGGGTTCTGATGCATTTTCACAGTCTGGTTTATATTCAAATCATCAAGATATTGCCCCTCGATATTCGGTGAGCATTTCTTTTCTCAAACACCTTTTCGTTTGAATGAAAAGTTATTTAATTTTTTTTTGGGACTGATGGATTTTGATATTTAATAGGGGGTGTTACTTGGTTTGTCTAATACTGCGGGGGTTCTGGCTGGTGTGTTTGGTACTGCAGCCACTGGTTACATCTTGCAACATGGTAGTCTTTTCTCTTTTTCCCTAAAACGAAATTTATACTTTTATAAAACCTGTAGTCTCTTGTGTAATATTGCACTCCGATTCCCGTTTATGTGCCTTAAAGGCTTCCTTAACACTTCAACAAACACCCGATTGAAATTCATAATAGTATTATTCAAATTATAGGGGTCAGCCAGGTCATTTCTAATGTGGGTCAAAATGGGCCGGGTTGGGTTGCCCCAGAAACTACTCTTGTCCCAATTTGTTAGAAATTTGTAACGCATTGATCTGTCATCTTTATTTTATGAATTCCAAAACAAACAAAAAATAAAGTGCAAACATGTAAATGTAACAGGAGTTTGTATGCATATAAAAATAGGCTTTGGACGACTATCAACCCGCCTGACTCAGTTGGCATTTTCTCCTTTAAACTAATCCTTTTAGTTCACTAGTTTAAGAAGATATAAAAAGCAGCCCAAATTGAGTCAGTTATAACATAAGTAGGTTGCATTAATTTAGCAAGAAATGACAAACTGAAGTTCAGAGATTTCGGAACACAAATCAAGAATAAAATTAACAAAATGGTGCATATTACTGAAATTTGTTCATGTGGCGGGCCTATCTTCATTTCTTGTAATTTACTCACAGATGTTCCATGCCATATAAACAAAAACCTAATAACTTGAAAAAACTTTACGATTGGTAACATGTGACCAGGTTCCTGGGACGAGGTCTTTGATGTGGCGATCGGGCTATATTTAGTTGGAACAGTGATTTGGAATCTTTTCTCCACTGGTGAGAAAATTATCGACTAAATGACGTACATAGTTTGGTTTTGCCACACATGATGAGGCGATTTCAGATCGATAAATTGGTGCATGCATTTTTTGAGGCTCAAAGAAACAATATAGTACGTTTCAGAAGCTGGAACAATGACTTCTTGGTGCACAGAAATGGTAAGAAAACTTGATGCTGTAAATTACAATCACATTTCTCAATAGCCATTTCACTGGTGCAAAGATAGCAATATAGGAAGATTAGACACACATTTTGATAGACTTTGTATATTTTACGATACCGATAACATGCAAAAGTATTTCAGCATATATGAAATTTACGCTTTTGTATGTAGATTTGTACATACATGAGATTTCGTTTTACAAGGTCTGTTTGCTTTGTTGAAAGTTCATTTTTTAGTCAATTAGCACTAGTCTTTGAGCTCGGTGAGGCTTCTAAACAGACTTGAGAAAGCTTCCAGGACTGTATTAATTTATCAATGTAAAGTTTTCACGTGATCTAAACATCAAAACGAATTCTAAACTCTGTAGGGAAGCTGACTTGTTTAGAACTATGCCCTGTAAGACAAGTTTAATACTAATAGAGATCACATCAATTACCGGGTTAAACCCTTATCAGTATTGTGTTGAACAAAACGCCATCAGCATGATATGAAGGGAGAAAAGGGAGAACGCTGGGGATAACTAGTTGCTAAATCGTCATTACACGGAGATCCAGGTTCAATCCCAAGGTAAAATACCCCACTCTCACCATTCCGGTTCTTGGAATGGAATAAATTGCATGATTCATAAGTCATAAGAATGACCATTTTGCATAAAGCGCATTAAATGACGCGAAAACATCACAGCACTTGAGAGAAAACATGGAGGGTGTCCTGGAGTTGCTGGACTAGCATGCATATAACAATAAATTTGTGCGACAATAAAACAGTCTTAGAGGAAAACATGGAGGGTGTCTCGAGGTTAGGGATGGCAATGGGTGAGAAAAAACTAAGGGCGGCTAAATGGGTGGACTGGACGGGTATGAGCAATGGGTTAAATGGACGTTGGTCCATGGACGTGGACTAAATGGACAATTTTTAATATTTGGACTAAATGGACTTGGACCAAATGGACATTGGACCAAATGGACATGGGTCAAATGGACAATATTAAAGGAGAAACAAATAGACTCAAGATTAGTTTACCAAATGCTTTTATGTTGTCCAAATAGTCCATAATACCCATTTATTTAACCACGTGCTTGTCCAAATAGTCCAACTAAAATAACTAAAATAAAAGTAATACCCATTTAGTCCATTAGTTCAAAAAAGGGTCCAAATAGCCCAAATTTAAACATATGGACATAATTTGCCACCTCTAGAAAAAACCCATAACCTACGGGTACTCACACGTAAATGAGTGGGTATTTTTATTATTTTTCACCCACGGGTAGGTCGTGGGTATAAATCTAAACCCATCAATGAGTGGCAGGTGGGTGACGGGTACAATATACCTGTCATGGGTGAACCCATAATATCCGTCACGGATAAACCCATGAAACCCATTTGATATACCCACGGGTGTACCCATCAATATACTTATGGCTGTTCCCATAAACCCATTTAAAAAAAATAAAATTCATTATACCTCTTAAATAGTTGTACTTAGATAATTGTGACTTGTGAGGCTACTATAAATTATAATAGCTACCCCTACACACATTAAGCTAAAAAACTATTCGATTTGCTACACTAAAAAATGAAAATGAAAGATCAAATCATCAAATATATATACATGGATAATCTAATTCGTCTCTTCTTGTGCTTCAAAAACATCAACTTATTCATACTAATACATATATGATACTACTGTTTTACACTTCTAACATATCTTATTCACTCTACAAGGTACATGACACGCTTCTAGTCCTCTAACACATCTAAATAATTATTCACTTATTCTAGTTTCGTAGTTTTATAGATATTTTGTTTAATTCAGTTTCTTGAAACGCACTTTCATAGTTACTTTCGTACAAGGTTTTCGAGATTTTGTTTTATTACATTAACCCATGGGTTTACCCACGGGTAACAAATTAAATACCCACGGGTATGAGTATGGGTAAAATATCATACCCACTAGTGGGTGACGGGTGGGTGGTGGGTATGAAAAAATTCACGTGAGTGAGTGACGGGTTTGAGATACCCGTACCCATTACCCACGGGTGCCATCCCTACTCAAGGTGAGGTGGTGGACTAGCATTCATATAACAATCAAACTGTATTGTTTCGATTCGAGTCAAGTATCCCATGATAAATAAACTTTGTTTGATGTATCAATCATTTGAGGAATTCTTGTTAGGGATATGTGGCCATTTGTTTATGACAGTGAATATATAAAAAAAAATGTCACAATGTTGATATGTATAAAGATCAAGTGCCCAACACGTGCCCTGCACGTGCGTTCTAACAGAAACTCCAAGAAGAGTTTAGGCGGGAACAAAACAGTTACAACCTAAACCCTTTATATAATACCCATTTAGCATTTCATTTACATTCATTCTGTCAAATTGTAAACTTGTTCTTTCTTTCCACTGTGTGTAACACAAATTCCAATTATCAATAGCAATCCCTTGATTCACATTGATTCGTATGCTTTTCATCTATAAGTATACCAGTTAGTGAGTTGAGATCTTATCCATTTCTATATTGAAATCATAAGATCATATCAAGTGGTATCCAGAGCACTTTCCTGGCACAACACCATTTTTTTTTCACCAAAATTTTTTTTCAACAGAATTCAGTTTTTCTGTTATTCTGTTATTTCTGTTATTTTTCTGGTCATTGTCTTCACATCTCTTGCCAACAATTCTTCTCACAGCCTTCAATACAAAAGATCCATTTCCATATCATACACACGTGTTTCTTGAGTTTGTTAGGATTTAGTTACAGTTTCTTGGGTTTGTTAGAGTTTCTATTAGAAAGTATATAATGGAAGATAGAGAGTCACTGAGGGAGTCAATTGCAACATTGCTGAGGGAAGAATTTGAGAAGTTAAGGGATGAATGGAGGAAGTGTAGCAGCGTAACCAAGGACGAATTTCCAAGATTTGGAGGTGATGACGTACGAGATTGGTTGTTTAAAATTGAGCGGTTCTTTGAAGCTAACAACATTCCGGATAAGAACAAGGTAAATTTCATCTCTAAGCACTTGTTTGGTACGGCCTTAATGTGGCATAACCAGATTCTTGTAATAATTCGTAGAGAAATGGATTGGGGGCTGTACAAAGATTTGATTTTGCTAAAATTTGGTAATGTTCAAAGTAAGAAACTTTCGAACAATGATGGTACATTGAAAGATTTGTCGATGGCTCATGGTCATATCGTGGGAAGAAATATCGGTTCACCTAAGTTGTTTGATGAAATGTCAAAAGGAGTTGACGATGTTGTGCTTTCTGCTGCATATGAAACAGAACCATTGAAGGTGGGAAATAGATTAGTAGAGAGGGACGAGGTTATCAAACAATCAGTCGAGGTGGAAATTGGGGTTAGTAATGGTGATTTAGAATATGTTGTGGTGGAAACGATCAAAGAATCAGTAGCGTTTGATCATGACTTAATTGGTGGTGGGTTGCTGGCATCAAATTGTGATTTAGATGGTGTCGATGAAAAATTAGCTGCGATTGCAAAGGGTTCTTCAAACCAAGATGATGATCAAGGTAGCCATATATTAGGTACTAGTGATCAAGATTCGAGTTGTGGGTTGTGTGTTAGTGATCATGTTGGTGATGTGGTGGAAAATGATAGTTTAGATGATGTGGATTTTGATGTGGATTTCATAAATAATGAATGTGCATACGAGATGTTTGATATAATGTCCATCAAGGATGGTCTTAATCAAGAAGTAGTTACAGAAAAGGATGATCAGATTGATGAAAACAAGGGTACGATGGTTGATGATCTTGAACATGGTTTGCTGTTTTCGTCATCTTCAGTATCCGATGTTAAGGTGGATGAGCTGATTACGGGTGCAGATGATTGGGGTTATGAGTCTAAGATTGGCGGAAGACGGTGTAAAGATAGTGGTACAAGTATCAAAGTCAAGTGGCGCGATAAGGTTGGCATTGCGGCCGTGACAAATCATTTTCATCCAAATAATATCAGGTTGAAAGGTCGGAGTGCAAGGACAAATAGATTTGATGTAGATGTTATTCCTGTTTCAAGTCTGGAGGTCGGTTTAGTTAAAGAGAGTACATGGTGTGGGCTTGATGATTCATTAATTCATACAATGGGTTTCAGTGGTTTAGGTGGTAACGATGAAGTTTTTGAGGCTGAACATGAAGGCTTAAAGCATATATCGCAGCGATTGACAAAAAATTCAAGCCTCATGATCACTAATCATGGTAGTGGAAAAGTTTTAGTAAGCAAATTATTGGAGATAGATTGTACTTCACAACTTGCTGCTATAAAATCACATGTCCTGGTAGAGAAAACGTTAGGAGCTGCTGTGTCATATAAGGAATCTGTAGTTGAATTCATGGTTAGTCGGATGAATCCAGGAGGGAAACAAGTTTTCAATTCAGGAGGAAACAAGAGTGTAGATTTAGAGTTTGTAGCTATGGATAGTGGGAATGTTATGTGTAGGAACATGGGCATATTAGGAGTTGAGTGGAAACCGATGGAAAAAATGCGGATGAATGGGAGTATTAGGGGTGGGAATTATCATGTGTGTTGTATAACAAAGGAAGGAGAGGAAAGTATGGTTCATTTTGTTTCCAGAACCACACTTGCATCAAAGGATTTAAGTATAAAGAAGATTAGAAGTTGGGTGGTTTTTGATAAACATTGTAAGGAAAGTGAAGTCAATGATGGAAACAAGATAAGTGAGGATACACGAGATGGGCTTGTTTCATTACATCAACCACGTGATGATCTATGTGAGTTCTTAATCTCAAGTTTGGAAGCAATATCAAGTAATGGTAGAAAGGTAGATAATGATGTCAATGAGGCTGAGACGAGAAATTGTTTAGGTGGAGGTAAGTTTATTTCAGCGGATGGAAAGGGAAACGCTACAAGGAACGGAACAAGTCTTGGTCAGTTTGATATGTGGGAATGGCGAAAGAGGAAAAAGCAACGTTACACAAACTGCGAATTCCAGAGTTTCTGGTGCCTTCCTAGCTTGAAACTTGGACAAGTGTCTCGCAAGATTATGTGTCAGATTTATGATCCTGCTATTAACCGCTTCTTGATGGATTCTATTGTGTTACTCATGAGTGGATTGAGTGGATTTATGGTCCTCACTAACATCAGGCGTGTTGTGGTACTTCAATTGGGAAATGCACCAGCACCAGCACACGAGCACGAGATGGAGCTTTTGAAGACAATTCCAAACATTGCAGTCCAGTCCTACACCTCAATTCAGATGTTCCAAACACTCAAGTTTAGGTTGGGGAAGCTGAGCTTAAAGTTGCAGTTGAAGAATCAAGAGATGCTTGAGGGCAAGCATCATTTTAAGCGGGATGGATTGATATGTATAAAGATCAAGTGCCCAACACGTGCCCTGCACGTGCGTTCTAACAGAAACTCCAAGAAGAGTTTAGGCGGGAACAAAACAGTTACAACCCAAACCCTTTATATAATACCCATTTAGCACTTCATTTACATTCATTCTGTCAAATTGTAAACTTGTTCTTTCTTTCCACTGTGTGTAACACAAATTCCAATTATCAATAACAATCCCTTGATTCACATTGATTCGTATGCTTTTCATCTATAAGTATACCAGTTAGTGAGTTGAGATCTTATCCATTTCTATATTGAAATCATAAGATCATATCAAATGTACATCCAAAGTCTATAACCAACAATAAATGTGTTGGTTATGTTTTTAAAAATGGTCCATTTTAACAGCTGCAGATACCGGCAAATATGACTGAGCCTACTTTGTACGGAACACCAGACCAGAGACAGTCATGACAGCATATAAAAACCATAACATGTGATGTCTTATTTCATTTAATTCCACAACTAGATATTGTCCAGAACATTACAGCATCCAACCACTAACCGAGTGCTATTGATTCTACAACAAGCTAGATCAAATCAAACATTAATACATCAGATTTAATATTATTACAAATGTCAGAAACATGGTTGTGAACAAGAATTCAAGAAACAGAATTGGACCTTGTTAAGGAAGAAGAGTAGTTAATAAACTCAATACAATCCTTCATTGCTTCTACTCGTTGTGAATCAAACTGAGATCGGGAAATATGCTTTGCTGCTATTGAGGAAGATACCTTGGTGGAACCTCGTTTTCGAGGAACAATAAAGCAAATAACTGACACCATCCAGTTACCAACATGTTTAAGGTATTTCGCAGGTGCCATATATCTGTGTCTTCCACCATCAACCCTTTTGCTTGAATTCAGTTCGCAGGACATTATAGCTCTCGTGTGTTAGCTGTGTGTTCTTTGCACGCTACACTGTGAGTTGGAAGGAGAAGGAAGACGGGGAGAAAAATATTAAAGTTCAGGATATATATGCAGTGTCTGTTTATATTTCAAAGAGCATTAGCAAGAAGTCTTTATATAATATGCAGAACTGGTAGTAGCATTTATGAGTTGTAGGGTACAAGGGTTTCTAACAATGACATCATTAGGGGTGGGTAATATGAAAGCAAGTAGTAAACTAGACACGGAAATTAAGGTTTCTAAGAACAATCAAACAGGGTACACATCAAATAATGGGACAGCATAGACACACCTAGCTTTATTTGTGTTTTATGTCTTTCTATAATTGGAAAATTACTGCTAAATAGCAAGATATGAAAACATCATCACCAAGAATATTTTCCACATCTCCAATCGGTATATGGATATCCCGCACGATAGATGGTATTTAAGATATAACAAGACATGTGGCTGAATGCCTCTACTTAATATACTAGTCAGTAGGCCGGACACACAGCATAACATATTCCCTACTTTCTGATTCAGGGTCAAGAGGGGACCGGGTAGTATGTTGAACTACTCAGTGTTTACATATAGCCATATAGAAACCATAACATGCAACTTTTATTAAGATCATTGTATGACTATCTTCATGCTAAGCCTATTTTATAATTCAATGGATAAACTAATAACCGGGGACTAGTGGTAATAGCAAAATTCCCAGATAATATACAAAGTACAAGGAAAAATATCATTTTCTTTATAACAGAAATATTGTACAATGATTAGAAAGTTGCACCTTCCATAGGAAGTTAGGAGTAAAATGTACCTTAAACCTTATAGATAAGGTTCAACAATTTTTAATCAACAGAACACCAGGAAACATAATTAGACAGCACACTAGACCATTTAACATTTCGTTACACTCTATATGACACATATGACAGTATGTGATACGAACCTATCCCATACTAGGCTCGTAATCGGTTCATAAGTCCTAAGTGTAGAACTCACTCAAAAAGCTAGCTTGTTTAAGGAGGGGACACCTGGACATTATAAACCATCCACCATTCCCATACATGGCCGATGTGGGATCATAACATTACCCCACCCTTTGAAGAACCAACGTCCTCGTTGGTCACGGCTATGTTGGTAACGGTTGGTACCCCCTTTGGGTCCAAGCCACCACTCCATAGGCCACCACTCTGAGTGTTGGAACCTCGTAAGGTAGGGCTAGCTCTGATACCAATTGATACGAACCTATCCCCATACTAGGCTCGTAATTGGTTCATAAGTCCCAAGTGTAGAACTCACTCAAAAAGCTAGCTTGTTTAAGGAGGGGACACCTGGACATTATAAACCATCAACCATTCCCATACATGGCCGATGTGGGATCATAACAGCATGACACCTATGACAGTATGACACCTACAGGCTATATCCATAAAATCAGGACCAATGCTCAAGCTCACAAGAATCAAGCCAACAATGTGTTGCCTGGACTGGAAGCCGAACATTTTTTGTTCAAGGTAAATCCATGAACTAATGATAAACGTCATGCCAACCAGCATTCTTAAAAAGAAATCAAGTTTACCCTATGTTAAGAGTCGGTATATTATGATTAAAAATATATTAAACATTTAGATGAAAGTATGGTATTTCTTCAGAAGAAGGTAAATACTTGCACCTACTAATTGGCATCTAAAATGCTCCCTATGTAACAAGTCATTTGTTAGGCAAACGTACAAGAAATTTGACATATAAACAGTAGGTTGATGGATGCAATGTGCAGAAATTTCTTTTCAGCTGAGTAAATAACAACCAACACCATACCAGTATCTATATAAAGCAAGACTGAAGTTACAAACTTGTAAAGAAAACACATACTAGTAGCAAGCACTCCTGGTCCATATCCAACCTTCACACCATCGAGGACAGCTCTCACACAAAATCTCACAGAGTTACCGTATATTTCAAATGCTTGAAAGGTCTCATTTACCATCGACAACAGTTTACGCAACAGAAGCTTGATGGGCAATCTCAAGTAACGATAATCAGAAAGAACCTATAAGTATCAAACCTCTATTGTAGCCAGCTAGTCCTCGTCTTTTACAAGTAATATCTCAGTACCGCAATCAATGGCACTATCCAAAAACTCCCTTAATTCTTCAGTACTTCCGTACGAGTATGGAGATGAAAAGTCGCTATCCAAGTTATACCAAACACCATTACTCCTTCTCAAAGAAACCCAATGGCGGCTCTTCAATAATCCACCATATCTTTTAACAGGAATATTTAACACAATTCCCATCAATTTACTTTCAGGTTCATCAAGATTAATGGAAGAAGCTTTATTACGCCGATCATGCCAAACTACCTTCTTACCCTTTCCTTCCAGTGCAGAGATTAAGACGTTTACATCATAATTACCAGTCAGTGAATTATGATGAGGCTTGAAGATAACTGATAAAGGTGTCCAGTTTCCTTTGTATGGATCATTTAAAACAAGCTTTTCAGCCATCTCATCCAAATGTTTTCGTGTAAATGCATTCTTCTCCTATCATGACAAACAGAAAGAACTGGTTACTAACATTGCTCAGAATCATAAAGACTGATATTCTATAGAAACTAAAGCTGTTTATCACTGCATCAAATTCACATTCATTCAGTAACATGCAGATATCCAATATCCAATACAGAAAAATGATCCAAATAAGTAATTCAGCACGAAGTTGCTTCAGATGCGAGTCTTTCTATCGTTTCGATATTAGAGATACATTTTAGCTTTGTCCAATTCTAAAAAAAGGGGATACAAGAAGTAGAATGGCTTCCCTACCAACTCACACTTCTAGCAAGGATTTAAGGACCCTATTTTGATAACAGATAAACCTTACGCTCTTGATCAGAGAAAACATGTTGATCATGCACATAATCACTTTAAGCATAGGATATTATGATCATAAGAGAGTACATTGTATGAAGTCTTCGACTTCAACAGTTGAACACCTTAAATCTAAATCCCTAGAAACCTAAGTAATCTATATCAATATGCGGTGTTTGGGATTGCTTACACCTTTTGGTATAAACAGAAGCAGATAATTAACCGCGACAAAATTCAACGCAGTAGATGGTGGTTACGTCGGTTATGCTGTTACGATACGCATCTGTTTAGATCAAAATGCTTATTTGAGGTTTAAAAGGCATACTAGTAAGAACTAGAAGTGTATTCTAAATAAGAAAAGCTTTTGCATTAAGAGGGCACGGTACGGTGAGCCGTCGCTCGGCTGGCCACGACGGCGAGAGCTGACGACGGCGCCAACCGTACCGTTAGTCGCATCGTCGGTTTTTGGCTGGCTACAACCAGCCGACGTCGTCGCCCACGGCGCGAGCCCATGGCGCAGCCAACCAGACCGGCTCGCGCCATGGGGTTAAGTTATCGTTTTTTTTTTTTTTTTTTTTTTTTTTGGAAAATTTAAAAATCCTACCGTTATTCCAACGACTACTTTTTTATTTTTTTTTGAATTTTTGACTGTTTGAGGGCAAAAAAAAACCCATTTTTTCATCTTTTTTACCTATAAATCCCCACAAAATTTAACCAAATATCACACCTTCTTCTATAATTCTCTACATCTAATTTCTATATTTTTTCTATCCACCATGAGTCAAAATCCAAATCCAAACCAATACCCGAATCAATGGTTAAACAATTACTTTTCCAATCCTCAAAATCAATCCGTTCGCTACCTTCCCACAACAACAAAACCCGTTTGTTAATTGCACACCCGAGCAATTTAATATATGGTTCCAACAATCACAAATCTTCCAACAATCACAACAACAAAATTTCCAAAACTTTCCAAAACTTTCCTCAACACTCTTCACAAGAACCCGAAGAAAACGATGATCCCGAAGAACAAGTCGCGGCTCCATGGACGAAAGGTGCTAGAAAGAAAAGTGTTGCTAAAAAAAACCCAAAAAAAACCGCGGCTCCACAACCACCTCCGAAGTCGGACCGTTCTTTTTGGAGCCAACGTGAGGAAGAAGTTTTGGCCCGAGTGTTGGATTGAAGTATCCGAAGACCCGAAGGTCGGAACCGATCAACCATACGATTCGTTTTGGTACCTAATTATGGATATGTATAATGATCGGCTTAAGGATGAGGGTTTTAAAGCTCGAAACAAAAATATGTTGACCGGGAAGTGGACGAATTTAAATAGCGAGGTTCATAGGTTTAATTCATTTTATGAAAACGCCAGACTTTTGAGTGGCGAAAATCAAGACGATTTGATGACTCGTGTGATGAGTTTGTATCGAGATGAAAACGCGAACAAGGAGTTTCCACACAAAAGTGCTTGGCTTGTTTTGAAAAAGGTATAAATGGAAAAATCCCGATTCAACTCGAACACGCCGGGCCCGAGGGAACATAGCCGATCTAGATCCGGATCTTTTCAATGACGATGAGATCCCTCGTCCATCCGGTGTTCCAAGAAAGGCCAAGGTTCAACGCTCGACAAGCTCATCCGCCACTTCGGGGTCTCAAAAAGAACAATTGGTCGAATTGCTACAACAACAAATGTTATCGGATCGTGAAACTAAAAAGGAACGATTGGACCGAGAGGTGGCGGCAAGACTAGAAGTGGTTGCACTTCAAAAAAGGAACGGAGATTTGCAAATCCTTCGATACGACACTACCGGATTGAGTGCACAAGACGTGGCGAGAATCGAGAAGCTCAAAGACGTGGCGCGCGCGAAATATTTTAATTTTTAAGTTGTATTTTTTTTAAGTTTTTTTTTTCGTATTTGTGTTCTTTTTTTAATTCGGTATTTTTTTTTTTCGTATTAAGTTGTATTTTTTTTAAGTTGTATTTTTATTTTATGTTTTTGTAATTTCGTGTTTTTTTTAATAGTGATTGTATTTTTTTTATTAATGAAAAATTTAAGTTTATGTTAATTAATTGTTGAAAAAAAAAAATGGTGGGGTGACGACCACACGAGAATGTTGGTGTTAACCAGGGAGGGGAGTTGTGTCATCGTGGGGTGTTTTGGTGTCATGGGAGAAAAAGGTGATGTGGCATCACTTTTTGCCCACGACAAGAGCACGACGGCTCAACCGTACCGTGTGCTCTAACAAAGAAAATTCCTAATTGCTTATTTTCCGCAGCTTAGGCGTGTTTAAGATTTGCCTTTGCATACCAAATTATCACAAGCTGCTCTTATCTGCATTTTCGCTATAGAAAATTCACTTCTTCTAAGGGTTTTCCAAACACTATTTAGGGGGTGTTTGGGATTGCTTATTTGAAATAGATTATTCGTTTTGAAAATGAATAATTAGATAATCAGTTATAACAAAACATAGTTTTAAAAAATAGTGTTTGGATTTGATTATTTGCAAAAATTATGAGTTAATAAGATTTGAGTGTATTTTTATAAATTTTCAAGTTATGCTTTACCAAAACTCCATTTTGAAAAAGTAAGTATCAAACTACTTTTGCAAAACTCCATTTTGAGCCTCCCAAAACGCAAATAAGTGATTATCCATTCATTTATTTATTTATTTATTATTTTTTTTTTTTGGTAACACTAATCCACTGGGTTTGAGATTATCCTTTCATTTTTGCTAAACACTTATTTCTGTTTAACTTCATTTTCAAAACGAAATAAGTAGATAAGTTGGTTCATAATGCAAAGACAAACACCCCCTTAATTATATAATCACTCACAGAACACCATCCAAAACACACAAAACGCCATCCAAAACACCCAAATATAGGCGGTGGCGGGTGGGCACGTGCCCCCCTAGCGAGAAATTATCTAATAAGTTCTAAACCAATATCAGGGGCACATCTAAAAACATTAGACAAAACAATATACCTAATTTGGACAATATCTAATTATAAACAGTATGATCTGATTAAAGCCCACTATAAAAAGTACAATGATGTAACGAATTTCAGTAAACATGTCACAACAACAACTTATTAACAGTATAGATCAGATAGAGTAAATAAAGTAATTAATATAAGAATTAGAAACCTGAAAGAGATTATTGAGAGCGTGTAAGAGGCAAAATTGTAACTTTTGTCTTTCGTGGTAAATTTTAATAATCTTCTTTCCTTCTTCCATGACTTGATTAATGACACAATTCTTGAAATACAATTTTGTTTTACCGCGATAGGATCATTCAGTTTCAGTAAAAAGTGACTGGAGTAATCAGGAAAGAAAAGAAAAGAGTAAATTACACTGCTCGTCCTTTGACAAAAGAAAATACCCCGTTGGTCTTTAAGTGAAAAATATTATTCATCGTTTGTCCTTCACTGTAACGATTCACACCGACCTTCGTTAACTATCAACATGTGATATCCACGTGAATGTATTTTGGTCCATTTACCCTTTGTCTTCATCTTTCTATCTATATCAACATCTTAAATCAATTATTTTTTTATTAAAATCGATTTATAATTTTTATAATACAAAATTATTATAAAAGTCATACCTATCTTTCCCACTTACAAAATAAACGACATTTGATTTTCTCTCTATCACCTTAACAATGTAAAATACTCAGAAGTTTAAACGCAAAACATTTCACCTAATATATTAATTGTAAAAACATACATATCAAATCAAATTCCGTTTAATAGTGGTGTTTGTGATTGCTTTTTTGAATCTATTCGATATTATGTCATCTGTTCGAGGTTATGTTTGGTTTTAGTCATTCTTTGGATTTGTTATAAAGTGAAACGGGTTGTGGTTATACCCAGGGACGAAGCCAGAACGAAATATTACCGGGTGCACAAATTTCTTGAACCGTAATATAACACGTAAAAAAATAAATTAAAACGAAGGGTAGAAACACGTTCCGATTGACTGGGTGCATTTAAGATATATTTAGAAAAAATCAATGTTTTCTTCATAAATTAACACTACACAGAAAAAATTCATAAGGGTCACGGGAATCCGCGGGAACCCCCCTAGCTCCGTCCCTAGTTATACCTTAAGTACACGTTTGGTAGAGAAAATTCTAAAAATTAGAATTGAAGTATAGGATACTATTTCTTAGAAATGAATTCTAGTGAAAAGATTTATAGAATTCCGTTGTTTGGTAGCGTTAGAGAATTGAAAAAAACACGTAATTTTTTAAAAAATATTTGAATAAATAAATAAATAAACCATAATAATAAGAATTATTATTATTATAATAAATAATACAAATAATAATAAATTTTTTAAATGATAATAATAAAAATTAAATTTTTTTTAATTTTGAATAATAATAATTATTATTAAAAAATAATAAAAATAATAATAAATATAAAAACTAAAAATAAATAATATAATAAATAATAAAAATAATATAATAAATAAAAATAAAAATATTAAAAAATAATATAATACTTACTGTGTCGTATGCACATGGTTTTTTACGAGTCTTAATATAAAGAATTGGTTTCCATTCAAAAAGTAAAGGAATTGAAATAATTGATTTTGTGTGGAAGTAGAACTCCCTTAGGGCCCGTTTGGTTCGCAGAATGTTTTTGATGAAATTGGAATCTATTTCAGGAATTAGAATGTGAAGGAATTGTAATTTGAAAAGACTAGTTCGTGTTTGGTTGAAAGAAAATAAAATGTGAAACATTATATTTAAATATATTACTATAATTAAATTTTAAATAATATAATATTAACGAATGTACTAAATAAACAATAATTTAAAAAAATATATAATTATATTTTTTAAATAATACTATATAAACTAATATATACAGCTTTTTATATAGACTATTTTTTATTATTTTATTTAAAAACTCTATTTTTAAATAAAACATTATTTTATTATTTTATTAACATACAAAATAAAATTAATTTATAATTAAAATTAATTAATTTAAACAAATAATAATTATTAACAAAAAACAAATAATAAAAATAAAATAAAAATTAATAAAAATTAAAAAAATATAAAATAAAAAAATAAATAATAGTAATATTAAAAAATAAAAATAAAAATAAAATAATAAAAATAATAAACATAAAAATATAAAACTAACAAAAAAATTTAAAAAATACATAATAACAATAAAGTTAAGAAATAATTATTAAAAATTATTTAATTAATATTAATGTTTTTGATTTTTTTATTTCTGGTTTTTATCTATTTATTTTTATTTTTAATATTTTATTATTTTTATTACTTTTATTTTTAATATCTTTGTTATTATTATTTACTATTATTTTTGTAATAATAATATTAATAACTTATATATTTTTTAATTATTATTATTACTATTACTACTATTTTTTTTCTTTTTTTTAAATTTATTATTATTATTATTATTATTAAAAATAATATTAGTAAAAAAAAATAATAATGTTAACATTCCTCCCCCTTTGCCCTGGAATGTTCAATTCCACATATATGGGATTTTGTAGGATTTTAATTCCATTCGGCTTGTTAACCAACACACATTAAGGAATGGAATTCAGATTCCAAATACATTGAATCTGCCAACCAAACACGTTATGGAATGGAATCAGATTTCAATTCACTCAGAATCCTTAGGATTCCATCGAACCAAACAGACCCTTAGGATTTGTAATCTCCGCTTTTTTATTTTCTTGGGCTACCAAACAAGAGAGATGATCCATTTCCATTTCTTTGGGCTTATTTCTCTTAACCAAACATGCCCTAAGATTGAGGCGCGGTTTGGATTTTTGCAAAGTTATTTGGGTGTGGAGAATTTCCTTGTCTCATTCAATCACAGAGATTACAATATATAAGCCATATTAGAAGGATCTAGAAATAACATAAACGGGTTTAAGGCCTAATTGTAATGGGCTGAAATATATTAACTAACACTCCCCCGCAGTTTGAGCGGGAGGTAATCGAACACTCAAACTGGTGCGAAATTCTTCAAATAACGTCGTAAGAAGACCTTTGGTGAAGATATCGGCATACTGATAACGAGATGGAACATGAAGAACACACACATGACCCATTACAACCATATCACGAACAAAATGAATTGTTAATGCAATAATGACTAAAAACGTTACTTGCATTTTTCGGTCTCGCTTAGTTTTGATTACGACAATATGTAAAAACAAGCATTTACGAAAAACGAATTCTTGAGTTCAAGTATTTTTCATTTTACCCATTTTCACTTAAGGTATGGATAAACAAGTACTAACCTTAATCAAGTGATCAAGTGATTTAATCTTTTCTTAAAACTCACTTTTTATTAAAAGTGACAAGTTTTTATTAAACTTTATTTTTAAGAAAATGTTTTATTAAATTAATTATTTGAAATTTGAAAATGGCATATTCTTATTCTGTTAAGAATATCCTTTCAGGATATTTTTTATACCCAGATAAGACCTCCACCACTAAAGGACAAAAAGGAGCGGAGTCTAGTCCGGTGGTACCTTAGCGCCTAGGTGGTACCTTATCGATAAGGTACCGCGGGCTGTGATAAGGTACCGCGGGCAGATATAGCCGTTGGCTCCTTTATCCTTTAAATAGTGGACCATTCTCAGCTTTTCACCTCACCTCTTTTGCACATTTATTTCCAGATTCAAACCCCTTCTTTAATCACTCAAATCTTTGATCATTTGTTTGATTATTACTTGTTTAAGAAGTGAATCTTGTTCTTCCATCCCTTCCTCTCCAAGTGCAAAGAGAAGAACACTATCCTAGTGAAGTGTTGAGTCCACCACCAAAGATCCATTGAAGATCAAATTTTATATACTTGTAGTTGTGTCATAGTTGTGAAGATCCAAGTAGTTGTGTCTATTTGGAAGTTGTGTATGTACTAAGTATAGTTGTGTAGATCGGTCCTAGCTACGATTAGGGCTCGACTTTTAGCTTAGAGTCGGAAATTGGTTAAGCGACGTGTACGGTTTTCTCCACCATAAGGAGCTTGTTGTGTAGTGAACTCTCGAGTAAGGAGTACTCGAGGAGTGGAGTAGGCACGAGGAGTGAGCTTCGTTACCGAACCACTATAAATCCTTGGTGTTCGGTTTGATCTTTCTTTACCCTTAACTCTTTACATTCTTTATTCTTTTTGCATATATATGTGTTAGTATTAGATTAACTACACTATCATTCTTTATTCTTTGTGGATATATTTTTGTTAGTATTAGTTTAGCTACACTATCATTGTTCATATTGTGCATAAGAAGATTTCACATATTTCCTCAAGCCTAAGTTTTTGAAAAAGGATTTTTGGAAACCATATTTTAACAAGTAAATATAAGAAACTATTCAACCCCCCCCCCCCCCTTCTAGTTTCTACAATTGGTATCAGAGCGGGCTGCTCAAGAATTTTTAAAGTATATTGTATTTTAAAACTTGAATCGATCTATGGATTCCAACAAGTACCTAGAAGGGCAATCTATGCAAAGACCACCACTTTTTGAAACCGATAGTTTTATTTATTGGAAAAATAGATTTGAAACTTATGTGAAATCAAAAGATTTAGATCTTTGGCATGTTATTACCAATGGTGATTTCTTACCCTTTCAATTTAATGAAGTTTCTAAAACAAAAGAATTAGTCACTTTTGACAAAGCTAATGATGATACTAAAAAGAAACTTTCAAAAAATAACGAGGCTAAAATGGTGATTTATAATGCTTTGACTAAGAAAGAGTATGAAAGAATTTTTATGTGTGAAACCGCTAAAGATATTTGGAACACTCTTTTAGTAACCCACCAAGGTAATAGCCAAGTCAAAGAAAGTAAAATCGATCTTCTTGTCCAACAATATGAACAATTTGTCATCTTAGAAGATGAAACTATTGATAGTGTATTTGCTAGGTTTAACACCATTATTACTAGTCTAAAAGCACTTGATGAAGGTTTTTCTAACAAGAACAATGTTAGGAAATTTCTAAGGGCCTTACATCCAAAGTGGAGAGCAGAAGTCACGGCTATTGAAGAGTCGAAAGATCTCTCAACTTTATCACTCGATGAACTCATAGGAAACTTGAAGGTTCATGAGATGATAATTTTGAAGGACTCGGAATTAGTAAAAACCAAGAGTGAAAGGAAATCTCTTGCACTTAAAGCCAAGAAGGCACAAAGTGACCATGATAGTTCCTCGGAAAGTGATGACGAGGAGTATGCATTGGCGGTGAGAGATTTCAAGAAGTTCTTCAAGAGACGAGGTCAACACGTTAGGCAACCAAACTATGACAAGAAACCATTGTCAAAGAATCGGTTTGTCAAGAACGAAAAAGGTGATAGGAATTGCTTTAGATGTGGTGATCCAAATCACTTCATTGGTGATTGTCCAAAGCCCGCTCGTGATAAGAACCACACGGCATTCGTTAGTAGCGCTTGGAGCGATAGCGGTGAAGATGATGATGACAACCCCAAAGAGGAGAAATGTCTTATGGCTCACACTTCTAAAGAGGTACATTCCGAAACCGAATATTATAGCAATGATAGTTCCACTTTAGATGATATTGAATTTGAAGGCAAATATGATAGCTTACACAAACTTAGTCTTAAATTCATAGAAAAGAATAAAACCTTAAAATCAACCAAAACTAAGCTTGAAAATGAGATCAATGAACTTAGGGAGAAATTGGCTAAACTTGAGAAAAACAAAGAGGTTGATTTAGGTTGCTTAAGTTCTGAGAAACTTAGATTAGAGAATGATGATCTCAAGAGCACCTCCATTAAATTGGAAAAGTTCATGAAAGGTACTAGTGCTCTTGATGATATGTTAAACAAACAAGTTCATTCTAAGGAAAAACTTGGTCTAGGTTTTAACTCAAATGAAGCCTCAACTAGTGAACCAAAACAAGTCAGGTTTTCATAGAAAACACCCTCTGGACGTGGTTCCACATTGTATGGCGCGGTTCCTTATCACTATGGAACCGCGGCCATAGATAAGGTACCGTGGCCAGAAGTTGAGTTTTGTGAAAATTCTGAACTTTCTGAAAAATCTAAGTTAAATGAAAAACCAAAGCATCTTACTGTTAATAAGGTTCAATTACCCATACTTGACGACAATGCTATTGGTAAGTTCTATAAGCCATTAAGTAAACCTCTCATGGGAAATAGAAGTTTATCTAGACTATCTTCTACTCCACCTAGAGTACGGAATGAGTCTAAGCCTAGAAGTAGAACGACAACGCCTACAAGAAATAATCAAAACAACTCACGACCTAGAAGTAAAACTCCAACACCTAGAAGGAATAATAATAACTCTAAACCTAGATCAAACACACCTAGGAGAAGTAATGAACAACAAAATGGTTACATGAATTACTACCCTCCTCCATTTTGTTCTCCATGGGGAATCCCCTCCTCATTCATGCATCCCAACCAAATGCAAGGGATGTTTGGAACTAACAATTTTGGACCCATGAGATATTGGGGACCAAATGTTTGATCTTGTGTGTTGTTACCTAGATATGCTTGGGAATTGATTTGGAGCCTGATGAGTGGATTAAGGATAGTGGATGTTCTAAACACATGACGGGTAATCGAAGTTTGTTCTCGCATTACAAAGCATATGATGGAGGTAACGTCACATTCGCTAGTAGTCTACGTGGTAATATCATTGGCAAAGGTACGGTTTCTCTTGACTCCATGACCATTGAAAATGTTGAGCACGTAGATAACTTAGGTTTTAACCTTTTAAGTATAGGTCAAATTTGTGATAATAAGTGTAAGGTCATCTTTTCGGAACATGACAGTGAAATCGTAAAAGATGGAAAAGTCATTGGAAAAGGTGTTAGAAAGCATGGGCTTTATGTCATGAAGGTTAATAAGAAGTCAAAAGACAACATATGTCTTGTGACTATAGATGATAGTTCTACTCTTTGGCATAAGAGATTAGGTCACGCTAATATGCGTTTAATTCAATCTTTAGTCTCTAAGGAGTTGGTAAGACACCTCCCCAAGATTAAGTTTGATAGTCACTTTTGTGATGCTTGCAAAGTTGGAAAGCAAGTTCACTCAAGTCACAAAGCCAAGAATTTGGTTTCGACCTCTCGGTGCTTAGAGCTCCTACATATGGATCTCTTTGGACCTTCCGCCATACGGAGTTATGGAGGTAACCTTTATACCCTAGTTATAGTTAATGACTATTCTAGATTCACTTGGACTAGATTTTTGGCATCTAAGAATGAAGCTTTCGATCACTTCGAAATCTTTAGTCGAAGAATTCAAAATCAACTAGGATGTTCAATTGTTTCTATTAGGACGGATCATGGTAGGGAATTTGATAATGAAGTGCAATTCGGTGCCTTTTGTGAAGCTCATGGTATTACCCATAACTTCTCAGCTCCTCGCACTCCTCAATCAAATGGGGTAGTTGAAAGGAAGAATAGGACTCTACAAGAGATGAGTAGGACAATGTTAAACGAGCAATCTTTGCCTCAAAAGTTTTGGTGCAATGCCGTGGATACATCGACTTATATTCTCAACCGAATTCTTATTCGACCTTTCCTAGGAAAGACCCCCTATGAGATTCTTAAAGGTAAGAAACCCTCATTAGAATACTTTAGGGTGTTTGGAAGCAAGTGCTTTATCCTCAACACCAAAGACTACCTTACCAAGTTTGACCCAAAGTCTTACGAAGGTATCCTTTTATGTTATTCCCAAACTAGTAAGGCCTACATAGTCCTAAATAGAACCTCAGGGGTTATTTAAGAATCACTCAACGTAACCTTTGATGAAACCCCTCCTTCACCCAAGACACCACCATTGGTTGATGATGACTTGGATGAATTAGAAGTAGTTAAAGCCAAAGAGGTTAGAAAAATAGGAGTTGAAGACCTTAGTGTTGAAAAGGAAATAAACATTAAGGAGTCTAGGGATCATACTCTCAATAATGTCATTGGTGACTTAAATCAAAGGACCCTAAGATCTCAAGTCCAAAACCAAAGCAACTTCTTTTGTTTTGTCTCCTTGATTGAACCAAAGAATGTTAAAGAAGCTTTGACGGATGAGAGTTGGGTCATTGCGATGCAAGAAGAATTGAATCAATTCGTTGCCAATGATGTTTGGGAACTTGTTCCTCCACCTAGAAGTTCTACCATTATAGGAACCAAATGGGTATTTAGGAATAAGCTAGATGAAAATGGTGTTGTGTCTCGTAACAAGGCTAGACTTGTAGCTCAAGGCTATAATCAACAAGAAGGGATTGATTATGACGAGACATATGCACCGGTAGCTAGATTAGAATCAATTAGAATCCTTTTAGCCTACGCTTGTGCCTTAGATATTAAGATTCAACAAATGGATGTAAAGAGTGCATTTCTTAACGGTTTGATCAATGAGGAGGTATATGTGGCTCAACCTCCCGGCTTCATTAATTTTGAGAAACCGGACCATGTTTACAAGCTTAAGAAAGCACTTTATGGACTCAAACAAGCACCCAAAGCTTGGTATGATAGACTTAAAGCGTTTCTTGTTAAACATGAGTATACCATGGGAATGGTAGACAATACACTCTTTACAAAGAAGAAAGGTCCTCACCTCATAATCGTACAAATATATGTTGATGACATTATATTTGGCTCAACTTGTCAAGAATTGTGTGATGACTTTGCCAAAATCATGCATGATGAGTTTGAAATGAGTATGATGGGAGAACTTAACTTCTTTTTAGGACTCCAAATTAATCAAATGGACGATGGTATTTTCTTTAGTCAATCTAAGTACGCTAAAGAAATGCTAAAGAAATTTGGATTAGAAGAATCTAGACCAATGAAGACCCCTATGGCCTCGGATACTAAACTCACCGTAGATGATGATTGTGAGTCGGTAGACAACACCTAATATAGAGGTATGATTGGTAGTTTGTTGTACCTAACGGCAAGTCGACCGGATATCATGTTTAGTGTTTGCCTTTGTGCTCGCTTCCAAGAGGCTCCCAAAACCTCTCACCTTGAAGCGGTTAAGCGTATCTTCCGATACATTAAAGGCACTATACATTTAGGATTATGGTATCCTAAAGGTACCGGCGTAGAAACCATTGTCTACGCGGACTCGGATCATGCGGGAGACTATGTGGACCGGAAAAGCACTAGCGGAGTTTGTACCTTCATGGGTTGTTGTTTAACTTCTTGGTTCTCCAAGAAACAAACCGCTCTTGCGATATCCACCACGGAAGCCGAGTATGTGAGTACCGGAAAAGCATGCCAACAAGCTCTATGGATGAAGCAAGCGCTTGTTGATTACGGGATTTCTCTTGATGATGTTCCCATCATGTGCGATAATAAAGGCGCTATAGACCTAAGCAAGAATCCCGTGCAACATTCGCGAACCAAACACATAGAAATTAGACACCATTTCCTTAGGGACAATGTTCAAAAGGGGAACATTACTATTGAAAAGGTGCCCTCCGAGGACAACTTAGCCGATATCTTCACTAAGCCACTTAAGAGGGAACCTTTCAATTACTTGCGTCTAGGTCTAGGATTAATGGAACATCTTCCTTAATTTCTTTTCTGATTGTGTGTTTTCTATTACCACTTTGAGTCCTTGAGTCTTTTAAAATTCTTTTGAAAAATCTTCTCCTCTCATTTTCAAAACTCTCAAAGTCTCTTTCAAAAATGGTTGAGAAATTCGTTTGACATTGTTAATTCAATCTAAAAACGATTTTTCATAGATTCTCGCTATTAATGTAGAGCTTACATAATTCATATGTATGATTCTCTCAAACATAGCAAGAACAAGATAGAATCATGGAGGATCATTGTGTCATGACTTAAGGTCTTGTCTTACACACCTCCTACATTGATTTTTTAATCCATGTATTTTGGTCAAATCTCTATTTGGTAAGTTTGCATATGTTTTCTTTGTCTATCTTTGCTTTTAAGCACATCCCTATGATAAGTTAGACTAGAAAAATAAGATTTGCTGAAAAATCTTTCTCCAAACACCAAACCCTGCTTCTGCAGGCGGTTCCATATGTGAACCGCGGGTACCTTATTGATAAGGTACCGCCACCATAGATAAGGAACCGCCTACAGTGGCCTTCCTTTTTCGGGTTTTTGTCTGAAACTCCAGATTTGCTCCAACTTTTTTGAGAATCTTTGTTTCAAACCCTTTGACCACCCCAAAAATACCCTAAGCCTTCCATATTTAAACCATATGCATTTTGCATTACTTCACATCCAAAATGTCTTATTCTCCAAATGAAAGCCTTGAATCTCCTCCATTTTCTCCAATTGCTTTCAATCCAAACCCACCCAAGAACACTCTTAATCACATTTCTCCTACCAAGAATGTTGATTGTGGAACTTCCTTTCTTCCACCACCACCCTTTAGTGTTCTTCCTCCTTCTCATGATAATTTCATGCACCATGGAACATATTGTCATTGTTGTCAATATCAACATCTTGCTATGGCACACATCTATGAGGAGTTGAGCTACATCAAGAGTCTCTTAATCAAGCCTCCTATTCACATTGATTATGAGATCTCCAATAAGCCACCACCACCACCCTCCGCTATTACCTTGTCTTTCATATAAGCATTGATTGCTTATCCTCAAGACACCAAATTCAAGCAAATCTTTGAATTCTAGAATAACTAGGATTAGATTTATGCTTTTAGCTTGTTTCTTTTTCCATACTTCTTTGTATGATGTTCCTTCAGTAACCTATCTTGGATCTTTGTCTTTGTGTTTTCTTCTCTTTTATTTTTCTTTATGTGACCTATTGCTATATATTGTTGGTTTTTTCTTTTGTTCAACTAACCCTTCTGTGTAGCTTGTCACCATATCTTGATTCCCCGGTGCCCCAAGCTAGGGGGAGTAAGCACCAAGGGGGAGTCTTTGCAAAGTCCGTTTCTTCAACACCGGCTTACGCAACCTTTTTGCTTCGACAAAGGGGGAGAAATGAATAAACTCGTCTTCGAAAATCTTGTTTTTGTGTGATTGAGTTTATGTATTATCGGAATCAAAAGGGGGAGATTGTTAATGCGATAATGACTAAAAACGTTACTTGCATTTTTCGGTCTCGCTTAGTTTTGATTACGACAATATGTAAAAACAAGCATTTACGAAAAATGAATTCTTGAGTTCAAGTATTTTTCATTTTACCCATTTTCACTTAAGGTATGGATAAACAAGTACTAACCTTAATCAAGTGATCAAGTGATTTAATCTTTTTTTAAAACTCACTTTTTATTAAAAGTGACAAGTTTTTATTAAACTTTATTTTTAAGAAAATGTTTTATTAAATTAATTATTTGAAATTTGAAAATGGCATATTCTTATTCTGTTAAGAATATCCTTTCAGGATATTTTTTATACCCAGATAAGACCTCCACCACTAAAGGACAAAAAGAAGCGGAGTCTAGTCCGGCGATACCTTAGCGCCTATGCGGTACCTTATCGATAAGGTACCGCGGGCTGTGATAAGGTACCGCGGGCAGATATAGCCGTTGGCTCCTTTATCCTTTAAATAGTGGACCATTCTCAGCTTTTCACCTCACCTCTTTTGCACATTTATTTCCAGATTCAAACCCCTTCTTTAATCACTCAAATCTTTGATCATTTGTTTGATTATTACTTTTTTAAGAAGTGAATCTTGTTCTTCCATCCCTTCCTCTCCAAGTGCAAAGAGAAGAACACTATCCTAGTGAAGTGTTGAGTCCACCACCAAAGATCCATTGAAGATCAAATTTTATATACTTGTAGTTGTGTCATAGTTGTGAAGATCCAAGTAGTTGTGTCTATTTGGAAGTTATGTATGTACTAAGTATAGTTGTGTAGATTGGTCCTAGCTACGACTAGGGCTCGACTTTTAGCTTAGAGTCGGAAATTGGTTAAGCGACGTGTACAGTTTTCTCCACCATAAGGAGCTTGTTGTGTAGTGAACTCTCGAGTAAGGAGTACTCGAGGAGCGGAGTAGGAACGAGGAGTGAGCTTCGTTGCCGAACCACTATAAATCCTTGGTGTTCGGTTTGATCTTTCTTTACCCTTAACTCTTTACATTCTTTATTCTTTTGCATATATATGTGTTAGTATTAGATTAGCTACACTATCATTCTTTATTCTTTGTGGATATATTTTTGTTAGTATTTGTTTAGCTACACTATCATTGTTCATATTGTGCATAAGAAGATTTCACATATTTCCTCAAGCCTAAGTTTTTGAAAAAGGATTTTTGGAAACCATATTTTAACAAGTAAATATAAGAAACTATTCAACCCCCCCTTCTAGTTTCTACAAATATCAATCTCAATGTGTTTAGTTCGTTGATGTTGCACTGTATTAGTAGATAAATAGACGACACTAACATTATCACAATACACAAGAGTAGCGGTCGATAGTGGTGTATGTAGTTCTCGAAGTAGATTGCGCAGCCAAGCTGACTCAGCAACAACATTAGCAACACCCCGATATTCAGCTTCAGCACTAGAACGTGAAAGAGTTACTTGTCGCTTAGCAGACCATGATAAAAGATTGTTACCCAAAAATACACTAAAACCGGATGTAGATCTGCGAGTAGCAGGGCAACCAGCCCAATTGGCGTCAGAGTAAGCGACAAGAGAAGACCCTGATGATGCATATAACTGTAAACTAAAATCCAAAGTGCCCCGGACATAACGAATAATCCTCTTGAGAGAAGCTAAGTGCTGCTCCCTAGGATCATGCATATATAAACAAATCTGTTACACGGCATAAGACAAATCTGGACGAGTGAATGTAAGATATTGTAGGCCACCTGCAAGACTCCGATACAAAGTAGGATCTGAAATGGGATTCCTCTAGGGACCAAGCTTGGACTCAGTGTCAACAGGAGTCCGAGTAGGATTGCAATTGAGCATATGTGCTCGTTCGAGCAACTCCATAGCATATCTCTTCTGAGAGAGAAACATCCCTGTAGTGTCCCGTGTAACAGAAATCCCCAAGAAGTGATTAAGGGCACCAAGATCTGTCATATCAAACTCCTTGTGTAGAGAAAAAAATAATCTTTTGGTGCAAAGCTATAGAAGAAGCTGTAAGAACAATATCATCCACATAAATCAATAAGTATGTTGTGTCAGTACCAGATATGTAAACAAATAAAGAGGAATCACATCTACTAGGAGAAAATCCAACTCGGGTAGCATAAGCAGCAAATCGTTGAAACCAAGCACGAGGGGCTTGTTTCAACCCATATAAAGACCTCTGAAGGCGGCATACATGATGAGGATACCGAGGATCAACAAAACCTGGAGGCTGATGCATGTAAACACTCTCTGACAAATCTCCATTTAGAAAAAGATTCTTAACATCAAGTTGATGAATAGGCCAATGTCTCATCAATGCAAGACTAAGCACAGTACGAATCGTGTCCGGCTTGACAACCAGACTAAAAGTCTCATCACAATCAATACCAATCTGTTGACTACTACCGTTGGCAACCAGACGAGCTTTATACCGACTCAATGAACCATCTGCATTAAGTTTATGTCAAAATTACCACAAACACCATACAATATTGGCACCAGGAGGTCTTGGAACGAGAACCCAAGTACTGTTTTTAATTAAAGCGTTATATTAATCATACATAGCATCCCGCCAGTGCAGATCTGATAAAGCAAGATATGGGGATTTTGGTATAGGAGAGGTATGAGAAACATGAAGGTTTAGACGTTGGGTGGTCTTACGTGTGTCATCTTGATTTCTAGTGACCATGGGGTGTGTTCTAGTTGGTGGATTACTAGTGATGGGTTGAGAGATGGTGCTGGTTTGGGTTTCTGTTGGAAGCGAGGCCGTAGATTGGTCGTGTGCTTCCGGGGTTTAGGCTGTAGGTGTTGAATTAAATGTAGGTTAGGTTCGGTTCGTGGGTGGTGTAAGGTGATGGGTGGAGTGGGTCGAGGTAAGTGGAGAGAAACCGGGTGGTGGGCCACTGTAATGGTTTGATTCGGGAGTAACTTGGATATGGTTTGGTGTTTGAGGTGTTGGTGGGTCAACAATAGGTGTTGATGGTGAAGTAGGTGTTGGTAGCGGAGTATTGTACGGAGGATTATGTATTACATGACGAGTAATCAACGAAGGAGAATAGTCAAGGAATTCGTATGAGGTGGGAGGTGTTATAGTTCTGTAGGGAAATTGATGTTCGTCAAAGGTTACATGTCTAGAGATAATAATTTTGTTTGTAGTTAGCTCAAGACATCGATAACCTTCGTGATAGGCTGGGTAGCCTAGAAATATACATGGTGTGGCTCGTGGAGCAAGTTTGTTAGGTGGAAACAAATGGGGATAACACAAGCATCCAAAAGTGCGAAGTTTGGACTAGTTAGGTTGTTTGTTGAACAATTTGGTAAGTGGTATCTCATTTTGAATGACGGTTGAGGGGAGGAGATTTAGAAGGTAGGCGGCCATGTGAAGTGCCTCGACCCAAAATTTATGCGGAAGGTGGGCTTGGAAAAGTAATGTGCGAATCATATTATTTATAGTACGAATCATATGTTCTGATTTTCCATTTTGTTGGGAGGTTTTGGGACAAGAAAATCTCATTTGAATTCCATTTGTAAAGAAAAGGTCAAGAAGTTGGGTGTTATCGAACTCACCACCATGATCACATCGAAAACTAAGAATGTTACACTTAAATTGATTGTTAACATAAGGGCGAAAGTTTACAAACTTAGAGAACACTTCAGATTTATTTCGAAGAGGGTAGATCCACAAATAATGACAAAAGTGATCAAGAAAAATCACGTAATACTTAAAACCACTCGTACTAACAATAGGGGATGTCCAAATATCGGAATGTGTTAATGCAAGTAATGCCTAAAAACATTATTAGTGTTAACTAATCTTTCTTAGTTTTGATCACAACAAACTATACAACACATTTAGTGTAAAACACAAAACGGATTATTTAACTAACACTATCATCAAGGTAATAATCATATCACTAATTTTTCTTAATCATACTTAGTGATCATCAAAGTGATTATCCTTAAAACTCACTTTTGTTAATATGACAAAAGATTTTTTAATAAACTTTCTTTTTAAGAAAATGTTTTATTAAAATGGAAAATGTAAATTTGAAAATGGCATATTCTATATGCCATAAGAATATCTTTTGAAGGTTTAAAAAACCTCAGATATTCCTACCCCACTAAAAGACAAAAAAGGGAGCGGACTCTACTGGGCGGTACCTTAAATAGCTAGGCGGTTCCTTAGCGATATGGAACCGCCGGCTAGTTAAGGATCCGCGCCCAGCTAGCCGTTGGACTTTGTCTTCTATAAATAGTGGATCAAATCTCATTTTCCAACAAGCCTCTTGGACGTTTTTCTCAGCCCCCTTTCTCTTTTCTATAGCATAATCATTAGTAAATGATCACTTAATGTGTTAAGTATGTTTACATATGATTATCCTCTTGATCCCCTCCTTTACCTTGTCCAATGAGAAGATCACTCACTCACTAGTGTTGTGATAAAGATGAATCCATGAATTAGTCATGTTCATCAGGTTAGCCTTTTTGTTTTTGTTGATCCATTTGTATTTATGAATACTTGGACTAGTTGTGTTCATCCAAGCTATTTGTGAATACTTGGATTTGTTGTGTACATCCATTGCATATGTGTTTGCTTGGATTTGTGTTGTGTAGATCCAAGCTACATGTGTGTACTTGGATATGTCTAGTTGAGTTGTAATAGATTTGCGTAGTAGTTCTCACTAAACTATAAAGTGATGTGGTTGTGTCTTGTGAGTTCTCACTAAACTTGAAAGTGATTAGTAGTTGTGTTGTGTGAAGTTCTCACTTAGCTTCAAAGTGAATAGTCGTGAAGATTGGTTCTAGCTTTGGATTAGAACTCGACATCTAGCCTTGTGTCATAAAATGGTGAAGTAGGCAACGTCGTGAAGATTGGTTCTACCTTGAGATTAGAACTCGACATCTAGCCTTGTGTCGTTAAATTGTGAAGTAGGCAACGTTGTGTAGATTGGTCCTAGCTAATGATTAGGTCTCGACATTTAGCTTAGTGTCGGAAAATAATGTAAGCGACGATGTAAGGCTTTCTCTGCCAAGAAGGGAGCTTGTGGATATAGTGGAAATCTCGAGTAGGTGTACTCGAGGAGTGGAGTAGAAACGAGGATAGAGCCTCGTTGTCGAACCACTATAAATCTTGGTGTCTTGTCACTAGGTTGTCTCTTTCCTTACTCTTTACTTATTTCATTATCATTATACTTACCTATTACCATTGCTAATGTATTTGAATTGAACCTAATCACTACGCAACTTAGCTACAAGTAAAAGATAGTTTTGATACACACTTAATTCAAAGTAATTTAAATTAGGTGACTAATAGAAGAGAAACTATTCAACCATCCCCCCTTCTAGTTTCTACAATTGGTATCAAAGCGATGGTCACTCAAGATCTTTGAAGTATATTGTACTTTAAAACTTGGATCGATCCATTGTCTCCTCAAATTAGAAGGTCAAGTTGTACTAAAGTTTCTCTTTGGTCAAAACTATTTTTTTCTTGGAAAATAGGTCTTTTAATTGGTAATATTGCATCCGTCTAAGATCAGTAGCCTTTATGCATTTTAAATCTACTCTTGAAATGTATCTACTAGTTTGCATCTTGCTTTGTGTAGGTACTTGATATGAGCTTAAATAGTCATATCAATAGTATCTTATAACAACTTAAAATTGCATAAATATCATCAAAAATGCCTTGTATATGTTGTTTTGTTGTTTTAATGTGTGTAGGTACCAAGATCGCGAAAACCGGCAAATATCGACACGAGTTTGAAGAAAAAGATCAATGAAGCCAAAATCGAGCTCGACTGAAGAGGATTTAATCATTTGTCAAGTTTATGGGCCAAGTGGGACCCATAAATGCTTATTGGGCCTGAGAGCCCGATATTGGATAAACATCTTAACACTTTTGATAATTGGGTCCAAATTCACTCAATGGCCCAATGTGGAAGTTTAAATAAACGGATGGGGGCTTTTGTTTCTAAGGGCCCAAGATGAGCAAGTAAATGAAATGGAAGGAAAAGAAACGTAATGGGCTTTTAGGGTTGTGATCAGTTAAAACGTGTATAAGACACGTTACAATCTTTACAATCTCACATTCTCACCATTTAATAAACGAATAAATTACCCCATCCCCACACATCACATGTTACACTTTTCACTAAATAAATATACCGTACCTTTTACCCTCACCCACTCGTTTCAAACATACATTAGATATTTCTTCGATATAACCTAAGTTCATTCTTCCCCATTTTTCCATCTTCCCCAAAACATAAAACCAGTAACTTTAAGTTACTACCTCCAAGAACCCTAATCAATAAAAAGTCGAATTAACATGGGGCTTTTGATATACACGTGTTATTCACGTGAGGGGGAATTAAATCCCCCAATTTATAGGAAGAGAAAGCATGGAGAGGCTTGGCTACGTGGCTGTTTGTCATTGGAGATGACACCTCAATCCCCACAATCAACCAATCAAATGGCTCAAAAGAAACACAACTAACACACGGATGCCACGTTGGCAATCCGTGTGCTAGTGTGTGATCTCTTAACCATCCGATCAACAAAGAGGAAAGAGATTGAAGATCCAAAGGCTATGATGAATATGGGATATTCCAAAGAAGATTAGAATATTCCTCCTCAACAGCCTTGGGATGGCTATAAAAACCCTCATCTTTACTTGTAATTTTATCCTTTACTTTTCTTTAAAGTTATTATGTAGAAATTGTTTTAGGATAAATTTTGTATTTCTTTTAATGAAATCTTGTGATATTTCTCAAGTTTAATAAAAGATCAGTCGTTTTATTTACATTCATGTCTCGTTTTTTCCTTCCTGTTTAAATTGATTTACGAATTAATTTTTATTACGGTTTCACAATAATGATGTTTATGATGTTAAATATAAGCTAATTGATAGCTTAAATTTAATATTGGAAGTAAAGTATTGGATTAAAACTTATCCCCACTGGATAAGTGAAAAGCAAATTGGAGGTGTTTTTGGTTCGGATAATTAAGGTGATTCGAAGGAGAATGGTGTTTAATGGTGGATTAGGGTGTAGTTTCGGTTCATAGGTTGTTCAGCACAACTTACTGCTCAAAGGTTATCCCAAAAGGTGCTAATCTCTTTTCATTTTATGTTTCATTTTATATGTTTTATTAAATCTGCTCATTAGGATAAGTTTAAGTAAGTTTTGATGTTAGCTTTATCTGCTTAGAGTTTTGAATTAACTGCTTGTTTTAATCATACTGTAAATTTGAGTGTTTATTGCTTTACTATATCTGCTAGACTTATAGTGATTTGTGACTGCCTTAAATGAATTTAATAGTTGCTTCCTGCTGATTTCGAGTGGATAAGTAGTGTAATAGAGATTGCTGATCAGTTGTAGTAATATGTTTGAGAACTTGTTTCTTTGATTATCTGCATTTGCTTAATGCTAAAATGGAGGTTTATAGATATATGTTAGATTGTAAATGAACCTGAAAGTCAGTTTTATTCATAGTTAACTTGTAGGCTGCTAGATTGAATCTGCGTTTATACTTGATGTCTTGGTTTTTAAAGCTAGCTCAATGGTTTGTTTCAATGAAATCTGAACTCAGTTTGATTATCAGTCCTTTATGGAATATGATTCGAGTTAATAGAGTAACTGTTTTAATATGGTGAATGTTTCTGCTAGATTTAGGAATTATGGATGTGAAGTTTAGGAATTTAGAAACCTTTACTGCTCGTGAGTGTTTGAATCTGAATTTGGTTACTCGTTTTAATTTGTTATCTGCTTAACTGATCTCTAATTTTATCTGTTTTAGAACTTTTAAGTTGTCTGATTTTGTTTTTCACCCTTCTGTTATACCTGCTTACTTTGAACATTGGTACTTGTCTATTATGGCTGAATCATTTCTTAACAGATTCATTTAATCTGTTATATCATTTACTGATAGCCTTATCAGTAAAAAAAATCATTCGAGTCACCTCCTGTGACTTGTGTTCTTTGCTGTCAAAAAGGAAAAATAATCGCAAAAATCCGTCACTTGCAGGTCTCGAACTCGAGACCTGCTCTTCACTTACCTAGTGTGATAACCAGTTGATCTGGGTTGTCACTTAGTTTTTATTACACATAACTGGTTTAATATAGATAGCTAATTGTGCCTGCTTTTAATTAAGGTTTCATTCCATAGAATTAATTAATTTTACAATTTAGTTTTATTAAAATAAAGGATTTAATTTACTTAAATAAAAAAAAATAAAAAAAATGTTTTTGTTAAGTTTAAAAAGTTTAAATAATTTTTAATTGATTAGATTTTTATAATTTTAGATTTAAATAAAAATAGTTTTCAAATAGATTTGTTTTAAGTAATTTTTAAATAAAGTTAATTAGTTTTTAAAAAGTTGATTAGTTTTCTAAAAATAGATTAAAAGTTATTTTTAAGATTAATTTTTATAGATTTTTAATTAGTTTAAATTTTAAATAGTTTTTATGTAATTGTGTGTTTAGATTTAAATATTAGCGGGGTTAACAATTCATGCACTTTAGGTTAATTTTAAATAGCTTAAAATTGGTAGATTTAATTTCTAGTTTAAAAACCGAAAACCAATTCAATCCAATTGTCCAAATCAAAGCAAAACGTCTCAAATTCACTCGATCTTCGTGTACAACGAACTTGGTTCATTCACGTGTTTAATTGAATTCGTCATTGGTAATATTAGTCTATTACTTTTTCCTAAAGGTAATTTTCTAATTTACCCTATAACGTATCTATTTATCACTATACTATCAACGACACATCAAAAATTTTGGCGCCGCTGCCGGGGATCTTGTGTACGATTTGCTTTTGTGGAGATTTGTTGATCGTTGATTTGAAGACCCTTTCCGTCCTTGGAAAGTTTTGTTATTTTCCTATTATATAGTATGTATCGTTTTTCTCGTTTTTTGTGAATAATATATTGTATTACGTAGCACAATAAATTTACATACTTATCAAATAAGGCCTTAGTTGGGATTTCATCACCTAGCTATTGTAGTCGAATCCAAAACAAAAATAAAAGGCAAAATAGATAAATACTAATAAGAAGTTTGAACTCGATTTATACAAACTATAAGGTGGGTATAAGGCGACGTGCTATAAAAGGCCGTCTAAGGAAAAAGGTTTTTAAGTGCTTTGTGCCACCTCGTTTCCCCGCTTGCTTGTGCGTATATTGAGAGGGACGACCTATTATTGGTTTGCCGACTCAAGTAGTAATAAATCTTATTTTTTTGTAGTTTACTTATTGAACCTCGAGACGTTTAGGTTTTCACCTATCGTTTCAAAGTCGACCGAGGGTAATTTACTTCCATAGTAGTTATCCTTATTCCTTGTTTTTTTATCGATCATTATTGATTGAGCAATACCAAATAAAATACCAAAAATAATCTTCTTCTTGTCTAATTTCTTTTCTTCAATCCTCTAAATTCTCGTCTTTGTAGTGTATGCAATAACGTTTCTTCTCGTCTTGTGATTGATTTTAATAGGCTTGAAAATATTCCTCGTAGAAATAGAAATCATCAACAACGAATAGTGGAACCCGAGCTTCCACCTATTGTTGTAGAGATGGCCGATAACCGAACAATGTAGGAATTGCTCCGTGCACCCACGAAGGGTATGGGGAAGCAATCGTTGTGCCGGCTATTTTGGCGGATCATTATGAGATTAAGACGGGTCTTTTATCGCTCATTCGTGCCGACCAATTTCGTGGCAATGAGTCCGATAAACCGCACTCTCACATTCGGAATTTCTTCGAATTACCTCGACTCTCAAGTTTAGAGATGTGCCGAATGACGCGATTAAGCTCATGCTTTTTTCGTACTCGCTCGAGGGTAATGCTAAGATTTGGTATGAGAAAGAACCACCGGGTTCGATCTTAACATGGGATGATTTAGTGTCTAAGTTCATGAATTATTTCTTTCCACCATCTAAGACAACACACTTTAAGAACGAGATCACTAGATTTGAACAAAAAGTGCATGAATCGTTTGGGGTTGCATGGGAAAGATTTAAAGATTTGTTGAGACAATGTCCACACCACGGTTTCTCGGAATTGCATCAAATTAATACTTTCTATAATGGGCTAAATATGATTGAACAAGATTCTTTAAATGCCGCCGCGGGTGGTAATCTTTTAAGAAAAACTCCGAGAGACGCGTGGGGATAATTGAGAATAAATCTAGAGCACAATATTCACGAAACACACCGGGTGTTTCCAATGTGAATTCATTTAATCCTGAGATTGCTAGATTGGACTCTAAGATTGACACGATTTTGAATGAGCTTAGGAAGAATCCTCATGGATCCATTAATATGGTTGAGAATGTTTGTGTATCATGTGGTGGAGCACATCCTAATCATGCTTGCTTAACCATGGGGTTTGATCAAGCTAGTGCTTTTGCCGCGACGGGAACTTATGGCTCTAACGGTCAAGTTCCTCGTCAAAATCATGTTGCTCCACCGGGTTTTCCACCGGTTCCAAATAGGTACAACAATGGAAACAATGGGAATAATTTTAACCGTGGTAACCAAGGGAATTTTAATCAAGGAAATGGGTTTAATGCTAATCAAAACAATCAAGGTTTTCAAGGGAATAATCAAAATGATTTGTCAAGTTACATCAAGTCAACTGAGGCAAATTTGAAGGCTTTACAAAATAACATTCAAGGGCAAATTAATACTTTGAGACTCGATTTTCAAAATACTATTAAAGGGCAAAATAACAAGATTGAGCTTAATCAACAAAGGTTAGAACAAAGTCAAAATCGTATGCACCAAAGTTTGGAACAAAGTCAAAATAAATTGCTTTCGATGTTTGAGGGATTTATGTCTAAACCGTCATCTTCTTCGGGTTGCTTACCTAGTAACACCATTCTAAACCCGAAGGGAGAGCTTAAGGCCATAACCGTTTATGATGATTGTGAGAATTTAGATGAAGTTGAAGTGGTTTAGTTTAAGCCTCCACCTAAGGAAACTTTTCTAGAAGTCACTAGGGCTACTTTGAATGTGATTAGTACCTCGGTTTTCTTTGATTTCTTTCCCGAGAAGTATAAAGATCCGGGTCAATTCTTGATACCTTGTATTTTCAATGAGCTTGGGGTTTGCAAAGGCCTAGCCGATCTAGGAGCTAGCATTAACATAATGCCTCTAGCACTTTGGAAGACTATTGACTATGCACCACTTAGTACCACTCGTATGATCATTGAGCTTGCTAATGGTACCACCACTTGACCGGTTGGTATAGCGGAAAATGTCATTATGAAAGTGGGGAATTTCTTGTACTTAGCCGATTTTGCTATAGTCGATTATGAGACCAATCCTCGTGTACCAATTATTCTAGGACGACCATTTTTGTGCACGGCTCAAATTCAAGTTGATATGAGGAAAAAGGAAATTAAATTATTTTATGGTGATAAAAGCATTGTTTTTTAAACCGGAAAAGATTCCAAGATTTGCTCCTAAGAAAGTTGAAAGTGTAAAACTTGTTGAAACAATTGAAAGTAATAAGAAATCTCTTTTTGATAAAGGTGTTTTTCCAATTTTGGAAACTTCATTTTGTGAAAGTAAAAAGTTAAATTCAAATGAAGAAGCTTGTTTTGTTGAATTTCCTCATCTACACTCACTCCACACGAGGATGATAGTGCTAAGATTGAAAAACAAATTGATGATTACTTAAGTGAGCCATTTGATGCTAGTGAGTTTGTTAGTGAGAATTTTGATCCCGAGAGTAATATTGCTTTAATTGAACAATCTTTGAAAATGGACTCATTTTCACTCTCTTTGAAGGATCATGTTGATGTTCCTAAGGCACAATCTTCTATTGAAGAGCCTTTGATTCCTAACTTCACACCGAGTAAGGTTAGCGACTATTCATGTGATAAGTTCATCGATGAACTTTTTGCTATCATTGATCCACTTCCACGGGGAAGTGAAGACGTTTCCGATCTCGAGATCGAACGTGATTCTTGTGTTTTACCTACCATTCTCGAGGAATTCGCCGATGAATTGCCTTCAAATGAGAATGATGATCTTGTATCCGAGTACGACACACTCGATACTTTGTCGGATATCTCTTGTGATGACAAGGAGGACGACACTTTTGTGACTTACTCAAATCCTCTCTTTGAAGTTTCAATGAACAATAATCTATTGTTTTAAGAGGATTTTGAGAACATCATACCTCCTATATCTCACAACCTTTGTGATGATGATCTTCTTATGAAGGAGGTTGATGAGTTTCTTTACATAGACATTCCTTTGGAATTTGAGGAAGAGTCTAATGACGGTGATGAAGACTCTTGGTTTGATCACCCGATTTATGATGATGACAATGTTGACCCGGAGGGAGAAATTACTTTTGCTCCAATTATCCTTCCCACTCGCTTTGATCTTAATGTGCGGGTTTTTCATGCGACTCGTTTTGAGTACCATGACCCCTTTATTCACATTCATAAGAGTGATAAGGTCAACAAAGTCATGCAAGTTGAAACCACTAGTGTTGAGACTTTTGTACCACCTTTACCATGTGCTTTATATGATTTAGGATTAGCATGGGGGGACGACACTGTGTTGTCCTTTCCTTTCTCCACCGAGGACGAGGTATTCGACCCCAGAATTGTTGATTTAGGGAAATCTCGGCCTTTCACCGATGCAATAATTGAAAGATTTTTCTATCATTTTGGTGCGAGTTTATCTCGGGGAGCATGCTTTATCCATACCATTAGTTGTGACTACCATCTCTTTTTGGAGATTTGTGTTAGAGTTTTATCCTTTCGTTTGTCATCCGACAACGAGGATGTAATCTTTGACCTCGGCATCGTGCTTTATGTTGGATTCTATTCCAATATGCCGGTTTTCACCATTTTCCCTAAGGACCAATGAATGCGGGGATCGAGTCGAGCTCATGACTCTGTGAACAAAAACGAGGTGCCTTGTGGGGGAGTCCCATACATTCTATCTTCTTTCTATTTTCTAACACTAATAAGGCTTGATCTTTCAAGCTCGTGCTCGTGTTTTGTTGTGTTGTGAATCTTAGGTATGACCCTAATATTTGAAGACTCTCGTGTTCGGTTTTTGCCGGTCCACTTAATCTTCCATTCTTTGAATGCCAAAAAGGGGCCCACTCTTTACCCTTGATTTTTATCGACTAACGTTTTATCTTGAGGCATAATTAATAAACGGCTTATAGATTTGCGTGCTCTTTCCGTGCTAGGAATTTGCATTAAACTCTTCGTGTCTTAGCAAGGGGGTGTTACTCTTGAGCTAAGAAACATTGAGGACAATGTTTGGTTTTAGCATGGGGGATTCAATCGATATAATCGCATGCAATTGCTTTTGTCGTGTCCAAACGTATTGTTTTTCTCATTTTTCAATAAAATTTTAAATTTTTAGTGTTATTTTTAAGTTTTAATAAATAAAATAAGTGTTTTTGACACGAATGTAGGCTTTCCGTTGGTGAAAATAAGAATAGTTCTTGACTCGACTCGGTTTTTAACCTTAGCTTTTCCTTAACGTATTTGAATTAAGTTTTGCTAGGCTTTTATATAGGGAGCTTTAAAACGCGAAAGTCTTAATTCATACGAGTTAAGAACAAGAACTTTTCGCAAGCTCCTATAATTGATCCTAGAAAGTCGTTTATCAAGGGAACTTTAAAACGCAAATTCTAAAACTTGAAAAAGTATAAGAAGATGCAAGATCCTATAGATGACTTGAAAACCCAAAACTTTGATTTAATAGGCTAAGTATCCATTGACTTCACATTTTTGAAATTTTACAATATGGAGAACAAGAGATGATAGAGCCAATTATAAGTTTGGTATTCTTTCGGGAATTTATGTGAGTTAATTATAAGCCTATTCTCCCATCGTTTTCTAATAAATTTATCTGCAATAAATAAGGTTGTACGATTTGAAAAGTTACTTAGCTTCTAGCCCAAGATCGTTTAAAAGTTGCTCGGTATGGATTAGAGTTCATAGCCAAGGCATAACTTATTGAAGCGGGATGCGAAGATTGGCGAGTCCAAAAAGGTCCTAACAAGACATGAGGGCTATATTTTATTGCTAAAGATCTCAAGTGATGTGAAGAATCATTTATCAAAAATCAATATGAAGCATCGAGACACACGACGAAAAGCAAATACTCCCCAAAAGTCATGGAGAAGTCTATCCAAAAAGGCCCTAACAAGGTATGAGGATAAATGAACCAAGTCCAAAAAGGAGGCGGATCGTTGTATATCAAAATCCCAAATAAAGATTGGAGAAAAATGAAGAAGTCGTGGTCCAAGTATGAATCTCTCAAAACTTCAAGTGAAGAAATTCCTATATGAAGAGAAGACCATTATTTCATGAACGTCTCTCAAGGTTTGAAGTATAAAGTCGCTACCGAATATCGGTCCGAGAAAGGTCTCAAATCGCGAAGCAAGTTATGCCAAGATATGAACTTTATGAGGTCCCGAGAAGCAGTTTTAAAAGATTTTGTCCTTTAGCTAACTATTGATTAAATCGTTCGCTTTATTTTCGGCTTAATAAATTATCGAAATAAGTCAACAATGCATCCTCGTGATCATTCAAGACAACAATAAAATATAAGAGATACACCTAGGAATAAGGGAGTCTAAGTGAATAATTGGCCCACATGAGTTCGTGTTAGTTTGCTAACTTATAATAACAATGATCTTGTTTTTGCACTTGGCATGGAAAAGTGAAAAGTCGAGGACGATGAATCTATTTAATTTTTATGATCCTTAAAGTTATTTGTCAATAATGAAAGCAATACATTATGTCTTTGCAAAATAAAGTGTCATAAGTTGAATAATGGTGTAGTTAGTGTTTTATTTTATCATTGCGTGAGGACATGGCAATTGCTTAGCAAGGGGGAGTTTGATATGAGCTTAAATAGTCATATCAATAGTATCTTATAACAACTTAAAATTGCATAAATATCATCAAAAATGCCTTGTATATGTTGTTTTGTTGTTTTAATGTGTGTAGGTACCAAGATCGCGAAAACCGGCAAATATCGACAAGAGTTTGAAGAAAAAGATCAATGAAGCCAAAATCGAGCTCGACTGAAGAGGATTTAATCATTTTTTTGTCAAGTTTATGGGCCAAGTGGGACCCATAAATGCTTATTGGGCCTGAGAGCCCAATATTGGATAAACATTTTAACACTTTTGATAATTGGGTCCAAATTCACTCAATGGCCCTATGTGGAAGTTTAAATAAACGGATGGGGGCTTTTATTTCTAAGGGCCCAAGATGAGCAAGTAAATGAAATGGAAGGAAAAGAAACGTAATGGGCTTTTAGGGTTGTGATCAGTTAAAACGTGTATAAGACACGTTACAATCTTTACAATCTCACCATTCTCACCATTTAATAAACGAATAAATTACCCCATCCCCACACATCACATGTTACACTTTTCATTAAATAAATATACCGTACCTTTTACCCTCACCCACTCGTTTCACACATACATTAAATAATGCTTCGATATAACCTAAGTTCCTTCTTCCCCATTTTTCCATCTTCCCCAAAACATAAAACCAGTAACTTTAAGTTACTGTTCCAAGAACCCTAATCAATAAAAAGTCAAATTAACATGGGGCTTTTGATATACACGTGTAATTCACGTGAGGGGGAATTAAATCCCCCAATTTATAGGAAGAGAAAGCATGGAGAGGCTTGGCTACGTGACTGTTTGTCATTGGAGATGACACCTCAATCCCCACAATCAACCAATCAAATGGCTCAAAAGAAACACAACTAACACACGGATGCCACGTTGGCAATCAGTGTGCTAGTGTGTGATCTCTCAACCATCCGATCAACAAAGAGGAAAGAGATTGAAGATCCAAAGGCTATGATGAATATGGGATATTCCAAAGAAGATTCAAATATTCCTCCTCAGCAGCCTTGGGATGGCTATAAAAACCCACATCTTTACTTGTAATTTTATCCTTTACTTTTCTTTAAAGTTATTATGTAGAAATTGTTTTAGGATTAATTTTGTATTTCTTTTAATGAAATCTTGTAATATTTCTCAAGTTTAATAAAAGATCAGTCGTTTTATTTACATTCGTGTCTCGTTTTTTCCTTCCTGTTTAAATTGATTTACGAATTAATTTTTATTACGGTTTCACAATAATGATGTTTATGATGTTAAATATAAGCTAATTGATAGCTTAAATTTAATATTGGAAGTAAAGTATTGGATTAAAACTTATCCCCACTGGATAAGTGAAAAGCAAACTAGAGGTGTTTTTGGTTCGGATAATTAAGGTGATTCGAAGGAGAATGGTGTTTAATGGTGGATTAGGGTGTAGTTTCGGTTCATAGGTTGTTCAGCACAACTTACTACTCAAAGGTTATCCCAAAAGGTGCTAATCTCTTTTCATTTTATGTTTCATTTTATATGTTTTATTAAATCTGCTCATTAGGATAAGTTTAAGTAAGTTTTGATGTTAGCTTTATCTGCTTAGAGTTTTGAATTAACTGCTTGTTTTAATCATACTGTAAATTTGAGTGGTTATTGCTTTACTATATCTGCTAGACTTATAGTGATTTGTGATTGCCTTAAATGAATTTAATAGTTGCTTCCTGCTGATTTCGAGTGGATAAGTAGTGTAGTAGAGATTGCTGATCAGTTGTAGTAATATGTTTGAGAACTTGTTTCTTTGATTATCTGCATTTGCTTAATGCTAAAATGAAGGTTTATAGATATATGTTAGACTGTAAATGAACCTGAAAGTCAGATTTATTCATAGTTAACTTGTAGGCTGCTAGATTGAATCTGCGTTTATACTTGATGTCTTGGTTTTTAAAGCTAGCTCAATGGTTTGTTTCAATGAAATCTGAACTCAGTTTGATTATCAGTCCTTTATGGAATATGATTCGAGTTAATAGAGTAACTGTTTTAATATGGTGAATGTTTCTGCTAGATTTAGGAATTGTGGATGTGAAGTTTAGGAATTTAGAAACCTTTACTGCTCGTGAGTGTTTGAATCTGAATTTGGTTACTCGTTTTAATTTGTTATCTGCTTAACTGATCTCTAATTTTATCTGTTTTAGAACTTTTAAGTTGTCTGATTTTGTTTTTCACCCTTCTGTTATACTTGCTTACTTTGAACATTGGTACTTGTCTATTATGGTTGAATCATTTCTTAACAGATTCATTTAATCTGTTATATCATTTACTAATAGCCTTATCAGTAAAAAAAAAATCATTCGAGTCACCTCCTGTGACTTGTGTTCTTTGCTGTCAAAAAGGAAAAATAATCGCAAAAATCCGTCACTTGCAGGTCTCGAACTCGAGACCTGCTCTTCACTTACCTAGTGTGATAACCAGTTGATCTGGGTTGTCACTTAGTTTTTATTACACATAATTGGTTTAATATAGATAGCTAATTGTGCCTGCTTTTAATTAAGGTTTCATTCCATAGAATTAATTAATTTTACAATTTAGTTTTATTAAAATAAAGGATTTAATTTACTTAAATAAAAAAAATGTTTTTATTAAGTTTTAAAAGTTTAAATAATTTTTAATTAATTAGATTTTTATAATTTTAGATTTAAATAAAAATAGTTTTCAAATACATTTGTTTTAAGTAATTTTTAAATAAAGTTAATTAGTTTTTAAAAAGTTGATTAGTTTTCTAAAAATAGATTAAAAGTTATTTTTAAGATTAATTTTTATAGATTTTTAATTAGTTTAAATTTTAAATTTTTTTATGTAATTGTGTGTTTAGATTTAAATATTAGCGGGGTTAACGATTCATGCACTTTAGGTTAATTTAAAATAGCTTAAAATTGGTAGATTTAATTTCTAGTTTAAAAACCGAAAACCAGTTCAATCCAATTATCTAAATCAAAGCAAAACGTCTCAAGTTCACTCGATCTTCGTGTACAACGAACTTGGTTCATTCACGTGTTTAATTGAATTCGTCATTGGTAATATTAGTCTATTACTTTATCCTAAAGGTAATTTTCTAATTTACCCTATAACGTATCTAATTATCACTATACTATCAACGACACATCAGTACTCATGAAGATCAATCATTTATTTGGTTGTGGATTGAGTTACTTGCACTTGTAGAAGACTCATCTTCATTGATCTTCAACATCTTTGAATGATGATATCAAGATGATTGGGAATGATACTAGTCCTTGAAGACTTAGTACTCATCATAGTCATTGTTGGGCATTGCATTGATTCCTTGATGGATTGCTCTTTGTGGCCAAGGTACGTTTTCGTTCTTCCACACGCTCTTTGATCATTCTTTTGATCATTACTTGACTATGTGCATGTTCTTGGAATCCTTGCCTTGACATTTGTTTGTGGTTTGTGATTCTTTTCCTTTATCCTTTCAAACCTTCATTGCTTGGATACTTGACTCACTATGGTGATGTAGAGTGAGTTAGTAGTAGCTTAAAGTATCAAGCATGATTTCCATGGTTTGCACCCATACGGTTAGTAGGCCCTTTGTGGGAGAGAAAGTGAATTAATACCTTGCTCATATTTTGATTTAGACTAAGACTATTATTGAAAGTGATCTTAGTCTATGCATCAATAATTGCTTTGTGTTTATTCATTACCAAAGTCGTTTAACGTTTCGCCGGAAAGGCACGTCTTAAACCACTATATATGACACAAGCTCTTCGTCTCCATGATTTGAAGATTGTTATTAATCCCTTGAGCATTGATCTTAGTCTTGATTCACTTCCCTTGACTTCTTTCCACTTTGCTTTTTCGCTACGAGTAGTCGTTTGTCCGTTTCGGTTCTTTTCGATCTCGATTCAACTCGTAATCCTTCATTAAGGCATATTGCTTAGTGTTATGATGATCCAATGATATTCTAAAAGGTTTAAGATATATTTTAAGCATTTTAGAAAACTTGGTTTTCAAAATTTTGGCGCGTTTCATTGATAAAAACCAGCCTCTACAAGCGGTTCTTTATCTATGGCGGCTCAAACCCGCGGTTCCTTATCGATAAGGTACCGCGGGCAGTAAAGTTTGTTAGAGCGCCAATTTTATTAAAATAACATTTTTCAAACCAAACCATCTCTCTCCCAAAAACACACAGCCGACGGGTTTCACCTTTTCCACCATTGTTGAAGCTTCAAAAACCTTCAATCACTCAAATTAATTGATTCCAAGTTGTGGGTTTCACTCATCCTTCATCAAACATCAATTAATTGTAAGTACTTTCTTTCAGTTTCATCTATTATGTTCTAGGGTTCATCCTTTCATAATTGGGGATTTTTAAAATTGAAATTGAATTAGAACCTTAATAGGAATATGGGTTGACATGGTTATTTTACTATGATTCCTTAGGTTCTTATTCATTAAGATTTCACTAAAACCCATGAAGGTCTACGAAAATATTGGCCTATTCTACATGATTGATTAGATTGATAAAGTAGGTTGATTAATTGATAAATATAAAGAAGATGAGAAGGAGATGAGGGTGTAGAGAGAGAAAGGAGAGAAAAGAGAAGAGTAGAGAGAGAAAGTAAAGATTGATTATGAACGAATGAAACCACCAACCCCTCCTAACATGCTAGGAGGGGTATATATAGCCCACCCTACATGTGGGCTATATGGACTATATCTTTATTAAGTAGATCACGAGCCCATTACATAATTATCGTTGGAGCGACCGATCCTTCATAAATACGTAAAAACGTATTTCCAACAATCTCCCCCTAAGGGAGGTCGCTCCAAGTTACAAAGTTCTAAATATTCTATATCTCGTGATCTATGCTAACTAAGATGTGACCGAGACTTTATTGGGAAAAAAGTATTTCCAACAATCTCCCCCTAAGGGAGGTCACATCTTTTTACAAAATCTTAATCCTAGCATCTATGCTTGAGTCTTCGATCTTGTTCTTGTGAATATGCTTGATGTGATCTTTGACTTAAGTCTTGAGCATGTTTTCTTGCCTTGGCCTTGTGCATTCGTCACTTGTGACATTCGCCTCTTCGTGACTTCATGTTCCACATACTTATACCTTTAAATTCTTGAAAGCTTCAGAGTTGGATACAGCGGAAGACTTGACCTTCAAACTTTCTTGAATTTGTTGAAGTACTAATTGTATGTAGTATAAGCATGTGGTGACGACTTCTTCTGGATTGTACACCGCAATGCCACCTTCTTGTTACGCTGCATAAGACAGTTAGCAACAAACAATATACACGGATGAAATGGCCTTGAACATTTCATTCTAATTCGATAGCATTTTACCTCCGGTCGGTGAAGACCGTTGGACGATATTAAATATCGTACTTGTGGCAGGTAGTTTCAATAAAGAACCTCCTTGACAAGATTTCGCGGGTAAACCCGTTCTCTTTACTCGACCGTCCAAAGCTGACTGCGAACGTAAAGAGTGAATCATTTGGATAATCTTATACACATGATTTGAAGCCGTCAATTCATGTTCCTGGAACAAGTGAAGTTCAATTAAGAACCGCACCGTCGTTGCTTTCCAGTTGGCACTAGCTTGATTCATATAGAATCTTGCAAGTTACCTACCAAGTGCTGTTTGATGTTAACACTAGAAGGATTTCCATTCGTCACTATAAATACTTAATAGTATTACTCTGAATGTTCTGGCAAGATCACTAAGATATTGCGTAGAGGCCTGGAACGTGTTTAAATTCATTTAAGAATTAAACCACTGTTGCTTTCCAGTTATCACAAGTTTGATTCATAAAGAATCGCACAAGTCACCTACCATGAGCTTTTTGATATTCGCTCAAGAAGGATTTCCATCTTCATTGTAAAATACTTTCGTATTACTCGGATGTTCATGCAAGATCATGAAGATTTTGCGTAGGACTCTTAAGATCTTTCTTACTTTTCACAATGTGTGAAGAAGCAAGGAAATATGAAAGTGTGTCCTAATGAGATATTTGATGATCTCAAATGGCTCTAGACTCGATCGTGCATTTTGGATTTTTAGTGATCGGAGGCTGGAGAGGAGTGCCACCTTTTCAATACCAATTTATTCAGAGTGAATAAATCAATAGATAATGTGTTGTCTCCGTGTGATTAAAACAAATATCTTTTGAGAGATATCTGAGTTAGCTGGGATGGGTTGTGCCTTGCATCACTGGGTCCATGATGTCTATCTTCAATATCAAGAATCATTAAACAATGATCTTAATAGCATATGTATTGACCCCGTTTCTGCCTAAGTTGTAAGGAGGGCTTCTTTCTTTACACCCTTTATCTTTACAATTCTTTTTCATTCTTCAACCCCTTCAATGCTTACCAATACGTCATCACTAGCACCTTGTTGTGATTGTTCCAGTGCTAACTTAAGTACTTGGTCGGCATTCAGCTACGTTCACAATCTTTCTCCATCTTTCCTAAGGACTACTATTTCTAGCTATGGGATGTCCTTGGGAAGATACCTCCGGTTCTAGAGGAATCATTGGACTTTAACCTATCCTACCATCCTTATGTCACCACAATCTTTACCGTCGTGAATAGAGATGTTTTGGGTAAGTGTATGTCACCATGAAATCCATTTTGAAGTGAAAATCCATTTTGCTCCCCCTTAACATATGCCACGATATCCGAAAACATTTTGCACATGTCGGGATGAGCTATCACGTTAAGTCAAACCATTTATGATTGATCATATCCCATATTAAATCACATTTTCTCCCCATATTAAAAATATTAACCCAATCGATGTTTTTAATATCAATTGATTTAATAGCATTTTAAGAAAATTTGGGAAGAAAAATGCAAATCCAATTATCTTCATGAATTACACAAGCTCCCCCTCAAATTAATGAGGGTGTACTTGAAACGTAAATTAAATACCTTTTAAACACATGTGTAAGGTATTTATCACGTGCAAAGATCATATATGATAATGAATTCACAAGATTAGCGATTTATGAGGTTGGACCTGAATGATGAAGAACATCATATGAAAGAAGCACATGGTTCTTGTTCACGAATGTTGGTCGCCTCATCACGTCTGAAGTTATCTCTTGACTCCATTTGATTGATATCGTTGTCTTGACACCAACATGTGAACTTGGCACTTTCGGCGTCAAAGATTCTGAATGCTGGACAATTGCTCCCCCTCAATTGTTGACACGTGTTCTATTGAAAGAGTTGTAGTCGCCGTTTGAGTAGCCACATCGTCGAGTATGTAGATATCAACTGTAAATTGCTACGGTTGGTGGAGATGATAACTTCATATAAACAAGATTTCTCTTGTTTTAACAAATAAATGCACTGACACGTACATAAATTCGTGTTAGATTATGTTATTACGTAAACACAATCCCTTACATGGTTATAAAGTAAACCATGCCCGAGAAAATTAATTCCCGTTGTTGAGTCAAAGCTTTCCGGTGAAATGCTTGACTTTAATATCAAAAGCGGGTTACTATCAGAAATAATAGCAAGCCATTTTGAGCATGTTTTAAAACATTTGAACTTCTGCTCGAACTTTATTTACAATCCCGTGTCAGTATTGATTGACATTTCTAGTATCGTAAATATTATCGATTCCAGAAGACATGCTCTTTTTATCAAAAACATTGTTGAACACACAATTTTGAAAGATTTAGAAAAACCTTTTGAGAAATTCTCGAAAAATTGGGTTTAATGTTTTGAAAACCAATTACTTGAGCTTAAGATGTTGAATATCTTACAAAACGAGCTCAAGTCCGAGAAGTTGTAAACTTCCCGTTGTGTGGATAAGTTTGTCATCGGCGATAAACTTTCCTTTTAACTGAAGAACGAGTCCTAAGTTGACATTTACTTAGAAGTCGTGCTCATGAGCTTGAAAACTTTGAATTTTTAAACGGAAAGCTCATGACCGAGAAAGGTTAATTTCTCGTTATGAGGAAAAGTTCTCTTATTTAAAAGATACACTTTCCTTTCTGAGCTTAAAACGTCGAATGTTTTAATACAAGCTCATGACCAAGAAAGGTTAGTTTCTCGTTATGAGGATAAGTTCTCGTAAAAGATAATCTTTCCTTTATTTGAAGTTTGAGTTACAGTCTGACATTTAACTGTAAGTCATTGTGCATGAGCTTAAAAACTTCGAATGTTTTTAATATTAGCTCATGCCCGAGAAAACTTAATTTCTCGGTGTTAGGATAAGTTTATCATCGGCGATAAACTTTCCTTTCTTTGAAGATCGGGTCATCGTCTGACATTTAACGATGAACCTTTATGCATGAGCTTAAAAACTTGGAATGTTTTTTATATAAGCTCATGCCCGAGAAAAATTAATTTCTCGTTGTTAGGATAAGTTTACCATCGGCGATAAACTTTCCTTTCTTTGAAGATCGAGTTATAGTCTGTGATGTGACTATAAGTCCTTGTGTAAGCTTTAACCATGAATCCCCTGAGATACTAGTTTCTCCGATATCTGCTTCTTTAGCAACCAAACTCTAAGAGTGTCCTTAGTTGAACGGTATACAACGATTGGATCGATTCGTTCTTTTGGAACATCAAGTTTGAGACCTGCCTTCTCATTAGGAATTTGCATGCTTTGACATGGGTTATCGATATCAATTATAGAAGCACGTGGGGGTTCACAATTGGCTTTACTTGTGTCAGAGGCGACTTGAGTAGATGATTCACTTATCTTAGCTGGCAAACTTTTCCTTTTATAGAAAACCCTAAGTTTAGGCTTAAGTGAAGTATCATCTTTATCAATTTCCTCCCTAGTAGTCTTAGTAGAATCGGAGACTATCCTAGTTAAAGGGCACTCGTTTCCTACAAGAGTGAAAGTTCTACTAGTGGGGCGCCACATTTTACCAATGGGTTTGATTTTAGCTACCTACTGGGATTTAAGTCTAGCACGGATGTTCACCTCATTAAGCAATTTTTTGATACAGGAATCATGATTGGCTCTAAAGACACATTTCCTACATGTTTTACAACTAGCATATTTAATGTCCGAGTATTTCCTAGATGATCGATCGATGCTCCTAGGAGATGACATGCTATGGTTAGCAGTGTTGGGTAATCTAGAAGGAATCTGACTAGGATTGACATTGCTATCCCTTACATGTGTCTTTTGCATAACTTCCCTTAGACCAGATTTATGGCAAACGTCATTTGAACTAGTTCTAGACGTGGTCTTGGTATTTTTAGGGAAACTAGAGGCAATCATGTGATTAGGTCTTGCCAAAGTTGTTTTGATCACATTGGGCCTAGTTGCTGGAGTGACTGGTCTAGGAAAATGAACCAAATCAACTTGGGAGGCAAACCGCGGTCTCGAGGATTGTGGTCGCTCGGATCTAAATGCAGTAGGTTGTCTGACGAACTGATTTGTAGGCGGTTTCCCCAAGATTGATGGTTTTTCAAGCTTAGTGTCCACACTAGGTCCTCTACTTTTCCTTAACTCGTTTTTCAATGCGGCTATAGCAAAGACCTTTTCCTGTACTTGAGCCTTTAATGTCTCATTCTCTTTAAGCATTCTATCTTGGGATGCCAATTTAGACTCTAGTAACTGAATTTGTTTCAAAAGATTATCCTTTTCAGCTTTAGAATCTAAAACTTTTTGATCCAATTTTCTTTCAAGAACAACGTTTGACTTTTCAAGTTTTTCAAAATATGTTTCAAATTTGTCCGTTTTCTTAGAAAATTCAAGTTTGGCATCCTCAAGATCTTTTGATTGTTGAGCTACAATCGTTTCTAGCTCTCTAATCTTGGAATCAGAAGCAGTCAATGAAGCAGTTATAAGACAATTATCATGATGTTTAGCATTTTGAACACTTTCTCCCCTATTATGACTCACATCGGATGAATAAGAAGTGGTATTGCTATCACTCTTCTCCATCCTATGTTTGTCATAATTAAGTTAGGAATGCTCAATATGCGGCATGTCATCAGCATATACATCATAAACTACATTACATTGTACCATGTTTGCGGGCTCTTCATCATACACGGGTAAGGTGTCATCAAAAGAGATCACGTGAACATTCACTGACGTGCCACTGGTATCATGTTGTCCTCCTGATTCCGTGATCTTGCCATCGTTAGGCTCCAAGTTGTCAACCGTATGACCATTATCATCTTGCATCTGCATCATAGAGTCTTGCACTCCATTCTCATACGCTTGCTGAAGTCGAGATCTTTCATAAATCGAAGACGAGACCGATGTCATGAGTTTCAATATTGTATCACGGAAAACTCGAAGCTCGGTATGTGTATCTCGAAGAAATGATTGGCAAATCACTGAACTTTCAGGCTTGATGATATTGAATTGGAGGAAAGGCGTGAGTTGTGTCACAAGAGACTTATATGCAAGTGCCGATGTAGAGTGATTAAAGTTTTCATTGTGGAGTTGCTCTGCTAGATGGGTCAAGATGGTGAACATCGATTCCATGAATATATAACGATCACGTCCAAAGATGGTCATAAATTCGCTCCCTCCTTGAATCCTCGAAAGAGTGACAAGATGAGATTGAAGCATTTGAAATGAAGTGATGTCACTTTTTGTAACTTTGTTTTGTAATGAATGCGATACTCCCTCTTGAAATGTCGAACTCAACGAATCCATTGAATGTGATAAAAAAATGATTGTGAATGTGGTTGTTTTCGGAATTTAACACTTCGTGAAAAAAACGAAAGATCCGTAAATATCACTTAAAAATCCTCGATCGATGATATAAATCTTTTATCGGCTAAATAATTGTTGTCGGCTCAAACGTTGATAAAACAAACCGAAGATCAATACAAATAAAGCTCACTCTAAAAATAAAGTCCGTCAACTAATCAATCCAAGCTACGGTAAATTTAATGATCGACCCGTTAAATATTTTACCATTTTGGTTCTTTTTAAATACCCGCCTCAATACGATGTACCAAAAAAAATAAAAAAATAAAAAATTAACTTTAAGATATAACAAAAGAAAACAAAAATAGAAAATTTTGGAATTTGTTTTAAAACTATCTGATAATAAAAATAGAAACAAAAAAAAACCTGATATTTAATTATTTTTGTGAAAACAAAACGTGGCCAGTTGCAAAAGACGTGTCCCCCCAAAAAAACTTCCTTGGTTTCTCCGTCGTTTGTTTCTTTATATAAATCTCCTAAATCTCTCTCTCCCAACAACTCTCTCTCTCTCTTAAAATAATCAACACACTCCTCCGTTTCTTTTTTGTCTCAAAGAGATAATCTCTTACTCATCTAATCTCAACCAGAAACACAATCACAGCCACTAATTCCAACGAAATCAATTTGATAACAACCAAAGATTTCAATCAATCAAACCTGATCCCCTTGTTTTGTATCGAATCAATAGACCATGAATTAAAAAAAAGTTATATTCTTTTCTTGGAGGCCGAATAACGAATAACTACAGGTGTGTCTTCAAGATCTATAAATTAAGGTCTCGGGTAGGTCAATTGTTGATGCAATTCGTTTGAGGTTAATTAAATTGAAACAAAGTTCGGATTTAACTGAAGTTGTTCAAATCCTTGCTTTATCTTCAAATATTAAAGGGGTTTAACCCAACATAAATTTGTGATGATGAGTTCATGATGGATCTGTAAAGATCTTGTCATGCATGTTTGGTTAATCACGAAATGAATCTGAAATTTTAATGGGTTGTTTGTGTCTTTTCGAGTCAAGGTAAGATAGAGAATCAGTGTGATTTTTTGGGACGTTTGAGCGATTAATCCTTGAGAGTGTCAAGTCGAGTCGAGGTCGTGAGTTGGTGGGTGTGGGGATTTGTGTGCGTTCGAAGAAAAATAATTATGAGTCGAGACAGTGAGGGGTTGTTGTGGAAAGAGAGGTGCTTGTGACGAGGGAGAGTGTGGTTATGGTGTGGGTGTTTTGGTGTGAGTCCGAGGCTCTTCGAGTCTTTGTTGTCGAGAGGTGTAGGTGTGAGACGAGAGGATGTGGGTGAGTCAAATCTTTAAAACGAGAGTATGTGGTGTTGTTTTATGAGGTCGAGTCCAAGTCGAGACCAAGTGAGAGTCTGGTTGAGTTGTGGGGACGAGAGTTGGAGTCATGTTTCCCGTTATGTTTGAATCAAAGATGCTTCGATCGGAACTTCGTTCGTTCGGAACTTCGTTCGTTCGGAACTTCGTTCGTTCGGAACTTCGTTCGTTCGGAACTTCGTTCGTTCGGAACTATGTCGGTTCGGAACTTCGTTCGTTCGGAACTATGTCGATTCAGAACTTCGTTCGTTCCGAACAATGTCGATTCGGAACTTCGTTCGTTCGGAACTATATGAATGGAAGAACAGTTTTGATGGGACAGTTTTGGACAGGTTTGTTGGACAGAACTCGAGACCCTATAGAATAAAAAATAAAGAAAAGACAGATTCGTTGGACAGATCTCGAAACCCAGATAGGATAAAAAAGGTTATATAAAAAACTGATTAAAAAAAAATTAAAATGGTTATAAAAAACTGATAAAAGAAGGTTATATAAAAAATTATAAAAAAAAGTTATATAAAAAACTGATTATAAAAAACTGATAAAAGAAAAACTAATAATAAAAAATTAAAATGGATCTTAAAGAACTGATATGAAAAAACTAATAATAAAAAATTTATTTTTGAATAAAAATTTGTGATTTTTATATAAAATAAGTAAATCAAAGATTTAATTATGATTTAAAGCATAAAAACACAAACTTTTTATAAAAAATACAAAGTTTTTAAGATTTAAGCGTGATTAAATCAAAACCCATCAAAATCAAACAAAAGAAAAACAAGAATAAACCAATCTAACCTTGGCTCTTGATACCAATTGAAGGTCTACGAAAATATTGGCCTATTCTACATGATTGATTAGATTGATAAAGTGGGTTGATTAATTGATAAATATAAAGAAGATGAGAAGGAGATGAGGGCGTAGAGAGAGAAAGGAGAGAAAAGAGAAGAGTAGAGAGAGAAAGTAAAGATTGATTATGAATGAATGAAACCACCAACCCCTCCTAACATGCTAGGAGGGGTATATATAGCCCACCTAACATGTGGGCTATATGGACTATATCTTTACTAAGTAGATCACGAGCCCATTACATAATTATCGTTGGAGCGACCGATCCTTCATAAATACGTAAAAACGTATTTCCAACAACCCACTTGTAGAACAAATCCGAATTTTGGCTAAATGATTTTGGTTAAAAGATGGAATTGAGATGAACCCATGAACAAATAGGTAGTTGCATTGTTAATGCTTACCTAAAAACCTTGTTTTGAAAAACCAATGCTCTAGTCCATTGTTGATCCAACATAGTTCATATGTTCTTGGTTAATAATGGAATAGACACATTGTGAACATGAGAATGATATGGATTCAATCATTTGTTTGTCAAGAAATTGATATAACACATTCTCATATTTTTGAGTTTTGATTTTATTTTTCATATGTGTGATTGGAAAAATATTGTCTTATGTTTATATTAGGTACTAATCATGCCTTCTCAATACCAAAGGGATCATCAACTCAGTAGACAATACATGCCAAACATTTCCCAAACCTATGCTTCCACTCAACTTCAAAACTCCTTTTCATCTCTTTCTACTCGATGTTTCCATGAGGGTAGAGTTGTTGATGAGGGAATAACGGGTTATGACTATATCCAATCTATGTTGGAGCTTTCGGGGTTTGATTGCTTGCTCAACATAGAAGAAGATATTTACCCCTTGTTTCTTCTAGAATTCTTTAGCACTTCCTCCATGTTTGATTACAATGGAGAAATCTTCATTCGATTCTTGTTGAATGATCAAATGATTCAATACTCTCTCGAAAACTTTGGTGAAATTCTTGGTGTGCCATATGAAGGCACTTGTCGTTTTACGGATAAATGGAGACTTGATGCTCTCTTGGAATCCTACGATAAACCTCCAAATGACCACGCCGAAATTGATCCGGAGTTTATCCTTGACATCATTTCGAAAGATCGTGATGTAAACGTTGTGAGAAGTCTTCATTCTAATGTGCGAAATGTGAATCGCTATGAAGTGCTCTCTAGCGCCTTTAAGGATTTTATGGTCCAATGGGCAAATATCCTTAAGGAGAATGTATTTTGTCTTGGTGGAAATCGAGATCATATCCCGGCTTGTATGGTGCATATGTTGTGTTGTATCTTTACATCAACCAAGTATAATTTAGCATTCTATATCACTCGACGAATAAATTATGCCCTTTCAAAGCCCAAAACAAACCTTCCCTATGCTATGCTTCTTACTCGCCTTTTCAAAAGGGTTGCTCATGACTTTCCCCATCTCGACCTTTCTCGCTTTCACCCAGTTCATCGGGTTATGTTGCCTATTCAAGAGGTATATGCAATAAAGCCTAGAAGTGATCGAGGTTCGCGAAAATCCGATCATCAAGAGACGGATGATGAGGACACCTATATGCCAACAAGTGATGGTGATGGCATAGGTTCTAGTTCTCACTTCAACTCTTCGAGTAATTCCCACCCATCCTCAAAATCATTCGTGGATGGACATGAAGACTTTGCTCCTCCACCTCATTATTCCTCAAGTGAAGTACCAGAAGATCTCAATATGGAGCATCTCTACCGTGAAAATCTTAGGACTCGAGGTGAATTGCATGAACATCGGGTTGAGTCAAGGAAGGGATTCAATTATTAGGGGAATATGATCAAGGGATTGGGCAAGAAAAGAAGGTGAAGACTTTGAAGTGTTTCAAAGAATACATGTTGGTAAACATGTAATGTTGAACAATTTTTTTTATCTTGGATGTGTATTAACTAAATTCTACTTGTTTGTATTATTTTTTATTTATCCTAATTGATTGCCTATGGCATTGTGATAATGATTTGCATACCTTTATGCATCCTATGTGTTAGTTAGCTTCCTCGATTTTGGTCAATAGTCAACTTTGGCTTGAAAATCCTTTGGTAAAAATCTGGGCTAACCAAAGTTTGAGGAAGTACCATTTTTGAACACCACTGGTCGCGGTTCCTTATCGACCCGTGGTACCTTATTGATAAGGAACCGCCGCCCCTAGATAAGGAACCACCGGCTACTGTGTCCGACAGAATCTTTGCTTTACACTATTTTCCTTAATCTGTGTAAACCTTGCTTGATTCTTTGCAAAAACCTGCACATTTCCTAAACTAGGTTAGCTAAATTCATTGTTCACATAAAATGTTTTTAACCCATTACTAGTTTGGATCATCCCCTCATCCTTTTAAACCCACCTTGTTAGCCATGTTCTTCAAACATCAAACTATTCTTCCTTAAACCTTAAACCTCTCATTTCAACCATGGTTTCTACAAGAAGCTCAAATTCATCCAAAACCTCCACCTCAAGGAAAAATCTTAAGATTAAGATTAAAATGCCTAAACCTAACTCTTCACCCTTTCACACACCCAAGAATGAGATTGTCCCAATTCTCATTTCTTCATCAACCTCACCACCTCTTACTCCATGTAAGACTTCATCAACCCATGGTACCAACCATTCTCATGGTTCTACCTCCTCTTCATTCCCGTCTAGGATGAATGAGCTTTCCTCACCCTTAACTCCAAGTAATCTCTTGGATGTGACTACCCAACCACAACCCATCCAAAGCATTCCCATTGTGAATGACTTTGATGATACCTTGGTGACTTCACCATTTACCCCTCCTAACTCACCCTTTTCACCCTTGGAGAGCATGCCTCCACACTCACCCACATCACCCTTGGAGAACATACCTCCTCCACCTCCACCTCCCTCTAACACTCCAAACTTGGGTGATCCTAGCTTTTACGGGTATTTCATGCACAATGGCACTAATTGCCCTTATTGCCTCAACAACTTCTATCTCCTTGATATCCTTAGAAAGGAGATGATTGGGGCTTACATAGAGTTGCAAAGCTTTTTGTTGAGTCTCTTTGCCAATCATCCTCCTAGGAGATAAATGATGATTTTCCCTAATAAGTTTTTTCTTTAAACCAAGCCAAGGAAGATTGCTTATCAAGACCTGGTTTTAATTTATCTTTAGATTAGTTAATTGTTTTTCTTTATTTCCTTTATGTATCTCTTTCATGAGTGTTTTATGAGAATGAATTATGGACTTAGCATTGTGTGTTTCTATCTTTATGTGCACATTAATCAACTTTAATTCTAAATTAAAATTGGACCTAAATCTATCACAACCTCTAAAACTTGACTAAAATTGGTTCAAAATGTTACCTAAATATTTTGTCACCCTTTGACAAGACATTCTTAGTAAATGTGTTGCTTTTATGCAACCCTAGCATAATTTAGTGCTAATAGAGGTAAAATTCCAAGATTTGCAATTTTTTGAAAAAGTCTTAGTTTTTCTCAAAACCCTGGAAAATCAAGGTTTCAAGTCCACTGCACGCCGCTCCTTAAAGTCACCGGGTCCTTAAGTGATAAGGAACCGCCGGTCCCTATAAGGTACCACAGACAGAAAGTCATTTTATGGCACGTTTTTGGTCTTTCTTCATCACCCTATTTCCTGTCAAGATTCCATGTTTACTCAATTTGGCTAAACATTCCTTGACACTTTACATTTGACTTTTAAACCTTTGCCTTGTCTACTTTCTTCTTATACCCCCACCTTGAGATTTCATTCTCACACCTCAACAATGCCTAACTCTTCCTTTCATAACCTTGACATTTCATTGTCACAAACCTCCTCACCCAAAGCTTCCTCATCCAAGCTTTCCAAGAAACTGAAAATCTCGGTTAGACCTATTTGGATCAAGAAAAATGAACCCTCTTCATCCAAACCATCCAAGAACCCCACATTCTCTCCAATCAAGTATTGGAATGAGACCTACTCCATTAACCCCATCACCAGAGAAAAGGAAAATATCCCCCCACCACCAAAACCTTTTGACACCCCTCAACTCAATGACCTTTCAACCTTCCCAAACCTCACAAGGCATTGTGAAAACATTTCCTACCCACTTTCCTCACCACCACCAAACCCTAGGTGTGATGGCCTTCCCCCATCAACTGAATTTGTGTTGCATCATGGATCCTCGTGTGCTTGTTGTCGATTTCAACAAATTGAACTTGCTCATGTGTATGAGAAGTTAGATTTTCTTGAATTCCTCCTCACTTGACCTCCTCTCAAAGTTTTCGTTCCCATGGACAGAACTTCGAATGATGCATCATCGTCTTATTTTTCCAACTAAAGGGCTACACTCCCTTGGAGTCAATAAAACTTTAGTTGTTTTAGAGTCATTAGTGTTTTTAAGCAATCTTGGAAAATTATCACTATTAGACTAGCTTATGCTTTGTGGTTTATTTTCCATATCTTTTGCTTTAGATACTCATATTGTGTATATGACTATCTACTTTGTTTGTCTTTTTCATATTTATGTAATTTGAAATCTTTGTGTTGTGTTGTTTTCTTTATTTGCTCATTCTCTCTTCCTTTTGAGTTGATCGTGGTTAATCTTTATAATTGTTTATGGGTGATTCCATCAATTCTAAATTTTAACCCCTTGACAAATTTATCATCTTCATTGGTTGGATGTTTCTTTTCTACCTCCATTCCACCAATTGAACCTTGATTTTGTCATTTACCTCTTTGGACATACTTAGCAAATACTTGCTTCTAATTTGAGATTTCTTCTCCTTCTCCCTCTCAAGTTACTTAATAGGTAGTGATCATATATACATTGGTGTTTCTCTCCTTTCTACTAACCTTTGTGTAGCATGTCACCCTAGCTCATACACTTGGTGCCCCAAGCAAGGGGAGCTACTATCAAAGTCCAGTTCTATTCAAAGACTTGTGCTTACCTTTTTGCTACGACAAAGGGGGAGAAATGATAGTGATAAACTCGTTAATAATTCGATATTTTGCGTTTCTACGTAAATGAGTTTATAGTTTGTCGTAATCAAAAAGGGGGAGATTGTTAATGCAAGTAATGCCTAAAAATATTATTAGTGTTAACTAATCTTTCTTAGTTTTGATCACAACAAACTATACAACACATTTAGTGTAAAACACAAAACGAATTATTTAACTAACCCTATCATCAAGGTAATAATCATATCACTAACTTTTCTTAATCATACTTAGTGATCATCAAAGTGATTATCCTTAAAATCACTTTTGTTAATATGAAAAAAGATTTTTTAATAAACTTTCTTTTTAAGAAAATGTTTTATTAAAATGGAAAATGTACATTTGAAAATGGCATATTCCATATGCCATAAGAATATCCTTTGAAGGTTTAAAAAACCTCAGATATTCCTACCCTACTAAAAGACAAAAAAGGGAGCGGACTCTACTGGGCGGTACCTTAAATAGCTAGGCGGTTCCTTAGCGATATGGAACCGCCGGCTAGTTAAGGATCCGCGCCCAGCTAGCTGTTGGACTTTGTCTTCTATAAATAGTGGATCAAATCTCATTTTCCAACAAGCCTCTTGGACGTTTTTCTCAGCCCCCTTTCTCTTTTCTATAGCATAATCATTAGTAAATGATCACTTAATGTGTTAAGTATGTTTACATATGATTATCCTCTTGATCCCCTCCTTTACCTTGTCCAATGAGAAGATCACTCACTCAATAGTTTTGTGATAAAGATGAATCCATCAATTAGTCATGTTCATCATGTCAGCCTTTTTGTTTTTCTTGATCCATTTGTATTTATGAATACTTGGACTAGTTGTGTTCATCCAAGCTATTTATGAATACTTGGATTTGTTGTGTACATCCATTGCATATGTGTTTGATTTCATTGGTGTTGTGTAGATCCAAGCTACATGTGTGTACTTGGATATGTCTAGTTGAGTTGTAATAGATTTATGTAGTAGTTCTCACTAAACTATAAAGTGATGTGGTTGTGTCTTGTGAGTTCTCACTAAACTTGAAAGTGATTAGTAGTTGTGTTGTGTGAAGTTCTCACTTAGCTTCAAAGTGAAGAGTCGTGAAGATTGGTTCTAGCTTTGGATTAGAACTCGACATCTAGCCTTGTGTCGTAAAATGGTGAAGTAGGCAACGTCGTGAAGATTGGTTCTACCTTGAGATTAGAACTCGACATCTAGCCTTGTGTCGTTAAATTCTGAAGTAGGAAACGTTGTGTAGATTGGTCCTAGCTAATGATTAGGTCTCTAAACTCCCAAATTGAGATGTTGGGGTACAAAACGCTGTCATTTATGGACGGTTTATCAGGATACAACCAAAGACGGTTGGCCGAGAAAGACCAAAAGAAGACTTCCTTCATCACGGGGGCTTGTGGATATAGTGGAAATCTCGAGAAGGTGTACTCGAGGAGTGGAGTAGAAACGAGGATAGAGCCTCGTTGTCGAACCACTATAAATCTTGGTGTCTTGTCACTAGGTTGTCTCTTTCCTTACTCTTTACTTATTTCATTATCATTATACTTACCTATTACCATTTCTAATGTATTTGAATGGAACCTAATCATAATGCAACTTAGCTTCAAGTAAAAGATAGTTTTGATACACAATTAATTCAAAGTAATTTAAATTTGGTGACTAATAGAAGAGAAACTATTCAACCCCCCCTTCTAGTTTCTACAGAGTGAATTATCTCAAAGCATCTATAAACAATAGAAGTAGAATTTGAAAAAGAAAGTTTAACATGTTTGCCAAGCTGACAAGCATGACAAACATTAGGAGACTTCTCCTTGTTACAAGAAATAAAATCACGAGAAACAAGGGAGTGTAACACAGCATCACCCGGGTGACCGAGGCGTTGGTGTCACGTAGAAGGACTGAGAGACATCAAAGCACTTGGAAGGGACGACGGTTTGGTTACCTGATAGAGATCACCTGAGCTGTCACATCTTAGCAAGATACGACGAGTTAGGAAATCCTTCACAGAGAAACCAAAAGCGTCAACTTCAATAGTACAATTATTGTCCCTAGTAAACTAACGCATAGAAATAAGATTTTTAATAGCATTGGGGGTGACAAGGACATTATTGAGATGTAAAGGGCGACTAAGAGTTGGAAGAATGCTATGGCCCGTGTTTGTGACGGGTATAGTTTTATCGTCACCAACACGAACAGAAGGATATAAGCATGAATTCAAAATAGTACTTAAGTTATTAATATCATAATTAAGATGTGAATATGCACCTGTGTCCATGTTCCAGGTGAATCCTTGAGTGACATAGTAGAAAAAGCTGTAGGCTGCTGTTGTTGATTAACATACGAACCAGGAGGCACAAAAGAATGTAATCCATTACTGATGTACATATCACTGTTAGTATTTCCATTAGAAATCATACTATCTTTCTACAAACAAATAACTCTCAAAACCAACAAATCTGAAGAATGACTACAAACCTTCGGCTTTTATAATATATCCCACTTACCAATGAATTAATAAAAGCATATATATATGCCAATCTGTTATATTACTTTAAATACTATAATACAATTCAACCATTAATGAATTGAGGATAAGATATTAACGTGGTTCTTTTATACCCCGCAATCACAAAACGATAATGAAAAATAAAGGACTACCTTGAAGTATTCAATCGTATGCCAAACGAAGAGAATATGTTTTTTTAGGGTTTTAAAAGGTACGGTGGAAGAGAATTAGAGAATAATTAGGAGAAAAATAAATGGCTCTGATTACCATGTAAGATTGGTGAATTTCCTTGTGTCATTCAATCACAGAGATTACAATATATAAGCCATATTAGAAGGATCTAGAAATAACATAAACAGGCTTAAGGCCTAATTGTAATGGGCTGAAATATATTAACTAACATGTAGATTTATGGTTATGGTCATTGTGGTTGTTTGGTCGTGAAGTGGTTAAGGTGGTAATGTGCAGATTGTGAGGATGATGATGATCTGGAGGTTTTGTAGATTAGGTGTTGAAGGTCTCGAATGAAATGGAGCAACAATGTGAGAAATTTTGATGGATTTTATATGTGTTTTTGGTCTCAGGTCCATTCAAAAATTTGTTTTTAGGAATAACGATGGTGACAAAATGATGGTGAAGGTGTGGTACTGACAAGTTGGTATGAAGATAAACCTTATAATTTGTGCGAGTGAAGAAGGGCTTCCATTGTTATATGCGACGTAATTTTAATTTTAAAAGTTTATTATTTCTTATCGACTAGTATTAGAGCATTTATGATCATTTTTTAAGTTTTAAAGTATGGTGGCTTGGTGGTATTGTGAAGTTTGTAAAGATATTGAATATGAGATGCTAAGAATGATAGATAAGGGATATGTAGTATACAGACAAAAGGTGAAAGGACCAAAACACCCTCACGTAGGTATCAGATGTTGATGGTTAATGAATATCAGCGAGATCCGTTAGAGTGAGGGACCAACAACGAATAGCTTTTGCCACTTAAGGATCAACGGTGTATTTTTCGGTTAAACGAAGAACCCTGCAATTAATTCAAACTATAAAGACGAACAATTTAGTTTACTAAAAAGAAAATGAAGAGAAATAAAAAAAAGTTTGTCTAATAAATAAAATATGATTTAATTTATTTAAGTAAAAAATATTCCTTTTAAATTGCTTTTCAAAATATTAAAAAATATATTTTACATTGTATTTTGAAGGGTTCTTTAGTAAAAAAAATTATTTGTCCGCTTTTAATTATATGCATCGACTCATCTCATTCGGACCATGTTCCAGGAGAGTTATGATAAACTCAAGGATTTTGTAGTTCCTAGTAAAGGGAGACGATTTGTAAAGTTGATTTGAAAACTTTTAAAACTTGTATTAAACACCTGCGACGACTCCGGGCTATCCAAAAGAGTAGTCGCCTAAGGATTAGTCGGCTCGCAATGTCGAGTCGGAAACCCAAGTATACCAAAAAATCATATTATGTATACATTATGTTTTAACATGTTGTATATATTATAATGTGTAAATCAAAACTCAATGTGTGCAAATCATTTCCCATTATGAAATAATCCTGTGATAGTACACTTATTTACAACAAATTACAAGCACTTTGCTTCCTGAGCATAAAAATGGCACGAACACCTATAATTCTAAGGATTTTCTAACAAGTAACATTCCTTTTTAAATAAAATCCATTTAATACATATTTATTAAACTCACAAATTACCTTATATAATTTAGATATTCAATTTGATAAGCACAAAATCTTCTTATTTGATCACCTAAATCAATGTCTTAAAGGATGCGATTAGACAAGTATTGTTATTACAAACTTTATATCACATGGACTAAACATGTGCAATCTATTCTTGTTAACTAACTCTTTTCTATGTAAAGGACATGTTTGGTTAGTTTGTGAATGTGTAGGACTATAATGCAAACCCACGTAATGGAGCTATAAAATCTTTGATCCCGATCAAGTCTCTTACTTTTTCTCTCAATTCTCACACAGTCTTTCTCATTGTGTATACCCTAAATCTTAACTTTATGATCATTTGATTGATCACACTGTTGTGATCTTACTGTTTGGTTGTTCATTATTTTAGTTTCAATTGTTCAAGTTAGTTTGATAGATCATAGTTTTTGATTTTATATTAGGTTTGTTGATCCCAAACTTAGACCGATTAGCTTTGTGTTATCGAGATTGAATCAAGTATAACACGTAGAGAAACTTTGTATTTATAACAATCTAAGTGTTATACCGAATTAACACTTAGAATAAAGAACAAAGCAAAAACACAATGTATATAAAACTTTCACTTGTATTGATAATCAATGTCGTACAATGAAAGTGCCAAAAACGTATATCAATATCAAACCCTAAGACCTCATTTTATAACATAAGGATTCTTGAACAATAATCTACTAATAAACTATTTAAGGAAAAGATAAGTATAGAAAATACAATATTGAACATATGTTTCCTAAACGTACAAAACATGTTGACTAAGTAGTTGACAATAACTGGGATTTCCTTTGTCATCGCCTTGATAAGTCTTGTCAGTGCTCAATCTGTCAGTGCTCCATTTGCTCTTGTCAGCGTCTAAAATCCCTTTGTCAGCGGCTGAGTGACTTAGCTATTTTTATTCCCAACAATCCTCCCCTAAACTTGATACTTACACTAATATTAAAGTTTCTAAATAAAACAAAATATAAGAGAAGAGTCTTACAAATAAAACCTATTCCTAATCTGAGCATATATAAACCTTAAAAAAGTCCATGCTAATGTCACTGGTGTAGTCCACTTCAAGCTTGGTACAAACCAACTTCTTCAACAAATCTTGTGATAGAGGATATGATTGATCTATCAACAAGTATTCTGTAAACTTTGTAGTACTAAGATGGTAAACAACAGCAACTGAATACAAATGCCACTTCAACTCACTCAAGTCATCCAGATCCAACCGTACTGGATCAGCAGCATCATGGACAAACATTCTTCTAAATGTTGTCCAGATTTTTATTTCATTCATTGATGAAGGATCTTCAACCTCATACATCTCCTTCATTAAACTCCAAAGAGTTTCTATGTCCTCCCTGTCCATGCTAGCAAACAATGACACCAAAGAGGTAAAAGTATGTACCTTATCACCAGCCCTGGTGATCTTCCAAAATCCCACAGAATCTTCTAAATACTTGATGATTGGATTCTTGAAGTCTAAAGGCACAACAACAACTAAATCAGAAGCCACCAATGGAGAAAGCACCATATTTTTCTTCAAAATTGCTTCAGTTGTCAAGTTCTAGAAACCTCAACTTGAACCCTTTCTTCACTGGCTTAGGCACAATCAAATCCTTCTTGATATTTAGCTCTTCTTCTATTTCTTCCTATCTCTCTACAGAAAGCAACCTAAATGTGTTTGCTTCACACGCAGACTCCCAAATGGGATAAGCAAAGTACTCCAATTGCTCAAGAGAAAGCTTCCTCAGTTTAGCATAAGTCCACCCTGTTTGGTGGCATCTAAGAAGCATATTGTAGAGCTCCATTCTGGCTGTCTTGTTCTCAAATAGCACTCTGTTTGCCCTATGCTCCAAAATGATTTTGCAATCACTTTGAACTCTCAACAGAATCTCCAAACCTCAAATTTGCTCTATTAATGTCATGTTTGGATTTTCTGTGCAGATCTCTTCCCATCTGAAATAGATAGCTGAAACATGGGGAATGTCAAAATCAACATGTTTCTTCAAATATCTGAGCTTTTCCCTTGCTAGCTCATCCTCCCCATACTCTAATTTTTCCAAGTCCACCAAATTGCGCATATCAGCATTTGAGTTATGTGAACTTTCATCACCACCACCAATCTCATCACTCTTAGATTCAGATGAAAGAATCTGAGCTTCAGTACTTCCCTTCTCAAGCCCTCTCTTTTCTTGATCATGAAGCTGATGAGCAACCATAGTATCAAACTGAATCTGGGTTGCATCTTTGGGAACCTGTTCTTCTACTATGACTGCTTTACCCTTATCTAACAGATCAAGTGAGGGCGAAGTGGATGTTACCTAAGTGGAAGGCTCTTTGATCATTAAATGTTGTTGGGATACACCAATCATAGGAGAAGATCTGTTAGCGGCTGAAATGGATGTGTCAACGTGTGAAGTACCTTTGTCAGCAGCTGAAATTCCACTCATTTGTAGCATCATCTTTGTGAAAGACTGCTTAATAGGAGTAACCTCAAAAGGATTGAAAGGTTGTTGTTCCTTCAAACTTGTAAGCACCTCAACTACCTCCTTTGTCCCATATGAACCTTCTTGGGACCCCTTATCACTCAAATTGACTGGTTCAGTAGGTACATCCTCCCCTTTGTAAGAATCATTTCCTGAGGACATCACCATTAGCTTCCTTTTCCTAGAACCAGCAGTCTCCAAAGCTACCAACCTCTCCCTTAACTGAGTGAGTTTAAGGTCTTGTTCAGTGACCTTTTGTACAAGTTCTGCATTAGACTTTTACAAGCTAATGCATATGGGCGTCAATTCTAAGTTTGTAAGTGGTTGCAAACTGCCCTCCTCTATAATTGGGATTTGACTCCTCAATATGGACTCATCAGAAAAAGTTCTCTCTGCTGGATGGCTAGAACCACTAGAGGAGAACACTCCAATAGTCCTTTGGCGTTTCTCCAAACGAAAGTCAAAGGGTTCAAAAGATGATGTGGAATGTGGGATTTGTGAAGTGGGAGCTGGAGAGGTGTCAGCGGGTGGAATGGCTGTGTCAGCGGCTAAAATAGGAGTGTCAGTGGCTGACGGACGAGGGTCAATGTACATGTGTTCATCATGGTAAGGGGAAGGTGGAGGTTGTTCAATTGGTGGTTCTTGTTGTGGGTGAGGGTGTAAGGCTGCCTTAATAACAACCAACATGAGAGGGGTCAAAAAGAGGTCTCTAAAAGGTTCAGTGTTCATGGACAGAACAATCTTTGATTTTTGAGTAGAGATCTTATAAAAGTTGTCATGATCCCTACGACAATACCTTTGGTGATCAAAAACCATTTGTAAAAACCTAGGGTAAGCAGGTCATCTTGCTACCCTTGTTGTGCAACATGCTCTAAAAAATCATACTATAAAAATTATATTTTTGCCCAGTGGCCATACAAACAAGAGCACTCCCGAATGAACGGTTGATTTCATTGAATGATGTACACTTGGGACTAGGAAATTGAAGGAGGACATGTATCAAGAACTTCCAGGCTAGGGGAAATTGTTGTTTGGAATATTTGTTTATACGCCCTTTAGAGGGCAAATCATATCACAAGCCTCGAAGTCCTTCTTCTATCTGTTCAATAGGAAGGGTAGTAACACCATCAGCATCATCAAGCTGTAAAGCTTGACGAATAAGTGCTTTAGTGACCACCCATTGAGTCCCATGAACACTCCCAACTAATGTAACAACTCCATCAATTGTTTCAGAACGAGCAGTGTTCCAAAACTGCTTGATGTGTATGGTAGGAATGAGAGGAGCATGAGTCAAAGCATACCTTAAGTTGGACGCCAAGAGATAATCAATCATTCGTGTTTATTGGGGATGATGATCATGATAACCCTCAAGATAAGCAATCATGTTGTGCTGATCCCTGAATCCCAATGTAGAAGCAGCAGGTTTAAACAATGGAGCCATGAAAACTGTTGGTGAAAGCTTTAAGATGAAGGAAAATGTAGAATTCTGGTTATGGAGAAAAATAGACAAATTATGGAAGTTACCCTGTTTGAAAATATTGAGCAGTATAAATAGGAGGTAAACTAGGCTACTATTGGTTGAAAAAGAGGTAAGTTATTCAAAAAGTAATGATGCTAATCTTTGAAAAACAATAACTTATCTCTTTGCATTAAAAGAAATTTACCAAACCCATAAAATTAAGGCCCAAAATACCGCAAAAGAAACAACTAGGTGGGGCCAGTGTTCTTTAACGGTAAAAGAATTTGTCAGCGGGTAACAGTTATATTTGTCAGCGTGTAAATTGTCCATGTCAGCGTCTAAAAATGCGCTTGTCAGCGGATAAACCACTTATGTGTCAACGGTAAAAAATAAAAAGTAATAAAATAAAAAGACCTTAACAAAGATGTTTACCCGAATGAAGATAACTCTTCCTCTAACACAGACTGAAATTAGCATTCTATGTCCAATTATACACACTTGCACAAGCAAGATAGACATAACTATCCTCAAGTGAACCTTGCTAAAGTAAGTCCTTTAGAGTGAAGTTATCTCATATAAACCCTTTGTAACTCCCAGGTAAGCCCATTTTTAATTACACCAAGTCTCCCAACCGACTAATCTCAAGTTTAGGCCAAACAGTCTTGGCAACATGCACAGTTATATCAACTTTGCATGCTATAGTGCCTTAAGGTTTAGAAATTCCAACAATTCTTAAAAAAGGTCTTCATTATTCCTAACCCCTACTCACCAGTGGACACAATCTAGAGTTATGATAAGAGCACTCTAAAAGTACCTAAAAGCCTAAAGGTTTCCTAAACCTCCCTTTAAACTAAGCTTACATACTTTTGCAAAATAAATATATGACAAATTTTTATTTCAAGATAGGAATGTAAACATTCCAACCATCATAAATAACTACTTATCATATCCTTGAGATCCATAAGCAACTCTGTATCCAATTGCACAATGCTCAACATGCATGCATGATTAGATGAAAAACCACAAAAACTAACATATGTTGTCAATGGCTTCTTTCCACTTGTCAGTGGATAAAATGCCTTTGTCAGCGGTTAGAAAATATAGTGGAAAATATAATATTTTTACAAGTAATAATAACAGTGCACATCCTGTACATACTATACATCAGACTCAAAAACACATATTTTATTAATTGATCATTCCAATACTTGTTACCAAGTACTGGAATCTCCCAACATCAAAAGGTTTAGTTGAAAGATGAGCCACATTTTCCTCTGTGTTTATTATATCTGGATGTATCAAACCTTTTTCGAAACAATTCCTTATAAAATGATGCCTAATTTCAATGTGTTTAGTTTTATAATGATGCACAAGGTTTTTAATAATGCATAAAGTACTGTTATTATCTACAAAAATATTGGTATGCATAAAATTATACCCGTAATCTAACATTTGGTTTTGAATCCATAGTAATTGCCCACAACATGCAGCAGCAGCCACATACTCAGCCTCAGTTGTTAAATTGGCCACCATCGTTTGTTTCTTGCATTTCCAAGAGATAAGTCTACTCCCAAGAAATTGACATCCACCAGTTGTGGATTTCCTATCATTGTTATTACCTCTATAATCACTGTCTGAATAGCCCACAAGCTCCAATGGAGAATCTTTAGGATACCATAATCCCAAAGTAGGATAGCACCTAAGGTACCTAAAGATCCTTTTGACAGCATGAAGATGACACTCTTTGGGAGTCACTTGATGACGTGCACATGCACACATAACAAACATGATGTCAGGTCTAGAGGCAGTGAGATACATCAATGATCCAATCATTGACCTATAATGGCTAACATCTACATCCTTTCCATCTCCAATCTTTCCCCAAGGGTGTTCCCTATACATGGGGGTGATGGCCTGTTTTTCATGAGGAGAAAAACAAAATTTCTTCAAAATTTCATCCACATACTTGTCTTGAGAGATGAAGATACCAATTTATTTCTGTTGAACTTGTAGACCTAGAAAGAAGTTCATCTCTCCCATTGCACTCATTTGAAATTTGTCAGTCATAAGCTTGGAGAATTCTTCACTCATCTTTGGATTTGATGATCCAAAAATGATATCATCAACATAAACCTGGACCAGCAGAAAATCTTTCCCATTCTGCCTGGTAAAGAGAGTTTGGTCTATGGTGCCCCTCTTGAAACCATTTTCCACCAAATAAGTGGATAAAGTACCAAACCATGCTCTAGGGGCTTGATGAAGGCGACACATTGCCTTTTTAACTCTATATACCTTGTATGGATGCTCTGAATCTTCAAAACCAGGAGGTTGTATAACATACACTTCCTCTTGAATTGTTCCATACAAGAAAGCACTCTTAACGTCCATCTGGTAGACTGTGAAACCTATGCAAGAAGCATAGGCTAGGAAAATATTTATTGCTTCAATCCTAGCAACAGGTGCAAAAACCTATTCATAGTCAATGCCTTCTTCTTGTGTGTAACCTTGAGCAACCAGTCTTGCCTTGCTTCTGATCACAATACCTCTCTCATCTCTCTTGTTCCTTAAAACCCAACGTGCTCTAATTGGTCTTACATGCTTGGGACAATCAACAAGCTCCCAAACATCCTGTATTGCAAACTAACGAAGCTCAACTTGCATTGCTTCAACCCAGCTTGGTTCTTGAAGAGCATCAAAAATCTTCTTGGGCTCTCTGTGATAGAAAACAAGAAAATAAACATTCTTGAACTAAAGAGGTATCTTCCTTTTTGTGAATGTTGGCAATGAATCCTCCTTTAGGATTCTTCTTCCTTCTTGTTTGAACTGGTGAATTGATGGGACCAATTATTTGAGTGGGAGGATGAATTCTAGGCACTTTAGTAGCAATTCCTTCTTCAAACAATGTGTTGTCATGAACTGTAGACTCTAAGATACCATAATGTGACAACCCTAGATATTGGATTTGTCACTTTTTACTGTTTGACTTTGATTATGTGCTTAGTGTGCGTTTACGTGCAATATGTTTATATTTGAGCCTTGGATTGGATGTTAGTCATCGTTCGTGTATTGCGTGGTACATTATATAATGTTATGATGGGGATAGTTCGTGCTCATGAGTTTACTTGGATGTAACTATGATAGAATATGGTGTTATTTTATGTTTTTACGTATACGTATCAGTATTATATTAGATCGTATTCTTACGATTTAGGGTTTAGCGTTTAGAGGTCTAGGATGAGGTATTTAGTCACGGGAATAATTTATGGGATGGTTTTAAGTCATTTAGGACTTAGTTATAAAGTTTATTTTATATTTTTAGAATTTTCATAAAACTGTATATTTTACGTATTTTACGGTAATCGTGTAAAATTGACTAGTTAAAAGGTTTAGGTGTAACTAATTAATTAAGGGATTAATAAAAAATATAATTAAGGAAATAATTGTTAAAAAACAAATTTAATAATAAAATAAATAAAAAATATTATATTTGGTAAATATTTTATAAAGGACGGAGGAAAAAAAAGAAAAAGGAAAAAAATAAAAAAAGGAAAGTATTATTTGCATTGGTCTAGGATTCTTATAGTTTTAATATAAATACAAAAAAACATATTATTTTCTCCAGCTCTTTTTTAGTCGGCGTGTTTTACAAGAGGATTTAGGGTTTCCATTAATTTTTCTTGATTCAAGGTAAGTGATCAATTTAACTTTAATATAATTCATGTTTTTATTAATTAATCATGATTGTAATGTTAATTAGCCATCATTGAGATGATTAGGGTTTTATTAACTTTCTGGAAAATATAGTAATTAAGATCTAGGGTTCTTGTTTAATAATTTAAGGGTAATTAATGATGTTTAGAGGGTTAGTGCATAAAGGCGTAAAACTGTCTGATTTTTAGGGCTGTCTTGTGTCGACTGTCCCGGGCAGTAGGTAGCACCTTTGGTCGAGTTTCTTTTTTTTTTAAAAATTAAGTTCAGAGAGTCTACTTATAAAAAATGTAAGGTTGGTAGAAAATGGAGTTCGGGAAGGTCGTCAAATAATTTTTACAAAAACATTGCGCTGTCAGGAATAAATTTTGATTTCGGGAATTTGAGTCAAAACCTAACCAAACGAATGAGATAGCCAAAGATTTTTGATTTGGGAACTCTTTATAAAATATATGAAAGTACTGGAGGTTTTGAATAAAAGTTATGGTGTTTAGGTCGGGCTTTTGGTGACAAACATTTAGCATGTACAGAAAATTAGTTCTAGTGAAAACGACTTTTGGCGTAGAGACTAAACGAAAGGGTTAAACGTGTAAGTAGAAAGTAAAATTGTTTTTGGAGTTCTTAGATCATATAACAACATAACTCCAGTAGGGTAGGAGCCAAGTGTGGTGTTAAGTTCACTTCATGTGATCGTTTAGTGACTAGTAAATCGTACCGGGGAAAAACTAGATTTTTACGTATATAATAGCTTGTAGTGGGAGAACTAGATAGTGGGGATTGGGGGATTAGATTCATCTCCTTGATTGTTAATTAATTTGGGTGTTAAGAACTGAGCTAAGGGTGTCGTGTATGATTTTATAGGTTTGCAGGAGTGCTAGCTTGTTGTGCTATCAGGTGAGTTCATAGTCCCATTTTCATTGAGTTTTTTAAATGTTTTCTTCTAGTATGGGATGGAGATGACACTTGTGGTGTTCTTAAAATATTTTGGTACTATATTTTTATAAATGTTTGGACATAGATGTGTTATTGTGTGATATGCGTGCTTATGTGTTCTCATATGTGCTTTGATATGTGTTCGGATATGTGAATCTTGTTTGGGTTGTGATTGGCTTTGGTACATAGATGTATGGGCTTCTATGGGAACAGTTGTGATGTGTGTGGAGCGTGGGGCACGATCCGTCCTGAGTACTTGTGCATCGTCTCCTCGGAGGTAAGATATCTCGATGTGGATATGGTTCATCTTCCACTAGTGGTGTGCGAAAGATCCGATAGTGTGGTGCATTGTTCTTATTGTGTGTTCTTGACTGATATAATTGTGCTTTGTTTGTAGTTGTATGTAACATGATTATCACATTTTGGTCCATTGCTTTAACTTGTTTTCTTCAACTTATTTACAGTGGTTGATAATGTTTCTTAAGATGTTTTGATAACTTAAACCTATGTTCTCACCAACTTTATGTTGACAGATTTAGTGTCATTTTCAGGTGGGATAGTTGAGAAGCATGATGTTTGAAGTGGCTAGAGTCTAGAGGCTGCTAGGATTGCATTAGGAGGAATCCCTTTCCTCTTAGTCTTTATTTAATGTTTGAATAAGTGATACTTTTTAGACACCTATATGTTTGATGTTTGTTTATTTGTTTGTCTTTGGTAAGAGGTAGTCCTATTACCTACTTACCTAGACGCCTGCATTGTTTATGATATTGTCATGAATATGTGTCACCTTTTTATGACATTACTATTCATTTAGTTTGTGATGATATCCATACTCCCGCCCCATTTTCCGCCATGGTGGGGTGTGACAGAATGGTATCAGAGACAATGGTTATAGAGAATTAGGTTGCCTAGTCGCGTAGCCTACTCTATAGCTTAAGGGTCCCTACATATAGGCGTTGATGAGATGGCATTCATACATGATCTAATCGTTCTTTTCGGGCTTTAAATGCATAAAATGTCATAATATACCATATACATGCTTGTTTTTGTTTACTTGTGTATTTTAGGTATGGATATCGTGAAAAAGACAAAAGATCACAAGAAACAAGGAAAAACGAACACGAGAAACGAAGCCGCACAATGAACCGGGCCCTAGTTTGTGAATCATCAAAGAATACACCTTGAAGACTTAAAGATGTACAAGAATGATCCCTCATTCATGAAGAAATGACACTTAATACCCTTGTATATTCATAATTACAAGTTTTCTCCCTTAAGTTTGTCAAAATTACAAAAAGGTCCTTCAACTTTGAAGATTTGGCAAGTTTAGTCCCTCAACAATTCTAAATTGTCAAAAATGGTCCCTCATAAAGTCAAAGATCCAATGAAGACCTTTAAAGATGAAAAATGTCCAAGTTCAGTCCTTGAAATATGCAAAAATGGCAAAACAAACCCTTATAACCCTTATTACAAAGTTTTGTGGCCAAAGTGTGAAATTGGAAAGTTATATAACAAAGGAAATCGTTTGGTTGGCTGAATAAACTTTGTTTACACACTTTTCCAAAAGACAAGGACCACTTGTATTATTTCCAAAGTTCAAACAAAGAAAAGGGGCGCCAAACACTTACTGTAGCAAGATAAACGGACTAAACCTTTTTACTATTCACCTATCATCCCCAGTTACTATCCCACTTAAAACAAAGGGTAAAATGAAATTACCCAGGCACACGCTTAATTCACACACACACGAACTCATCCCACACCAAAATTCCCAATCCCCACTCACCAAAGGACCCCACCATTCAAACCCGTCCACCTATCACATCATACCTTCCTCTCCAAGGATTGCCACGTGGCCAAATCAACGATTCACACTCATTACTTGGCCCCAAAGATAAAATGAACATTCATGATCAAATTTGACAGCTCACAACATCAAACACGCCTCAAGCACTCAAGGGCATTCTAGGGATTTTCTAGCTAGGGTTTTCATGTATTTTTCATCTAGAATCGTCTATTGTTGCCTATAAAAGGACCCCCAACCTGTGGTGAGGCCTTTGTTCAAGATTTTAGCTAATTTCTTTGTAATTCCTTTTTATGAAACAAAAGTTTATTTTCTAAAAATATTGAATTCTCTTTTGTGTTTTATAAAAGTTTGGTGTTTAATTAGCTAAGAACTAAGTTCCATTTACATGTTTGATTGATTTTGAGAAAAGGTTTTAAGGTTTAAAACAATTGTTTTCAAAAATCAAAGGATAATCTGTTTTGATCATACTTTTGTGTTTGTTCTTCTTAGTAGCTTGTGGAAGTTGGTGCTTGTTCTTACTAGCACCTCAGCTCAAACATTCCAAAGTGTGGATGTACATTTTGGAGGTTTGAATCTCTTATCTCTTTTACTTTTCTGAAATATTGAATGATTTATGGTGATTTTAGATTTTGGTCTGTGAATTTGTGTATATGTGGTTGATTTGTGTTTTTGAGGCTGGATTATTGTTGTTAGGGTTGATTAGATCATGTTTTGAAGGTTAAAACACAACAATCCTTTGATAATTTGAGAAATCAGATTCCAAAGGGGTGTTTGGGTTAACTGATCTAATAGGATTTAAGGCAACTTGAGTGGTTGTTTGTAGTTGCTTTGTGGTGGTATTTGTTTATCTGGTGTAAGGGGTTACTTATATGTAAGTTTTGAGGGTCTAAACACCTAAATCAATCAAAGGACCATAAAATCTGATTTACTTGGAAATTTTGGCTAATATTTTGGGGACACCTAGGTCCAAGGGTAGACTAGGGTTAACAAGTGCTAAATTTTGGTTAACATAACCAGGGAAAGGGATTTGATGTCTTGAAATTGGATTGGTGGTCAAATAGATCAGCAAAAGGGTTTTGGAAAAGTACCTTTGCTCATCAGTGACTTTTTGTGCTTGAATCTGCTTATTTACTTTGATCCAATGTTTGAAACAAGTTTATTTGTGCTTATTGGACTTTAATATAGCTTGTGTTTGCATATGGTTCATTTTGGTTGGCTTATTCATGCTTAATCTGCTTATTTTGTCATAACTGCTTATTTTCCAAGTCTGTATCATATCTGGTGACTGTTTGCTTATTCTGTGCTTATTGAGTGAACCAAATTATGATTTGTTGATTGATATTGACTCCTTGTGATCCACTGATTACAAGGGTGCCTTTGTTTTCATTTGAATCCAACTAGATCTCTCTAAAAAAGCAAGTCAAATAGTCAAAGCAATGGGAACTCCTTTCCCCTATTGCTAGCCACTGCTAGAGTTATTTCACCTTATGCTTATCAATAAGTTATTCTAGCTTATTTAAACCTGCAACAACTTTGAATTTGTAATTGGTGTCACTTATTTGACCCATTTGTTCATACCAGAGCATTTGAGGGGTTGACTTTGAGCTTTGACTAGAAAACCAATAACTTTGACTTTTACATAAGTGCTTATCAGCTTATTCAGCTTATTTGGCTTGGCTTATTGAACTTTTCTTTGTTGAATTGTCTTAATTAAGTCATTTAGAGTCTTTTGCAACTTATTTGAAGGTTTAAGGTGGTCTAGAACTCCAAGTCGACTATTTTGTCTTTTAGTGAAATCTTACTTTGCTTATTTCTAACTTATTGGTTGAGCTTATTGGAAATTTCTTTTCACAGATCTCTTAGGCATCTCAAAAGAAGGTTATGTGTCGAATCTTAGCTTATGGCATTGACTTATTGCTTAATGGGCCAAAAAGCCCAATAAGGATAAGCTGTTTTACCATTAAGCTGTGATAAGCTCACTTTCAGCTTTTGGGCCTTTAAACTTTTGTGTTTAGAATTGAATTTTAAGCTAGACTGGTGATTTTCAGCTTATTTGGACAAGTTTGATTTTATTGGGCCAAAAAGCCCATTTCAATTGGACTGTTTTAGTTTTTAGCCCATTTGGGGGCCTATTAGGGGTATTTTGGTAATTTTACTTTCATTTTCTATTTATTTAGGTTAAAATATTTGCAAGTTTTTAGAATTTTTTAGAACTTTTGGAATTTTTAATAATATTTTAATAATATTTTATTATTAAATTTCATTTTTCACATTTTTGCAACTTTTATATTTTTCTTAGGTTAAATACATAAAAATAGGATTTTTAAAACTGTTAGATTAATTTTAGCATCATTTTCTTAGTTTTTAGAATTATTATAATATTTTAATAGTTTTTAATCATTTAAAAATAGTTTTCCTTAGTTTAAAAATTTACAGAATAATTTTTATTCTTATTTAGTCATTTTAGAGGTTTACAAAGTGAAAAATCTTTATTTGGACTTTTTATTAATTAATTGGATTTTTAGGGCTTTAATTAGCATTTAAAAATTAATATTTAATTAATTAAAAGGTTTGAAAAAGTTTTGATCATTTGTAAACTCTTAGTTTAATTAATTTGATTTTTGGTAATTTTTTGGGAATTTTTAGAATTAATTTTTATTTTGGCACTTTTTACGGTTTTTAATTTAGTCGTCGTAGTAATAATTTTCACATATCCGTCATTCTATTTCCTCATTCCCTTCTTTCTCAAATATTAATCCAAAATATTTACATCTTAATCACACACATATACCTCATTGGGAAACAAACTTTCACCTTTGGGTCATTAGTACACAGTTTTCCTAAACCGTCGTATTTAATACTTTCCCTATTTACGCTCTTTTCCTAAAGAGTAGTAAAACACTACAATCATTTTGGCGCCGCTGCCGGGGAGATGTGTCGTGATTAATTTGTCATTTTGTTTTTGATATTAGCCATAAATTGTATTTTTATTAGTAGAACTCTACTAATACGTATTATCGGTTTTTTTTCGTTTTTCTTGTGAAATTATTATTACTATATTGTATTAAGTATCACAACAAAATCAAAATATCTCCAAAAGTGTGCAAACACAACCTTAATTGGGATTTGATCTCCTAATTATTGTATTCGAATCTCAAACAAAAAGAAAAAGGCAAAAATAGATAAATACTTTTGTGAAGCTCGATTTTGAAAATACAAACTATAAGGTGGGTATAAGGCGGGTATTATAAAATATACCCTAAAGAAAAAAGCTCTTAAGTGCTTCGCACCGCCTCGTTTCTCCGCTAGCTTGTGAGTATTTTGAGATTGAAAGCTAATCGAGGGTTTTGCCGCCCAAAGTATTATTACGTATCATATATATTTTCTTGGTTTCTTTGTGATTAAACCCTCTTGACAATTTGGTTTTCACCAAAGTTCTAAAGTCATTCGAAGGCGTTCACTCCACGTGATCGTTTTCATTCTTTTGAGGCTTCTTTAATCAAGAGTTTGATTCGAGGAGAGATTTGGTAGATTGGTGTCTACGAATACACACAAAATCCAAAAAAATAAAATAAAAAATAAAAAACAATCAAAAACACAAAAAAAATTGAAAATTCACAAAACACCCAAAAAGAATCTTCTTTGCTCACCTCCCATTCTTCGTCAAGTTTATGCTAACTCGTAATCAAGCAAAACGAGCTCGTAAACGTCGTCAAAGTCAAGGAAATCAAAGTCCTTTGATTTAAGAACAAACTCCAATTGTCGAACCCGTTGTAGAACCAATAGTCGCCATGGCTAATCGTACTATGATGGAGTTGCTTCAAGTACCCACCGAGGGTTTTGGAGAAGCTATTGTGATTCCCGCCATCCTTGCGGAGAATTTCGAGATTAAGACGGGTTTAATGTCGATGTTGCAAGCAAATAAGTTTAGAGGTCATGAAAAAGACAACCCGCATTACCACATAAGGAATTTTAATCGTCTCACCGCAACAAGTAAGTTTAAGGATGTTCCACATGACGCCATTAATATGATGTTGTTTCAATACTCGTTAGATGGACCCGCTAAAATTTGGCTCGAGAAAGAACTGCCAAATTCTATTTTGACATAGGCTGATCTCGTTTCTAAGTTTGTGAACCAATTTTTTCCACCATCTAAAACAACACATTTGAAAAATGAGATTTCAAGGTTTACACAACGTAATAATGAAAGTTTTTCAATGGCATGGTAACGATTTAAGGAAATGTTACATGAATGTCCACACCATAATTTTTCGGAATTGCATCAAATAGATACTTTTTACAATGGGCTTAATGATCATGAACGAGATTATTTAAATGCCGCCTCGGGTGGTAATCTTTTGTGCAAAACGACCGATGAGGCTTTAAAGATTATTGAGAATAGATCTAAGGTTTATAACCCTCGTAACACACCGAGTATTGCCAATATGGGTTCGTCATCGTCGTCATCGTCTCGTCACATTAATGCCTTACATGATGAAGCAAATGAGGAAAATCGGTTTTTCGATAGGTTTTCGAATCTTATGACACATTCGAAAGCACAAGATGCTTTGAATTCCGCATCGGTTAAAGCGGTTGAAAAGAGTTGTTTATCTTTTGGTGGAGCTCATTATCTTTCCGAGTGCATTACCGCCGGTGGTAACACTTCGAGTGCTTACGTAGCAACGGGAACTTACAACCAAAACGGCCAAGGTTTCCGCCCAAATCAAGCTCCATCAAATCAAAATGCTAACAACTATCGAAACAACAATCAAAATGGTGGTTATCAAGGAAATTCACGTAATTACAACAAAGGGAATTATCAAAATGGGAATGGATAAGTTTCAAATCAAAACCAAAACTGTGATTTTCAAAACACTACACAAGGTTTTCCAAATGATCACACCAAAAATCTTCAAGGAGAATTTTTGAATTACGCTAAGGCAAATGATGCTAAGTTTGATAACATGCAACCTGAGATGATTAGCTTAAGATCCGAGTTGAGAAACGAGCTTAAAAACGAACTTGCTAATGAACTTAAGACTCATGCTAACAAAATGGAAGGAAATGTTCAACGTCTTCAACAAAATCAACAAAAGATGGAACAAGGACAACATGAGATTAAGCAAGAATTGTTAAAAGCGGATGCTAGGCAATCAAAATTTATAGACCGAATGGCAAAAATGTTTGAAGCAATCATGTGTAAACCCTCTTCCTCGGGTGGTCTTCCTAGTGATACCATTGCAAACCCGAAGGGAGAAATGAAGGTTATTACTACACGTAGTGGTAAAACTTTCAAAGAACCAATCTCTCGACCAAGTACTTCTACTTAGAAGGAAATCGAGAAAGAGCCCGAGGTGATGGTCGAAAAGGAGCATATCACAAGCCCACGAAGTACCGCTCATACCACACCTACGGTTGAACCAATACCAATCATGGAACCCGAGATTCCAAGGCCGTTGCCTAATTTACAACCCACACCACCCTTACCTTACCCTTCAAGACGAAACAAAGAGAAATTGCAAGAACGTAACAAACAACAAATTGAGCTTTTTATAAAAATGTTTCAACAAGTTCATTTTGATGTAAGTTTAGCCGACGCATGGTTATATATGCCTCGTTTCGCTTCCACTTTTTAAAGTATGATGAATGATAAGGAAAAGCTTTCAAAGCTTGCTAATTGTTCTTCGGTTTATCTTAACCGCATACCAGAAAAAGTTGGTGACCCCGGAAAGTTTCTCATTCCTTGTGATATACAAGATATGAAAGAATGCCTCATCTTGGCCGATCTTGGTGCGAGCATTAATTTGATGCCATTTTCCATTTGGAAATCGCTTTCGCTTCTGGCTCTTACTCCTTCGAACATGTCTATCGAGATGGCCGATCATTCTACAATTTTAGCATGTGGAGTAGCCGAGGATGTTTTCGTGAAAGTGGGGAAGTTCTACTATCTCGTTGATTTTATAGTAGTTGACATCCCCGCGGATCCTCAAGTTCCTATAATTTTAGGTCGTCCATTTTTAACCACCTCGAGATCGCTTATCGACGTTCATGCAAGAACTATTACTTTGAGATTCAACGAAGAGGAACTTGTTATAAACGCTACTCAAAACTCAACACCTTCTCATGTTTATGCAATCGCTACCATCAATCACATCGACTTAGTTGATGTGGTCTGCGATGAGTTTTCTCAAGAAGTGTTAGGTTTTTCTGATAGCTCGTCAAGTGGCAATCCCACTATTTTGGATCCGATTCTTGCTAATTCTACATCAAATCTCACTCCATTCCAAGGAGGCAATTTTACTTCAAATGAAACCGACAATGAAGATGAGGTGACAATTAGTAATGATACTTCTATTCCACCATTTCTTCCGCCGAAGGAAGTTATGAGTGTTGAGCAAAAATCTTCGATCGAGGAACCGCCTATCCTTGAATTGAAAGATCTTCCATCTCACCTTGAATACACATTCTTGGAAGGTGATGACAAGTTTCCGGTTATTATTGCAAAAGGTCTTGCTAATGATGAAAAAACCACACTTTTGAAAGTTCTTAAAGCTCATAAAGGGGCAATTGCGTGGAAAATTTCCGACATTAAGGGTATTGACCCAAAAATTTGTACTCACAAGATTTTAGTGGAGGAGAACTACAAACCCGCAATTCAAAGTCAAAGAAGGGTATACCCCAAAATTCCCGATGTCATAAAAAAGGAACTCTTAAAACTCCTTGACGCGGGAATGATTTATCCTATCTCCGATAGCCCATGGGTGAGCCCAATCCATTGTGTCCCTAAAAAGGGAAGAATGACCGTTGTTCCCAATGAAAACAAGGAGTTAATTCCCACTCGTGTTGTGACCGGTTGGAGGGTGTGTATTGACTACCGAAAGTTAAATGACGCCACTCGTAAAGACCACTTTCCTTTGCCCTTCATGGATCAAATGTTGGAGCGACTCGCGGGAAATGAATTCTATTGCTTTTTGGATGGTTTTTCCGGTTACTTTCAAATCCCTATCGACCCTCGTGATCAAGAGAAAACTACGTTCACGTGTCCTTATGGAACGTTTGCCTATCGTAGAATGCCTTTCGGACTTTGCAATGCACCGGATACGTTTCAACGGTGTATGATGGCTATTTTTCATGATATGATTGAGAAGTCGATGGAAGTGTTTATGGATGTCTTTTCGGTGTTTGGCAATTCATTCACGTGGTGTTTATCAAATCTCGATCAAATGTTAAAACGTTGTGAAGAAACCAACCTTGTGCTTAATTAGGAAAAATGTCATTTTATGTGTAAACAAGGAATCGTCTTAGGACATAATGTCTCGAAAGCGGGGATTGAAGTCGATAAAGCTAAGGTAGATGTCATCGCCAAGTTACCTCATCCCAAAATCGTCAACGGAGTTAGGAGTTTCCTAGGCCTCGCGGGCTTTTATCGTTGTTTCATCAAAGACTTTTCGAAAATCTCTCGACCAATGACACACCTTCTCGAGAAGGATGCTCCTTTTAATTTCAATGAGGATTGTGTTAGAGCTTTCGAAACTCTTAAAAGGAAACTTACCGAAGCTCCCATTCTTATTGCTCCTAACTGGGAATTACCCTTTGAAATCATGTGCGATGCAAGTGATTATGCTATAGGGGCCGTCTTAGGGCAACGTTATGAAAAGCATTTCCGTCCTATCCATTATGCTAGTAAGACGATGACCGAGGCTCAATTAAAGTACACCACAACGGAAAAGGAATTCCTTGCCATGGTCTATGCTTTTGAGAAATTCCGACCTTATCTCGTCTTAACTAAAAGCATCGTGTATACCGACCATTCGACTATCAAGTATCTCTTAGCTAAGCAAGATGCTAAGCCGAGATTGCTTCGTTGGATGCTCCTCCTCCAAGAATTTTATGTCACCGTGCTTGACAAAAAAGGAGCCGAGAATCTAGCGACCGATCATATCTCTCGTCTAGAAGATCCTCACAAAGATGTTTTTGAGAACAAGGAAATCACCGAAACATTTCCTCCCGAGACTATCGGTGTAGTGAATTCTAAAGACACCACCCCATGGTTTTCCGACATTGCAAATTACCATGCGGGGAACTTCATAATCAAGGGTATGACGACACAGCAAAAGAGAAAATTCTTTCGTGATGTCAAGTTTTATTTTTGGGACGACCCTTATCTCTTTCGGGTTTGTGCGGATCAACTCGTTCGACGTTGTATTTTTGGTACCGAAGCTTCTAACATCCTTAGAGCTTGTCACGAGGGACCCACGGGTGGTCACCACGGTGCTAACCTCACGGCTAAGAAAGTGTTCGATGCCGGCTTCTTTTGGCCTACGATCTATCGTGATGCACACGCACTTGTGAAGTCGTGTGATTCGTGACAACGTCAAGGAAAATCATCTCAACGTGATGAAATGCCGCAAAACATAATTCAAGTGTGTGAGATTTTCGACATTTAGGGTATAGACTTTATGGGGCCGTTCCCATCGTCACATGGTAACAAGTATATCCTCATCTCCGTCGACTACCTTTCTTAGTGGGTGGAAGCTAAGGCTTTACCTACTAATGATGCTCGTGTGGTAGTGAAGTTTTTTGAAGCAACTATTCTCTCGGTTTAGAACCCCTCGTGCTATTATAAGCGATCGTAGAACCTATTTTTGTAATGACCAATTCGAGAAGTTCTTAAAGAAATATGGAGTTACTCATCGTCTTTCTACGGCTTATCACCCGTAAACGAGTGGGCAAGTCGAGGTTTCAAACCGAGCTTTGAAGAGGATTTTAGAGAGGCCGATTGGAGAAAACCGTGCTTCATGGTCCGACAAACTCGATGAAGCTTTATAGGCCTTTAGGACCACTTATAAGACACCTATCGGTTGTACTCCATATAAGTTGGTTTATGGAAAGAATTGTCATTTGCCCATTGAATTGGAGCATAAGGCATATTGGGCCCTTAAGCATGCAAATTATGATTTAAAGACCGCGGGAGATCACCGGAAAATACAATTGAATGAATTGGATGAATTAAGAGACAATGCTTATGAAAATTCATTGATTTTTAAAGAAAAGACTAAAAAGTTTCATGATGCAAAGATTAAAAACCGGGTTTTTAACGTTGGTGATCAAGTGTTACTTTTTAACTCCCGATTAAAGATATTTTTCGGGATTTTGAAATCTCGTTAGTCGGGTCCTTTCACCATAACACAAGTGTTTCCTTATGGGACCATCGAGCTAGCTCAAAATGATGGTCCGAACTTCAAGGTGAATGGACATAGGCTTAAGCACTACTTTGGTGGGGAAGTTCCTTCGTTGGACGACCTCGACCAAATCACCTTCCCCAAAGATAATTAGCATTGAGGGGATCGAGTTGAGCTCATGACTCGGTAATCAAAAACGAGGTGCCTCGTGGGGGAGATCCCATGCTTATCCTTTATATGCTTTCTAATAATTAGAGGGGATTTGTGCCCTTCCAACTCGTTGTCTCGTGGTTGTTTGTGAATGTGTTATCTAGATCATCATCACCACTAAGATTGAAGACTCTCGTGTTCGTTTACGTGAGCCTCGATCGTTTGCTTGAAGAAGTTTTTCACGAATCCATGACATATCCTTTATTGTTCTAACAATTATCTTTTAGCATAATTCATAAACGGCTTTAGATATATTGTTGATCACCCTTTCCATGCTAGATCCTAAGCATTCGACTCTTCGTCTCTAGTATGGGGGTGCTCCACCTTTAGACACGAAACATTGAGGACAATGTTTAAATTTAGTATGGGGGGGGTGTGAATAGATACTTGCTTTGCTACGCCCTCACGTTTTCTAACTTTCAACGTTTTGTTTTGTTTTATTGCTAATAAGGCTAAAAATGGCCCAATTTTAAATTTTTTCTTAGTTTTCATAAGTGTTTTTAAGACACGAATGTATATTTTACGATGGGTAGAATAAGAGCTAATTTTTGTCTTGATGGGCATTTGGAGCCCTTTACATTCCTTAACCCGCTCGAATCAAGTTTTGATAGACTTTTATATAGGGAACTTTAAAAAGCGAAAGTCTTAGCTCTTACGGGTTAAGAACAAGAACTTTTCGTAAGTTCCTATAATTGATCCTAGAAAGTCAATTATCAAGGGAACTATAAAATGCATTCTCTAAACTTGAAAAAGTCCAAGAAAGTGCAAGATCCTATAGGTAGCTTGAAAACTGATAGGTGTGAAAACACCCATCTTTTCTACCACTTAATTACATTAAAACAGGACCTAAACGTATATTTTATGTCATAAATGGCGGAATTATGTGTGGTTTGTGTTTTTGTTGTGATTTAGGACGAAAAGGTGAAAAGTGGAGAAAACACGGCTTTCACGGGCTTTTATCAAAGAAAAAGACGAAAGACGAAGTCGAAAGATCAAGAGTGGAAAAAGAACGGAAGTCCAAGACCAATTCTGAAGATTTATAGAAGGAAAAGTCAAAAGACGGAAGTTTACTAAAAAGCCGAAGAACTCAAGTCTAATTTATTGAAGGTTACAAGACGAGTTCGAAGAAATCCCAAGACAAAGTCCAAGTATTAAGAAGATTAACTAAAGATTAAGAAGATCAAGGACTTAAGTGTGCAATTAAGGAAAAGAAGAAAGAGGGGGGAAACTTCCTAAGCTCCTCCCTAATATCCCTATAAATAGTTTTAGTGTTTTCATTTTTCAAGTTGTTGGAGGCCTGACAAGCCTCTCTTCCCTATTCTTCATTTTCTTGTTCTTTAATTTTATGCATCTTAATCTCCATGTAATGCACCTTTAATTTTCTTTTAATTTCAAGTAAGTTTCCATTTAATTGTTGTTAATCTTTTCTTTATTGTTAATCTCCTTCTTCCTTTCTTGCTTAATTTGTTCTTAATCTTTGTGTTCATGTTCTTGAGTTTTCTTATTTTCAAATCAAGTGGGTTTTGATTGATTTGGCTTTGTTAGTTAGTTTTGATGATTTGTTTTGATTGATTATTGTTAGTTGATGCTTATTGGTTGTTTTGGTTTAATCTTTTGGTTTGTTTTGGTGAGATTTGATCAAATTCGTCCCTACTGTTCTTCTTCTGCTCTGCGTACTGTTCTTGCCCAGATTATTCCGAATAGAGCACTGTTTAAGATTATTCCGAATAGACTGTCTTCTCAATTTCCTATGCGGAAAGATTGGATATTCCGAATAGGACTTCCTATGCGGAATATTCTGAATAGGACTTCCCTACTCGGAAAGTCTCATTATTCCGAATAGGAGTCCCTATTCGGAATGTTTGATTATTCCGAATAGGAGTCCCTATTCGGAAAGATTGATTATTCCGAATAGGAGTCCTTATTCGGAATATTCCGAATAGGAGTCCCTATTCGGAATGTTTGATTTTTTCTGAATAGGTTTTTCAGTTTTTAATTGTAAGTTTTATTTTTCCCGCCTTATTCGTTATTTGCACTTTTACTTGCTTTCCGTTTATTTTAAGTTTTAATTTGAGTCATTTACTTTTATTGCCTTTAAATTATCGTCATTCATTTCCCGTTAAGTTTTAATCTTTCATTATTGTTTCCTTACTTTATTTTTAATTGTTCCAAGTATTTATTTTTAATTAGGTTTAGACAACGACACCCTTTTACTTGATTCACCAAGAACAACTTATCTCTCACACTTAACCGGAAATCAATTCGAAGAGATTCCGAGAAACGAACTTTCAACGAGTAAAAACCCTGTTATTAAATGGCGCCGCTGCCGGCTCTTTTCGTGAAGATCGAAGGTTTTTTGTGAGAGACGCGTTGGATTTTGGGATCCGTTCACTCGTGAACGTTATTTTTTGTGTCCAAAAATTTTCCAAAATCCAAAAACATTTGAAAAAGCATAAAAAGCATTTCTTTTTCAAAGTTTTGCACCAAAAATATTCTTCTTGCTTATCTATCTTTCTTTATGGATTTTTATGTCCATTGCGTCCGGTGTGGGAAACAATTATCTGCGAACAACTCTTGTCAATGGTGTACATGTGAGCGGTGCGGAAACGATATCGACTACACACAATTCGGATTTTGTCCCTTGTGCAACTCGACTAATTCCCTCTTTTTGAACCCACCTCCTGTTCCCCCGTGCATCTATTGTGGAAGCGATTCTCATTGGCATATTTCGTGCCCGGTTCGATACCCGTATGGTCATGGGCAAGAACCGGGGTACAATTATGACAATGATAATAGCTATCCACAAGACGCACTTGATTTTTCTCCATACCCGGTTTGCAACAACTGTGGGGGTCCTCACGATACCTATTTTTGTCAACCAATGAATTATTATGAGCAAAATCTGTGTCCTCAGTTTTCTTCACCTGTGGATTATTATGAACCAAACCCGGTTTCTAATTCTTCTCAACCGATGAACAACTATGAGCCACAACCTTACTATAATTCAGGTTTTCAACACTTTGAGCCCCCACATCACACCCTCAATCATCAATCCTCTCAACAAATTAATCTTGACCCACAACTCACTACCTTGAATGAAGAAACACACTCCATTGTTTTGCAACTTCAAGAAGCCGTTGTTTTGCTTAAAGAACTTAGGGACGAGGAAAAGCGACTGCAACAAGAGCAAGTATCTAATCTTAGTGATTATACCCCTCCTCTTGTGCATCAATACTATTACGATGATGATGACGATGAGCCTACTATTTCTTGGAATGATCTTACTGCTCAATGTCCTAGTGCTATTGTCATCCCTCCTCTCAATTTCCCCAACGCCTCTAAGGATTGTGATACTTCGAGTGAGTTTAGTGATTTCGGTCTTGATAAATTCTTTCATGAGGTTTGTGATGTGCTAACTTTTGAGGAGCTTACGGATGAGGTCGCTCTTAATGATGATGTTCCTTCCACCAACACTTTGGGAGATGATTCTTTGGCTTTCTCTAATCCTCTTTTCGATCAAGATGATGATTTTACTTCTAGTGATGACGAGTCACTATCCGATGAAGACGTTCTGCATGAAACTTTCAAGATTTATTCGAACCCTTTATTTGATTTTGATGACGCCTACATATCTAGTGAGGTGAATCCGCTCTTTGACAAAGGGATTGAGGACATTGATAGCGCTGTTTCTCTTGCTATTAATGAGCATACTTTGTTAGCCATACCTCCTTCTATCCCAGAGGTGAAAAGACGTGAATCTACTGAAAAAGAGATGCAGGTGGAAGGTAATTGTTCTCATACTTCTCAAACTATATTTCCACCTCATCCTACCACGTGCACACCCAAGCGGGTGATGTATCATTTTTACTCTCCTCGGTTCATAGCGGGAAATGAGGATGAGTGCTTTGACCCGGGAGGTGAAAATGACAATTCTATAATTGATACCCTCACGGCTTTGCCGCTTGCTCAGCATCTATTGTCTTTGGGGGAGGACAATGTGCTTACGATACCCAACCCACCTCCCGTGGATCTTGAATTCACATACTATACGTATGTTGAAAGGACCTTTCTCCCTTTCAAGACTTATCCCCCCGCCTCTCCTTTGTTGATGTCAACCGGGAACGAGGACAAGGTCTTTGATCCCGGTATCACATTCGAGGCTTCCCCATGGACCATTTAATTCGGCGACGAGTCAGGCTCGTGACTCGGTTAATATAAACAAGCGCTTTTTGGGAGGCAACCCAATTATCTATCTATTTTCACCATAAGTGTAGGGGGAAGCCCCGTTGGTGTTTCTTGTTCTCTTTCTTATCATATGCAGGGATAAGAGCTTCAAAGACACACTCTTGATGACTTTTGACGAACCGTGATTCCGTGTTCCCTTCTTCCCGGTTCTATCCTAAACTCTTTTCGATTCACTATTTTATATTTCTCAATATTAAAATAGGAATCTCTTTAGTTGTCTCTTCCTTAGCGAGATTTAAACAACGTGCACAATGTCCTAAGTGTAGGGGAGTTTACTCCCAAATGCTTAAACATTGAGGAAAATGTTTATATTAAGTGTAGGGGGGACTTCTATCGAAGTTAAGTGGCCTTTTCCTTGTATTTCTCCTCATTTTAACCGGAAAATCAATTTTTCGACATTTTTCAAAATTTTTAATCTATTTTGGCCTAGTTGTAGTTCCCATTATTTTTGCTATTTTTCTCTTATTTTAACAAAATGGTTTTAGCAAGTTCAGATATCTTAGATATATTAGGCCCGTTGTGAATATTTTGACTCAACCCGAGTTTACTTATCCAAGTTCACTCTAGCTAGTATCCTTAACCATGTAGACCTTAATTGGTTTATTAGGCTATGCATCCACGAGTCTCATTACTTGAGATTTTAAATTGTGGAGGACAAGAAATGATAGAGTTGGTTACAAGTTTAGGTATTCTCTCATTAACTTATGTGAGTTAATTATGATCTTTTTCTCCCATCACTTGCTAATAAATTATCTGCAATAAGTAAGGTCGTACGATTTGAAAAGTTACTTAGCTTCTAGCCCAAGATCGTTTAAAAGTTGCTCGGTAATGATAAGAGTTCATAGCCAAGGCATAACTTATGAAGCGGGACGCGAAGATTGGCGAGTCCGAAAAGGCCCTAACAAGGCATGAGGATTCAATTTTATTGCTGAAGATCCCAAGTGATGTGAAAAGCATTATTCCCAAAGTCAATATGAAGGATCAAGACTCACGACGAAAAGCAATCAACTCCCATAAAGATCATGGAGAAGTCTATCCGAAAAGACCCTAACAAGGTATGAGGATAAATAGATCCAAGTCCGAAAAGGAGGCGGATCGTTGTATCTCAAAATCCCTAATAGAGATTGAAGAAATAATCATGAAGTCGTGGTCAACAAAGTTGGAGTACCTCTCAAAAGTCTCCAAACGAAGAAACTCTATGAACAATGAGAAGACCATTATCTCAAGCACGTCTCTCAAGATATGAAGTATGAAGTACATGCCAAATATCGGCCCGAGAAAGGTCTCAAATCGTGAACCAAGTTATGCCAAGATATGAACTTTTTGATATCCCGAGAAGCAGTTTTAAGAGATTTTGTCCTTTAGCTAACTATTGATCAAATCGTCTTACTTTGCTTTCAGCTTAAATAAATTATCGAAATAAGTCAACAATGCATCCTCGTGATCATTCAAGACATCAATAAAATATAAGAGATACTCGTAGGAATAAGGGAGTTTAAGTGATTAATTGAACCACATGAGTAAATGTTTGTTACGCTAACTTGTACTAACAATGATCTTGTTTTTAAGTTTGGCATGGGGAACGTGAAACTTGAGGGTGATAAACATTCACGACATAAAAGCCCTAATGTAAGTCTTAGATTTCTTTACAAGTTTCTTCCTTGTTGCATTTTGTTATTTCCTATCTTTTAAATTTTCCTTAGTTGTTTAATAAAGGCCAAGGTAGGTTGATTATGATGGAAAGTGTAAACCTTGCTTTACTGCTAAGCATTGCATGAGGACATTGCAATGGTTAAGTGTAGGGGATTTGATAGGTGTGAAAACACCCATCTTTTCTACCACTTAATTACATTAAAACAGGACCTAAACGTATATTTTATGTCATAAATGGTGGAATTATGTGTGGTTTGTGTTTTTGTTGTGATTTAGGACGAAAAGGTGAAAAGTGGAGAAAACACGGCTTTCACGGGCTTTTATCGAAGAAAAAGACGAAAGACGAAGTCGAAAGATCAAGAGTGGAAAAAGAACGGAAGTCCAAGACCAAATCTGAAGATTTATCGAAGGAAAAGTCAAAAGACGGAAGTTTACTAAAAAGCCGAAGAACTCAAGTCTAATTTATTGAAGGTTACAAGACGAGTTCGAAGAAATCCCAAGACAAAGTCCAAGTATTAAGAAGATTAACTAAAGATTAAGAAGATCAAGGACTTAAGTGTGCAATTAAGGAAAAGAAGAAAGAGGGAGGAAACTTCCTAAGCTCCTCCCTAATCTCCCTATAAATAGTTTTAGTGTTTTCATTTTTCAAGTTGTTGGAGGCCTGACAAGCCTCTCTTCCCTATTCTTCATTTTCTTGTTCTTTAATTTTATGCATCTTAATCTCCATGTAATGCACCTTTAATTTTCTTTTAATTTCAAGTAAGTTTCCATTTAATTGTTGTTAATCTTTTCTTTATTGTTAATCTCCTTCTTCCTTTCTTGCTTAATTTGTTCTTAATCTTTGTGTTCATGTTCTTGAGTTTTCTTATTTTTAAATCAAGTGGGTTTTGATTGATTTGGCTTTGTTAGTTAGTTTTGATGATTTGTTTTGATTGATTATTGTTAGTTGATGCTTATTGGTTTGTTTTGGTTTAATCTTTTGGTTTGTTTTGGTGAGATTTGATCAAATTCGTCCCTACTGTTCTTCTTCTGCTCTGCGTACTGTTCTTGCCCAGATTATTCCGAATAGAGCACTGTTTAAGATTATTTCGAATAGACTGTCTTCTCAATTTCCTATGCGGAAAGATTGGATATTCCGAATAGGACTTCCTATGCGGAATATTCCGAATAGGACTTCCCTACTCGGAAAGTCTCATTATTCCGAATAGGAGTCCCTATTCGGAATGTTTGATTATTCCGAATAGGAGTCCCTATTCGGAAAGATTGATTATTCCGAATAGGAGTCCTTATTCGGAATATTCCGAATAGGAGTCCCTATTCGGAATGTTTGATTTTTTCTGAATAGGTTTTTCAGTTTTTAATTGTAAGTTTTATTTTTCCCGCCTTATTCATTATTTGCACTTTTACTTGCTTTCCGTTTATTTTAAGTTTTAATTTGAGTCATTTACTTTTATTGCCTTTAAATTCTCGTCATTCATTTCCCGTTAAGTTTTAATCTTTCATTATTGTTTCCTTACTTTATTTTTAATTGTTCCAAGTCTTTATTTTTAATTAGTTTTAGACAACGACACCCTTTTACTTGATTCACCAAGAACAACTTATCTCTCACACTTAACCGGAAATCAATTCGAAGAGATTCCGAGAAACGAACTTTCAACGAGTAAAAACCCTGTTATTAAATGGCACCGCTGCCGGCTCTTTTCGTGAAGATCGAAGGTTTTTTGTGAGAGACGCGTTGGATTTTGGGATCCGTTCACTCGTGAACGTTATTTTTTGTGTCCAAAAATTTTCCAAAATCCAAAAACATTTGAAAAAGCATAAAAAGCATTTCTTTTTCAAAGTTTTGCACCAAAAATATTCTTCTTGCTTATCTATCTTTCTTTATGGATTTTTATGTCCATTGCGTCCGGTGTGGGAAACAATTATCTGCGACCAACTCTTGTCAATGGTGTACATGTGAGCGGTGCGGAAACGATATCGACTACACACAATTCGGATTTTGTCCCTTGTGCAACTCGACTAATTCCCTCTTTTTGAACCCACCTCCTGTTCCCCCGTGCATCTATTGTGGAAGCGATTCTCATTGGCATATTTCGTGCCCGGTTCGATACCCGTATGGTCACGGGCAAGAACCGGGGTACAATTATGACAATGATAATAGCTATCCACAAGACGCACTTGATTTTTCTCCATACCCGGTTTGCAACAACTGTGGGGGTCCTCACGATACCTATTTTTGTCAACCAATGAATTATTATGAGCAAAATCCGTGTCCTCAGTTTTCTTCACCTATGGATTATTATGAACCAAACCCGGTTTCTAATTCTTCTCAACCGATGAACAACTATGAGCCACAACCTTACTATAATTCAGGTTTTCAACACTTTGAGCCCCCACATCACACCCTCAATCATCAATCCTCTCAACAAATTAATCTTGACCCACAACTCACTACCTTGAATGAAGAAACACACTCCATTGTTTTGCAACTTCAAGAAGCCGTTGTTTTGCTTAAAGAACTTAGGGACGAGGAAAAGCGACTGCAACAAGAGCAAGTATCTAATCTTAGTGATTATACCCCTCCTCTTGTGCATCAATACTATTACGATGATGATGACGATGAGCCTACTATTTCTTGGAATGATCTTACTGCTCAATGTCCTAGTGCTATTGTCATCCCTCCTCTCAATTTCCCCAACGCCTCTAAGGATTGTGATACTTCGAGTGAGATTAGTGATTTCGGTTAAAAGTTGCTCGGGGTTGAATAGAGTTCATAGCCGAGGCATAACTTATTGAAGCGGGATGCGAAGATTGGTGAAGATCCAAAAAGGCCCCTAACAAGGAATGAGGAGCTCTATTTTGTTGCTAAAGATCTAAGATGATGTGAAGTATCATTATTCCTAAATCAATATGAAGGATCGAGACACACGAAGAAAAGCAATTACTCCCCTAAAGATCATGGAGAAAGTCTATCCAAAAAGACCCTTACAAGCTATGAGGATAAATATATCCAAGTCCGAAAAGGAGGCGGATCGTTGTATATCAAAATCCAAAATAAAGATTGAAGAAAAATGATGAAGTCGTGGTCCAAGTATGAAGAATCTCTCAAAATCGTCAAGTGAAGAAATTCCAAAATATGAAGAGAAGACCATAATTTCAAGAACGTCTTCCCAAGATTTGAAGTATGAAGTACATGCCAAATATCGGTCCGAGAAAGGTCTCAAATCGTGAAACGAGTTATGTCAAGATATGAACTTAAGGAGATACACGAGAAGCCGTTTTAAAAGATTTTGTCCTTCGGCTAACTATCGATTAAATCGTGCTACTTTACTTTCGGACTAATAAATACTCACATAAGTCGATATGAATCACTTGTGATCCATGACAAATAGTTAAAAAATTCTAGAAACCCATTTCCTTTCATAATAACTAGGATTGCGGGGAGAAAAAGTATTACACAATTTGGACGTATGAGTAGTGTTAGCATTGTGACTTGTACCAACAATGATCTCGTTTTTGCACTTAGCATGGAATGTATGACAATCAAGAATGACGAACTTTACTCTATGGGACATTCACTTGTTTCTATTCATTGACCCTAAAAGTCAGACACGCGATGAAAATCATACATTATGTCTTTACACATCTTTGTAGTATTGTTGCAAGTCTTTTAATTTTTAATAAAGGGTAATAAAATTGAATTTTGGAGATGCTAAGATACTTTATTCTAGCATTGCATGAGGGCATGACAATGGCTTAGTATGGGGGAGTGATGAGATGGCATTTATACATGATCTCATTGTTCTTTTCGGGCTTTAAATGCATAAAATGTCATAAATATACCATATATATGCTTGTGTTTGTTTACTTGTGTATTTTAGGTATGGATATCATGAAAAAGACAAAAGATTACAAGAAACAAGGAAAAACGAACACGAGAAACGAAGCCGCATAATGAACCGGGCCCTAGTTTGTGAATCATCAAAGAATACACCTTGAAGACTTGAAGATTTAAAAGAATGATCCCTCATTTATGAAGAAATGACACTTAATACCCTTGTATATTCATAGTTATAAGTTTGGTCCCTTAAGTTTGTCAAAATTACAAAAAGGTCCTTCAACTTTGAAGATTTGGCAAGTTTAGTCCCTCAACAATTCTAAATTGTCAACAATGGTCCCTCATAAAGTCAAAGATCCAATGAAAACCTTCAAAGATGATAAATGTCCAAGTTCAGTCCTTGAAATATGCAAAAATGGCAAAACAAACCCTTATAACCATTGTTACAAAGTTTTTGTGGCCAAAGTGTGAAATTGGAAAGTTATATAACAACGGAAATCGTTTTGTTGGCTGAATAAACTTTGTTTATACACTTTTCCAAAAGACAAGGACCACTTGTGTCATTTCCCAAAGTTCAAACAAAGAAAAGGGGCGCCAAACACTTACTGTAGCAAGATAAACGAACTAAACCTTTTTACTATTCACCTATCATCCCCAGTTACTATCCCACTTAAAACAAAGGGTAAAATGAAATTACCCAGGCACACACTTAATTCACACACACACGAACTCATCCCACACCAAAATTCCCAATCCCCACTCACCAAAGGACCCCACCATTCAAACCCGTCCACCTATCACATCATACCTTCCTCTCCAAGGATTGCCACGTGGCCAAATCAACGACTCACACTCATTACTTGGCCCCAAAGCTAAAATGAACATTCAGGATCAAATTTGACAGCTCACAACATCAAACACGCCTCAAGCACTTAAGGGCATTTTAGGGATTTTCTAGCTAGGGTTTTCATGTATTTTTCATCTAGAATCGTCTATTGGTGCCTATAAAAGGACCCCCAACCTGTGGTGAGGCCTTTATTCCAGATTTTAGCTAATTTCTTTGTAATTCCTTTTTATGAAATAAAAGTTTATTTTATGAAAATATTGAATTCTCTTTTGTGTTTTATAAAAGTTTGGTGTTTGATTAGCTAAGATCTAAGTTCCATTTACATGTTTGATTGATTTTGAGAAAAGGTTTTAAGGTTTAAAACACTTGTTTTCAAAAATCAAAGGATAATATGTTTTGATCTTACTTTTGTGTTTGTTCTTCTTAGCAGCTTGTGAAAGCTGGTGCTTGTTCTTGCTAGCACCTCAGCTCAAACATTCCAAAGTGTGGATGTATATTTTGGAGGTTTAATTCTCTTATCTCTTTTACTTTTCTAAAATATTGCATGATTTATGGTGATTTTGGATTTTGGTCTGTGAATCTGTGTATCTGCGGTTGATTTGTGTTTCTGAGGTTGGATTATTGTTGTTAGGGTTGATTAGATCCTGTTTTAAAGGTTAAAACACAACAATCCTTTGATAATTTAAGAAATCAGATTCCAAAGGGGTGTTTAGGTTAACTAATCTAATAGGATTTAAGGCAAATTGAGTGGTTATTTGTAGTTGCTTTGTGGTGGTATTTGTTTATCTGGTGTAAGGGGTTACTTATCTGCAAGTGTTGAGGGTCTAAACACCTAAATCAATCAAAGGACCATAAAATCTGATTTACTTGGAAATTTTGGCTAAATTTTTTGGGACACCTAGATCTAAGGGTATACTAGGGTAACAAGTGCTAAATTTTGGTTAACATAACCATGGAAAGGGATTTGAGGGCTTGAAATTGGATTAGTGGTCAAATAGATCAGCAAAAGGGTTTTGGAAAAGTACCTTTGCTCATCAGTGACTTTTTGTGCTTGAATCTGCTTATTTACTTTGATCTAGTGTTTGAAACAAGTTTATTTGTGCTTATTGTACTTTATTATAGCTTGTGTATGCATATGGTTCATTTTGGTTGGCTTATTCATGCTTAATCTGCTTATTTTGTCATAACTGCTTATTTTCCAAGTTTGTATCATATCTGGTGACTGTTTGCTTATTCTGTGCTTATTGAGTGAACCAAATTGTGATTTGTTGATTGATATTGACTCCTTGTGATTCACTGATTACAATGGTGCCTTTGTTTCATTTGAATCCAACTGGATCTCTCTAAAAAAGCAAGTCAAATAGTCAAAGCAATGGGAACTCCTTTCCCCTGCTGCTAGCCACTTCTAGTGTTATTTCACCTTGTGCTTATCAATAAGCTGTTCTAGCTTATTTAAACTTGCAACAGCTTTGAATTTGTAATTGGTGTCACTTATTTGACCCATTTGTTCATACCGGAGCATTTGAGGGGTTGACTTTGAGCTTTGACTAGAAAACCAATAACTTTGACTTTTACATAAGTGCTTATCAGCTTATTCAGCTTATTTGGCTTGGCTTATTGAACTTTTCTTTGTTGATTTGTCTTAATTAAGTCATTTAGAGTCTTTTGCAACTTATTTGAAGGTCTAAGGTGGTCTAGAACTCCAAGTCGACTATTTTGTCTTTTAGTGAAATCTTACTTTGCTTATTTCTGACTTATTGGTTGACCTTATTGGAAATTATTTTCACAGATCTCTTAGGAATCTCAAAATAAGGCTGTGTTTCAAATCTGAGCTTATGGCATTGGCTTATTGCTTAATGGGCCAAAAAGCCCAATAACGATAAGTTGTTTTACCATTAAGCTGTGATAAGCTCACATTCAGCTTTTAAGCCTTCAGACTTTTGTGTTTAGATTTGAATTTTAAGCTAGACTGGTGATTTTCAGCTTATTTGGACAAGGTTGATCTTATTTGGCCAAAAAGCTCATTTCAATTGGACTGTTTTAGTGTTTAGCCCATTTGGGGGCCCATTAGGGGTATTTTGGTAATTTCACTTTCATTTTCTGTTCATTTAGGTTAAAATAAACAAGTTTGCAAGTTTTTAGAATTTTTTATAATTTTTGGATTTTTAATAATATTTTAATATTATTTTATTATTAAATTTCATTTTTCAAATTTTTTCAACTTTTATATTTTACTTAGATTAAATACATAAAAACAGGATTTTTAAAACTCTTAGATTAATTTTAGCATCATTTTCTTAATTTTTAGAATTGTTTTAATATTTTAATAGTTTTTAATCATTTAAATATAGTTTTCCTTAGTTTAAAAATTTATAAAAATAGTTTTTATTCTTATTTAGTCATTTTAGAGGTTTAAAAAGTGAAAAATCTTTATTTAGACTTTTTAATAATTAATTAGATTTTTAGGGCTTTAATTAGCATTTAAAAATTAATATTTGATTAATTAAAAGGTTGGAAAAAGTTTTGATCATTTGTAAACTCTTAGTTTATTTAATTTGATTTTTGGTAATTTTTTGGGAATTTTTAGAATTAATTTTTATTTTGGCACTTTTTACGGTTTTTAATTTAGTCGTCCTAGTAATAATTTTCACATATCCGTCATTCTATTTCCTCATCCCCTTCTTTCTCAAATATTAATCCAAAATATTTACATCTTAATCACACACATATACCTCCTTGGGAAACGAACTTTCACCTTTGAGTCATTAGTACACGATTTTCCTAAACCGTTGTATTTAATACTTTCCCTATTTACGTTCTTTTCCTAAAGAGTAGTAAAACACTACAATCAGGCGTCATAGGGGTATGTGTGTATTTTATAATAATTGATGTGTTTGGATGTTATTTTTGCTATATTTGTTAAGTTATGAACTACTATGGTTCATACTTAGCTACATGTTATTTTCTTTACGAGTTTTGACTAGTGCGGGTTGAACCATAGTCGTATACGCTAGTTATTGTTGGATTTCGTTTAATTATGTTTTCATGTTCTTTATACATTTTGAATTTTGTCTACGCTGGTTCAGCTGGACTACGAGTTTATGTGTTTCATGCACTGGCTGTGTTATTTTAATACATGGAATTTTGGACCTTATGTTATGTTCAGGATTATGTGCTTATGTGAGTTGTAGGATCTATGTGCTTATTTGACTTGGTAGACTGATGGGTTATGTGTAGTATTAATTCTTATAAGTGTCATAATAAGAGGGAGTGCATTAGTGAAAAGGGACTGGTATAAGTATGGTGGCCAACATAGTTATATAAGTACCACGACATCAATGGATTCCTAAGTATGGTTGTATGAAAGAGGGTTAATACATGCTTGTATAGTATATGTTGGATGGATTGTATGTACGCCTATGCCTATATATGTATATATCCCTTCTACTCATCAGTTGTATTCTTAGGATGGTTTGCTAGTTCTTTTCTCTTTGGAATGTTCAACTTCTGTAGTAGCGCATTTATCGAGTCCTCATTTCACGTGTTTGTTTGTATGGTACTTTTGGTGTAGAGGCTATTGAGAGGGTAGAGATTTCTTTTTGGAATAACGATATCTTTTGTTTTGAGTCTTACATGGTAAAAAAAATGGAACTTTCAAATAGTAAAAAAAAATAGTTGTTGGTTGTCGATAAAATGAGGGTAAAGTGTCGAAAATGTGTTTGAAATAAGGTGGAATATAAATTTTTTAACATATAAGCATGGCTTGTTTATTTTAAAATATTTTGGTTTTGATCACCTAAAGTTATTGTTCTTTAGTTAGAATTTTTTTCTTATTTAATTAAACATGTTAAAATCATGTAATTAATCATAGGGCGGGTGAGAGTTTAATTTTCTGGAAGTAAAATAAATTAGGGCTTGAATTTGGTAACTAATAAGGGGTTTTAGGGTTTAAAATCGTTTTTTGGGGTTTAAATCTGATTAGGCAGAAACTGTCGCTACACTGTCAGAATTTGTCGCTAAAACTGTCAGAAAGTGTCGCTAATGTCTGGGCAGATTTTAGGTAAAATCGTTTTGGTCATAACTTATTCGTTTATAAAGCTTTTTGGGTGATTCAAAAGCCTAAAACTATGTACTCGGAACGTACTTTTCAAATATTCAGAGTGTTTAGTAAATGGTGGTCAGTGGCTAGGTCTAATTAACTGTACAAGTGTCGAGTTCAAGGTTAAACCTACAACATGGTTTAAACTTATGTTTTGGGTATTTTGGGGTAATGAACACTTGGAGGGTTAACATAGAGATGAGTTGGGATAGAATTTGAGAGTACTTTAGACCTTAGAATACGTGGTTATATTTTGATGAGTTTTGATTTATGGTATTTATGAGTAAGACTGAAATCGTGGTGACAGTTTTAAACCCGTTGAGTTATGTGACGGCTCCTAACTTGGTTTCAAGACAGTTCTTGTTTGATGAGTTGCGAGATTTAGTTAGGTTGGTTACATAACTTTATGGTTTTAATAAGTTTCTTCGCGGACGGTTAAGGCTCATGTGTTGTTGATTGACAATATTTTAGTATAAACTGAGTTCACGTTTGAAGGTGAAGGTTTTATCAGGGATATGTATCCTCGTTTGTTTTCTGAGAATAAGTTTGAGGTTGGGAGTAAATCTCGGTACGAGATTTTTATTAGGAGGGAGTGATGTGACAACCCTAGATATTGAAGTTGTTACTTTTGACTGTTTGACTTTGATTATGTGCTTAGTGTGCGTTTACGTGCAATATGTTTATATTTGAGCCTTGGATTGGATGTTAGTCATCGTTCGTATATTGCGTGGTACATTATATAATGTTATGATGGGGATAGTTCGTGCTCATGAGTTCACTTGGATGTAACTATGATAGAATATGGTGTTATTTTATGTTTATACGTATACATATAAGTATTATATTAGATCATATTCTTACGATTTAGGGTTTAGCGTTTAGAGGTCTCGGATGAGGTATTTAGTCACGGGAATAATTTATGGGATGGTTTTAAGTCATTTAGGACTTAGTTATAAAGTTTATTTTATATTTTAAGAATTTTCATAAAACTGTATATTTTACGTATTTTACGGTAATCGCGTAAAATTGACTAGTTAAAAGGTTTAGGTGTAATTAATTAATTAAGGGATTAATAAAAAAAATATAATTAAGGAAATATATATTAAAAACGAATTTAATAATAAAATAAATAAAAATATTATTTTTGGTAAAATTTTTATAAAGGACGGTGGAAAAAAAAGAAAAAGGAAAAAAATAAAAAGGAAAGTATTATTTGTATTGGGCTAGGATTCTTATTGTTTTAGTATAAATACAAAACAACATATTATTTTCTCCAGCTCTTTTTTTAGTCGACGTGTTTTACAAGAGGATTAAGGGTTTCCATTAATTTTTCTTGATTCAAGGTAAGTGATTAATTTAACTTTAATACAATTCATGTTTTTATTAATTAATCATGATTGTAATGTTAATTAATCATCATTTAGATGATTAGGGTTTTATTAATTTTCTAGAAAATATAGTAATTAAAATCCATTAATGATTTTAGGGTTCTTGTTTAATAATTTAAGGGTAATTAATGATGTTTAGAGGGTTAGTGCATAAAGGCGTAAAACAGTATGATTTTTAGGGCTGTCTTGTGTCGACAGTTCCAGGTAGTAGGTAACACCTTTGGTCGAATCTCTTTTTTTTAAAATTAAGTTCAGAGAGTCTAATTTTCAAAAATGTAAGGTTGGTAAAAAATGGTGTTCGGGTAGGTCGTCAAACATTTTTTACAAAAACAGTGCGCTGTTCAAGAATAAATTTAGATTTCGGGAATTTGAGTCAAAACCTAACCAAACGAATGAGATAGCCAAAGATTTTTGATTTGGGAACTCTTTATAATATATATGAAAGTACTGGAGGTTTTCAATAAAAGTTATGGTGTTTAGGTCAGGCTTTTGGTGACAAACATTTAGCATATACAGAAAATCAGTTCTGGTGAAAACGACTTTTGGCGTAGAGACTAAACGAAAGGGTTAAATGTGTAAGTAGAAAGTAAAATTTGTTTTTGGAGTTCTTAGATCATATAACAACATAACTACAGTAGGTTAGGAGCCAAGTGTGGTGTTAAGTTCACTTCATGTGATCGTTTAGTGACTAGTAAACCGTACCGGGGAAAAACTAGATTTTTACGTATAGAATAGCTTGTAGTGGGAGAACTAGATAATGGTGATTGGGGGATTAGATTCATCTCCTTGATTGTTACTTAACTTGGGTGTTAAGAAATGAGCTAAGGGTGTCGTGTATGATTTTATAGGTTTGCAGGAGTGCTAGCTTGCTGTGCTATCAGGTGAGTTCATAGTCCCATTTTCATTGAGTTTTTTTAATGTTTTCTTCTAGTATGGGATGGAGATGACACTTGTGGTGTTCTTAAAATGTTTTGGTACTATATTTTTATAAATGTTTGGACATAGATGTGTTATTGTGTGACATGCGTGCTTATGTGTTCTCATATGTGTTTTGATATGTGTTCGGATATGTGAATCTTGTTTGGGTTGTGATTGGATTTTGTACATAGATGTATGGGCGTCTATGGGACCAGTTATGATGTGTATGGATCGTGGGGCATGATCCGTCCTGAGTACTTGTGCATCGCCTCCTCGGAGGCATGATATCTTGACGGGGATATGGTTCATCTTCCACTAGTGGTGTGGGAAAGATCCGTATAGTGTGGTGCATTGTTCTTATTGTGTGTTCTTGACTGATATAATTGTGCTTTGTTTGTAGTTGTATGTAACATAATTTTCATATTTTGGTCCATTGCTTTAAGTTGTTTTCTCCAACTTATTTACAGCGGTTGACAAGGTTTCTTAAGATGTTTTGATAACTTAAACCTATGTTCTCACCAACTTTATGTTGACAGATTTTAGTGTCATTTTCAGGTGGGATAGTTGAGAAACATGATGTTAAAAGTGGCTAGAGTCTAGAGGCTGCTAGGATTGCATTAGGAGGAATCCCTTTCGTCTTAGTCTTTATTTAATGTTTTAATAAGTGATACTTTGTAGAAACCTATATGTTTGATGTTTGTTTATTTATTTGTCTTTGGTAACAGGTAGGCCTGTTACCTACTTACCTAGACGCCTGCATTGTTTGTGATATTTTCATGACATTGTGTCAAATTTTTATGACATTACTATTTCATTTAGTTATCTCTATAGACACTCTATTGTTGTGATGATATCCATACTCGCGCCCCATATTCCGCCATGATGGGGTGTGACACATAATCCCCATCATCATGATTTCCATACCCACTTGAACTATGAAGCACATAGTCAGCATTTGGATTGATAATGCTGACACCTTCATTAGGTATGGAATCCTCAACAAGTTCAAGCACTTCCTTGTCAGCGGATGAAAGCAAGCTATCAGCGGCTGGATCAGGTGTGTCAGCGGCTGAACTACTTTTGTCAGGGGATGGAATACTTTCACTGACTTATTCTTCTTGTTGCTTTCTCTCCACTTCTCTTTCAGTAGCAGATGCTTTAATAAATTCTTCACTCAAAATGGTGTCCGCAAAGGAAAATGTGCGAGTGAATTCATTTACTTGTGATCCTGTCACCTTTGTAGCTTGTGTACCTGCATTATCAATAATAGATGCTTCCACAATCTTTGGAGAGTTATCCAAGACAACTGGATTAGTAACAGATAAATAATTCATGGATCTAGACAATGGCTCTAAGTCAAACAACCAGTCTAGTCCATTTGTAGGATCACTAGGTTTACTCTCCAAAAAGTCAACATGCACGTTTTCTGTTATGACTTTATCCCTTTTGTGGTAAACCCTATACCCTCTGTTGTTCATTGAATAACCCACAAAATATCCCTCATCACCTTTTGAATTAAACTTACCTAGGTTATCACTGGTACTTAGAATTACTACATGACATCCAATGGGTCTAAAAAAATTTATATTAGGTTTTCTATTCCAAAAGAGCTCATAGGGGGTCTTATTGTGAGCTTTGTTTACCAAGTATCTATTCTGAACATAGCATGCAGTATTTACAACCTCAGCCCAAAAAGCAATGGGTAACTTAGCATCTACTAACATGGTCCTAGCTGCTTCAATAAGAGTTCTATTTCTCCCCTCAGCTACACCATTTTGTTGTGGAGTTCTAGCTATGCTAAACTCCCTAGTGATTCCCTTATCAACACAGAAGGCATCAAAAAGTTCATTTCTAAACTCACCACCATTATCACTTCTATGAATGTTAACTGTAAACCCTGATTTCTTTTCCATTTGGTTAATAAAATTAAACAAAGTTTTGGTAGTATCACTCTTCTTGACTAAAAAAAAGTCCATGTAAGCCTAGAATAGTCATCAGTGACCACAAAGCAATAAGATTTACCGTTTAAACTCTCTATATTAGTGGGTCCAAATAAGTCCATGTGAAGCAAGTGAAGGGGTTTAGAATTAGAATGCACACTCTTAGACTTGAATCAGGCCTTGTGTTGTTTGCCCTTAAGACATGCAAGACAATTATGATCATTATGGAATGATTTTGAAGGCAATCCTCTAACAAGATCATGCCTTCCAAGTCTATTCATGTTCTTAAAGTTAATGTGCCCTAACCTTGTGTGCCATAAGATACCCTCATCTGTTGAAGCCTTAGCATATAAACATGACAAGTTGTTACTCATTTTAATCCCTTGTAGATTGACATTATCAATGTCCTTATGTCTAGGTGTTCTAAATTCAATAAACTTATCAGCAGGTAACACATAGTCTTTACTCAACAACAAACATTCAGTGTCAGTAAAAAGAACTTTATTTTTGTTGTTACAAACTTGTAACACACTAAACAAGTTATAATTAAGTTCTTTTACCAGGAAGACTTCATCAAATCTTAAGTTGTCAGTTAATAACTAATTTAATAACCGTTTTTTAGTATATCATTTTTCCTCGAATCGACTCGAATTAAAATCCAATTTTATCGTAGAGCTTAATTGTTTTTAGTTAATAGTACTTGTTTGGAATCTATTTCTAATTAAACTTAAAAAATGGGAATATAACTTTAGACTAAGGAATATATAAAATAAAAGCGCAAATAATTCACATAAAATTACTCTAAAATGAAAAATAAAATTATACTACAATTTAAAATCTAGATTAAACTGATTAAATCTAAGATGCAACAAAACTATATTATAATTAGAAATATTAATTACTCTAAATGCAAGCAGGTAATAACAAGTAAAAGTGACAAAAAATGAAATCACAAAGATAAACTTAAAAATAAAGCGTAAAACTTTTACCTTTATAACTTATTAATCTATTTAGATAATAAAGCTTGAAGCTTTATATACTAATAAGCTTAATAATCACAAAAAAGTGTAAACTTTATACTAAAAGTAAGCTTATCTAAATGAAACTAATTTTTACAAATTTTAAATCTATTTTTAAAATAATAATAACTTTTTAAAACTAATCAAAACGATTTCTATAAAAGAGATATTATTTAAAAAACAATTAAAACTATATTAATCTAATTAATTAAACTAAAACTATTAAGCTAGATTATTTAAAAAGGAGAGAACTTTAGTACCCGTGGTCCGAAGAAAACGCTCTAAACATAATCAACATAAGCAACAAAATATGGCCCGTAAAGTACACGGCCTCCCAAATCAACATAATACGACCCATAAAGTACACGGCCAACCAAATCAAACTAATATAAAGCATAACCCGGCCCGTAAAGTACACGACCTCTCAAATCAAACTTGAACCAAATCTATTAAACCATAAGCTCTTTACCAAACGTGATGAATCGATACGCCAATATCACAATAACACAAGAGGTTAGAATAATAAGAAACTATTAATATTTTATAAACAGATTCAAACAAAAGTAATAGATCTAGACTATTTTTTATATTTTATAAAGATATTTTAATTTTTAAACTAAAAATTAATAGATCTACACTATTTTATCAAATACCTAATAGATCTAAATTATTTTTTTGGTTTTATGAAAATACTTTAATTTTTAAACTTAAAACTTATAGATCTAAACTAATTTGAATAAAAAACTAATAGATCTAACTATTTTTTTTGTTTTATGAAAGTATTTTAATTTTTAAAACTTAAAACTAATAGATCTAAAAAACTAATAGATATAAACTAAAAGTAATTAATTAAAAAGCTAGCTTATTAATAAGTTCTAAGCCTAAGCTTAAAACTTTTGTGATTCAAAAAGCTTAAAAGCTAAATGAACAAATCACCCACAATAAGCTAGATCTAGAAAAATAAGCGCATAATAAGCTTGAAGTAAGATAAGTTATTCCAAAATTATATATACATCTTAACTTATTTGGAAAAAGTTATAAAAAACTAATACCAAAATAATAAGCTAGATTATAAGAAAAGATTAAGAAAGGTAGAATGAGAATACGCTAAAAGAGAATAAGCTAAAACATAAACGTTTATTAATACGAAAGTGCTTAATGATAAGCTAGTACAAAGTTGAAAGGAAATACATTTAAAAAACAAGAAATAAAATTGACATTATTTAGCTACCTAAAATCTCATACAAAATGAAGAAAAATGAGGTGCTATTTATAGTTGAAGTCAAGGTGCTTGGAGTAGATTAGTCTTTTTAGGCTTTTAATCACATTCTCTTCTTTAAATTAAGGGCATCTTGGTCATTTGGTAGGTGATAATGTGTTTCCACCAATAGGATGAAAGATATTTTAGATAGACTAATGGGAACACTTCACATGGATCACCATCTTCACCTTTCATTATTCTTTTATCTAAGGGCTCTTGATTAATCTTCTTTAACCAACTCCATCATCTTTAATCTTATAGAAGCATGCACCTAATTACTCACAAAAGAAACACACATGCTATTTTTTTCTTTTTAATATTTTTGTGTTAGTTTAAAAATAGATAAAAATAAATTAAAAAACTACTAAAACTAAAAATATTTAAAAATCAAAATTAATTATTTCAATACTAAACTAACTATTATAAAATAAAAAACTTTTATTTATTTAATTTTTACTAAGATTAATAAAATAATAAAATTAGAAATAAAATAGTAGAATATGCGAAATGCAAACCGAGACGAGTTACGCGGCAAGGCCGGAACCGTTGGCTTCTCAATTTTGTGCTCTTTCTATTATCGTGCTTGTTTTGATGTTTTCTTCACCTTTTTCCTTCCTGATTTTTCGATATCCGTGACTCTTAATACTTTTGGTCCCTTGTGCATGTCTTTTGTCTTTTTCTTCAATAAAAGCCCGTGAAATCCCGTGTTTTCTTCATTTATGATCTTTTGTACCTATTTTACACAAACAAACAAAACCACGCGTAATTCCGACATTTACGTTTATAAATACACGTTTTGGTTTGGTTTTTCCTTGTTTTAAGTGGTAAAAGGATAAGTGTTTTCACACTTATTAAATTCCCCTACACTTGACCATTGTGACGTCCTCATGCAATGCATTAATTTTAGAGCAAGATTAACATTTTTCTCATAATTAACCCATCTTGACCTTTATTACGATATACTATTACTACTACAATAAAAAAAACTAAACAACGATGAAAAGATTAAAACTTTATTCAAGGAAATAAAAGACATAAAAATTTTCAATTAATTTATTTACTTTGAAATTGTTTGATGGAAGAAACTCGTAAAGAAATCTAAGACTTAAATTAGGGCTTTTGGTGTCATGAATATTTATCACCCTCAAGTTTCACGTTCCCCATACCAAGCGTAAAAACGAGATCATTGTTATTACAAGTTAGTAAAGCTAACACTTACTCATGTGGTTTAACTATTCACTTAGACCCCCTTATTCCTACGGTGTATCTCTTGTATTTTATATTTGTCTTGAATGATCACGAGGATGCATTTTTGACTTATTTTTATAATTTATTAAGGCCGAAAATAAAGTAGGATGATTTAATCAATAGTTAGCTAAAGGACAAAATATTTTAAAACGGCTTCTCGAAATCTCATAAAGTTCATATCTTGGCATAACTCGTTTCACGATTTGAAACCTTTCTCGGACCGATATTTGGCATTGACTTCAAACTTCAAATCTTGAGAGACGATCTTGAAATTATGGTATTCTCTTCATTTTGGTATACATCTCCATTTGGAGTGAGAGATGCTTCAAACATTGACCACAACTTCTTCATTTATCCTTGTCTTTATTTAGGATTTTGATATACAACGATCCGCCTCCTTTTCGGACTTTGATCTATTTATCCTCATGCCTTGTAAGAGCCTTTTTGGATAGACTTTTCCGCAACCTTATTGGGGGTAAATTGCTTCGTGTCGTGTGTCTTGATCCTTCATATTGATTTGGATTAATGATCTTCACATCATCATAGGATCTTTAGCAAAAAAAGTGAATCCTCAGGCCTTGTTAGGGCCTTTTTGGACTCGGATATCCTCATGCCTTGTGAGGGCCTTTTTGGATACGCCAATCTTCGCGTCCCGCTTCAATAAGTTATGCCTTGGCTATGAACTCTAATTAATCCCGAGCAACTTTTAAACGATTCTGGGCTAGAAGCTAAGTAATTTTTCAAATCCTATGACCTTATTTATTACATTTATTTATTGACAAGTGTTGGGAGAAAAAGCTTATAACTGACTCTATCATTGTCCTCTATGTTTTAAGCATGTGGAAGTAAACTCCCCTACACTTAGGACATTGTGCACGTTGTTTAAATCGAGCTAAGGAAGAGACAACTAAAGTGATTATATTTATTCAACTTATTTATATACAAGTATGAATCACAATAGTTTTAATTGAACCGGTATTCACTGGTACACGGGATCATGGGTCGCGTCAAAAGCACCAAAAGTGGATCATTAAAGCACATATCCTTGCACAACATCACAAAACACAACCTACTTGGCTCCCCCTACACTTATTGGTTGAAAAAGGTAAATACAATCTAACATATTTATACGATGCTTGATTTATTTATCATGAGTCTCTAGCTCAACTCGACTCCCCGAATATCATTGTTTAAATGGGAAAATCATGGAAAAATCGAGATTTCCAAGGGAGGAAAATCTCTCCATGATAAAGGGTGAAATATGCTCACATAAAGAAAGCCCCACGAAGGTCTACCGGGGTGAAACACATAATTTCCATCTCAAAAGGAAATAAACCCCAAGGTGGTAAAAGCACACAAGTTTAAAACAAAAGGGATATCCTTAGTCAAAAATATCTTACAAGGAATGGTATGGTGATATGGTAATGATAGCACTAAAGTCTCTTTTACCGGATCAAACACATTTTCCTTAAGGGGAAATGGCAAGAGGTGTTTTCCTTAAAGCTTAAAATGTTATCGAAATCCAAACTAGGAGAGTCGTCCTCTTCCAAATTCGATGTGAAAACATAAGAATCATCGGAGTCATAAGAAAAATTATCCTCGTGAGGGAAATAGGAATTTAGAAAGATATCTAAATCCTCCTCAATTGGAATATCCTCTAAAATATGGTCAATCTCTAAAGGCGGAGGATCCTCTTCAAAAGTCCTAACTCCCAATATAGGAATGTAAGAGTCAAAGGGAGACTCAAGAATAGGAGGATCACTCATAGAGATAACTGGATCATTAGGCTCACTAGGTGTCTCGTCAAAACCCAAAGAAATGAGATTTCTTAAAGAAGTGTCGTCATCATAGTCATCATATATTGGGGTATCAAAGATTTGAGGCTCTAAAGGTGTGTCCCCAATATCTAAAGGAAAATGAGCACCTAAAAAAGTGTCATCACTATCGGTATCATAAATGAGATTATCTAAAAGTGGAGGCTCAAAAGGTGGTTCCTCTAAATCCAAAATAGTGTGATCACTTGAAGAAGTGGCATCACTATAGGTGTCATAGAGTGGGGTATCCTCAAAATCCGAAGTGGAATGATCACTTAAAGAAGAGACATCACTAAAATCATCATTAGCTTCCTCATTTTCTTTAAAAAGTAGATTATCATTTGAACTTTCAGAAAGTGGATTTGAATGTATCACAAAATCATTAAGGTTAAACTTTTTAGTTTCAAAAGGATTGATAAAACTTTCTTCATTATCAAAATTAACCACATCAATCATATTGACCGATTCTTTTCCATTTGATTTATTTGTGATTTTTCCCATTTTAAAAATCTGTTTATTATCCCCAACCCTAAGAATTAATTCTCCTTCGGCTACATCAACTAACACTTTTCCGTTTCTTAAGAATGGTCTACCAAGTATTAACGGAATACGAGGATCCATCTCATAGTCAACCACGACAAAATCTACAGGAAAATTGAATGTACCAACCCGAACAAAAACGTCTTCGGCAATACCAACGGGGTATGCGAGAGTTCTATTGGCTAATTCGAGAGTCATACGAGTCGGTACAAGGTCGGGTAATGATAATTGTTCCATGCCGAGAGTGGCATAAGATTGATGCTAGCACCGAGATCCGCTGAAGCCATACAATCATCAATTTGAGGAAACAAGCAAGGTAACACGAATCGTCCGGGATCTCCTAGCTTTTCAGGAAGCTCTTTGAGAAGAATCGCGGAACAATTCTCATTTAAACGAGTGTTAACAAGCTCTACCATTTTTTCTTTCTTATTGAGAAAATCTTTGAACATTTTCACAAATTTAGGCATTTGAGCAAGTGCTTCAATAAGGCTAATCTTAACATTCACTTGGGAAATAATTTTCAAAAAGTTGGAAACATGAACATCATCCTTGGTTTTCAATTTAGCTTTGTCTAACCTAGAAGGATAAGGGATATTGGGCTTATGAGTTGAAGATTGAGAAGGAGAAGGACTCACTTATTGAACAACGTTAGGGTTAGGCTCATTAGGAAATGGAGAACTAGTACTAGGAGTGGTAGTGGGAGGGATCACCGAAGGTGGAGTAGGATTACTCATTATGACCTCCGGGCCTTGTCTCTCCTTTATGGGCAAAGAGATGGAAGGTCCCACTAAAGTGGCTCCACTTCGAGTAGTAATAGCACTCACATTAGCTCGAGGGTTGATCTTGGTATTAGAAGGTAAGGCTCCTTGGGGTCTAAGGGTTTGCAACATTTGTATGAATTTTGCATTTCTTTAAGCTTACGGTCTTGCTCATTAAGTTTTTGAAGAACCAAGTCCATTTGAGGATTAGGCATATTGAACCCTTGATTTTGAAAACCTTGGTTTTGAAATTGATTAGGATTTTGAAAGCTTTGATTATTAAAACCTTGGTTATTAAAGCCTTAATTTTGCCTTTGAAAGTTCCCTTGGTTTGGATTAAAACCCCTCATATTTGAATTCCCTTGAAAATTACTACTTTGGGGACCTTGGTTCCTTTGTTGGTATTGGTTATTAGTCATCTATTGTGGGGGAGGTCTAACATGAGGTTGAAATCCCGGGGGAGCCAAATAGTTATTAGACTTATAAGACAAATTACTCACATCCACATTAGGTTTAAAATGCACCCTCTCATTCGTGTTATAAGCATACACTTCTTGTTGAGAATGGTCATAAACCTTATCACAATTTAGGTACGAATGTGGTCCACCACATGTCTCACACGACTCACTCATGGCATTTACGTGCCTAGTGGGGGTATTATCGGCTCTTAAAACAAGACTTTTCACAATATTTGTAAGCTCCTTAATTTGATTATTAACCTCACTATCACTAACACTAGCCATAGTAGCCCTTACACTTTTAGTTAGAATTTTGGCCTTGTTTTCAATTATATTCCAAGCATCGTTCATTGATTTAACCAAAATATTTCCCCCCGAAGCACTATTTAGTGAGTCTTGGTCGTTCAAAGTTAATCTATTTTAGAAAGTATTAATTTGATGAACCTTTGTAAAGCGTGTTGTGGGCATCTTCATAAAAGCTCTTTAAAACGATCCCAAGACTCACTAAAAGTTTCCCCATATTTTTGCTCAAAAGTAATTATGTCATTACTTAAAGCATTGGTCCGACATGGGGGAAAGAAGTAGTTAATAAACTTGGTCTCTAAATCCGCCCATGTAAGAATACTTTGGGGTGGTTCTTTATCAAGCCAAATCCAGGCTTGTCCCTCGAGGGAAAAAGGAAAGAGAAACAAACATATTGCCTCTTGAGTCACCCTATTGTATTTCACCGTATTTGTCAAATGTATGAATCTCTTAATATGATCGTGAGGGTCATCTTGGGGATGGCCTAAAAATGGTGTAGCGGAAACCATTTGAATAAAACCCGTTTAAATTTCAAAATTATTCTCTCCTATCTCGGGCACCACAATCGCGCCATCATTTCCCTCCACGTGGGATTGCAAGATCTCAATCATCGGTCGATTATCCGTGGCCATCGTATTGTTGAAAGCTCAATTCTCGAGATCGGCTTGATGAACGGTCTTTTTGTTCTTCTTTTACTTTTGGAAGAATGATACATCAGATTTTACTAGTTGAATGTTCGTTTCTCGGAATCTCCTCGAATTGATTACAGCTCTAAGTGGAAAGATTTGTTCTTGGTGACAAATAGTGGTTTGGTTTTCTAATCTATTAAAAAGATAAAGTTATGAAGTAAGTAAAGATTTAAACCAAACCAAAACAGTTAATGAAATCAAAATTGAATTAAAATTCAACAACTGACTGATTAAACAATAACCTTTCTGACAAAATGGTGCTACTCGGAATGATGATGATGCGGAATATTGTCCTACTCGGAATATTTGGTTCAATCCGGAATAATGATGTTACACGGAATAATGGACCATTCGGAATACTAGTTCTATTCGGAATATAGATGCCATGCGGAATAAAGTGCAATTCGGAATAAAAGGGTCACTCGGAATAAAAAGATCATGCGGAATAACTAGTTCTACCCGGAATGTTTACTCTACGCGGAATAAAGATGACAATTCGGAAAGTTTGGTTACTCGGAATACTCTACTACTCGGAATAATAATGTTATGCGGAAAAATAAGCTATGTGGAATATTAGGGTTATCCGGAATATTAATAATTCCGAATAAAGGAAAAAGAAAGATGGCTATCCGGAATAATTAAATGTTCCGAATAAGGGAAATAGTAAACAGACTACACGGAATAATCAAGGCTGAAGAACAGTAAGCAGAAACTAAACAGGGGAATACGAATTTGTCAAAAATCAACCAAGGTTTTAACCAAATCTTAACCAAAACTAATAACAAATCATCTACTAACCATGAACATCAAATCCCAATCATAAAAACACAAAATCAACAACTTTTGAAGATCAAACCAACTAAATAAGAACTTAAGAACTTCAAATAAAAGATGATGATGAACACGAGGAATGAAAAGATTAAATGAAAACTTGTATTGATGATTAAGATTCAGTAAACAAAAGGAAAGGATCAAACTTACAAGATTAAAGAAGAAATCAAAGAAGATGAAAACCACTCCTTAAGGGAGATGGTTTCCTACGAACTAGGAAAAATGTAACTGAAACTAAAAACTAGGTGCCAAAAATTGTGAGGGTGATTCCTTTATATAGGCTAAGTGGTTGGTTGGTGAGTGGGCTTTCTCCCTTTCTTCTTGTCTTCTCGTCTTTTCAGAAAAGTTGACGTTTTCGATTCTGATTCGGGATTTGTCGACGATTAAATTCATCTCGTCTTTTAATTTCTTCGTTTAATAGACTTGAGTTTCTTCGACATATGTAAATCTTCCATCTTTGGTCCTTTTCTTCGATAAATCTTCAAATAGGCCCATTGACTTCAAATCTTTTGCATCTCTTGGACAATAGACTTCGTCTTGAGTCTTTTTCTTCGATAAATCCGTGCAATCCCATGTTTTCTTCAATGTTCATCCGGTTGACTCTGAAAACACATTAAACACAAAAACCACGCATAATTCCAAACAAATGATATTAAACACACATTTTGGTCTTGTTTTAGTAAGAAATAAGTGGTAAAAGGATGCGTGTTTTCACACCTATCAAATCCCCTACACTTAACCATTGCCATGCCCTCATGCAATGCTTAGTGATAAAGCAAATTTACATTTTTCTCATGATCAATCAACCTTGGCCTTATTAACATACTACTAAACAAGAAGTTAAAGTACTAAGAGAAATTAAAACTTTAAAGTAAACAAAAGGATAGAAAACCATTTTCACTCGAAAATAGCTACATGGAAATAACTTGCAAAGAGATCAGGGACTTACATTAGGGCTTTGGTGCTGCGAAGATTCATCACCCTCAAGTTTCACGTTCCCCAAACTAAGCTTAAAAACGAGATCATTGTTATTATAAGTTAGCATATCAAACACTTACACACATGGCTTAATTAAATGCTTAAACTCCCTTATTCCTAGGTGTATCTCTTATATTTTATTTTTGTCTTAGAATGATCATGAAGATGCATTTTTGGACTTATTTCGATAGTTTATTTAGGCTGAAAGCAAAGTAGGACGATTTGATCAATAGTTAGCTAAAGGACAAAATCTCTTAAAACTGCTTCTCGGGATATCAAAAAGTTCATATCTTGGCATAACTTGGTTCACGATTTGAGACCTTTCTCGGGCCGATATTTGGCATGTACTTCATACTTCATATCTTGAGAGACGTTCTTGAGATAATGGTCTTCTCATCGTATTAGAGTTTCTTCACTTGGAGACTTTTGAGGGGTACTCCAACTTTGTTGACCACGACTTCATGATTATTTCTTCAATCTCTAATTGGGATTTTGAGATACAACGATCCGCCTCCTTTTTGGACTTGGATCTATTTATCCTTATACCTTATTAGGGTCTTTTCGGATAGACTTCTCCATGATCTTTATGGGAGTTGATTGCTTTTCGTCGTGAGTCTTGATCCTTCATATTGATTTAGGGAGAATGCTTTTCACATCACTTTGGATCTTTAGCAATAAAATGGAATCCTTATGCCTTGTTAGGGCCTTTTCGGACTCGCCAATCTTCGCGCCCCGCTTCATAAGTTATGCCTTGGCTATGAACTCTTATAATTACCGAGCAACTTTTAAACGATCTTGGGCTAGAAGCTAAGTAACTTTTCAAATCGTACGACCTTACTTATTGCAGATAATTTATTAGCAAGTGATGGGAGAATAGGCAACTAATTACGCCAAGTGAGCTTGTGCAATAATACCGACTTATAATTGACTCTATCATTTCTCGTCCTCCACAATTTAAAATCTCAAGTAATGAGACTCGTGGATGCTTAGCCTAATAGACCAATTAAGGTCTACATGGTTAAGGATACTAGCTAGAATAAACTTGGATAAGTCTATTCGGGTTGAGTCAAAATAATCGCAACGGGCCTAATATGTCAAAGATTTCAAAACTAGCTACACCACTTTATTAATATTTTTGACTTTATTGTGGAATATATACATATTAAAGCAACGATAAAAATTTAAAAATTACGACAAAATGGCCAAAGTTAATTAAAAATTTGAAAAACGTTGAAAAAGATGATTTTCCGGTTAAATGAAGGCATTTTCATGGAAAAGTCCACTTAAAATTTCGATAGAAGTCCCCCCCTACACTTAAGATAAACATTGTCCTCAATGTTGAAGCATGTGGGAAAAGTCTCCCCTACACTTATGACATTGTGCACGTTGGTTAAATCAAGATAAGGAAGGGACGACTAAAGTGATCAATTTTAAATGTGAGTATGAAGAAAATTGAATCACGATAGTTGAGAGATAGAACCGGATTTCGGATAACACGGGAGCACGGTTCTTCAAAGGTTCCAAAAGTGCATTCATCCCTGTAATCACATCACCACACAAACACAAAGAACCTATAGAGGCCCCCCTACACTTAGGAGGTTAAAACGAAAAGGGATAGATACTCGGGCTGCCTCTCGAGGAGCGCTTGTTTTTGATAACCGAGTCACGAGCCTGACTCGACCCAAAATTAGTTCATGGGAAACGTGGTGAGGGATGGAATCATCTCGTGAGAGATGTCCTCACCAAAGTACAACTTCACTCGTTGGCCATTCACCTTAAAATTAGGTCCATTAGGTTGAGCGAGCTCGAGAGTACCATATGGAAAAATTTGGGCAACGGTGAATGGGCCGGGCCAACGAGATTTTAGCTTGCCCGAAAAGATTTTCAACCGAGAGTTAAAGAGTAAAACTTTGTCTCCAACTTGGAACTCTCGGTTCTTAATCTTAGAGTCGTGAATGAGCTTAGTCTTCTCCTTATAGATCAAAGAATTTTCATAAGCATCATTACGGAGTTCATTCAGCTCATTGAGTTGGATCTTGCGTAGGTCACCGGCTTTGTTGATATCGAAATTAGCCCATTTCAAGGCCCAATAAGCCTTGTGCTCCAACTGAATGGGGAGGTGGCATGCTTTCCCGTACACGAGACGATATGGTGTACAACCAATCGGAGTCTTGTATGCGGTACGAAAAGCCCACAAAGCATCATCAAGTTTATTAGCCCATGAGGCACGATGCTCTCCCACGGTTCTTTCTAGAATTCACTTAATCCTCGGTTAGAGATTTCAGCCTGGCCATTAGTTTGTGGGTGGTATGCGGTGGAAAGACGATGATTTACACCATACTTAGCCATGACTCTAGCAAATTGGTCATTGCAAAAATGAGTCCCGCGATCACTAATAATGGCACGAGGCACACCGAATCTAGCGAATAGCGACTTTAAAAAGTTACAAACCACCCTTGCGTCATTAGTAGGTAAAGCTTTGGCTTCAACCCACTTGGCGACGTAGTCAATGGCTACAAGGATGTATTTGTTTCCTTTAGAAGAAGGGAATGGCCCCATAAAGTCGATACCCCAAACATCAAAGATTTCACATTCTTGAATGAAATTCTAGGGCATCTCGTCTTTATGTGTGATTTTGCCTTGTTTTTGGCAAGCATCACAATGTTTAACCATCTCGTGAGCGTCACGATAGATGGTGGGCGAATAAAATCCCGAGTCAAACACTTTTTTGGCGGTGTAGTTGGGACCAAAGTGACCACCGGTGGGTCCTTTGTGGCAAGCGTCAAGGATTTCTAAAGCTGCCGGTCCATCAACACATCAGCGAATAATCAAGTCGGCACATTGTTTGAATAGGTAAGGGTCGTCCCAGAAATAATGTTCAACATCTTTAAAGAACTTTTTCTTTTGTTGGGATGTTAACCCTTCCTTGAGAATTCCACCCGCCAACTAGTTTGCAATATCCGCAAACCACGGGGTTTCATCAAAATTCGAATTGATAGACATTAAGGTCTCCAAGGGGAAAGAATCATTGATTTCTTTGTTCGGATGATCCCCTTGGTAAGGATCCTCAAGTCTACTGAGATGATCGACGGCTAGGTTTTCAGCTCCTTTTTTATCATGAATTTCGATTATAAATTCTTGGAGTAGCAAAACCCAGCGAAGAAGTCTTGGTTTAGAATCTTGTTTAGTCAAGAAGTACTTCAACGCGGAATGATCAGTGTAAACGATTGTGGTGGAAAGGACAAGATAGGGGCGGAACTTTTCAAAAGCATAGACAACAGCTAAAAGCTCTTTTTCGGTTGTCGTGTAATGAAATTGGGCCCCCGTCATTGTCTTTCTAGCATAGTGGATTGGTTGGAAGTGTTTATTCACTCTTTGGCCTAAAACCGCACCAATAGCAAAGTCACTAGCATCGCACATCAACTCAAAGGGAAGCTCCCAATTAGGGGTAACCAAGACGGGTGCTTTAGTAAGCTTATCCTTAAGCAAGTTGAAGGCTTCAAGGCACTCTTTGGAAAAGATAAAAGGAGTATCTTTTTCCAAGAGGTGGGTCATCGGGTGAGCGATTTGAGAAAAATCTTTGATGAATCGACGGTAGAAGCCCGCATGACCAAGGAAACTTCTCACACCCTTCACGGTTAAAGGTGGAGGCAACTTAGCAATAACATCGACTTTAGCACGGTCTACTTCAAGACCGACTTTGGAGATCTTGTGTCCAAGCACGATGCCCTGTTGTACCATTAAATGACATTTTCCCAATTAAGAACAAGGCGAGTGTCTTCACACCGCTTCAGCATACGTTCTAAATTGGCAAGGCAAGCAGAGAAAGAATCGCCATAAACCGAGAAATCATCCATGAATACTACCATAGTGTTTTCCACCATGTCATGGAAGATAGACATCATACACCGTTGGAACGTCCCAGGAGCATTGCATAAACCAAAAGGCATACGTTTGTAAGCAAATGTTCCATAGGGACAAGTGAATGTGGTCTTTTCTTGGTCCTTGGGATGGATGGGAATTTGAAAATACCCGGAGAAACCGTCTAAAAAGCAGTAATAATCATTACCAGCTAGACGCTCGAGCATTTGATCCATGAAGGGAAGAGGAAAGTGATCTTTTCTCGTGGCATCATTGAGTTTGCGATAATCAATACAAACTCTCCACCCAGTGACGAGACGAGTGGGAATCCACTCGTTGTGTTCATTGGAAACAACGGTTATTCCGCCCTTCTTGGGCACACAATGGACGGGACTTACCCATGGCGAATCCGAAATAGGGTAAATCAGGCCGGCATCTAGAAGTTTGATAACCTCTTGTTTGATGACGTCATGAATGCGAGGATTAACCCTTCTTTGGCTCTGGATTACGGGTTTAAAGTCATCTTCCATGAGAATCTTGTGAGTACAAATATTCGGATCAATTCCACGGATATCGGAAATTTTCCAAGCAATTGCCTTCTTGTGATCTTTAAGCACGGCGATGAGGCGAGATTTCTCTTCTTCTTTCAAGTCCTTCGCGATGATGACGGGCGACTTCTTCTCTTCTTCAAGAAACACGTACTCAAGATGGGGCGACAACTCCTTAAGTTCTAAATCCGGAGGATTTTCGATGGGAGGCGTTTTCAAAGTCGGAGCATCGATAGCAATAATCGTGGGAGATGGTGGAGAAAGATTGTATTCTTTAAGAAGGTTCTCAATGAGGCGGAGATCTTCATCCCAATTGGTGGTAGAATCGTCATTAGCTAAGTTCACATCTCCCATGGTGGCTTCCAAATCTTTCCAAAGGAAATCACTTTCTCCGAATAGAGATAGTGATGAATCGATAGAGGAAACGGTCTCAACATTGGGAAGAGAGGTAAGAATGATTTTGCAAGCATCTTTGAAGTGTTCTTCACAAGCCTCATCAAGAACGTCAATACAATTAACACTCTCGTTAGAATAAGGCTGTTTAGACAACTTTCCCATGTTGAAAACGATTTTATTGTCACCCACTCTCATGATCAGCTCAGCCGCTTCAACATCGATGAGAGTGCGACCGGTCCTCAAGAATGGACGACCAACGATCAATGGCACACGAGGGTCCATGTCATAGTCCACAATGACGAAATCGGCAGGAAAAGTGAATTTGTCGACTCCTACAAAGACGTCTTCGGCTATCCCCACTGGATAAGCAACCGTACGGTTAGCTAATTCCAGAGTCATTTTGGTGGGGACTAGCTCAGGGAGAGATAATTGCTTCCAAACGCTTAGAGGCATTAGATTAATACTGGCTCCTAGATCGGCTAGGGCCATGCAATTCTCTACTCCCGGGAAGTTGCAAGGGATTAAGAAACGACCTGGATTACCAAGCTTGGTTGGCAATTTCCTTAAGAGTACTGCAGAGCAATTCTCATTAAGTTGGGTGTTAGCAATATCAAGAAGCTTCTCCTTGTCGCTAAGAAGATCTTTGAACATTTTTGCGTATTTAGGCATGTGAGCGAGAGCCTCAACGAAGGAGATATTGAAATTCAGTTGTTTAAACAGTTTAAGAAAGTTCGAAACCTAAATATCGTCCTTGCTTTTGAGCTTCTCTTTCCTCAACCTTGAGGGATAAGGTATATCGGAAGAAGAGGAAGGCTTTGGGAGAATAGGATCACTCACATCCTTGGGTGGAGGAGGGGTAGAAGTAAGAGGTGGAGAAATTGGGGAAGGAGAAGGATGAGGAATAGGATCAGGGGACTCGTTCTCCTTAGTCACAATCACCAGTGGAGGTATAGGAAGCTCGGGTTCCTTGGTACCTTTGCCACTGCGAGTGGTGATTGCTTTCATCTCCCCTCTTGGATTCGCAACGGTGTTACTCGAAAGAGTACCCGAAGAAGAGGGTTGATTACCTTGGAAAAAACTAGCCATCATGTTCTTTAAGTCATTCGTTTGACTATCCAAAGTGTTTCTCATATCAGCTCTCAGATCGTTCCCTTGTTTCACCAGGTCTGCTTTCAAGTTGAGCACTTCCCGCTGAAGATTTCCCACGATCATATCGTTAGTCCTCATGTAGGTTTCCACTTCTTGGTGTAAAGCGGTGGGTTGGTTGGGAGGAGCATTGTATGCGGGTGGTTGATAAGCAGGTTGCTGGTAAACTTGGTTGTTTCTTTGAGGTGGTTGTTGTTGTTTGTGAGGTGGTATGTATGGTCCACGAGGTTGTTGTTGTTGTTGAGGAGGGCGATTGAGGCTTTGTTGTTGGTTTGGGTTATTAGGAGGAAAACCAGGTGGTGAGAGATAGTTGTTAGAGCGGTAGCTAAGCAAGTTACGGTCACCTTGAGGACGAGCTTGATAAGCGGGTTGAGAATAGGTGCCATATGCTGCATTCACATTCTCAGAAGGGTAGTCTTGGGTGGCAGTACAAGTGGTGTAAGAGTGAGGACCCCCGCATATCTCACATGGTTGGCTGACAGCATTGACTTGAGCGTCTTTAGCGTTTTTAGCATTGATGCTGTTGGTGTTGTTGGCGGTTTGGGTAGCAAGCGATTCAAGAAGCGCAGTGATTTTGTCAAGTCGCTTATCGCTGTCACTAGTACTAGCACTAGCGACATTGGTCTGAACACTCTTGGTTTGCACACGAGACTTATTCTCAATGATATCCCAAGCAGCATTGGCAGTTTTAGCCAAAAGATTACCCCCCGAGGCACTATTTAGTGAATCTTGGTCATTCATGCTTAAACCATTATAAAAAGTGTTAATTTGGTGCACTTTGGTAAAACCATGTTGTGGGCATTTTCTCAAAAGGTATTTGAAACGATCTCAAGATTCACTAAAAGACTCATCGTACTTTTGTTCAAAATTAATGATTTCATTCCGCAAAGCGGTAGTACGAGAGGGTGGGAAAAAGTAGTTGATAAACTTGGTCTCCAAATCCGTCCACGTAAGAATACTCTGTGGCGGTTCCTTAGCAAGCCAATGCCGGGCTTGTCCCTCTAAAGAAAAGGGAAAAAGTTGTAAATGGATTACCTCTTGTGGAACACCATTGAATTTGACCGTATTTGTGAGTTGCAGAAATCTTTTGATGTGGTCATGTGGATCATCAATGGTACGCCCCAAGAATGGTTGAACAGAGACCATCTGGATAAAGCCAGATTTGAGCTCAAAATTGTTGGATGCAATTGCGGGTATGACAATTGGATCATTGTTACCATCTACATGTGCTTGCAGAAGTTCAATCATCGGGCGATTATCCGGTAGAGGCTCATTGTTGTTGTTATTATTGTTGTTGAAAGGTGGATTGTTATTGTTATTATTATTGTTTTGAGGTGGGTTATTGTTGTTTTTTTGTACACCGGCCATGTCTAAGTCTTCGAGAGGCTCGGGCTCTTGATAAGACGTTGATCGTGTACGCATGCACCTGCAAAAGAACTAACAAGGCAAAAACAAAGCAAAAATATTTTTGGTTTTTATGTTTTTTAATTTTTAGGATTTTTGAAAATTTTATATTTTTTATGGTTTTTGAAAATTTTTATGAGAAAGTAACGTTCACGGGGAACGGATCCCAAAATCCAACAAAAAACTGTTGATCTTAATGAGAAGAGCCGGCAGCGGCGCCATTTGATACATCAGATTTTACTAGTTGAAAGTTCGTTTCTCAGAATCTCCTCGAATTGATTACAACTCTAAGTGGAAAGATTTGTTCTTGGTGACAAATAGTGGTTTGGTTTTCTAATCTATTAAAAAGATAAAGTTATGAAGTAAGTAAAGATTTAAACCAAACCAAAACAGTTAATGAAATCAAAATTGAATTAAAATTAAACAACTGACTGATTAAACAATAACCTGTCTGACAAAATGGTGCTACTCGGAATGATGATGATGCGGAATATTGTCCTACTCAGAATATTTGGTTCAATCCGGAATAATGATGTTACACGGAATAATGGACCATTCGGAATACTAGTTCTATTCGGAATATAGATGCCATGCGGAAAAAAGTGCAATTCGGAATAAAAGGGTCACTCGGAATAAAAAGATCATGCGTAATAACTAGTTCTACCCGGAATGTTTACTCTACGCGGAATAAAGATGACAATTCGGAAAGTTTGGTTACTCGGAATACTCTACTACTCGGAATTATAATGCTATGCGGAAAAATAAGCTATGTGGAATATTAGGGTTATCCGGAATATTAATAATTCCGAATAAAGGAAAAAGAAAGATGGCTATCCGGAATAATTAAATGTTCCGAATAAGGGAAATAGTAAACAGACTACACGGAATAATCAAGGCTGAAGAACAGTAAGCAGAAACTAAACAGGGGAATACGAATTTGTCAAAAATCAACCAAGGTTTTAACCAAATCTTAACCAAAAATAATAACAAATCATCTACTAACCATGAACATCAAATCCCAATCATAAAAACACAAAATCAACAACTTTTGAAGATCAAACCAACTAAATAAGAACTTAAGAACTTTAAATAAAAGATGATGATGAACAAGAGGAATGAAAAGATTAAATGAAAACTTGTATTGATGATTAAGATTCAGTAAACAAAAGGAAAGGATCAAACTTACAAGATTAAAGAAGAAATCAAAGAAGATGAAAACCACTCCTTAAGGGAGATGGTTTCCTACGAACTAGGAAAAATGTAACTGAAACTAAAAACTAGGTGCCAAAAATTGTGAGGGTGATTCCTTTATATATGCTAAGTGGTTGGTTGGTGAGTGGGCTTTCTCCCTTTCTTCTTGTCTTCTCGTCTTTTCAGAAAAGTTGACGTTTTCGATTCTGATTCGGGATTTGTCGACGATTAAATTCAACTCGTCTTTTAATTTATTCGTTTAATAGACTTGAGTTTCTTCGACATATGTAAATCTTCCATCTTTGGTCCTTTTCTTCGATAAATCTTCAAATAGGCCCATTGACTTCAAATCTTTTGCATCTCTTGGACAATAGACTTCGTCTTGAGTCTTTTTCTTCGATAAATCCGTGCAATCCCATGTTTTCTTCAATGTTCATCCGGTTGACTCTGAAAACACAGTAAACACAAAAACCACGCATAATTCCAAACAAATGATATTAAACACGCGTTTTGGTCTTGTTTTAGTAAGAAATAAGTGGTAAAAGGATGGGTGTTTTCACACCTATCAAAGAATTAAAAGTATTTGGTACACCACTCGGTATGTGTGCACGCGCGCGAGTGCGCATAGAACTAAACACGAGGAATGAGGTAGGAGACCTCGGTCGACTTTGGAAGGGAAGGGATTGTCCCTCTCGAGGTTCAATATGAAAAAGCTACAAAAAATATATACGTAATACTACTTCGGTGGAAAAACCCTCGATTAGCCTTCCTTCTAAAAATACTCGCAAGTGAACAGGGGGAATGAGGTGGCGCGAAGCACTTAAGTACCTAGATTCCCTTAGACGGCCTTTTATAGCACGTCACCTATCTATTCACCGTATAGTTCGTATTTTTCGAATTCTTGCTCATCTAAAGTCTATTTTTGCCTTTTATTTTGTTTGATCGATACACGTATATGGAATCGGAACGCCTCCAAATACGGGGTATTGCAAGCAATACTAATGGAATATTGTGTATTGGGGTTCTTATACGTAATATCTATAGTAAAAAGAAAATCTTTTTGTATTTTTTTAAAATAAAATATATTCACAATAAAAGACAAAAGAAATCGAAATAAGAAAAATAATAATACATAATATTTTTAGTGTAATACTTTAGGAAAAGTGTTACTTTTAAATTTGTTATTTTTGGTGCAAATCTTAGGAAAGAATTTGCTTTTGTGATTTTTTAATATTTTTTTTGTTTTTTTATCTATTAGATTTCGTATGTTTTTTATTTTTTTAACAAGATAAACAACGTTAAAAAGTGAACGGATCCCAAAATCCAAATCGTCTCACGAAAAATCGTCAATCGTAACGAGATCGATGCGACAATGGCGCCATTTTAATAACTAATTTAATAACCGTTTTTTAGTGTATCGTTTTTCCTCGAATCGACTCGAATTGAAATCCAATTTTATCCATAGAGCTTAATTGTTTTTGGTTAAAAGTACTTGTTTGGAATCTATTTCTAATTAAACTTAAAAAATGGGAATATAATTTTAGGCTAAGGAATATATAAAAATAAAAGCGCAAATAATTCACATAAAATTACTCTAAAATGTAAAACAAAATTATACTACGATTTAAAATCTAGATTAAACTAATTAACCTAAGATGCAACAAAACTATATTATAATTAAAAATATTAATTACTCTAAATGCAAAATTAATCTAAATACAAGCACGTAATAACAAGTAAAAGTGACAAAAAATGAAATCACAAAGATAAACCTAAACATAAAGCGTAAAGCTTTAACCTTTATAGCTTATTAATCTTTTTAGATAATAAAGCTTGAAGCTTTATATACTAATAAGCTTAATAATCACAAAAAAATGTAAACTTTATACTAAAAGTAAGCTTATCTAAATGAAAACTAATTTTTACAAATTTTAAATCTATTTTTAAAACAATAATAACTTTTTAAAACTAATCAAAACGATTTCTATAAAAGAGATATTATTTAAAAAACAATTAAAACTATATTAATCTAATTAATTAAAATAAAGCGATTAAGCTATATTATTTAAAAAGGAGAGAACTTTAGTACCCGTGGTCCGAAGAAAACGCTCTAAACATAATCAACATAAGTAAAAAAATATGCCGTAAAGTACACGGCCTCCCAATCAACAAAATACGTCCCGTAAAGTACACGGCCAACCAAATCAAACTAATCTAAAGCGTAACTCGTCCCGTAAAGTAAACGGCCTCTCAAATCAAACTCGAAGCAAATCTATTAAACCATAAGCTCTTTACCAAACGTGATGAATCGATACGCCAAAATCACAATAACACAAGAGGTTAGAATAATAAACAACTATTAATATTTTATAAATAGATTCAAACAAAACTAATAGATCTAGACTATTTTTTTTATATTTTTATAAAATATTTCAATTTTTAAAATCAAAATTATAGATCTACACTATTTTATCAAATACCTAATAGATCTAAACTAATTTTTTTGGTTTTATGAGAATACTTTAATTTTTAAACTTAAAACTTATAGATCTAAACTAATTTGAATAAAAAACTAATAGATCTAACTATTTTTTTTGTTTTATGAAAGTATTTTAATTTTTAACACTTAAAACTAATAGATCTAAAAAACTAATAGATATAAACTAAAAGTAATTAATTAAAAAGCTAGCTTATTAATAAGTTGTAAGCCTAAGCTTAAAACTTATGTGATTCAAAAAGCTTAAAAGCTAAATGAAAAAATCACCCACAATAAGCTAGATCCAGAAAAATAAGCCCACAATAAGCTTGAAATAAGATAACTTATTCTAATCTTATATATAAATCTTGACTTATTTGGAAAAAGTTATAAAAAACTAATCCTAAAATAATAAGCTATATTATAAGAAAAGATTAAGAAATGTAGAATGAGAATAAGCTAAAAGAGAATAAGCTAAAATATAAACTTTTATTAATTTGAAAGTGCTTAATGATAAGCTAGTACAAAGTTGAAAGGAAATATATTTAAAAAACAAGAAATAAAATTGTAGTCAAGGTGCTTGGGATAGATTAGTCTTTTTAGGCTTTTAATCACATTTTCTTCTTTAACTTGAGGGCATCTTGGTCATTTGGTAGGTGATGATGTGTTTCCACCAATAGGATGAAATATACCTTTAGATAGACTAATGGGAGCACTTCACATGGATCACCATCTTCACCTTTTATTATTCTTTTATCCAAGGGCTCTTGATTAATCTTCTTTAGCCAACTACATCATCTTTAATCTTCTAGAAGCATGCACCTAACTACTCACAAAAAAAGACACATGATATTTTTTTTCTTTTTAATATTTTTGTGTTAGTTTAAAAATAGATAAAAATAAATAAAAATAAAACTACTAAAACTAGAAAAATTTAAAAAATCAAAATTAATTATTTCAATACTAAACTAACTATTATAAAATAAAAAACTTCTATTTATTTAATTTTTACTAAGATTAATAAAATGTTAAAAATAGAAATAAAATAGTAGAATATGCGAAATGCAAACCGAGACGAGTTACACGCAAGGCCAGTACCGTTGGCTTCGTAATTTTGTGCTCTTTCCATTCTCGTGCTTGTTTTGCTATTTTCTTCACCTTTATCCTTGGTGATTTCTTGATATCCGCGGCTCTTAATACTTTTGGTCCCTTGAGCATGTCTTTTGTCTTTTTCTTCAATAAAAGCCCGTGAAATCCTGTGTTTTCTTCATTTATGATCTTTTGTACCTACTTTACACAAACAAACAAAACCACACGTAATTCTGACATTTACGTTTATAAATACACGTTTTGGTTTGGTTTTTCTTATTTTAAGTGGTAAAAGGATAAGTGTTTTCACACTTATTATCAGTGATAAGAGTGCCCTTGCTAGATATAGTCCCAAAAACCGCCTCCAAACTACACTCTATCACCATCTGGAATAGGAGTAAAGTTTTTCAAATAGTCCTCCTTTCCAGTCATGTGCCTTGAGCATCTACTATTCTAATATCCATGGTCATTAACCTGCTCTGGAATGCCCTGCACATAAAGAAAACAAATCAGTTTTCTTTCGGAACCCAAGCTTTGGTAGACTTTGATCCATTAGGTTGTTTAACTAGAATGGACTTATTTCTTGTAACAACCCCCTTTCCATCCCTTTGAACCTTAAACACCCAGTTTGTTCCAACATATTTTTCAAGATATTTAAATCTGTTACAAGTCATAGAGACACCATTAAAAGTTGATGACTCTTCTTGTTTTGGTCTCCATGTTAAGTTGGATGACGCTTTAGACCCTTGTCCCTTAGGTTGTAGATACCTATTATTACTAGGTCTCACATGGGGTCTGGTAGTTGCTAATTGTGGCATTTTCATACCAATCCTAGTTCTGTCAGCGGCTTGTCTTGCCCTGTCAGCGGATGAATTTTTCCTGTCAGAGGGTGAATTAGGGTTTGTTACAGGAACCCACTGTTTGTTAGACCAAGTGTTAGTCTTTTGTAAGGGTCTTTGGCCTTAGGTATTAGCTGCCTTAGAGAAGTAAGGAGCTGGTCTAGTGGTTTGTGGTCTAGAGTGAACATAAGGTCTAGGGTTGACCATGGTTGACCTATTGTCAGCGGGTGAAATGTGTCCACTGACACAATTATATACCAAATGTGAGAAGCTCCCACATGTGTAACAAGCCTTTATAGACACAAACTTAGGCTTAGACTGATAGAACCATGTCCCATTAACACTTTCTTGGATTTGGGTGACCTAGGTTTTCTATACATTTCAGCATACTTACCACTAGGTTTGTGTTTAATTTGAGAGCCAAGATCAATTGGTTTTCTAGTAGAAGGGTTAGTGATAACAATGGGTTTAGGGTCAGATTGTTCATCACTAAGAAGCCCTCCCTTAAAAAAGAGAGTAGGGTTGGCTTTCTTCCATAGGTCAAGGTCAGTCACCCTTTGCTTGTATTCCTCAACTGGTGTTAGTACATGTGGTGGAGGAGTAAATTCCTCCATTTGGAACTCTAGAATACCAGTCCATGACAAGTCTTTCTTAGAAACCCCATAAAAATCACCTGTTGGGGGTGGGACAGTAGCATATTCCTTTGCATGCATCCCAATCCCAGACACGTCTTTAGGGTTTCTTTGCTCACTTATAACTTTTTCTAAGGTTTGACTAGCTTTTTCAAACTTTTCAATTTTAAGCCCTACATTCTCTCTAGCTTTAATGGCCTCATCTAGCTTATGTTTCAAATCAGTGTTAGCTTCTATATAAGAAGCTTTGGCCTCATAACTAAGTGCTAGATATCTTTTCAGAACAGTTATTTTATCTTTTAGATTAACTTCCATGTCCTTATATTCTTGCACCATCCCATCTGATTGTGCAAGCCCCATTTTGTAGTTTGAAATAGTGATATTTAAACCAAGAATATCATATTGTAACTTTAATACTTCTTTATTAAGCTTATCAGTGTTAAGTCTACAACCTTTACTACAAAAACGCATCATCATATACCTCATTGTCTGATGAACAAGAAGATATGGCCATGAGAGCATATTTAACATGCTCTTCATCCTTTTCAGCAACCAAAGCTTGATTCTCCACCTAATTTGTGTCCCGAAAGCTCCAATCAAATCCAACACCATCAATTCCTTGCATAGCTACCATAGCTTTAGGTTCAATATCTTCAACCTTGATGGATGATGAGACTGTAATTATACATAGTCTCATTATTCAAATCGGGCTTAAAACGCTTAAAATATCATCAAAATACCCCAAAATATGTCTTTTTGTTCATTGTGTATTTTAGGTACGGATATCGTGAAATCAACAAAAGATCACAAGAATGAAGCAAAAACGAACACGGGAAACGAAGCCACACAAAGAACCGGACCCGAATATGGATTTTCCAAAAATACCCTTGAAGTTTTGAAGATTGGCAAGAATAGTCCCTCACCTTTTGAAGACTTGTCACTTTAGACCCTTGTAAACCTCAATATTACAAGTTTGGTCCTAAAGTTTCAAGATTATGCCATATAAGCCCTTAAAGAATGGAGGAAATGCAACATTGGTCGTTGTATTAAGTTTGGAATTACTATGTGCCAATTTTGACAATTGGTGCAAAGTTATATTCAAGGAAAAAGGAGTGAACAAGCTGACAATCATACTATGCACACATTTTGGAAATTTGGGGGGTATTCCTGACCAAAATGAAACCTATACCCGGTTTTTGGCCCACTATAATCATCACCAGCCCTAAACCCACCATACCTATCTTTATTAAACGTTTTTTAAACTTGTTTAATAAATAAAAACAAGCGGGCAACATACACTGTTACCATAATCAAGATTAGTAACCCCAAAAACTTTTCCATAAACCCTAAACTTTACCCAGATCGAATCATGCTTAAATCAAGGGGTTTACCACCCAAAACCTCTAGTACCTTAATTAATGGTCCCCTCATCCTATCCCCACTCCAAACCTTCCTGCACGTCACCCCACTCTCCCCTCACATGCCTCCCCTGACCTATCATTGTCCACAAAAACCAAAGTAGGGGACACATCCAACGATCCTGGTTGATTCCTTGACCCCCAATGGTCATTCTACGGATATGATGGATTGAACACAACTGGCGAATTCAAGATTTTCACATGGGCATCTTTGACTTCAAGATTCAAACAAGACCACAAGGGCTTTTCTGGAAATCTATAACATTAGGGTTTGTCATTTGTATTATTCTTTTTATTTTCTAGAATCTTCTTTGTTTTAGTATAAAAGGAGGCCCAGGTTGTGGTTACCCTTTTGTTCCATTTTCTTTGTAAAAGTTTTTTTTATCAATGAATATTTAGAGTTTGGTTAAAATACTTGCAAAGGATTTGAGTTCCAACTTTATTGTTTTTATTTAGGATAAGTTTCTCTTAAATTTTTCACTTGTCTTTAGTAATTAACAAAATCTAATTTCTTGAAACTCGTTTTTGGCTAAAAGGATTTTGGGACCCGAATCATATCTAGCAACCTTGTACCTTGACTGACAATCAAGATACAAGGCGTGTTCTTTTTATGGTTCGTTAGTTTTTGTTGGTTACCATTTGAAGTTCTCAAAAGAGTGTTGCTTTTAGGATTTTTTTAAAGTCTTTCTTTTATATTGTTGTCAACTTACCACTGTTCCATAAGCTCATTTTCAAAAGCTGTCTTGACATCATAGCTTTTGAAAAGGTTCTTTTGGAATTGGTGATCTTATTTGTTCTTAGAAGCATCCGAAGGAAGATATTGATCAATGACTGCAGTAGTCACAAGTTTTCCATTTCACAAGCTCTTATAAACTTCCCCAAGGTCACACATTTCAGAAGCTCTTGTAAAGCCGGTGGCATCGAAAGTGTCGACTTGACCTGAACAAGGTCAACTCTGGTTATTTCTTGAACTCCCTTCTTGAATTTCTGAATATATGTGTTCTTTATTTGTTGATTAAATTACTAGTGATAGTTGGATTAGGATAATACAGTGTAGGGTTTTAGGTTATTGGTTAAGTCAGCGTTGAGAAGTCTTGCGTTGCTGAAGTAAAGTTTGGTAATAGGATTTGGTTGTGCTCTAGCTTAGGCTTAGGTTTTAGATCGATTTCGTCTGATTAGTGAGATTATTGTTAGTATTTTTAGCTATTAATTCATAATTAGTCATCAAAATCTAAAAGGAAATACATAGTGATTAAGCTTCTGCTTGTTTAAGTGCTGTCAATCACTCTTGTTGCATGGTGGTTTGATATAAATCTACTTATATAAGTTAGTTTGGCATTGTAAAAGTTTGCTGTAGGTTTGGAATACAAGCGTAAAAATATAGCTCATTTTCTTGCGTTTGTGCACTTTCGTTGAACAGAACACACCAGCAGGTATCTAATAGGTTTAATCTTGTATTTTTAGGTTCAAAATAGGTAACAGTTAGAATAGGAGTTTGTAACAGTTAGTTTTGGAGTTTGTTAAGCCTTCGAATAGTTAAAGTTTGAATTTGGTAGCCTTGCATAGCAAGTAAAGCCCACTGATATAGCCTGCATAACCACAGACCACCACTTTTGTTGTTTGTTGTATTGACAGTGGACTGTAGGTTTTGATCTAGCAAAAGGGTGTTAGCTTTTTAAATTTCGGGGCGTTTTTAGAATCAGTTAGTTGGGATTTGATTTCGGTGGTTTTCGGCAGCTTAAAATAGTTTATCTTCCCACTGTTAGCGCTTAGAACCCCTAGAACCACTCTCCTTTGTGTTTTGCTTCATTTTGTTGTATCTTGGTTTTATTGTGATTGGTGTTGAGTTTTTTTGTAAGTCTTGACTCCTCACAAGTCCACTGACTTGTGAGGGTGCCTTGCGAGCTCAGCAAAACCAACTCTCCCCGTCCAAGCTCTCCAAAGATCCCCCTAACAGCAAAGTATTAAGTAGAAAGGCAAAGTTTAAATCTGGTGTAATTCTTGTTTGATTTAGGGATTACAACGTTGTAATTTGGAATTATCTTTTCATTTTGATAGGGTATAGTCACTGTTAATCAAGTTAGTTTAAAAAGAAAATATTTCTTTTTTCAAAAAGGACATGGCAAGGACTCGAACCTGCGCCACTCCCCTCGCAACACATGCACACTACCGCTCGCGCTTGGGACTTTTACTGATAACATTTCATTTCATTTGTTATTTAAGGTGTTTTTGTTTAGGGCTTATAAATTCAATTCGAGTACAAATAAGCTGATAACAGCTTATTGGTTTGGCTTATTGACTGATTTATATTTTTCCCTTGTTCATTATTACATTTAGGACTTTTCTAGTCAAAGTTTTTATTTTTCACGTTTTTAATTAATTTTTTATTATTATTTTTGTTCCCGGTTTTTAGAAAATAGATAAAAAAAATAGATTAATTTTCTTTAAAAATTTATAAAAACTATTTTTAAGTTTCATTTAATATTTTTTAGGTTTACATTGAAAAAAGTTTCCATTTTAACTAATGTTTATTTTATTTATTTTTGGGGTTTTTATTAAACTTTAAAAACTAATTTAAAATTATTAAAAAGTTTTTGGACAATTTGGTTTTCAATTTTGTTTTATTTATATTTTTCTTAGTTTAATTTATATTTTTGGTAATTTTTTTGAGCACTTTTTATTTTTGTCGCGTTTTACGATTTACTTCGTTTTACGTCGTAGTGTAATTTTTAGCGTACCTCGTCTTTAATTTTGTCTTTTCCTCAACCAAAAACGATACTAATCCAAACTTTGATTTTATATAATTGGCACTTAATTCACACACCTCCGCCGAGAACGAACTCGCACTTATTCGGTTTTACGTTTTTCCTAAAGCATAAGACTTAATACTTGCCCCATTATACGTTGTTTTCCTAAACACATGTTTTTACCGCAATCATTTTGGCTCCGCTGCCGAGGAGGTGTTTATAGTGCCATTATTACTATCGTTTTTGTGTGAGTAGTGCGTTTTTGCTTTTCAATTTTTGGAAAGCGTAAATATCATACATACTCATTTTTGTTATTTCTCCTTAATATATTATAATATCCAAATAAATCGTGTTTAGTTTTCCTAAACTAAACACACAAAATTCATTTTACTATATTGTAGATATATTGGTTTTCGTTTTTCTTTGTGAATATATTAATATATTGGACTACGTATCACAATAAATTTACAATATCTCCAAAAGCGTGAAAAAGCAACCTTAATTGGAATTTCATCACTCAATTATTGTATTCGAATCTAAAGCAAAAGTTTAAAGGCAAAATAGATAAATACTTTCGCGAGGCTTAATTTTGATTAACACAAACTGTAAGGTGGGTATAAGGCGGTTGTATTTCACGACCCTAAGGGAAAAAGGCTCTTATGTGCTTAGCGCCGCCTCGTTTCCCCTGCTTGCTTGTGCGTGTTTTGATAGAGAGGGCTAATCGAGGGTTTGCCGCCCAAGTATTATCTACGTATACTATATTTGCTTGTTTTCAAGATTAAACTCTCTTGAACGTTTTGGTGTTCCACCAATGTTCTAAAGTCATCAAAGGCGTTCACTCCGCGTGATCGTTTTCATTCTTTGAGGCTTCTTTAATCGATAAATCGATTCGAGGAGAGATTTGTAGATTTGAGTCTACGTAATACAACAAAAATCCAAAAAATTTAAAAACAATCAAAAACCAAAAAAAAATTGAAAAATCGAAAAACCGCAAAAAGAATATTCTTTGCTACCCCCATTCTACGCTTAGTGCATGCGCACTCGATCGAAGGAATATTCTAATTCTAGCGAAGCTTCGAATCGAAGCAATCGTAATCGAAGGAATCGACTACGCAGACGAGATTTAGAAACCGACGTTCCTAATATCGTTGTTGAAGAAACCTTAGACGAGATGGCCGACAATCGTTCGATGATGGAATTGCTCCAAGCGCCCACCGAGGGTTATGGAGACGCGATCGTAATTCCCGCTATCGAAGCGGAGAATTTTGAGATTAAGAGCGGAATGCTTTCGTTGATACAAGCTACGAAGTTTCGAGGTCGTGAAGCCGATAATCCTCACGACCACATTCGAAATTTTGATCGTCTTTTGGCCACGAGCAAGTTTAAGAACATCGACACCGATGTCTTCAAGCTTATGCTTTTTCCGTACTCGCTCGATGGTGACGCCAAGGATTGGTACGAGAAAGAGCCACCTAATTCTATAATTACGTGGAAGGATCTCGTTTCCAAATTCGTTAATCATTTTTTCCCACCGTCTAAGACAACGTTTTTCAAAAACGAGATTACGAGATTTGAGCAAAAACCGAATGAATCTTTTAGAGACGCGTGAGATCGTTTTAAGGAATTGCTTAGGCAATGTCTTCACCATGGATTTTCCGAGTTGCACCAAATCGATACGTTTTACAACGGTCTTAGTTTTCAAGAACAAGATTCGTTGAATTCCGCCGCCGGTGGCAACTTTTTGTGTAAGACTCCGAAAGATGCATTAATGATTATCGAGAATCGATCCAAGGTTTACCAACTCCGCAACGCACCGAGTGTTGCCAATGTCGCTGTTAGTAATTCTAATCGCGACATTGAGAGAGTTGATGCGAAAGTCGACAAGTTGACGAATGTGTTTACGTCTTTTCTCATCGAAATGCAAAAGAAAGACGCTCCCGCTACGGTGAAAGCGGTTGAGACATCGTGTAAATTTTGTGGTAGACCTCATAATTATTACGAGTGTGCGGCTACGGATGGCCAAACGTCGACTGTGAGTGCGTTAAACAACAATTTTTCTAATCAAAATCAAAATAACGCCAGACCATCGCAACAAACGAACAACAACAATCAAGGGAATAATTTTCAAAACCGCAACAATTTTCAAGGAAATAATCATGGTAATCAAGGTTATAATCAAGGTAAAAATTTGAATTGACAAAATCGAGGTTTTAACAACAACAATCAAAACCGTAATTTTAACAATGGGAAAAATTCAAGTTTTTCGAACAATGCTAATCAAGGGAATCAAAACCAAGCTTTCAATCAAAACTATAATGGCTCAAATGATTTTCAAAATTACGTTAAATCAAATGACGCTAATATGAATAGATTAGAAACGCAAATCGGTGATATGAAAAACGAATTTTCAAACACGTTGAGAGGGAAAAACAACAAAATTGAACAAGGACAAATCGACATTAAAACGATGTTTTCGGCTATTATGAACAAAGCTTCGGGTGCTTCATCGAGTTCGCTACCTAGTGACACCGTTGCAAATCCGAAGGAACAATGTAAATCTGCCTCGTCCCGTAGAAAAAGTCGTGTGATTACCCCTACCCTTGATGGATTTCGAGTTGTTCCTTCTTCTCAACCCTCGACTTCTAAGACGTCTTATTGTTTTAAAGTCAATGGGGTGAACGTGGCGACCAAGGAAAAGAGTGCACATCCTCGTGTGTTGGGAATAAATTAAGGCCAGATCACTTGAGCGCTGACAAGAACAAATCAAGCGTTGATAAGAACAAAACAAACGCTGACAACTCAAGCGTTGACAAGTTAAAGTCAAACGTTGACACATTGAAGACAAGCACTGATGGAAGATATATTCTACGCGTGTATTATATTCTAGAATACTTCTAGTAAAGATAAGAACAATAATGTATTTTCTATATTTATCTTTACCTAGAATAGTTGATACGTAGATTATTGTACAAGGCTTCTTATGTCTATAAAAGAAGGCCTTTAGGTTAATGTTTAATATAAGTTTTATATAAGTTTTCGTTCGTAAACATCTTTCATTGTAAGCAAGTTTGATATTGATAATCAAAGTGAAAGTTTGTTTATATCGTTGTGTGTTCTTGTTTAAGTGTTAAATTCCGCATAACACTTAGATTCATAAAGCATATACAAAGGTTTCTCTACGTGTATTACTTGATCTAATCTCGTATACACAAAGCTAATCGATCTAAGTTTGGGATCAACAAGTGGTATCAGAGCTTGTTGAGGAACTTTTGATCTTTAAGAACACCAAAACCCTAATTTTCTCAGAAACCCTAACAACATCATGTCTGAAGCAATAACCTCCTCCTCCTCAGCCTTACCAAACATCAAGATTCCCATGCTTGATGCAACCAACTTTGACTTATGGAAGTTCAACTTTGAACAATATCTGGGGATCTATGACTACACACTCTGGGAGATTATTGAATATGAAAACACATTCAATAAGGCTCAAAAGATTCTTGATGCCATCTCTCAAAGATCAGCTGTTGCTGGATGTTCTGAAGTAGATAAGAAAGAAAAACCTGGAGATGGTAGAGCTGTGGCTGCTGATGACATTGCAAAGAAAAGGGTTGACATGAAAGCCCTAAATATTCTGAAAGTCTCCTTGGGACAAGAAAACCAGCATAAATATAGAGGCTATGAATCTGCTAAGGAGCTTTGGGAAGCTCTTGAAGTTGCATATGGTGGCAATGCAGACACTAAGGAGGAAAAGAAAAAGCAACTTCTGCATGATTATGCTGTCTTCAAAGCTCAACCCAATGAGAAACTGAGTAGTGTGAGAAGCAGATTGCTTGACATTACTAGCAAGTTGTCCTTCATGGGGACACAAGTTGGTGATGTTGACATCAATGCTACCTTTCTTAAAAGTCTTGGTGAAGCATGGAAGATTGAGGCAAGATCTATTCTTGCCAACAATACTTATAAGAGCTCCTCGTTTGATGACATCTACAACAAACTAAGACTGTTGGAAGATGAAACTCTTTTAGAACATGGAAGCAAGTCTACCACCAGCAATATGGCCTTCTTCTCTCATAGTGAAGGTCAATTCAATCAAAAGGACTCTTATATGCATCCAGTTACTGGATCATCATATGTCAGCGTTGGAACAAGTCTTGTCAACGCCTCCTATTCAGACGCTGACACATTTAAGAGCGACTCCCCAAGAGTTAAACCTGCTGGTTTAGATTTGGATACTGTTTGTGCTTACATTGCTTCTTTGCCCAATGGTTCAGTGATTACATATGAGGATCTTGAGCAGATAAGTGATGAGCACTTGGAAGAGATGGACATCAAGTGGAACATGGCTCTTGCTAGTATAAGAGCAAATAGGTGGAACAGAATGTTTAAAAAGAAGATGACCTTCAATGCTAAAGACACAGCTGGATTTGATAAATCCAAAGTTGAATGCTACAACTGTCATCGTATGGGGCACTTCATGAGGGAATGCAGATCTCCTAGAAGATCTGATGCTGGTAAACCCTCAAGTCAGGTTGTTAAAGCTCAGGATTCCAAAGCCATGGTTGCAGTTCAAGGAATTGATGGTACAGGATGGGATTGGAGCTATCTGGCTAAGAATGCTGAAGAGGATAAAGCTTTGGTTGCTGATATTGAAGAAGAAGAGCATGTTGAATATGCTCTCATGGCACACTCCTCCTCTTCATCTGATAATGAGGTATATGATGATGCTTTTTGTAGCAAAGGTTGTAGGTTAAACACTGAAAGACTTAACAAAGAGGTGTTAAAACTAAAAGATGATATGAGTACTGAAAGGTGTAAATTGTCTAATTACCAACTAGCTCTTACTGAAACTGAGAAAACCGTTTCTGAATACAAGAAAATGGAATTTGATTTAAAAGATAAGATCAATATCTTAAAACATGAGTTAGAGGGTAGTATGGATATTAGAAACATCATGGAAAGGGTTAATGGTGAATTACAGGCTAAATTAGATGAGGCCATTAAGAATAAAGATAATGTTGGCCTCAAAATTCAAAGATTTGATAGAGCCACCCAAACCCTAGGAGACTGTGTAGCTAAACAAAGGGATCCTAAGGACATGACTGGGATTGGGATGAATGATTACTCTTTGGTTCCACCACCAGCTGGTGACTTTTAAGGTGTCCAACAAAGGGACTTATCTTGGACTGGTTTGCCAGAGCTCCAAGAGGAGGAATTCATTCCTCCACCAAGATTTGTCACTCCAGTTAAAGAGTATCAACAGAAACTGACTGACCTAAATGAGTAGAAGAAGGCTAACACTACTTTATTTGTCAAGGGTGGCTTGCTATGTGAAAGTCCAAATGAATCTACACCCATTAAGGTTACTAACCCAATCACTGGTAAAGTTGTTGACCTAGGCTCAAACACTGTTAGAAGACCTAGCATTAAATATGCAGAGATGTATAGGAATACTAGGTCACCCAAGAGTCAAGTTAGCAATCATGGAACAGGTTTCTACTCTTCTAGACCTAAGGTTGTGTCTAGAAAAGCTTGTTACACTTGTGGTAGCTTTTCACACTTGGCATACAAGTGTGTCAACGCTCCCAAAGCCAGCGCTGACAGGAATAATTTCAACGCTGACAGGAACAAAGTCAACATTGTTAGGAAGTCAAACGTTGTCAGACCCAAACCTTGTGTGCAGCAAAGTCCACAAGTGATTAGACCTGCCCCATTCTTTTCTAGAAGGTCTAACACTCATGGACAAAGACCTTTTCAAAAGACAAACACCTGGTCAAATAGGCAATGGGTTTTTGTAGCAAACCCTAGGTTCAACGCTGACAAGGGTAATTGCAGCGTTGACAGGACAAAATCTAACGCTGACAAAAACGTGACCAGACCTAAATATTTGCAGCCACAAGGTAAGGGGTCTAAAGATTCTTCAAGCTTAACATGGAGACCCAAGAAAGATCAAAACCCTAATGATAATGGGATTTCAATGACTTGCAATAGATTTAATTACATTTCAAAGGTCATTACAAAACCTATTGGGGTTAACTGGGTATTTCATCCTAAAAAGGATGAGCATGGGGTTGTTGTGAGAACTAAGTCTGTTCTTATTGAACAACCAGATGAATCCAAGTCTTTTGAGACTTGGGTTCCCAAAGAAAACTAATTTGTTTTCTTTATGTGCTGGGCATTCAAAGACAGATCAATGATTATGGATATTGGGATAGTGGATGCTCAAGGCACATGACAGGGAATGAAGACTATCTGACGAATTTCACCCCTATTAAAGATGGTGATAAGGTTTACTTTGGAGGTGGATATGGAACTATCACAGGCAAAGGAACCCTTCTCACCAATAATCTGCGTTTTGAGAACGTCTTCCTGGTAAAAGAACTTGATTACAACTTGTTTAGTGTATCACAGGTTTGTGATAACAAAAATAAAGTTCTTTTAACTGATACTGAGTGTTTGGTGTTAAGCAAGGATTTTAAGATCCCTGATGAGAAATATATTGAGTATAGAACACCTAGGCATAAGGACATATATAATGTGAATTTAAATGGGATTAAAATGAATACCAATATGTCTTGTTTTTATGCTAAGGCCTCAGTAGATGAGAGTAATTTATGGCACAGGAGACTAGGGCACATAAACTTTAAAAATATAAATAGACTTGTGAGGCTTGGTTTAGTTGATGGTTTGCCTGAGAAGGCCTTCCACAATGACCACTCTTGTGTTGCATGTCTTAAAGGCAAGCAGCACAAGGTCTCATTCAAGTCCAAACAAGTGCATACTAGTTCTAGACCTCTTCATATGCTTCACATGGACCTCTTTGGTCCAACAAATATAGAAAGTTTGAATGGTAAGTCATATTGCTTTGTTATCACAGATGACTTTTCTAGGTTTACTTGGACATTCTTTCTAGCTATGAAGAGTGACATAGCTGATGTTCTTATTGATTTTATCACTCAAATTGAGAAAAGGTCTGGCAATGAGGTTAAAATGCTTAGGAGTGATAATGGTGGAGAATTTAGGAACAAGAAGCTAGATGATTTCTGTGCCAGGAAAGGAATTACTAGGCAATTTAGTATTGCTAGAACCCCACAACAAAATGGGGTTGCTGAGAGGAAAAATAGAACCATAATTGAAGCAGCCAGAACAATGTTGGCTGATCCTCACTTTCCAATAGCCTTTTGGGCTGAGGCTGTTAATACAACTTGCTATGTGCAAAATAGAGCATTGGTTAACAAAATTCAGAACAAAACACCTTATGAGTTACTTTGGGGAAGAAAACCTAATATTGGTTTTCTCAGACCTTTTGGCTGTCATGTAGTAGTATTGGATACTAGTGATGCCTTAGGGAAATTTAGTGCAAAAGGTGATGAGGGTTACTTCATGGGGTATTCAGTGCAGAGCAAGGGTTATAGGGTTTATCTTAAAGAGGACAAACGTATAGTTGAAAGAGTACATGTTAGGTTTTTAGAGAATAAACCTAGTGATCCTAAGAGTGGTCCTAATTGGTTGTTTGATTTGGAACCCTTATCTAGAACTTTAAATTATATGCCTGTCACTAATCCAGACATTGTGAAGGTAACTTCAAATGTTGTGGAGGAACAAGTTGTTAATGTTTCAGGTACACAGGTTAATGAGAGGGTTGGATCACAAGCAGAAAAGGCATCTCCTATATTAGAATATGTCATAATTCCCATTTGGACAGATGCTTTTGCTGCTGCTGCTGCTGCTGGACAAGATAATGGTGGTTTCCAAATACCACCAGATACAAACATGCATGGTTCTTCAGACGCTGACAAAGGCAAATCTAGCGCTGACAAGACCAATTCAAACGTTGATGGCTCAGACGTTGACAACAACAGTTCAAGCGTTGTTAGCCCAAGCGCTGACAAACAAGGTTCAGGCGTTGACAACAATTCTGCCCATCTTTTCTCTTCAAATTTTGAACAAGGTGAACCTTCCAATTTATATGAAGAGGTTCATCCTCATGTTGATGTAAGAGAGTCTGAAGAAGAAGATATTGGCAACTTGGAGCATGAGGTTGAGGACACCAGACTTTTTGAAGGAGGAGTTCTCACTTCCACAATGAAGAATCACCCCCATCCCAGATCATTGGTGATATTATGACTCCAGTTCAGACTAGAAGATCTCATCAAGGTCTTGGTGGGTTTATTGCCAATATACACAAGAAGGTTGATACCCCTCTTGTGCAAGCATGTTTGTTTGCATGTTTTCTGTCACAAGAAGAACCCAAGAAAATATTTGATGCTCTCAAAGAACCAAGTTGGGTGGAAGCAATGCAGGATGAGCTTCACCAATTTGCAATTCAGGATGTTTGGGAGCTGGTTGATTGTCCTAGATATGTCAGACCTATAGGGACAAGATGGGTTCTCAGGAACAAAAGAGATGAAAGAGGTATTGTGGTCAGAAACAAGGCAAGGTTAGTGGCTCAAGGTTATACACAAGAGGAGGGGATAGACTATGAGGAGGTCTTTGCACCAGTTGCAAGGATTGAAGCTATTAGGATTTTTCTAGCCTATGCTCCTGCATGGGCTTCACAGTCTATCAAATGGATGTCAAGAGTGCCTTCTTCTATGGAACTATTGTTGAGGAAGTTTATGTGATGCAACCTCCTAGTTTTGAGGATCCAGAGCATCCAGATAAAGTGTATAGAGTCAAAAAGGCTATGTATAGCCTTCATCAAGCCCCTAGAGCATGGTATGGTACTTTGTCTACCTATTTGGTGGACAATGGATTCAAGAGAGGCACCATAGATCAGACACTATTTACAAAGAAGAAAGGCAAGGATGTGTTGCTTGTGCAGGTCTATGTTGATGATATCATTTTTGGGTCTACTGATCCAAAGATGAGTGAGGATTTCTCCAAGCTTATGACAGACAAATTCAAGATGAGTGCTATGGGGGAGATGAACTTCTTTCTTGGTTTACAAGTTCAGCAGAAAGAGGATGGTATCTTCATCTCCCAGGACAAATATGTTGCTGAGATCTTGAAGAAGTTTGGCTTTTCTCCACATGAAAAGAGGGCTACTACTCCTATGGATAGAGAACACCCTTGGGGAAAGATTGGAGATGGGAAAGATGTTGATGTCAGGCATTATAGATCCATGATTGGATCCTTGATGTATCTTACTGCTTCCAGACCTGACATTATGTTTGCTGTGTGTGCTTGTGCACGCCATCAAGTGACTCCCAAAGAATGTCACCTTTATGCTGTGAAGAGGATCTTTAGGTACCTAAGATGCTATCCTAGTCTTGGTTTGTGGTACCCAAAGGATTCACCATTGGAGCTGATTGCATATTCAGATAGTGATTATGGAGGTGATAAGTTTGATAGGAAATCCACAACTGGTGGATGTCAGTTTCTTGGGAGCAGGTTAATATCTTGGCAATGCAAGAAACAAACAGTGGTGGCTAATTCTACAACTGAAGCAGAGTATGTGGCTGCAGCTGCATGTTGTGGCCAAGTGTTGTGGATTCAGAACCAGCTGTTGGACTATGGGTATAATTTCATGCATACTAAGATATTTGTTGACAATAATAGTACTTTATGCATCATTAAGAATCCTGTACATCATTCTAAAACTAAACACATAGAAATTAGACACCATTTTATAAGAGATTGCTTTGAGAAAGGTTTAATACAACCAGATAGGGTTGACACTGAGGAAAATGTGTCAGATTTAATAACTAAACCTTTTGATGCTGGGAGATTTCAATACTTGGTAACAAGTATTGGAATGGTTAATCTCACATAATATGTGTTTTGGATTCTTTTTGTAAAATTATGTACAGGATGATGCATTATTATTGTTGGTTTTATTGATGATTTAGATTTTCCACTATATTTTTCTAACACTGACAAAGGTTACTTGAACACTGATAAGTGTTTTTGTAACATTGTCAGCAATATAATTGTCTAACACTGACAAAGCTTCCCTCAACGCTGTCATGTGTTATCGGGGCGTTGTCAGCAACAATGTTAGTTTTGTGGTTTTCAATCTAAATGTGCAGATGGTGTTAGCAGTATACCATTGGATACAGAGTTGCTTATGGATCAATGGAGAAGCATTTGGACAAGTTTTTATTTATGGATGATGGTTGGAATGTTTCATTCCTATCTTGACATAAATTTTTAATGTTCATGCATGCTTTTAGCAAACTTTTTGTATCATAGTTTAAGGGGAGGTTTTAGGAACCTTTAGGATATTTGGGTATCCATATTATACTCTTATCACAATTCTAGATTGTGTCCACAGGTGAGTATGAGTTAGTTTTACTAAATCATGAGGCACTGTAGTATGCAAAGTTGATATACTATGCATGCTGCCAAGACATTTTTGGCCTAGAACTGGTTGTGGTCTGTTGGGAGACTTGGGAATGATTTTGATATGGGATTTACCTGGGAGTAACAAGGATTTTATAAGGTAACTTGGTTGTTAAGATTTTTGGTTAGCAAGGGACACTAGAGGACTGTTATGTCTATCTTGCTTATGCAAGTGTGCATAACTGGACAGTGTTTGCCGCCCTATAATAATTATCAGCTTTTGGTTATTTTCTCTAGGATAAATTACTTGTTAAGGTCATTTTTCACTTTTTAAAATATTTTTATTTTTGGATGCTGACACGAATTTTCCAAGCGTTGTTGTGACCAAATTGGACGCTGACATGGCTTTAGGCAAACGTTGACAAGATTATAGCCGTTGGGCGTTGATAGGTTATTTTTGACCGTTGACACTCAATGGGACCTACCCAGTTGTTACTTTTTGACATATTTTCAAGCCGTAATTTTAGGAGTTGTTACTTTCATTTAATGCATGAGATAACTTATAACTTTTTCAATATTTTCATGATTGATTTTTGAAAATCTTTGCCTATTTTTGGGCCCTTCTTTTTCTCCTATAAATTTGGCTCCTATTTTAAACAGGGTATCTATAATTCTTGTCTAACAATTTTCTCTTATCAACTTCATCTTCTTCACTTAAAATTAACAGCTTTCTTCAATGGCACCAAAGTTTAAACCAACAGAACTGGAATTGGGTTCAGATCACAACACAACATGATTGCTTATCTTGAAGCTGATGATGCTCTATTTCCCCAATACACACAAATGGTGGCGTATTTGAACGCATCCCCATTAAGGTATGCTCTTTCTCATGCACCACTCATTCCAGTCACACACATTAAGCAGTTTTGGAACACTGTTAGTTCCTCAACAGTTAATGGAGTGATCACATTGACTTCTATTGTTCATGGGAGATCTTGGGTGGTTACTGAGGCCTTGGTACGCCAAGCCTTGTATCTTGATGATGCTGATGGTATAGCCACTCTTCCCATAAATGAAATAGAACAAGGGCTTAGGGCTTTGGGATATCCTTTTCCTGATGAAGGTACTCTTAATAAGTATCATAAGCAGGAATTTCCCCCAGCCTGGAAGTACCTCATACATGTCCTCCTTCAATGTTTAAGTCCCAAATGTACTGCACACAATGAGATCAATAGATCCATTGCCAGTGCTATTGTGTGCATTGCAACAAGGCAAAAATATAACTATTCTAAAATGATTTTTGAGGGGATGTGTAAAAACAAGGGGACAAAAATGACTTTAGCTTATCCCCGTTTTTTGCAAATGGTTTTTGATGATCAAGGTTACTGCTCAAGGGATCACAATGATTTTTATAAGATCCCTGAGCAAAAGAAAGCTATTTTTATGAAGATGGATTCACCACCCCATAGAGACCTACCTTTAACCCAAGCCATGCTTGCTGTTATTGCAGCATCACAACCCCAACCAGACCCCCAACCTCAAATTGACCCTCAACCACAACTTGAACCAATTCCTGAACCTTTACCTTCACCTGAACAAATGCAAATTGACTCTGAATCCTTCAACGCTGACACTCTTAATGTTGGCGTTGATGTGCCTATTTCCAACGCTGACACACAACCTTCACAATCCCAAACACCCCTTAACCAACCCACATCTACCCATTCTTCCACACCATCTTCCACACCCCCTGAATATAGGTTGATGAAACGCCAAAGAACTACTGGAGTGTTCTCCTCTGGTGGTCCTAGCCATGTAGCCGAGAGAACCACCACCACAAGTGTGGCTGGTGACCTGGATGAGGCTTGGACTATTGGTTCTGGCTTAGAAGCTGGCCAAGGCAGTCCCACCATCATTAAGTCCTCATCCATGCCCAATGAATCTGACTTGGGAGGTCAAATCCCCATTTTAGAAGAGGGCAGACTGGAACCAATGACTCTTATGGAATTGACGGTAGTCTGCATTAGCTTGCAAAAGCAAAATGCAGACTTGGTACAAGTAGTCAGCTCACAAGGCCTTGAACTCAAGCAATTGAGGGAGAGGATTGTTGTTTTGGAAAGTGATCGTGCTAGAAGGAGTATGGAGGAATCTTCCAAAGGGGAGGAAGATCAAATAAATCTGAGTGATAAGGGCAGCCAGGATGGTCAATCAATGGATGTTGCTGAAGCCCTTACAACTTTGAAGAAACAAACAGGTTTTGATACGTCCTTAGTCTCTCCCACCAACTTAAATTTATCATTTACAGCTATGTTGAGAGAGGTTACACAAGGCGCTGAGGGAAGATATTTGAGCGTTGACAAGGAAAATTTGGACGCTGATAGAAGTATTTTGGGCGCTGATAGAACAAATTTGGGCGTTGACAGACCTGCACATGAAGGTGATGTATCCTAGTCATCATCTATCATCAAGGATGTTTCTACTCAGGTATTACCATCTACCTTACCAACCATTGCACCATCAGATAAGGGTAAGGGTAAAATGGTAGAAGAGATTGTTCCAACGGATGCAGCCCAAGTTGAATTTGATAGAAGATTAGCTGCACAAATCATGGAACAAGATGAAAAGGAAAAGTCACCATTTGTTGTGACTTCAGAAGAAGAAAGTGATGGAGCTAGCTCAGACTCAAGTGTGATGATAATAGAACCAGAAAGGCTTGAGTATGGTGATGAGTTTGCTAGGGAAAAGTTGAGAGAATTGAAATTGCAGGTTGACTTTGACATGCCAGAGGTGGTTCAAATGTACAATGCTTGGGAAGAAAGATGCATAGATAATCCAGACTTGACCATTTCAGATCAAATACGGGGTTTGGAGCTTCTTCTTAGAGTTCAGAAGGATTGTAAGGTAATTTTGAAACACAAGGCAAGCAATATTCTCTCAGAGTTAAAAAGGGACAGAAGGGAGCTCTACTTTATGTTGCTCAGATGTCATGGAGTTGGATGGACATATCAGAAGTTGAAAGATTTGACATTTGATGAGTTGGAAAACAGAGCTTATCCTATTTGGGTGAGAGTGCAGGAAGCAAACACTCTCAGACTTCTTTCAGATGAAAGAAAGGAGGAACTTGCAGAAGAAATGGAAATCAAGAAAGCTATGATGGTTCCCAGGCCAGTGAAGAAGGGAATTAAATTTGAGTTTCCAAAAGATATGGATCCACTATATCCAAGTGAAGCAGTTATAAGAAAGAGCCTCAAGCTCTCCCCATTAGAAGCTTTAGATATGGTGCAAGTGTTACCATTAGATTCCAGGAACCCAATTGTGAGCTATGAAGAAGATGAATGTGGGTTCTGGAAGATTGGCAGATTTGGCAAGGAGGTACACACTTTTACCACTCTCATATCTTTGTTTGCATGTTGTGATAGAGAAGACTTGGTGGACCTTTGGAGGTTGCTGGAGACCAAGTATGAGGCTGAAGCACCAACTTCAGCTAATGGAATAAAACTTTGGACCACATTCAAAAGAATGTGTGGACCAAAAGATGAGGATCCTGCAATATGGAAGGATCTTGAAGATGACCTCAGTGGTCTTCAATGGAGGTTATATTCAGCAGCTGGTGTATACCATTTGAGTTCTACAAAGTTTGCTGAGTATCTACTTGTGGATGCTCAGTATTTCATATCCAAGGCTATTTTGGAAAAGATGAAGGACACTCAGCTGGAAATAGATTATTCAAGTGACGTGGCAAAAGATTTGATCAGATTTATTCATTACCAATATGAGAAGGTTTGTAAGACTCCTCCTAGTCCTTAATGCTTATTCAGAAACTTGATCATAAGAGTGGATATCAAGTTTAGGGGAGGATTGTTGGGAATAAATTATGGCCAGATCACTTGAGCGCTGACAAGAACAAATCAAGCGTTGATAAGAACAAAACAAGCGCTGACAACTCAAGCGTTGACAAGTTAAAGTCAAGCGTTGACACATTGAAGACAAGCACTGATGGAAGATATATTCTACGCGTGTATTATATTCTAGAATACTTCTAGTAAAGATAAGAACAATAATGTATTTTCTATATTTATCTTTACCTAGAATAGTTGATACGTAGATTATTGTACAAGGCTTCTTATGTCTATAAAAGAAGGCCTTTAGGTTAATGTTTAATATAAGTTTTATATAAGTTTTGTTCGTAAACATCTTTCATTGTAAGCAAGTTTGATATTGATAATCAAAGTGAAAGTTTGTTTATATCGTTGTGTCTTCTTGTTTAAGTGTTAAATTCCGCATAACACTTAGATTCATAAAGCATATACAAAGGTTTCTCTACGTGTATTACTTGATCTAATCTCGTATACACAAAGCTAATCGATCTAAGTTTGGGATCAACATCGTGTACCTCAAATTCCATCAACGGCTCAAAAAGAGAGTTTTATCGACCTTACCCAAGTAACCCTTGAAGAAACTTGTGCATCGATCCTTTTTAAAAAAACCTAAAAGGCATATGCCGAGAAAGGAAGAGGATCCGGGCCAATTTCTACTACCTTGTGATTTTTCCGAGATTGAGGGATGTTTAGTCCTTGCCTATTTTGGTGCTAGCATAAATCTTATACCTCATTCTCTATGAAAATTGATGAGATTGCCTTCACTTACCCCCACTAATGTAGAGATTTTTCGATTCTTTTAAAATTAATGTTCGTTTCCTCGACTCACTCGAATTGATATCGGATTACACGTGAATTAATTTGTTCTTGGTGACTGATGAGACTACATTTATACATAGTCTCATCGTCCAAATCGGGCTTAAAACGCTTAAAAATATCATAAAATACCCCAAAATATGCTTGTGTTTGTTGCTTGTGTATTTTAGGTACGGATATTGAGAAATTGACAAAAGATCACAAGAATGAAGCAAAGAAAAACGAACACGGGAAACGAAGCCGCACAATGAACCGGACCCGAATGTTGATTTTCCAAGAATGTCCTTAAAGAATGAAGATTTGCCAACTTTAGTCCTTCAAAAAATGAATACTTGTCACTTTTAGTCCTCCTAAATATCAAGTATACAAGAAAGGAAGTTTCAAGTTAAGTCAAGATCAGCCCTTGAAGATTTAAGAAAGTACTTATTATACCCTAAGAATACTTTTTCAAAAGTCTTTGTGGCAAAAATGAGAAAATCAAAACTTGATTACAAAGGGGAACTGAGTTTGTTGCTAGTCAAACTTATATGCACACAATATTGAAGCTGAGGGGCCATATTTGCCAAATATCCAAACCCACCCCACCAATCATTATTCACCACCTCACCACATCCAGCCAGTCATCCATGCCACATCATACTCCACTATAACATTATTATTAATAAAAACGTTTTTGAAAAATTGTTTTATTAATACTAAACGCGGTTAACAGAAATTTAATCCAAAAAACACATTAAACCTATCCCTGTAACCTGTTCTTATCACTCCTAACCCTAACCTCAATTCACAAATCTAAACAAAGGGGTTTGGGTAATGGTTCTCCAGATCATTAATCAACCCTCCCCTAATCCTTTCCCACCTCATAAACAGCCACCCCGTGACCTTGGTCCCCTCATACAACTCACCCCTGCCCCACAAAAGGGACGTTTTTGGGAGAAGAAGCCATGATCAACGGCTCTCAAGGATTCCTTGGTCCCCAATTCCCATCAAACGACCAAGATAAGGAGACAGCATCAACATCATCACATGGTAACCATTTTGACCAAGACCTATTCGAATCAAAGGCATATTCTGAGAATCTACCAGGGCATTTTCGGGATATCATAGTTAGGGTTTTGTTCATTTACTTGTATCCTAGACTAGTATAAAAGAGAGAGGCGTCTGTGTCTCTTCTCTTGTTCCAAATTTTGTTATTTTTCATACTTTGTAATATGTTATACAATTTAATGAAAAAAGCAAGTTTGAGTTCCATTGTTTCAAAATTCATTTACTTTATCAGTTTTTATTTTACTTGCAATTTTAAACATTGTCCTTATTAATATTTTGTGTATCAAAGATTTTTCAAAGAATTTTGTTTAAATTTTTGAGATCCACAGGTCTGAATCCATGTACAAATGAAGTGACAACGGATTTTGTTCATAGGTTCAAACTTTGTGTTAAATTTATGTTTGGTGATTTGGTTTCAAAGTTTTCAAGTAAGTTTTTAAGAGAAAGAAGAAACATCAGGAAGCTTGGTGGTTATATTACTAGTGTGTTATTGTCGAGTTTGTTCATCTTAGCAGCTTGGAAAGCTAGTGTACAAGCGTACACTTTAGCTCAAACAGTCTAGGGTGTGGATGTGCGCCCTAGAGGTATGTTTTTTTTTCTCTTTTGTTTACAATTTCTGTCCAAATTTGTATGTTCTTATGTGATTCTTGAATATATGCATTGAATTGATGATACGTTGCTCGTAATTTAGCAATTGCATGATATTTGATCCTTGTCATTAGAAATCTTGTGGTTTCGAGGTGTTTTTAAACAAAAGCTTTTAAAAAATCTGTTATCTCACTTATATAGGGGTGTTTGGGAGAGCTTGTTTGCGGGTAGTAAGCGACCCTCAAGGCTAGCTAAATTCTGCACCTCCTTGTTAGGTCTAGGTAAGTGTATTTTTGCAAAAGATTTGGTGGTTTAGTGAAAAAGTTAATTTTTAAGTTCGTCATAAAAATCTGTCAAGCGGTAAGATCTTGGTCGGGATTTTGCAAGTGTGGTGAGAACTGTATTTTTTTTTCTTTTAAAAAAGGCTGAAAGAGAATTAGAGGATGTTTAAGGATGCATGACTGTGAAGTGGTATAAGCTGTGGGATGTTTTGAGGTTTAGTTGAGCTTCGGGGAGTGTTTTCTTTCACCAAAGTTATCAAAACCCTAGGCCTTATAGACTGCATATACATCAGCAACCTTGATCCTTTGTTTTGAGGTTTTAGGCAACATAGTTTAGGAATCATTAGTTTGTAGGTTGATTGATACAATGATTTTATGTGGGGTTCTTATTATTCTCTCGATATCCTCTCGAATTGATCTCGGCCTTAAGTGGAATGATTTGTTCTTGGTGACAAAAAGTGGTTGGTTTGTTTATCTATTTTAAACTAATGACAAGAAATTCAGTGTCGAAGAGTAAACTTAAAGCTTTAAACGATTAAAGTGAAGAGACGAGTTTAAAATTAAATGTTTTGAAAACTTTAAAGATTATATTAGGAAAATAAATGGACATTCAATAAAAACTAACACTTGGAAAACTTTGTGAAAAATATGAACTTAATTGAAAAGTACTAAAAGAAAGTAAGAACGAAACAAAACACCTTAAATCGGAATATTATTCCGATCGAATGATCGGAATGTGCTGCAAAATGGACCAATCGGAATATCTAAAAACAATAGCAATCGGAATGTTTGAAAAAGAGCTGCGATCGGAATATGGAAGAAAAGGGCCAATCGGAATAATCAAAATGCGTACAATCGGAAAGCATGAAATGCTTTAATCGGAATACACCCAAAATTTCCCAATCGGAATACAAAGGATAGCTTCAATCGGAATGTTGCCAAAATGGAACCAATCGGAAAACAAAACTAGGCTCGGTCGGAATCTCAAAACCCTTTTCCGATCATATGATCGGAATGAGGGGGTGTTGCTGGTCGGAAAGAACGGTCGGAAAAGGGAGTTTCCCTTTCCGAAAATGGTGCCAATTCGAGTAAAAGCCAAGGAAATAAGCTTATGGAATAAGCTAACTCCCAAACAAGCTCGAATCCAATGATAAGCTGATCAAATAAGCACTAAAAACACTTTATCTAAGCTCGAGATAAACAACTTTTAAATCAAATCAATAGAAAGATGAACTTTTCATAAAAACCTTTAAAAGTAAATAAGCTAAATCAACAAATAAGCCAATAAGAACAAGGATCTCAAAGCTTATTTATGTTAAAATTAAGGAAACATAAAAAGTAAACAACTTTTTAAGCACAAATCATTGATGAACAACACGGATCATACGAGATTTGTACCAAAATCAATGAAAGTAAAAGAAAGGAAGGATGAGATTAAAGATTAAAAGATAAAAACTTGAACTTGATTAATGAAAAATGATACAAAGTTTTGATCTTGAAAATGAAAAAGATGAAGTCTAGTGAGAGAAAGTTCTAAACTTTCTCTCCTCTAAAACTAAAAACTACCTAAAAACTAAGTGTGTATTTTTGTCAAGTAAGGCCCTTTATATAGGCGTGTATATGGTGGTGGGCTTTGTGATTGGGCTTTGATTTGGGCTCCTTTTTCCTCTTTCTTCTTTAGTCTTTATGCGTCTTAAATAAACGTTTCCGACTTGGATTTGAGAAGTGTCGGTGAATAATTCCAACTCGTCTTATGATCTTTTGTTTAATAGACTCGAGTTCTTCGACATAAATGAATCTTCCATCTTTGGCTCTATTCTTCGATAAATCTTCAAATAGGCACAACGACTTCAAATCTTTTGCATCTCTTGGACAATAGACTTCGTCTTGAGTCCTTTTCCTCGATAAAACCCGTGCAATCCCATGTTTTCTTCAATATTCATCCGGTCGACTCTGAAAACACAATAACCACAAAACCACGCATAATTCCAAACAAATGATATTAAATACGTGTTTTGGTCTTGTTTTAGCCAGAATTAAGTGGTAAAAGGATGGGTGTTTTCACACCTATCAAATCCCCTACACTTAACCATTTCCATGCCCTCATGCAATGCTTAGTGACAAAGCACATTTACATTTTTCTCATAATCAATCAACCTTGGCCTTATTAATATACTATTAAACGAAAATAAAAATACTAAGAGAAATTAAAACTTTAAAGTAAACAAAAGGATAGAAAATAGCTATGTGGAAATAACTTGCAAAGAGATCGAGGACTTACATTAGGGCTTCGGTGCTGCGAAGATTTATCACCCTCAAGTTTCACGTTCCCCAAACTAAGCTTAAAAACGAGATCATTGTTAATATAAGTTAGCAATTCAGACACTTACGCACATGGCTTAATTAAATGCTTAGACTCCCTTATTCCTAGGTGTATCTCTTATATTTTATTTTTGTCTTAGAATGATCATGAAGATGCATTTTTGGACTTATTTCGATAGTTTATTTAGGCTGAAAGCAAAGTAGGACGATTTGATCAATAGTTAGCTGAAGGACAAAATCTCTTAAAACTGCTTCTCGGGATATCAAAAAGTTCATATCTTGGCATAACTTGGTTCGCGATTTGAGACCTTTCTCGGGCCGATATTTGGCATGTACTTCATACTTCATATCTTGAGAGACGTTCTTGAGATAATGGTCTTCTCATCGTAATAGAGTTTCTTCACTTGGAGACTTTTGAGGGGTACTCCAACTTTGTTGACCACGACTTCATGATTATTCTTCAATCTCTAATTGGGATTTTGAGATACAACGATCCGCCTCCTTTTCGGACTTGGATCTATTTATCCTCATACCTTGTTAGGGTCTTTTCGGATAGACTTCTCCATGATCTTTATGGGAGTTGATTGCTTTTCGTCGTGAGTCTTGATCCTTCATATTAATTTTGGGAATAATGCTTTTCACATCACTTTGGATTTTCAGCAATAAAATGGAATCCTCATACCTTGTTAGGGCCTTTTCGGACTCGCCAATCTTCGCGCCCCGCTTCATAAGTTATGCCTTGGCTATGAACTCTTATCATTACCGAGCAACTATTAAACGATCTTAGGCTAGAAGCTAAGTAACTTTTCAAATCGTACGACCTTACTTATTGCAGATAATTTATTAGCAAGTGATGGGAGAAAAGGCAAATAATTACACCAAGTGAGCTTGTGCAAGAATACCGACTTATAATTGACTCTATCATTTCTCGTCCTCCACAATTTAAAATCTCAAGTAATGAGACTCGTGGATGCTTAGCCTAATAAACCAATTAAGGTCTACATGGTTAAGGATACTAGCTAGAATAAACTTGGATAAGTCTATTCGGGTTGAGTCAAAATAAACGCAACGGGCCTAATATGTCAAAGATTTCAAAACTAGCTACACCACTTTATTAAAAATTTTGACTTTATTGCGGGATATATACATATGAAAGCAACGATAAAAATTTAAAAATTACGACTAAATGGCCATAGTTAATAAAAAATTTGAAAAATGTTGAAAAAGATGATTTTCCGGTTAAATGAAGGCATTTTCATGGAAAAGTCCACTTAAAACTTCGATAGAAGTCCCCCCTACACTTAAGATAAATATTGTCCTCAATGTTTAAGCATGTGGGAAAAGTTTCCCCTACACTTATGACATTGTGCACGTTGGTTAACTCAAGTTAAGGAAGAGACGACTAAAGTGATCAATTTCAAATGTGAGTATGAAGAAAATTGAATCACGATAGTTGAGAGATAGAAACGGATTTCGGATAACACGGGAGCATGGTTCTGTAAAGGTTCCAAGAGTGCATTCATCCCTGTAATCACATCACCACACAAAAATAAACACTCTATAGAGGCTCCCCTACACTTAGGGGGTTAAAACATAAAAGGATAGATACTCGGGCTGCCTCCCGAGGAGCGCTTGTTTTTGATAACCGAGTCACGAGCCTGACTCGACCAAAAAATTAGTTCATGGGGAACGTGGTGAGGGATGGAATCATCTCCTGAGAGATGTCCTCACCAAAGTACAGCTTTAGACGCTGGCCATTCACCTTGAAATTGGGCCCATTTGGCTGAGAAAGCTCAATGGTCCCATACGGAAAGACGTTGGCGACGGTGAATGGACCAGACCAGCGGCTCTTCAACTTGCCAGAGAAGATCTTCAACCGAGAGTTAAAAAGTAAGACTTGATCACCAACGTGGAACTCTCGGTTCTTGATTTTTGCGTCATGAAGGATCTTCGTCTTCTCTTTGTAGATCAGCGAGTTCTCATAAGCTTCATTCCTCAGTTCGTTGAGCTCGTTGAGTTGAATCTTGCGATGATCACCGGCTTTGTTGATGTCGAAGTTAGCCCACTTTAAGGCCCAGTGCGCCTTATGCTCCAGCTCGATGGGAAGGTGGCATGCTTTCCCGTACACAAGACGATAAGGTGTACAACCGATCGGGGTCTTGTAAGCAGTACGGAAAGCCCACAGAGCATCATCTAACTTATCGGCCCACGCGGCACGATGCTCTCCCACAGTACGCTCCAAAATTCGCTTCAATCCTCGGTTAGATATCTCGGCCTGCCCATTGGTTTGGGGATGATAAGCGGTGGAAAGACGGTGATTGACACCATACTTAGCCATGACTCTTGCAAATTGATCGTTGCAAAAATGAGTCCCGCGGTCACTGATAATGGCACGAGGAACGCCGAATCTAGCGAACAGCGATTTCAAAAAGTTACAAACCACCCTTGCATCATTATTAGGGAAAGCTTTGGCTTCATCCCACTTTGAAACGTAGTCAACGGCTACAAGGATGTATTTGTTTCCTTTAGAGGAAGGGAATGGCCCCATAAAGTCGATACCCCAAACATCAAAGATTTCACACTCTTGAATGAAATGCTGAGGCATCTCGTCTTTATGTGTGATCGTGCCTTGTTTTTGGCAAGCATCACATCGTTTAACCATCTCGTGAGCATCACGGTAGATGGTGGGCCAATAAAATCCCGAATCAAACACTTTTTTGGCGGTGTAGTTGGGAACAAAGTGACCACCAGTGGGTCCTTTGTGGCAAGCATCAAGGATTTCGAAAGCTGCCGGTCTATCAACACATCAGCGAATAATCAAGTCGGCACATTGTTTGAAAAGATACGGGTCATCCCAAAAGTAAGTCTTGATGTCTTTGAAGAACTTTTTCTTTTGCTGGGATGTTAACCCGTCAACGAGGATTCCACCCGCCAAGTAGTTTGCAATGTCCACAAACCACGGGGTTTCATCAGCAGTCGAGTTTATAGACATTAAGGTCTCCAGGGGAAAAGAATCATTGATTTCTTTGTTCGGATGATCCCCCTGGTAAGGATCCTCAAGTCTACTGAGATGATCCGCGGCTAAGTTTTCAGCTCCTTTTTTATCGCGAATTTCGATTTTAAATTCCTGGAGCAGCAAAACCCAGCGAAGAAGTCTTGGTTTGGAATCTTGCTTTGTCAACAAGTACTTCAACGCGGAATGATCGGTATACACAATGGTGGTAGAAAGGACAAGATAGGGGCGAAATTTTTCAAAGGCATAGACAACAGCTAAAAGTTCTTTTTCGGTTGTCGTATAATGCAATTGTGCCCCTGTCATTGTCTTGCTAGCATAATGGATCGGTTGGAAGTGTTTGTTCACTCTTTGCCCAAGAACCGCTCCAATAGCAAAATCACTAGCATCGCACATCAACTCGAAGGGAAGCTCCCAATTAGGGGTAACCAAGACGGGTGCCTTAGTAAGCTTATCCTTGAGCGAGTTGAAGGCTTCAAGACACTCTTTAGAAAAGATAAAAGGAGTATCTTTTTCTAAGAGGTGGGTCATCGGGCGAGCGATTTGAGAAAAATCTTTTATGAATCGGCGATAGAAGCCCGCATGACCCAGGAAACTTCTCACACCCTTCGCGGTTGAAGGTGGAGGCAACTTTGCGATAACATCGACTTTAGCATGGTCTACTTCAAGACCGGCTTTCGAGATCTTATGTCCAAGCACGACGCCTTCTTTTACCATAAAATGGCATTTTTCCCAATTCATAACTAGGCGAGTGTCTTCACACCGCTTGAGCATACGTTCCAAATTGGCAAGGCAAGAAGAGAAAGAATCCCCGAAGACCGAGAAATCATCCATGAAGACTTCCATGGTTTGTTCAACCATGTCATGGAAGATAGCTAACATGCACCTTTGGAAAGTCCCGGGCGCATTACATAAGCCAAAAGGCATTCTTTTGTAAGCAAATGTGCCATAGGGGCAAGTGAATGTCGTCTTCTCTTGATCTTGGGGATCGATGGGTATTTGGAAATAACCCGAGAAACCATCAAGAAAGCAGTAATATTCATTACCCGCTAATCGTTCAAGCATTTGGTCCATAAAAGGTAGAGGGAAATGATCCTTTCTCGTGGCATCATTGAGTTTGCGGTAGTCTATACAAACTCTCCACCCAGTAACGAGACGAGTGGAAATCAACTCGTTGTGTTCATTGGGAACAACGGTTATTCCGCCCTTCTTGGGCACACAATGGATTGGACTAACCCATGGGGAATCCGAAATAGGGTAAATCATACCCGCGTCAAGAAGTTTGATAACCTTTGTTTTGATGACTTCATGTATTTTTGGATTCACCCGTCGTTGGCTTTGAATTGTGGGCTTAAAGTCATCCTCCATGAGAATTTTGTGGGTGCAGAAGTGAGGATCAATTCCACGAATATCCGAAATCTTCCAAGCAATAGCCTTCTTATGAGCTTTCAGCACGGCAATGAGGCGAGTCTTCTCTTCATCTTTCAAATCCGTTGCAATAATGACGGGCGACTTCTTGTTGTCGTCAAGGAACACGTACTCAAGATGTGGCGGCAACTCCTTAAGTTCCAAATCCGGAGGATTTTCGACGGGAGGCGTTTTCAAAGTCGTGGCATCGATAGCAATAACCGTGGGAGATGGAGGAGAAGAATTGTCTTCGTGGAGAAGGCTTTCAAAGAAATACATGTCGTCATCCCCATCGGTAGGACAATCCGGAGTAGATAAGTGCACATCTCCCATGGTATCTTCAAGATTGTTCCAAAATAAATCACTATCTCCAAATAGAGACAACGATGAATCAATAGAGGACACGGTCTCAACATTGGGAAGAGAGGTAGGAATACTTTTGCAAGCATCATTAAAGTGTTCTTCACAAGCCTCATCAAGAACGTCAATACAATTAACGCTCTCATATGAATAAGGCTGTTTAGACAACTTTCCCATGTTGAAGACTACTTTATCGTCACCCACTCTCATGATAAGCTCACCGGCTTCAACATCAATAAGAGTGCGACAGGTCCTCAAGAATGGACGTCCAACAATTAGTGGCACACGAGGGTCCATCTCGTAGTCGACGACAACAAAATCAGCAGGAAAGGTGAATTTGTCGACTCCTACAATGACGTCTTCGGATATCCCCACTGGATAAGCAACCGTACGGTTAGCTAATTCCAAAGTCATTTTGGTGGGGACTAGCTCTGGGAGAGATAATTGCTTCCAAACACTTAGAGGCATGAGATTAATACTGGCACCTAGATCGGCTAGGGCCATGCAATTCTCTACTCCCGGGAAATTGCAAGGGATAAGAAAATGACCCGGATCACCAAGCTTGGTTGGCAATTTCCTTAAGAGCACTGCAGAGCAATTCTCATTAAGTTGGATGTTGGCAATATCGAGGAGCTTTTCCTTGTCGCTCAGAAGATCTTTAAACATTTTCGCGTACTTAGGCATGTGAGCGAGAGCCTCAGCGAAGGAGATGTTAAAATTCAATTGTTTGAACATTTTAAGGAAGTTCGAAACCTGAATATCGTCCTTGCTTTTGAGCTTCTCTTTCCTCAACCTTGATGGATAAGGTATATTGGAAGAAGAGGAAGGCTTTGGGATAATAGGATCACTCACATCCTTGGGTGGAGGAGGGGTAGAAGTAAGAGGTGGAGAAATTGGGGAAGTCGAAGGTTGGGGAATAGGAGAAGGTGACTCGTTCTCCTTAGTCACAACCACCGGTGGAGGTATAGGAAGCTCGGGTTCCTTGGTACCTTTGCCACTGCGAGTGGTGATTGCTTTCATCTCCCCTCTTGGATTTGCAACGGTGTTACTCGGAAGAGTACCCAAAGAAGAAGGTTGATTACTGTGGAAGAAACTAGCCATCATGTTTCTTAAATCATTTGTTTGACTATCCATAGTGTTCTTCATATCAGCTCTCAGATCATTCCCTTGTTTCATCATATCTGCTTTCAAGTTGCGCACTTCCTGTTGGAGATTATCCACGATCACATCATTAGTCCTCATGTAGGTTCCAATGTCTTGATGTGATGCGGGGGTTTGGTTGGAAGGAGCAGTGTATGCGGGTGGTTGATAAGCAGGTTGCTGGTAAACTTGGTTGTTTCGTTGAGGTGGTTGTTGCTGTTTGTGAGGTGGTATGTATGGTGTACGAGTTTGTTGTTGTTGAGGAGGGCGGTTGAGGTTTTGTTGTTGGTTTTGGTTGTTAGAATTAAAACCAGGTGGTGAAAGATAATTGTTGGAGTGGTAGCTAAGCAAATTACGGTCACCTTGAGGTCTAGCTTGATAAGCAGGTTGAGTATAGGTGTCATATGCTGCATTCACATTCTCTGCAGGGTAGTCTTGGGTGGCAGTACAAGTAGTGTAAGAGTGAGGACCACCGCATATCTCACAAGGTTGGCTGACAGCGTTAACTTGGGCGTTTTTAGCTTTGTTGCTGTTGTTGTTGCTGACGGTGTGGGTGACAAGCGATTCAAGAAGCGTAGTGATTTTATCGAGTCGCTTGTCGCTGTCATTAGTGCTAGCACTAGCGACATTGGTCCTAACACTCTTGGTTTGCACACGAGACTTATTCTCAATGATATCCCAAGCAGCATTGGAAGTCTTAGCCAATAGATTACCCCCCGAAGCACTGTTCAGTGAATCTTGGTCACTCATGCTTAAACCATTGTAAAAAGTATTAATTTGATGTACTTTGGTAAAACCATGTTGTGGCCATTTTCTTAAAAGATCTTTAAAACGATCCCAAGATTCATTGAACGACTCATCGTACTTTTGTTCAAAATTTATGATCTCATTCCGCAAAGCGGTAGTACGAGAGGGTGGAAAAAAGTAATTGATAAACTTTGTTTCCAAATCCGTCCACGAGAGAATACTCTGTGGCGGTTCCTTAGCAAGCCAATGCCGGGCTTGTCCCTCTAAAGAAAAGGGAAAAAGTTGTAACCTTATAACCTCTTGTGGAACACCATTGAACTTGACCGTGTTGGTGAGTTGCAAGAATCTCTTTATGTGGTCGTGTGGCTCATCAATGGTACGTCCCAAGAATGGTTGAGCGGAGACCATCTGGATAAAGCCTGATTTTAGCTCGAAATTGTTGGCGGCAATTGGTGGTATAACAATTGGGTCAGTGTTGCCATCTACATGAGCTTGTAGTAATTCAATCATCGGGCGATTATCCGGAAGGGGCTCATTGTTGTTGTTATTGTTCATGTTGTTGAAAGGCGGGTTGTTGTTGTTATTATTGTTTGGAGGTGGTACACCGGCCATGTCTAAGTGATCGAGAGGCTCGGGCTCTTGATAAGACGTGGATCGAGTGCGCATACACCTGCAAAAGAACGAACAAAGAAAAACAAAGCAAAAATATTTTTGGTTTTTATGTTTTTTAATTTTTTTGTATTTTTGAAAGTTTTATATTTTTTAGGATTTTTTCGAAATTTTTATGAAAAAGTAACGTTCACGGGGAACGGATCCCAAAATCCAAGTTCTCACAAAAAACTTTTGATCTTAACGAGAAGAGCCGACAGCGGCGCCATTTGATACAGTGATTTTATGTGGGGTTCTTATTATTCTCTCGATATCCTCTCGAATTGATCTCGGCCTTAAGTGGAATGATTTGTTCTTGGTGACAAAAAGTGGTTGGTTTGTTTATCTATTTTAAACTAATGACAAGAAATTCAGTGTCGAAGAGTAAACTTAAAGCTTTAAACGATTAAAGTGAAGAGACGAGTTTAAAATTAAATGTTTTGAAAACTTTAAAGATTATATTAGGAAAATAAATGGACATTCAATAAAAACTAACACTTGGAAAACTTTGTGAAAAATATGAACTTAATTGAAAAGTACTAAAAGAAAGTAAGAACGAAACAAAACACCTTAAATTAGAATATTATTCTGATCGAATGATCGGAATGTGCTGCAAAATGGACCAATCGGAATATCTAAAAACAATAGCAATCGGAATGTTTGAAAAAGAGCTGCGATCGGAATATGGAAGAAAAGGGCCAATCGGAATAATCAAAATGCGTACAATCGGAAAGCATGAAATGCTTTAATCGGAATACACCCAAAATTTCCCAATCGGAATACAAAGGATAGCTTCAATCGGAATGTTGCCAAAATGGAACCAATCGGAAAACAAAACTAGGCTCGGTCGGAATCTCAAAACCCTTTTCCGATCATATGATCGGAATGAGGGGGTGTTGCTGGTCGGAAAGTACGGTCGGAAAAGGGAGTTTCCCTTTTCGAAAATGGTGCCAATTCGAGTAAAAGCCAAGGAAATAAGCTTATGGAATAAGCTAACTCCCAAACAAGCTCGAATCCAATGATAAGCTGATCAAATAAGCACTAAAAACACTTTATCTAAGCTCGAAATAAACAACTTTTAAATCAAATCAATAGAAAGATGAACTTTTCATAAAAACCTTAAAAAGTAAATAAGCTAAATCAACAAATAAGCCAATAAGAACAAGGATCTCAAAGCTTATTTATGTAAAAACTTAAGGAAACATAAAAAGTAAACAACTTTTTAAGCACAAATCATAGATGAACAACACGGATCATACGAGATTTGTACCAAAATCAATGAAAGTAAAAGAAAGGAAGGATGAGATTAAAGATTAAAAGATAAAAACTTGAACTTGATTAATGAAAAATGATACAAAGTTTTGATCTTGAAAATGAAAAAGATGAACTCTAGTGAGAGAAAGTTCTAAACTTTCTCTCTCTAAAACTAAAAACTACCTAAAAACTAAGTGTGTATTTTTGTCAAGTAAGGGCCTTTATATAGGCGTGTATATGGTGGTGGGCTTTGTGATTGGGCTTTGATTTGGGCTCCTTTTTCCTCTTTCTTCTTTAGTCTTTATGCGTCTTAAATAAACGTTTCCGACTTGGATTTGAGAAGTGTCGGTGAATAATTCCAACTCGTCTTATAATCTTTTGTTTAATAGACTCGAGTTCTTCGACATAAATGAATCTTCCATCTTTGGCTCTATTCTTCGATAAATCTTCAAATAGGCACAACGACTTCAAATCTTTTGCATCTCTTGGAAAATAGACTTCGTCTTGAGTCCTTTTCTTCGATAAAACCCGTGCAATCCCATGTTTTCTTCAATATTCATCCGGTCGACTCTGAAAACACAATAAACACAAAAACCACGCATAATTCCAAACAAATGATATTAAATACGTGTTTTGGTCTTGTTTTAGCCAGAATTAAGTGGTAAAAGGATGGGTGTTTTCACACCTATCATTGATTCATTACATGTTCATTATAGGTTTTGTGTTGGGTGGCTTGTTAGTGCTTATAGAAGCTTTTGAAACTCAAAAGAAGCATTTACAAGATTTCTGTCTGTACATTAGGCTTATAAGGTCACTGTATGCTTATTGATGTTTAAATCTGAGAATTTCTTTGCTTGTTTAGGACTGCTAGTATTTAGATACTAGAGTTTGTATCTTTGTGATTTAGCTTTGAGTCTTAGGTCAGGTTAGGTTAGGTATAGGTTTTAGTGTTCGGTTTTCGTTGACCTTGGGTGGTTGAGATAGTGTAGTAGTCACTGATTTTTCAGCGAACCCCTATATCCTCGCCTACTTGTTCTTTGTTGCATTGGTGACTCTATTGTTCGATTTGGTACTTGGTTCGAGTTTGATTTACTATTTGGTATTGTGTGTTTGACTCCTCACAACCAACAGGTTGTGAGGGTGCCGTTTATGGCCCAAGCAACAAACAACTCCATTACCCCGGGCATCCAATATCCCCCATATCAGCAAGCTTAACAAGTATAACAGAAAAGTGAAGTCTGTATGTTGTTGAGCATAAAATTTGGGCATAATTCATGGTATGGTTGATTATGTTAGAATTTGAGATTGTGTTTGAGTTACTGGGTTTCAAGTGTTAAAATTCAAGTAACGGCTAGTTGTGAACTGGTTCCTATAGTATCATTAGATCTGTTGAGTTTTTTTTATGTTAAATTTTTACTATTTAATCGAGTCTAAATAAAATTTTGACTCACTTTAAGTATCACTCTTATAGTATTGCTGTCAGGACTTTTTGCTGTTATGGGCATGCTTGCGGTTGTTCAGTAACTGGGCACACACACAAGATCTGAATCGTGGCATGTTAGGTTTAATTAGTTGTTGTGTGTTTGTACTCAAATCACGAGCAACTGCTTGTGATCGTCCCTTGTTCCAAAACCAAAACAGCAAAAGCAACCAACCCTAAGTATTGGGATCGATTTGTGGTAGGAATCAGTTTTTTTTTTGAGTTTTTGTTTGTGTTTGCGGACTGCGTGCATCAAAGTGAAAACAAAGAAATAGTTAAGTGGTGCCTGCTAGCACTTTGCCCACTGTTTTGTGTATTGATTCTGTAATCTTTTCCATTTCCTTTTTGTATTTGTTGCTTAGGAGTGTTTAGTGTTTATAGTTAAATAAAAACTGTCAACAAAAACAATTTTTGTCAAAAAGGGAGCCAGCTGGGTCTTGAACACCTGACCATAGACAACCAGAGGACACAGCAACCCTTTGAATCACCAGTAGATCCATAGGAACCTTTTGATTTATTTCCGGTTTTTTTTAACCTTCTTTTATTTCGTTTTATTTTTATTTTTATATATAGATAGGTAATTTTGAGTTTCTGTCATTCCTGTGTGTTATACGTTTATGTTTGAATTGGTAGTTTGTGTTTAACCTTATATAATAAAGTTGTGAGCCAAAATGGGAGTAAGTAATTGCAAGAAAAAACAATGGTGGTTACCCAGACTTGAACCTATGACCACCAAGAACAAACAGACATAAAACACTTCTCTCCCACCATCTGCTCTACATGTCTTTCCTGTTATATGTTGGTTTTGCATTATTTTTATATCATTTCAAAAAAATGTAGTAGTAGTAGTTAAAGTTTGAATGAGTTTTATCTATGTATATCTTTTAGATTTTTCATATCTGAAACATTGTAACCCGTGCATTTAGGTTTATTAAAATTTCTGCAAGTTTTTAGATTCTATAAAAATAGTTTGCTATTTTTTTAATATTTAATTAGTTTTTAAATATTTTTGATTCATTAAAAATTATTAAAAGTAAAAAAAAAAAGGTTCTTTTTTTTCAAAAATTTCTTTTGTCATTTAGGACGTAAGAAAAATAAATTTGATTTTTTATTGTTTAAATTTCATAATTTTCTTTTTATTATTTCATTTTCTAGGATTATTTTAGTTTTAAATATGATAAAAGTCATAAAAAAATAGAAAAAGGTTTATAAAAATTTTCAAAAAAATAGTTTATAGTTTTTAAATAATATATTTGAGGTTTACAAATAAAAAAGTTTGAATTTTGTCTTTTTATTAGTTATTTTATTTTTTAGGATTTTTATTTAATTTTAAAAATTAATATAAATAAATTTAAAAGTTTTCAAATTTTTTGGTTTTCGTATTTTTCTTAGTTAGAATTTTTAGAGTTTTTTAGTGATTTTTAATTTTTTTTAGGCTAAATTTTTCGTTAGGTCGCATTTTTACGTTCGTACGTTGAAGCGTTTTCGACCGTTTTTAGCATAACTCGTCTCCGTTTTCTTTTCTTTCTTTTTTTCTAAGAGCGTAATCACTCGAATTAAATAACATATATACTTTTGGCTAAACACCATACCTCCTCGAGAACGAACTCGATTGTCGTCTTTACATTTTTCCTAAAACGTATTGATTAATACTTACCACGACTTTGTTTTTTTTTGCTTACTTTTTCCTAAAGGTAAGTAAAACGACTAAAAACCACAACATCAAATGGCGCCGCTGCCGGGGAGGTGTGTTTAGCCATATTTATTTATCGTGTTTGTTTGAGTGTTTACGTTTTTATCGTAAATACTTCTTTTTATTTTTCTATACTATTAGCCATACAAGTAAATACTTGTTAAATAGAACTCTATTAACACAAAATCGTTTTCTCGTTTTTATTGTCCATAATATATTGTATTTACGTAGAACAATTAACACACAATAATTATCCAAATACGCGAGAAATCGCACCTCAATAGTTGAGCGTTCCGGTCACTATTGTTGTATCGAATTCAAACAAAAGTCAAAGGCAAAATAGATAAATACTCTTAATTGATTTAATCTCGATAAATACAAACTATAAGGTGGGTATAAGGCGGTTGTATTTCACGACCTAAGGAAAAAAGGCTCATAAGTGCTTCGCGCCGCCTCGTTTTCTCCGCTCGCTTGTGCGTATTTTGAATTTGACGATTAATTAGGGGTTTGCCACATCAAGTATTATTAATCTATTTTTATGAGTTTTAATTATTGAACCACGAAACATTTTGGCGTTCCACCAACGTTTCAAAGTCGACGAGGGTTTTTACTTCACGTAATTACCTTCATTCTTCTTGGATTCATTAATCGAGACCTTTGATTAGTGGATAGTTTTTGTAGATTAATTTCTACGTAATACACCAAAATTCCAAAAAAAATTAAAAAAAAACAAAAACACAAAAAAAGTTTCTTCGATTTTTTTCTTCTATTTTCATAATTCTCTTCTTTCACCCTCTATAACGTTTAATTCTCGAATCGTCTTTCTCGTTGCATCATGTCGTATGATGGTGGATATTATTCGTGTCTATATTGTGGAGGCCCGCCCGATGGTGCCAATTGTTTTAATTGTAAGGTTATTGGAGGTCGAGAGGGTTATATCTATAACTCCGCCCATGTGATCATGGTGACAAGTTTCGATCTTACGACCAAGATCACCTATCGTCTTCGTTTTATTAATCATATGATTCGTCTTATAATTGTGATCAAAATGATGAGATGAATCAAAACGCCTTTTGTGACTATGTGAGACGTAATAATAAAAATTTAACGATGATTCAAGAACAAGTTACGAATCTTAAGGAACATTACGAAAAACAATTGGAAACTCAAAAGGAATTTTACTTCAAGGATATGGCCTCCATGAGAACCGAGTTGGAAAACGAATATGATGCCGCTTCTAAAGAACAAGAACGTTTATTTGACCTAACTGACGAGAGATGGGATAAAATTGTTGATAAAGTTGTGGAGGCTTACACTAATGAGCGAAATGAACTTCTTTCAACGATTAAGAACTTAGAGAGAAAAGTAGCTTCATACGAGTCGAGTTCTTCATCGAACGTCACCAATCCTAATCTCAAAGGAGAGGTTCAAGCCTTATCGACTCCTAAGACTCGTACGTCTCGTATTGATCCCTATCTCTCGAATTTTAGAGTTGTGCTACCTTCATCGTCTTGCAAAAACGTAGAGGAAACGAAAAAGTCATCTAACGAAGTTTTGAAAAATGTTTTTGAAAATAAACCAAAGGAAAAACTCGTAGGATACTTGGGAATATTAAATCTTGTACCTTCTAAACCTAATTTTTCTAATGGGGATGAAATTATTGAGGATTTTCTAAATCAATATACACTTAATTTTGACGAAGAAATTCCATTAAATGATTTTAAAAAAGAAAAATGTGAAAAGGTTTTAAAGGAAATCGTTGAACCCTCGTTTTTACAAGATGAACGAAAATTAATTCTGAAGGGACGTGTTAGTAGTTTTGCTAAAATGTTTGAAAACCCACGTTCGATCCCTTCGAAGGACAAAGTTGAAACCGTCAAGGCAAAATCGTCACGAGACGAGCCTTTTACTCCTAACCCCACACCGAGTGAGATTATGGATTTATCGTGTGAGAAGTCCGCCGATGGCCTTGCTCACATCGATATGTTTTTTGATTTCGAGGTCGAAACGACAAAGGCAAAATCTTCAATCGAAGAGACTTCTATTCCTAGTTTCACGACGGTTGGAGCTAGCGACTCGACTATCGATAAATTAATTTCCAAACCTCTTCCACGAGGAAGAGAAGACGTTTTTGATCCCGATGGCGATTTTTCCGAGATCAAACGTATTCTTGATAACCCACCTTTGATTTTCGAGTTTGATGAGGACCGTTGCGTTAGCCCGGAGGGGGATGTTTTATTAATCGATTCACGTTTTAAAAATTCAAATCCTCCTCCCGCCTTCAAGATAAATCTGAAAACTTTAAGTGTGCCTAGAATTGTTTTAGAAACACCAAATATTTTCAATTTAATCAACTTGGGTTTTCGTAACAAAGAGTTAAAAAATGAAAAAGGGAATGATTTTAAAATTAATTTAAAAAATTTTCCAAACTTAACTCCGTCATCACCTCGTTTAATTGAACTTGCTACAAACGCGTCTACTTCTTTTGACGACGTTTTGTGTGGATCTAGTATGGGGGAAGCCTCATTTGTTCCCTCACACTTCTCCACCGAGGACGAGATTTTTGATCCCGGTATCACGTTTAAGATAAAATCTCGGTCTTTTACCGAAGTAGTCACTAGAAGATCCTTCTACACTTACGGTATGAGTTTACCTCGAGTAACTCGATTTGTTTGCCCACCCAATGTCTCACCCTTCTCTTCTCATTCTATTTTCTTGTGTCCCTTTGGGACGATGATGTTGAAAGTCGTGTTGTTTCGTTTATCATCCGAAAACGAAGACACGATCTTTGATCCCGGTATAAAGGTTTTGCCTTTATGATCGGTTTATTTTGGGCCTTGATTACATGTAAGTCCCACCAAAAATGACCGAACCCAGATAATCCCTAAATGATCACATTTATGGGGATTCGAGTCGAGCTTTTGACTCGGTTATCAAAAACAAGGTGCCTCGTGGGGGATTCTCATGCTTATCCTTGTAAATATTATTGCTTTTTAGTTAACCTAATGTGAGGGGATTTGTGCCCTTCCAACCTTTGTTCCGTGGTTGTTTGTGGATTGTGGTTTTTAGATGATCATGATCTTCACGATTGGAGCCTCTCGTGTTCTTTTTATGGGAGCACTCGATCGTTTGCTTTGAAGAATTTCTCGATATCCATATGATATATCCTTAGATGTTCTAACCTTAGGTTTTTAGCACACTTCATAAACGGCTCTAAATTTAACGGCTACACCCTTTCCATGCTAGATTAAGCATTCGACTACGTCTCTAGTATGGGGGTGTTTTCACCCCTAGACTCGAAACATTGAGGACAATGTTTAGTTTTAGTATGGGGGGTGAGTAGATACTTCACCTTGCTTACGTCAACACGCAATCCAAAATTTCATCTTTTTGTTATCATTTTGTTGCAAATAAGGCTAAAAATGGCCAAATTTTAAAATTTTTCTTATTTTTCATAAGTGTTTAAGACAGGAATGTAGGTTTTCCGATGGTGAGAATAAGAGTAATTTTTGACTCGACCGTGCGTGTTGAGCACTTAGCTTCGATTCCTTAACTTTTTAGGCTAAGTCTCTTAAATGAGGACGAGAAATGATAGAGTTATTTATAAGTCTCGTAATCTTTCACGATCTCATGTGTAGTAATTATTAGCTTATTCTCCCCACACTTTTGATAATAAATTGTTAATAAATATTGATTTAGCGGTTTAGTCACTATTGTTGGTTTCTAATTTGTTTTAGTAGCTTCCATGTAATTAAATTGGGAAAACATTAAGGTATCGCCAGCGTCACGGTTTTGAAGTATTGGCAACCTGAATAATCGAAAGTTTCACCTAATAATAAGATTTCAAGTGCTCACCTAAATTAAGCGAAAATTTGAAGCTCACAAGGCCGAAAAATCTATGCCCAAATTGAAAGTGAATCAAGCATTAATCTTTGAAGCTTTAAAGATCCAAAATTCGCCTTAGCGTGAGGATATACGTCTTTGGCTAATAAAACTACCGATGAGGTGGATAATAAAAGGCAAGGCAAGACCGAAGTCATAATAAAAGCTCCATGGCGGAGTTGAATAAAAGATGGAGGTAAACCATGATAATAAAACCACCGATGATGGCGGATAATAAAAGTCATGGTAATAAGTCTCATGTTCAAAACCGTTCTAAAACCGTGTTTATCGATCCTTCTTGTTGACTTAATTTTTGACATCGTTGTCTTTTACGGTGAATTATTAATTTAATGATTTTGGTTACACCGTTAAGACTCTATCTTTAGACTTAATCTCTATTCACGCATAAGTCAATGATGTATCCTCGTGATCATTAAGACAAAAATAAAATATAAGAGATACCAAGTAGGAATAAGGGAGTCTAGGGTCGTAATTAACACTCATGAGATGTGATCGTGTTGCTAACTTATAATAACAATGATCTCGTTGCACGCTTGGCATGGAATTGGGGTGAAAATCAAGGACGATGAAATTATTTCTAACGAAGCATTCACGTGTTCTTATTCTATGAACCTAAACGTCCCATTTTGCGATGAAAATCATACATTATGTCTAAAACGCAAGTAGTAGTAGTAATAGTAGTAGTGTAGCTAGTTTATCATTCAATAAAATTGAATAAAAATGAATTTTGGAGGTGCTACGATACTTTATTCTAGCATTGCGTGAGGGCACGGCAATGGTTTAGTATGGGGGAGTGATGAGACTACATTTATACATAGTCTCATCGTCCAAATCGGGCTTAAAACGCTTAAAAATATCATAAAATACCCCAAAATATGATTGTGTTTGTTGCTTGTGTATTTTAGGTACGGATATTGAGAAAATGACAAAAGATCACAAGAATGAAGCAAAGAAAAACGAACACGGGAAACGAAGCCGCACAATGAACCGGACCCGAATGTTGATTTTCCAAGAATGTCCTTAAAGAATGAAGATTTGCCAACTTTAGTCCTTCAAAAAATGAATACTTGTCACTTTTAGTCCTCCTAAATATCAAGCATACAAGAAAGGAAGTTTCAAGTTAAGTCAAGATCAGCCCTTGAAGATTTAAGAAAGTACTCATTTTACCCTAAGAATACTTTTTGAAAAGTCTTTGTGGCAAAAATGAGAAAATCAAAACTTGATTACAAAGGGGAACTGAGTTTGTTGCTAGTCAAACTTATATGCACACAATATTGAAGCTGAGGGGCCATATTTGCCAAATATTCAAACCCACCCCACCAATCATTATTCACCACCTCACCACATCGAGCCAGTCATCCATGCCACATCATACTCCACTATAACATTATTATTAATAAAAACGTTTTTGAAAAATTGTTTTATTAATACTAAACGCGGTTAACAGAAATTTAATCCAAAAAAACACATTAAACCTATCCCTGTAACCTGTTCTTATCACTCATAACCCTAACCTCACTTCACAAATCTAAACAAAGGGGTTTGGGTAATGGTTCTCCAGATCATTAATCAACCCTCCCCTAATCCTTTCCCACCTCATAAACAGCCACCCCGTGACCTTGGTCCCCTCATACAACTCACCCCTGCCGCACAAAAGGGACGTTTTTGGGAGAAGAAGCCATGATCAACGGCTCTCAAGGATTCCTTGGTCCCCAATTCGCATCAAACGACCAAGATAAGGAGACAGCATCAACATCATCACATGGTAACCATTTTGACCAAGACCTATTCGAATCAAAGGCATATTCTGAGAATCTACCAGGGCATTTTCGGGATATCATAGTTAGGGTTTTGTTCATTTACTTGTATCCTAGACTCGTATAAAAGAGAGAGGCGTCTGTGTCTCTTCTCTTGTTCCAAATTTTGTTATTTTTCATACTTTGTAATATGTTATACAATTTAATGAAAAAAGCAAGTTTGAGTTCCATTGTTTCAAAATTCATTTACTTTATCAGTTTTTATTTTACTTGCAATTTTAAACATTGTCCTTATTAATATTTTGTGTATCAAAGATTTTTCAAAGAATTTTGTTTAAATTTTTGAGATCCACAGGTCTGAATCCATGTAAAAATGAAGTGACAACGGATTTTGTTCATAGGTTCAAACTTTGTGTTAAATTTATGTTTGGTGATTTGGTTTCAAAGTTTTCAAGTAAGTTTTTAAGAGAAATAAGAAAAATCAGGAAGTTTGGTGGTTATATTACTAGTGTGTTATTGTCGAGTTTGTTCATCTTAGCAGCTTGGAAAGCTAGTGTACAAGCGTACACTTCAGCTCAAACAGTCTAGGGTGTGGATGTGCGCCCTAGAGGTATGTTTTTTTTTCTCTTTTGTTTACAATTTATGTCCAAATTTGTATGTTCTTATGTGATTCTTGAATATATGCATTGAATTGATGATACGTTGCTCGTAATTTAGCAATTGCATGATATTTGATCCTTGTCATTAGAAATCTTGTGGTTTCGAGGTGTTTTTAAACAAAAGCTTTTAAAAAATCTGTTATCTCACTTATATAGGGGTGTTTAGGAGAGCTTGTTTACGGGTAGTAAGCGACCCTCAAGGCTAGCTAAATTCTGCACCTCCTTGTTAGGTCTAGGTAAGTGTATTTTTGCAAAAGATTTGGTGGTTTAGTGAAAAAGTTAATTTTTAAGTTCGTCATAAAAATCTGTCAAGCGGTAAGATCTTGGTCTGTGATTTTGCAAGTGTGGTGAGAACTGTATTTTTTTTTCTTTAAAAAAGGCTGAAAGAGAATTAAAGGATGTTTAAGGATGCATGACTGTGAAGTGGTATAAGCTGTGGGATGTTTTGAGGTTTAGTTGAGCTTCGGGGAGTGTTTTCTTTCACCAAAGTTATCAAAACCCTAGGCCTTATAGACTGCATATACATCAGCAACCTTGATCCTTTGTTTTGAGGTTTTAGGCAACATAGTTTAGGAATCATTAGTTTGTAGGTTGATTCATTACATGTTCATTATAGGTTTTGTGTTGGGTGGCTTGTTAGTGCTTATAGAAGCTTTTGAAACTCAAAAGAAGCATTTACAAGATTTCTGTCTGTACATTAGGCTTATAAGGTCACTGTATGCTTATTGATGTTTAAATCTGAGAATTTCTTTGCTTGTTTAGGACTGCTAGTATTTAGATACTAGAGTTTGTATCTTTGTGATTTAGCTTTGAGTCTTAGGTCAGGTTAGGTTAGGTATAGGTTTTAGTGTTCGGTTTTCGTTGACCTTGGGTGGTTGAGATAGTGTAGTAGTCACTGATTTTTCAGTGAACCCCTATATCCTCGCCTACTTGTTCTTTGTTGCATTGGTGACTCTATTGTTCGATTTGGTACTTGGTTCGAGTTTGATTTACTATTTGGTATTGTGTGTTTGACTCCTCACAACCAACAGGTTGTGAGGGTGCCGTTTATGGCCCTAGCAACAAACAACTCCATTACCCCGGGCATCCAATATCCCCCATATCAGCAAGCTTAACAAGTATAACAGAAAAGTGAAGTCTGTATGTTGTTGAGCATAAAATTTGGGCATAATTCATGGTATGGTTGATTATGTTAGAATTTGAGATTGTGTTTGAGTTACTGGGTTTCAAGTGTTAAAATTCAAGTAACGGCTAGTTGTGAACTGGTTCCTATAGTATCATTAGATCTGTTGAGTATTTTTTTATGTTAAATTTTTACTGTTTAATCGAGTCTAAATAAAATTTTGACTCACTTTAAGTATCACTCTTATAGTATTGCTGTCAGGACTTTTTGCTGTTATGGGCATGCTTGCGGTTGTTCAGTAACTGGGCACACACACAAGATCTGAATCGTGGCATGTTAGGTTTAATTAGTTGTTGTGTGTTTGTACTCAAATCACGAGCAACTGCTTGTGATCGTCCCTTGTTCCAAAACCAAAACAGCAAAAGCAACCAACCCTAAGTATTGGGCTCGATTTGTGGTAGGAATTAGTTTTTTTTTTGAGTGTTTGTTTGTGTTTGCGGACTGCGTGCATCAAAGTGAAAACAAAGAAATAGTTAAGTGGTGCCTGCTAGCACTTTGCCCACTGTTTTGTGTATTGATTCTGTAATCTTTTCCATTTCCTTTTTTGTATTTGTTGCTTAGGAGTGTTTAGTGTTTATAGTTAAATAAAAACTGTCAACAAAAACAATTTTTGTCAAAAAGGGAGCCAGCTGGGTCTTGAACACCTGACCATAGACAACCAGAGGACACAGCAACCCTTTGAATCACCAGTAGATCCATAGGAACCTTTTGATTTATTTCCGTTTTTTTAACCTTCTTTTATTTCGTTTTTTTTATTTTTATATATAGATAGGTAATTTTGAGTTTCTGTCATTCCTGTGTGTTATACGTTTATGTTTGAATTGGTAGTTTGTGTTTAACCTTATATAATAAAGTTGTGAGCCAAAATGGGAGTAAGTAATTGCAAGCAAAAACAATGGTGGTTACCCAGACTTGAACCTATGACCACCAAGAACAAACAGACATAAAACACTTCTCTCCCACCATCTGCTCTACATGTCTTTCCTGTTATATGTTGGTTTTGCATTATTTTTATATCATTTCAAAAAATTGTAGTAGTAGTAGTAGTTAAAGTTTGAATGAGTTTTATCTATGTATATCTTTTAGATTTTTCATATGTGAAACATTGTAACCCGTGCATTTAGGTTTATTAAAATTTCTCCAAGTTTTTAGATTCTATAAAAATAGTTTGCTATTTTTTTTAATATTTAATCAGTTTTTAAATATTTTTGATTCATTAAAAATTATTAAAAGTAAAAAAAAATTAATTCTTTTTTTTCAAAAACTTCTTTTGTCATTTAGGACGTAAGAAAAATAAATTTGATTTTTTATTGTTTAAATTTCATAATTTTCTTTTTATTATTTCATTTTCTAGGATTATTTTAGTTTTAAATATGAAAAGTCATAAAAAAATAGAAAAAGGTTTATAAAAATTTTCAAAAAAATAGTTTATAGTTTTTAAATAATGTATTTGAGGTTTACAAATAAAAAAGTTTGAATTTTGTCTTTTTATTAGTTATTTTATTTTTTAGGATTTTTATTTAATTTTAAAAATTAATATAAATAAATTTAAAAGTTTTCAAATTTTTTGGTTTTCGTATTTTTCTTAGTTAGAATTTTTAGAGTTTTTTTGTGATTTTTAATTATTTTTTAGGCTAAATTTTTTGTTAGGTCGCATTTTTACGTTCGTACGTTGAAGCGTTTTCGACCGTTTTTAGCATAACTCGTCTCCGTTTTCTTTTCTTTCTTTTTGTCCAAGAGCGTAATCACTCGAATTAAATAACGTATATACTTTTGGCTAAACACCATACCTCCTCGAGAACGAACTCGATTGTCGTCTTTACATTTTTCCTAAAACGTATTGATTAATACTTACCACGGCTTTGTTTTTTTTTCTTACTTTTTCCTAAAGGTAAGTAAAACGACTAAAAACCACAACATCAGTGACTAAAACTTTTCGGTATTTTAAACTAAAAACTATTTAACTAAAATTATTTAATCTAATTTAAACTAATGTAAATAAAAACTATTATGAAACCAAACAAAACTTAATTAAACTAATTTCAAAAAAAAAACTTAAATAAATTTTAAAACTAATTTATACTATATTTCAAATAAAACTATATTAATGTTAAACTAATAAAAAAAACTAATTTTAAAAACAATTTAAATAAACTATTTTTTTATCTTTTTATTTTTGTATTTAAACTGAATAAAAGAAAACTTTTTAAAAACTTTTACTTAAAATTAATAAAACCTAAAACTTGTATTTAAACTATAAAACTGCCAGCTATAACTGAAACTTACTATATTAATTAATTAACGTGAGATTAAACACAAAAGATGTACTAGACCAGATGGTAAGGGTGTTGACTGCTAATCAGATGTCCAGGGTTCGAAACCCAGGAGGGAAAATTTTTTGTCTATTATTTTTATTGGACAGATCAGAATACTCAGACCAATTGGGCCTGAGTTTTTATTTAAGCAACTAATAATCAGAAACTAAAAATAAGACAACCAAATAAGCATAAGCTGAAAACTGATAAAAAGCAGATCGTAACCAGAATAGCAGATAAGTAGGTATGTAAATAAGCTATAATAATAATAAGCAAAGCAAATAAACCCACATAAGCCTAACTACTAAAAACAGGAAATAAGCAAATTCAACTAAAATGGCAAATAAGCAAAAAGGTCTAACTCCAATATTAAGCAGATCAAAACTCAATCAAGCATAACAACTTAAAACTCACTACTTAACTCGATATCAGTAACTGAATGAAATAATCAGTAGTTAAAACTCAAAATAAAATCAGATAAGCAGACTAAGAACTCGAATAACAGTACACTACTAATTCAACATCCAAAACACAACTACCAAACTAAAATATACCAATCCGAAATTATTAAGCTATGACGAAAACGAGTTCAGTAACACTAAACTTAAATCAAAAAGCAAACTATTTAAACATAAACTAAAATATAAATCAGCAATCACTTAATCAAATCTATCTAACAGAAACTTAAACAAATTTAATCTTAAATTTAAATAACATAAAAATAAAGTGAAGATGAACCTTGATGACGAAATTGTTGGGACGGAGGGATGAGCGCTGAGCCCCCTTTTATCCGAATCAAACGCCACCTTGAACATCAACTCTCGAACCAATAAAAAACTTTCGAATCCAGATTTATAAAAAAACTTTTCCCAGTGGGGGAAATTTCATTAACAACTTTTGTTTTATATCAATTAATTAAAAACACAAATAAGATTAAACTGCAATGAAATTTAAATGATTCACGAGACATAAATTTAATCCGAAATAAATTTTTTATTAATAACAATAAACTGATTACAATACTTCGAGAATAAAAATTACAATTTAATCCTAACATCTAATTTTGCATAAAATAGAATTAAAATTAAAATTAATCCTACTCCTAAAATAACAGTAAATAAAGAAAAAATTAAGCACGAATAAAATTACAAAATGAAGGGGTTTTTATAGGAAAACCCTAAAAACTGTTGGTGAAGCTTAGTGATCACGTAGTCAAATCCAGGCCGCTCTTTTCTTTTCTTCTCTCTTCTTTCTTCAATCAACGGCTCAAAATCATATACCCATCACACGGATTGCCACCGTGGATGGGTTTGTACTTCTTGTGTTTGTTTGCTGTTGAGTTGGCAAGATATGATTGGAGAAGTGGTTGGGATGATGTGGTTTCACCAATCACTAGCAAGAAAATAGCCACGTCAATTGAGGACCACCCATCATGTTGCTTCCGAAAACCATGGGAATTTATTTAGGACTCGTGTGAATCACACGAATTGGGTAAAAGCCCCAAATTTATCTTGGTAATTTTTTATGTTTTTTTATTAGGGTTTGGGGTAAACTTGTTGCTGTGTTTGTGTTGGGGAGAGATGAGGGAAAGGGTGAGTGGTTATTATTGTTTGTATCGAAACAAATAAAGTGAGTGGATGGGTAAAAATGTTTTAAGTAAACCGTGTTTGTGTGAGTGGGTTGTCTAGGGATTTGACCAAGTGAATCCGTCCAACATTTTTTTCACCAAATGGGCTTTTGGCCCAAATTGTAATATTCATCCGTCTCAACATTTAATTTGGGCCTTTTTGGGCTTGTAACTTTTTAATAAGCAAAATACAACTTTCAAATGGGCTTTTGAGCCCATTAACCTAAATGTGGGACCCACTTGGCCCAATTATCTTCATAAAGTTAAATCCGCTAAAAAATCGAACTTGAATTTGACTTCCTTGATCTTTCTTTAAACTCGTGTCGAGATTGCCTGCTTTCGTGATCTTCGGCACACTTTTGGTCTTTTGACTTTGTCTTCGTCTCTTCTTGGACTTTTCTTCAACATTTGACCGTGAAATCTCGTGTTTTCTTTCCTTTTGATTATTTGTACCTATTTCACAAAAAAACACAAAACCACGCGTAATTCCGACTTTTATGATATAAAACACATGATTAGGTCTTGTTTTTCCTTGATTTTAGTGGCAAAAGGATAAGTGTTTACACACTTATTAAATCCCCTACACTTATCATTCCAATGACCCCATGCAATGCATTATTTTAAACCATAAAGTTGCATTTTTCTCATTATTAACCCATCTTGGCATTTATTAAGATATACTATTATTACTACGACGGAAAGATAAAAACCTTAAAGGAAGCAAAACTTAATTTATTAACTTGGAAATTATTTGATGGAAGAAACTCGTAAAGAAATCTAAGACTTAAATTAGGGCTTTGGTGTCATGAATATTAATCACCCTCAAGTTTCACGTTCCCCATACCAAGCTTAAAAACGAGATCATTGTTTACCATAAGTTCTCAAGTTAAAACCCCTTATATAAGACAATTGTGTAATACTCTTTCTCCAATTCCTACGTTGTATCTCTAGATTTTATTGATTGTCATTCACCCGTAGGCTCATTTGACTTATTTGATAATTATTAGTCCATAAATGAAGGCAAAACGGTGCAAACCCGGCACTCAAAACCTAACCTCGTCCTAAAAAACGTTGTCACTAAAGTAAGCCCACATCAAGGATGATTTAACACGATTTGGGGAATAAATTCCCGAACCCAAAATTTGTCTAATAGTACTACTTATTGATTATTCCTCCAAAGTCATGTTGACTTTATGTGGAGTTTAGCAAGTTCACATCATATACCCTTAGGCTCTTTAAGATGTAAAAATGCTCCTCATTTATTGTCCACACCCTAAGGCTCCTTGAACGATAAACAAGGGAATTGATTTTTTGATCAATTTTTATTCAACACTTACCATGCCATACACCCTAAGGCTCTAATGACAAGGTTTGTGCTACATGACCCACACCCTAAGGCTCCTTAAGTTCATGTTTAAATCTTATTCTTTCTTTATTTATGATATATATATTAGGCCAAATTCCGCGGTCCCATGGTCTGAATACCTCCTACTTAGTGGTTATGAGCCACCTTAGTCGGAAGTCCACAACGCTGGCACCCTCAATGTGTTCATGCTTTAATTACAAGGAGATAAAAGATTTGGCTAAGAGTTAAGATATCGAATCGACACCGCAAAAATCCTCATTTATTAAGCAATTAAATATACAAGCGGGAAGAAAGAGCCACAAAAACTCATATAAATAAGATTTAACCCTTAAACTTATTATCAACTCTATCATCTCTCGTTCTCCACAATTTAAAATCTCAAGGAATGAGACTCGTGGATGCTTAGCCTAATAAGCCAATTAAGGTCCATATGGTTAAGGATACTAGCTAGAGTAAACTTGGATAAGTAAACTCGGGTTGAGTCAAAATATTCACGACGGGCCTAAAATATCAAAGATATCTAAACTTGTTAAAACCATTTTATTTATTTATTTATTTTTGACTTTATTCTTGAAATAGAAAGTATAAATACGATGCGATGACAAAAGGAAAGAAATGGAAAATACTACTAGGCCAAAATAGATCAAAAATTTGAAAAATGTTGAATTTTTTTTAATTTTCCGGTTAAATGGGGTCAAATTCATGGAAAAGCCCACTAAAATTTCGATAGAAATCCCCCTACACTTAATATAAGCATTGTCCTCAATGTTTAAGCATGTGGGAGAATAAACTCCCCTACACTTAGGACATTGAGTACGTTGTTTAAAATCGAGCTAAGGAAGAGACAACTAAAGTGGTTACATTTATTCATCTTATTTATATACAAGATTGAATCACAATAGAAAAAACTTATCGAAGGAACCGGGTACACGAAAACACGGGTCGCGTCAAAAATACCAAAAGTGGATCATTAAAGCACATGTCCCTGCACAACACCACAATACACAAACAACCTACTCGGCTCCCCTACACTTATGTTAAAAAATAGATCATCGGGTTGCCTCCCGAGAAGTGCTTGTTTTTGTTAACCGAGTCACGAACCTGACTCGACCCCAAATTAAATGGTCCATGGGGAAGCCTCTAATGTAATACCGGGATCAAAAATCTTATCCTCGTTCCCGGAGGAACATAATAAATGAGAGGCATGAGGATAAGTCTTGAAGGGTAGAAAAGTCCTCTCAACATAAGAAAAGTAAGTGAAATTTTGATCCACGGGCGGTGGGGTGGGTAAAGGAGACAAATTGTCATCCCCCAAAGACAATGGATGGTCACAATTCGGCAAAGCCGTAAAGGTATAAATCATACTATGGTCAACGTCACCTCCCGGGTCAAAACACTCATCCTCGGTAATAGATTCGAAAGGTTGAGAGGAAAGGTCCTCGGGAGGGGGACTTGGACAATATCTTCATTAATAATATTATCAAAGAGAATATCCCCCTCCGTGTCATCATCATCAATACCCGGAGGTATTGAGAGATTGTCAATTTCTTCTATATATGGGCCATTATTCTCAACGGGAGTAAAAGACGATAGGAGTAGAATTCAACGCTTTAATTTCAGAAATAAGAAGATGAACTTTAAATAATTTGTCTCGAAGAATAACATCTTCTACCTCATCTAAAAGAGCAAGTTCATTGGTGAACTTCTCATAAGTCGGAGAGAATAAATCGTCATCGCCCGCATCTCCCGGTGGAAATGGGTGAAAAGGAGAAATTTCAAACGTGAAATCCTCATAACATGGAGAAATGTCATCCGTAAGAGCGACCTCGTCCGTAAGCTCCGCAAACGTCGGCACATCACAAACTTCATCAAAGAATTTGTTGAGACCAAAATCACTAATCTCACTCGATGTATCACAATCCTTAGATGCATTTGGGATATCGAGAGAAGGAATTACAATTGCACTAGGTTGTTGAGTAACAAGATCATTCCAAGAAATATAATTCTCATCGTCATCATCATTATAATAGTAAGAACGCACAAGAGGAGGAGTAAAAGCAATAAGATTAGATACTTGCTCTTGTCGGCTTTCGTCATGCGAACTAACTTTGAGTTGTTTTAAGCTTTCTAGAATTCCATCCAAAATAGTGATTTGTTCCTCAAAAGAAGGTTGATGAACGACGGAGTTTGTGGGGGTTCAAAATTTTGAAAACCGGAATTATAGCACGGATGTGGCTCATAATTCATCGGTTGACAATAAGAAGTATCGTGAGGGCCCCCACAATAGTTGCAACACGGGTATGGAGAAAAACCCGGTGCATTTTGCGGATATGGATCCTCATATATGGGAGTGGTGAAGTACAAATTGGCTGAATTACAAAGTGGACAAAATCCAAGTTGTGTATTGTCGATATAATAGCCGCATCGCTCACATGTACACCATTGACATGTTTGATAACTATTCCATGGTCTCCCACACCTTACGCAGTACGAATCCATGAAGAATTAAAAATAAGAGGGGTAGAGAAAAGAATTAAACACAATAGAGGATAAAGAGGAGTATTTTTGGTGTAATACTTTAGGAAAAGTATTACTTTTGGCTTTTTAATTTTTTTGGTGCAAATCTTAGGAAAGAGTTTGCTTTTGATGATTTTTTATTTTTTTTTGTATTTTTATCTTTTTGATTTTTTTATGTTTTTGATTTTTTTAACAAGAAAAATAACGTTCAAAATCGAACGGATCCCAAAATCCAAATCGTCTCACGAAAATCGTCAATCGTAACGAGCGAAGCGGCAGCGGCGCCAATTTAATGTTGAGATTTTTCGATTCTTTTAAAATTAATGTTCGTTTCCTCGACTCACTCGAATTGATATCGGACACGTGAATTAATTTGTTTTTGGTGACTAAAACTTTTCGGTATTTTCAACTAAAACCTATTTAATTAAAATTATTTAATGTAATTTAAACTAATGTAAATAAAAACTATTATGAAACCAAACAAAACTTAATTAAACTAATTTAAAAAAAAAACTTCAACAAATTTTAAAACTAATTCATACTATATTTAAAATTAAACTATATTAATGTTAAACTAATAAAAATAAAACTAATTTTAAAAACAATTTAAATAAAATATTTTTTTTATCTTTTTATTTTTGTATTTAAACTGAATAAAAGAAAACTCTTTAAAAACTTTTACTTAAAATTAATAAAACCTAAAACTTGTATTTAAACTATAAAACTGCCAGCTATAACTGAAACTTACTATATTAATTAATTAACGTGAGATTAAGCACAAAAGATGTACTAGACCAGATGGTAAGGGTGTTGACTGCTAATCAGAAGGTCCAGGGTTCGAAACCCAGGAGGGACAAATTTTTGTCTATTATTTTTATTGGACAGATCAGAATACTCAGACCAATTGGGCCTGAGTTTTTCTTTAAGCAACTAATAATCAGAAACTAAAAATAAGACAACCAAATAAGCATAAGCTGAAAATTGATAAAAAGCAGATCATAACCAGAATAGCAAATAAGCAGGTAAGTTAATAAGCTAAAATAATAATAAGCAAAGCAAATAAACCCAAATAAGCCTAAATACTAAAAACAGGAAATAAGCAAATTCAACTAAAATGGCAAATAAGCAAAAAGGTCTAACTCCAATATTAAGCAGATCAAAACCCAATCAAGCATAACAAGTTAAAACTCACTACTTAACTCGATATCAATAACTGAATGAAATAATCAGTAGTTAAAACTCAAAATAAAATCAGATAAGCAGACTAAGAACTCGAATAACAGTACACTACTAATTCAACATCCAAAACACAACTATCAAACTAAAAAAATACCAATACGAAATTATTAAGCTATGACGAAAACGAGTTCAGTAACACTAAACTTAAATCAAAAAGCAAACTATTTAAACAGAAACTAAAATATAAATCAACAATCACTTAATCAAATCTATCTAACAGAAACTTAAACAAATTTAATCTAAAATTTAAATAACAAAAAAAATAAAGTGAAGATGAACCTTGATGACGAAACCGTTGGGACGAAGGGATGAGCGCTGAGCCCCCTTTTATCTGAATCAAACGCCACCTTGAACATCAACTCTCGAACCAATCAAAAACTTTCGAATCCAGATTTATATAAAAAAAATTCCCAGTGTGGGAAATTTCATTAACAACTTTTGTTTTATATCAATTAATTAAAAACAGAAATAAGATTAAACTACAATGAAATTTAAATGATTCACGAGAAAAAAATTTAATCCGAAATAAAATTTTTATTAATAACAATAAACTGATTACAATACTTCGAGAATAAAAATTACAATTTAATCCTAACATCTAATTTTGCATAAAATAGAATTAAAATTAAAATTAATCCTACTCCTAAAAAACAGTAAATAAAGAAAAAATTAAGCACGAATAAAATTACAAAATGAAGGGGTTTCTATCGGAAAACCCAAAAAAACTGTTGGTGAAGCTTGGTGATCACGTAGTCAAATCCAGGCCGCTCTTTTCTTTTCTTCTCTCTTAATTCTTCAATCAACGGCTCAAAATCATATACCCATCACACGGATTGCCACCGTGGATGGGTTTGTCTTTCTTGTGTTTGTTTGCTGCTGAGTTGGCAAGATATGATTGGAGAAGTGGTTGGGATGATGTGGTTTCACCAATCACTAGCAAGAAAATAGCCACGTCAATTGAGGACCACCCATCATGTTTCTTCCGAAAACCATGGGGATTTATTTAGGACTCGTGTGACTCACACGAATTGGGTAAAAGCCCCAAATTTATCTTGGTGATTTTTTATGTTTTTTTTATTAGGGTTTGGGGTAAACTTGTTGCTGTGTTTGTGTTGGGTAGAGTGAGGGAAAGGGTGAGTGGTTATTATTGTTTGTATCGAAACAAATAAAGTGAGTGGATGGGTAAAAACGTTTTAAGTAAACCGTGTGGTGTGAGTGGGTTGACCAGGATTTGACCAAGTGAATCTGTCCAACATTTTTTTCACCAAATGGGCTTTTGGCCCAAATTGTAATATTCATCCGTCTCAACATTTAATTTGGGCCTTTTTGGGCTTGTAACTTTTTAATAAGTAAAATACAACTTTCAAATGGGCTTTTGAGCCCATTAACCCAAATGTGGGACCCACTTGGCCCAATTATCTTCATAAAGTTAAATCCGCTAAAAAATCGAACTTGAATTTGACTTCCTTGATCTTTCTTTAAACTCGTGTCGATTTTGCCGGCTTTCGTGATCTTCGGCACACTTTTGGTCTTTTGACTTTGTCTTCGTCTCTTTCTTGGACTTTTCTTCAACATTTGACCGTGAAATCCCGTGTTTTCTTTCCTTTTGATTATTTGTACCTGTTTCACACAAAAACACAAAACCACGCGTAATTCCGACTTTTATGATATAAAACACATGATTAGGTCTGTTTTTTCCTTGATTTTAGTGGCAAAAGGATAAGTGTTTACACACTTATTACCCACGAACATGACTATCGAGCTTGCAAATTGTACTCCACTTATACCAATTGGAATAGCCGAGGATGTCTATCTCAAAGTTGGAAAGTTTGTTTTTCCCGCGGATTTCGTTATATCCGATTACGAGTGTGACCCTAAATGTCCCATTATTTTAGGCCGACCAATTTTATCGACGGCTCGAACCGTAATCGACGTTCACGAGGGGAGACTTACTATGAGATATGGGGATGACAAAATGGACTTTTTCATAAGTAAATCCCAAGTGTCTAATGATCATAAAAAACCGAGTTTTCAAAACCTAATTTTTCAAATTCTAATGATTTCAAAATGTTAACTTTAGCGGAAAATATGAGGCTTAATGCATGTTTTGAAAGAATTAAGAAGAACGGTTTTAAAGATGATGATTTTAACGATAAAGAATACGTGTACCTAATTCAAAAGGGTATGCGTAAATTTATGGATGAAAAATCACTTTGGGATATATTTAGTGAAACAAGTGAACAAACAATTCCGAAGGTCGACGTTAGTGCCATCACGACAATGACCAAAATGGACTCGTCTTCACCACCTTCAAAGGACCACGTCTTTGAGGCATCAACTTCTAACTCCATCGAAGTGCCTCCTTTTCACAGCCCAACACCCGTTGAGGCTAAAGGTTTCATCGACATCGATCCTCTCGTCTTAGAAAAGTCACCTAAGCATAGTCATTCGACTTGTAAGACCATGGTTGTGAGTGCTCACATCGACTCTTTCTTTGATGATGACGATGGCGATTTTGCCGATATTGATCACGTACTTCGAAATGCACATGCCATTTTTGAGGATTCTCCCAAAAAGACTGCTTCACATGTGAAGTACGATGATTACGAGTTCGATCCCGAGACTGAGGAAGTCATTGAACGAGAGCTAGCTCTTTTGCCTCCACTTCCACCTACAAGTGAGGTAGATCTTTCCAAAATCGAGGATGAACTAAATGAGTTGGAACGTCTTATTTTTTATGACGAACCAACTCATGTGACCACCACAAGTCCCATTCTCGAGGAGTTACCTTATAAAAACTCCTCATTTGAGAATGACGTTTACCACATTCGTGAGGATCTAACTTATCAATGATCCCCACAAAAGAATGATGGTTTCGTGCTTGATCGTGATCTCTTCGAGAGAGTTTCTAAAATCATCAAAGAGGGGAATGACAAACCGTAGTTTGACAAGTCTATCTATGACGAAGAAATCGATGAGATTGACGTTCATGAGGATGACAAATATGTTGACCCCGAGGGGGCGGTGTTCTTTGTTGATCAACGTTTTGAGAACTTATACAATCCACCACCCCCTAACCGCGACTTAAATATGAGGACTTTTAGCGCGACTAATTTTGAATTTGAAACACCAAATATTTTCGACATTATCAAATTAGGTTTTCATAAAGAGTTTTTAAACGATGAAAATGTAAAAGATTTTTAAAATGTTTTAAAAGATTTTTCTACATGTTTAACTCCGTCATCACCGCGTTTTATGAGTGTTACCACCTCGTCTACTCCTTTTGACGATGGTCGGTGTGGATCTAGTGTGGGGGAAGCCCCTTATGTTCCCTCACATTTCTCCACCGACGACGAGATTTACGATCCCGGAATTGCTTGTAAAGGGAAATCTCGGTCTTCCACCGATGCAATAAATGGAAATCATATCTATTTGCTTGGTGTGAGTCTACCTCGAGTAGCTCATAAGTTTACCTTACCCATTGCCCCACCTTTCTACTTCTCATCTCTTTTCTTCTACCCCTTTGGTGTTCAATCACGTGTTGAAGTGGCGTTGCTTCGTTTATCCCATGAAAACGAGGATGCCATCTTCGATCCCGGTATTTTGCATTATCAAAGGACTTAGTCCTTTGTATCGGTTGCTTTTGGAAATTGTTTATCATGTAATCCCCACCAAAAATGAAGAAACCATGATTGTCCCTAAATGATCACATTTATGGGGATTCGAGTCGAGCTTTTGACTCGGTTATCAAAAAGAAGGTGCCTCGTGGGGGATTCTCATGCTTATCCTTGTAAATATTATTGTTTTCTAATAGTGTAACGAGGGGACTTGTGCTCTTCCAACCTTTGTTCCGTGGTTGTTTGTGATTGTGATTCATTAGGTTCATCGTCATCATTGAAGCCTCTCGTGTTTGTTTTATGGATCACTCGAGCTCCGATCGTTGCCTTTGGAGATTCTGATATCCAATGATATCCTTTTATGTTCTAACGTTTATCTTATTAGCATAATTCATAAACGGCTTTTAGGTTATTCGTTTTACCCTTTCCATGCTCTAGATTAAGCATTCGACTTCGTCTCTAGAATGGGGGTGTTTTCACCCCTAGACTCGAAACATTGAGAACAATGTTTAGTTTTAGTATGGGGGGGGGGGGTGAGTAGATACTTCACCTTGCTTACGTCACCACGCAATCCAATTTTCATCTTGTTGTTATTGTTTTGTTGCAAAATAAGGCTAAAAATGGCCAAATTTTAAAATTTTTCTTGTTTTTCACAAGTGTTTAAGACACGAATGTAGGTTTTCCGATGGTGATAATAAGAGTAATTTTGACTCGACCGTGCGTGTTGAGCACTTAGCTTTGATTCCTTCACTTTTTAGGCTAAGTCTCTTAAATGGGACGAGAAATGATAGAGTTATTTATAACTCTCGTAATCTTTCACGATCTCATGTGTAATAATTATTAGCTTATTCTCCCCACGCTTTTATAATAAATTGTTAATAAATATTGATTTAGCGGTTTAGTCACTATTGTTGGTTTCTAATTCGTTTTAGTAGCTTCCATGTAATTAAATTGGGAAAACATTAAGGTATCGGCAGCGTCACGGTTTTGAAGTATTGGCAACCCGAATAATCGAAAGCTTCACCCAATAATAAGATTTCAAGTGCTCACCTAAATTAACCAAAAATTTGAAGCTCATAAAGCCGAAAAATCTATGCCCAAATTGAAATTGAATCAAGTTTTAATCTTTGAAGCTCTAAAGATCCAAAATTCGCTTTAGCGTGAAGATATACGTCAATTCATAATAAAACCACCGATGATGGCGGATAATAAAAGACAAGGGCAAGACCAAAGTCATAATAAAAGCTTCATGGCGAAGTTGAATAAAAGATGGAGGTAAACCATGATAATAAAACCACCGATGATGGCGGATAATAAAAGTCATGGTAATAAGTCTTGTTAGCCTCAAAATATTGAGTCAAACAAGAATGTTCGGTCACAGGTTTTTATTGTAATATTTATTAGAACGTTGTAATAGTTAGTTAAAATAGTCGTGACATTACGGGCTTGATGGCTAGCTTAAAAGGCCTCTTTTAAGGTACTAAGCATTTTATTCAAGCCCGACCCATTAAACAATATAGTCCATTAAGGCTACATGTATGAGCCCGACTATATAAGCCCTTCTTAGCATGTTAGGAAGGGTTGGTAGTTTTCATTTCTCAATCTAATCTCACATAGTTTCTCCATCTTCCCTCTACTTTCTCTCACTACTTTCTCTCTCTAGAAATCTATCTCTTTTCATCTATCTTTCTTCTTTAACTCATAAAATCAACCATGGTGAAGTGATTAAATTAGGGAACAACAATTGGTATCAATCGCCACGGGGTAGATTTGTGATTGGTTGTTTGGTTTATTGTTTGGTTCGGTTGATTTATTTTCAAAATCATCTCGAATTAATTTTTTTTATAGTGTTTTCGGGCTCTAAATCTTGATATAAATCACTTACATAGATTTGGTAAGGATTTGGTTAAGTTTTTGTGGTTAAAATCGTAAGTTTTTGGGGTGTTTGGATTGTTTTTGGGGTTCGGTATGAAGAACAGTAAATTTAGTTCGCCAAAAGATATCTTCGGAAAAGGGTTTGTTATTCCGAAACAGTGATTTCAAAAAAGGGTTTTACATTCCGAAGATAAGTTGTTATGCCGAACAATTTATCCGAAGATAGGTAATTATTCCGAAGGTTAGTCGTTTATCCGAATTGTATTTTGTGTGATTTATCCGAAAAACAAGTAATTATCCGAATATCACCAATTTTTCCGAAAACAATAAATTATTCCGAAAATATTTTATTCGAAGAACCCTCGTTTATTCGAACATAGCTTATCCGAAAACAAGGTTTATCCGAAGATACCCATTTTATCCGAAAAAGGTGTCTTTATCCGAAAATTGTCAGGTTATCCGAAAATAACTCACGTTTCCGAAAACCTTTATTATTCCGAAAAAAGTGATTTTTTCCGAAAAAGCCTATTTATCTGAAAAGGCCATTTATCTGAAATCTTCCACTTAACCGAATTAGTGCTTTTATCTGAAAAAGCCAATTTATCCGAGAATAGTTCCAGTTATTCCGAAAAAGGTCCTTTTCCCGAAAACACCTCCATTATCCGAAAAAGACTTGTTTATCCAAGAATAGTAATTTTCCCGAAAAACCCCATTTATCCGAAAAAGATTCATTTATCCGAATATATACCAATATTCCGTAAATAGGAATTTTTACAAAAGTGAAAATTTTTAACAATCGTGTGATTTTTCGCCTTCGAATTTTTGGTTTATTGTGAAGACAATTTTTAGGGGATTTTAACATTTTTTCATCGACAACAACAATCACAACACATCTACTTAAGATCCTTTTCACTTCAACAATTTCAAGTTTTTCAACATGGATTCTACTCAAGAGTATCGTGTGACAAACAACAACATTATGGTGGCAGGAAATAAAGAGAGAACCAATGCTTGTGACTGGTCGATATGCACAATGGCAATCACGATTCCTTCGATATCTTGACACTAATCCCAATGGTGATGTTCTTCGACGTTGCATCAAAGAAGGACCCTATACTCTCACTACAATAACCATTCCTGCAATTCCAGCAACCGACTCGATGACCGGTTCCAATGAGCAAACAGTCGAGGAAACATATGAGAACACTTCGAAAGAGAAACGTGCTTGGATTGATGCAGAGAAAGAAGAAATCTATTTGATTCTCAGTGGGATTGGGGATGATATTTACTTAACGGTTGATGCGTGCTCTACTGCAAAAGAAATGTGGTTTGCCATAGAACGCTTGCAACAAGGAGAATCACTTAACAAGTAAGATGTCAAAACTAACTTGTTTTGGAACTTTGGCAAGTTTACTTCATTGGATGGGAAATCAATTGATTCATATTACTCAAGGTTCTACAATATGATGAATGACATGACAAGAAACAATTTGCAAGTCTCCACCATGCAAGTCAATGTGCAATTTCTACAGCAACTTCAACCAGAGTGGATGGTTTGTAACTTTGGTGAAACAGCAGAGTAAGTTAGACAAGGTCAACTATCACACGCTCTTTGACATTTTAAAACAATTTCAGAATGAGGCAAATGAACTTCAAGCTGAAAGGATAGCAAAGACTGCTAATCTACTTGCTTTGGTGTCTACCACTCAACAAGTCCAAGATCATCGCTATCGTGCTCCAATGTCAAACTCCACTACATCCTCATCACCAAGATATTCCACCACATCCTCCTCACCAAGATACTCCACTGCATCTAAGTATTATGCTCCCACAAGATCACGAGACAAAGAACCAAGAGCACCATCACCATCAACTGAGCCATCATCTGAAGAGGGCAGTGATGAAGAACTAGCTCAGAAGGATAGGGAGATGAAGCAACAAATTGCTTTCATTATGAATACCTACAAGAAAATCTTCAAACCCACCAACAACAATCTTTGAACATCATCAAATACAAGGAACCAATATGTTGAGAGTCCTCGAAGGTATGAAACACGTCAACGTAATGATAGTCATCCTAGGTATGATCGACGTAATCCAACACATGTTGAGGGTTCTGCACGGTATGATCGACAACATGCTAAGTATGATACTCAGAGGATTACTACTGTTGCTGGAAATAGGGAAACTGTTGGTACTCCAGTGGTTCAGCAAAGTGGGATTCAGTGCTTTAATTGTCATGGTTATGGGCATATGGCAAAGGAATGCAGAAAGCCGAAACGAGTTAGGGACTCTGGTTATCATAAAGAAAAGATGCTGCTTTGTAAGAAGATGGAAGTTGGGGTTAAATTGTCGGCTGAGGAAGGAGCAATGCTTGATGATACTGATGATGAAGCCTCCGATCAAGAACTTGAAGCACATTACTCGTACATGGAAAAGGTTGAAGAAGTTCTCAATGCCACTGAAGATGACAACGGTCCTATCTTTGATACTGATCCAATCGATAAGGTACATACTAAAGAGGAATATAATGTGTTTGGTAATACTGATGAGCATTCTGAGCTACCCAACGTCATTAATGACACATGTATGATGGAAACGGTTGATAGCAATACCACACCCGATTCATCAGACATGTGCAATAATGAGTCTGAGGATGATCAACATGCAAATGAGTATGATGATGATGAGGAGCGTATTGCGCTTGCTAACTTAATTGCTTCTTTACAAAAAGATGTCAAATAAACTAGAAAGAGTCAAAAGCAATTAAAGAAGGAAAACGTTACGCTCACTCAAAATTTTGAAGAATGCAAAGCTGCTCTAATCAAATCTAGTGAGACCATTGATAGCTATAGAGATCAGCTTCTTCAAAAGACCAATGAGATTGAGGGGTACAAAAGGTGTTTAATTAACGTCAAAAAGGATGATTATCAACAGAAATATAACGAAACTCTTAAGCTTTTAGAACAAGAGAAACGTAATTATAACACCTCTTTAAGTACCGAACGTCACAAAACGTATCTTGCTACCACTAAAGTCAATTAAATAACTCAAGTAAATGGTTTTCTTCAAGGGGATAAAACTAAACTTGTTAATGAAAAGAAAGCAGTGGTTGAAAAGATGGAAAAGGATTTCAAAACTAAACAAGCGAATGACATCGACAAAATGGTGGAACTTGAAACTCAAATTGATTTTTACAAGACAATTGTTTACAAAACTAATCAATCAATTCAAACAATGAGAATGTTGGCACCTCGTTCGTTTTTTTAGGATAGACTTAGTTTTGCAAAGCTTAAGTACCTTGAGCAAGCTCAATATGAGAATCAACACTTTTATCTTGATGAGTCCCAATGGACCGATCTTGATTGTCTTGTTGTTAGGCCCGATAGTGAAGAGACAAACGATTTGGAAGAAGAGAGTAGAGAAAAAGTTAATAAAGAATTTGTTAAACCATATAATTATGCTTATGAAAACAGTCTTTATGGTCTTTTCAAACCACAAACACAGAATACTCGTGAGCAAATATTTTTCGAATGTGAACAAATAAGAATTAAATGGAGACAAGCTTTTGCCACTAAGAAAATTAATGTTTCAAAATTTATTGAGTACTTGCCATATAAAGCTTCTGTAAGTAAGAGTAAGCAAGCACTTAGTATTCTCAAGATTAACATTCAAAATTTCAAAAAGGTTGTTGATGATGACTGGAAAAAACGTGAAATTTCGAAAGGTGACAAAGAAATTCCTCACGATATAACTGTGCTTGTGAAAAGTATTTTGATTCAGCTTACGGAAAGAACGCAAAAACATATTTTGGAATTTGAAACATTAATTAAGCAAGAAATGTTTGATGACTTGAAATATGTGGAATCTCTTGAACAAGAAGTGAACGACCATCAACCTGAAAGAGACGAGTTTTCTACAACATATGATCTACTCTTACATAAATGTCTCTCAAAAGATATTATGTATGTTTATGTTACATCTTGTGCTGATATTGATGAATATTATGATGTTGCATGCAAATATCTTGATCAAGTTAAAGAGTGTGAACGTCTTGAAATTAAGCTTTCGAATAAAGTTGACCAAAAAGATTTTTCGTTACTTCAACATAGATATGATTATCTTTAAAAACATTGTCACTCACTTGAACTTGCTTTGCAAAAAAAATTGGCAGATTTTCAAATGATACACCTTTGGAAGTAAAATTATCTGAGTCAGGTCGATTACTAAACGAAAAAAGTCTTGATATTTCGGATTTGAAAGCTTAGTTACAAGAAAAAGACATAGCAATAGCAGAGTTGAAGAAACTCGTTGCTAAGATGGGTGGAAAAGTTGTGGAACCTAGCGTTAAGAAACCTGTTGTTAGACAACCCAATGCCTCTAAAGTGAATAGATCCTCTATCTTGGGAAAACCATATGCTTTCTCAAATTCCGCGTTTGCAAAACCTGTGTTTGCCCCCAAGATGGATGGAAAGGAAAGGTGACATATTCCGGATCAGTATGATATTCCACGTTGACCATTGCAATGTCCTCTACACTTGACCATTGCAATGTCCTCATGCAATGCATTAGTTACAAAGCACGATTTACATTTTTCATCATAATCAATCCACGTTGGCCTTTATTAAAGAGATAAAAAAATTATAAACATTCAAAGTAAGTAAAGAAATCAAAAACATACCTTAGGGTTTTGGAAATGTCATGAATGATCATCATCCTCAAGTTTTCACATTCTCCAAACTAAGCTTAAAAATGAGATCATTTTTATTATAAGTTAGCAAACTAACACGAACTCATGTGGGCCAATTATTCACTTAGACTCCCTTATTCCTAGGTGTATCTCTTATATTTTATTATTGTCTTGAATGATCATGAGGATGCATTGTTGACTTATTTCGATAGTTATTTAGGCTGAAAATAAAGTGGGACGATTTAATCAATAGTTAGCTAAAGGACAAAATCTTTTAAAACTGCTTCTCGGGACCTCATAAAGTTCATATCTTGGCATAACTTGCTTCACGATTTGAGACCTTTCTCGGACCGATATTTGGCAGCGACTTCATACTTCAAATCTTTGAGAGACGTTCATGAAATAATGGTCTTCTCTTCATAATAGGAATTTCTTCACTTGAGGTTTTGAGAGATTCTTCATACTTGGACCACGACTTCTTCATTTTTCTCCAATCTTTATTTTAGACTTTGATATACAATGATCCGCCTCCTTTTAGGACTTGGATCTATTTATCCTCATACCTTGTTAGGGCCTTTTTGGATAGACTTCTCCATGATCTTTACAGGAGTATTTTCTTTTCGTCGTGTGTCTCGATCCTTCATATTGATTTTTAATAAATAATTCTTCACATCACTTTTGGATCTTTAGCAACAAAATGTAGCCCTCATGCCTTGTTAGGGCCTTTTCGGACTCGCCAATCTTCGCATCCCGCATCAATAAGTTATGCCTTGGCTATGAACTCTAATCCATACCGAGCAACTTTTAAACGATCTTGGGCTAGAAGCTAAGTAACTTTTCAAATCGTACAACCTTATTTATTGCAGATAAATTTATTAGCAAGCGATGGGAGAATAGGCTTATAATTAACTCACACAAATTTACGAAAGAATACCAAACTTATAATTGACTCTATCATCTCTCGTTCTCCACAGTTTAAAATCTCAAGGAATGAGACTCGTGGATGCTAATCAAAGTTTTGGGTTTTCGAGTCATCTATAGGATCTTGCAAATTCTTAGACTCTTTCAAGTTTTAGAAATCGCATTTTAAAGTTCCCTTGATAAACGACTCTCTAGGATCAATTATAAGAACTTGCGAAAAGTTCTTGTTCTTAACTCGTGAGAGTTAAGACTTTCGCGTTTTATAGCTCCCTATATAAAAGCCTAGCAAAACTTGACTTAAACACGTTAAGGATACTAGCTAGAGTAAACTAGATAAGTAAACTCGGGTAGAGTCAAAAGATTCACAACGTTTGAAAACTAAAACCACTTTATTAAAATTTATTCTAGTAAAGGAAAGAAAATAACTATACAAAGGTAAGAACTAATAGGCCGAAATAGATCAAAAAATTTGAAAAATGTCGAAAAATTGATTTTCCGGTTAAAATGAGGACAAATACAAGGAAAAGGCCACTTAACTTCGATATAAGTCCCCCCCTACACTTGAGATAAACATTGTCCTCAATGTTTAAGCATGTGGGAGTAAACTCCCCTACACTTAGGACATTGTGCACTTTGTTTAAATCTCGCTTAGGAAGAGACAACTAAAGAGATTCCTATTTTAATATTGGAAAATATAAAATAGTGAATCGAAAAGAGTTTAGGATAGAACCGGGAAGACGGAAACACGGAAGCACGGTTCGTTAAAAGTCATCAAGAGTGTGTCTTTGAAGCGCTAATCCCTGAATAGAAGAAGAGAGGAAATAGCAACACAAACGGGTCTACCCTACACTTAGGATATAGATAGATAAAAGATAGATACATGGGTTGCCTCCCAAGAAGCGCTTGATTTTTGTTCACCGAGTCGTGAGCCTGACTCGACCTTGATTAGCATAGGAAGAAGCATGAAACATATCCACCAGGATCAAATACATAGTTTTCGTCCATCAAATAGCACAAGCTTAAGGCGAACAAGGCAAGCTAAAGAAGAGTAGACAGGGTCCCTTAAGCAAAGATAGAGCACGGTGGGAGCAAGGGTGAAGAGGTGCAAGCATATGATCATTAGTTCCAAAAATCTTTCCTTTTATTTCATTAGATGGATACTGAGATGGCTGAAGAATATCGATATAGGGGTCGAACACCTTTTCCTTTAGGGGAAAATAGCACTCAGGCTCAGCAGAATTTGAAGATGATCCGCTAAGAAAATGCACAACCTCGTCTTCAGAAGGTGGACAAAGAGGTGTTAAATCATACGTGTTGCGGATGTTGGTGTCGTCCGGTTGCTTCTCCTTGAAAGAATTTTCTTCAAATCCGAAGTAGGATCAAGACCATAATCATCAAAGTCCAAAGGAGGTGCATCACTCTCAAGAGGGAAGTAAGTATTGAGAAAAGTAGAAAAGTCTTCCTTAAATGAGTAGTCGTCCAAAGTAGGATCAAGTGATGGCGGAGGATCTTCATCATGTGAAGAATCACTCGAAAGAGTATCGGCCTCATCAAAATCGTCATAAGTGGGCATGTCGGGATACTCGGAAGTAAAATCATCATAATGATCCCCATCGGAGCTAGAATCATCATCATAAGCATCATAGATCGGTGGAGAATCATATATGGGTGAAGGTTCCAAATTAGAGAGAGAATCATCCACATCATCTTGAAACAGTGGATTATCATTGCAAGACTCGAATAGAGGATTGTTGTAGATGACAAAATCATCGAGCACATTAATCATATTCGCTGATTCTCGTCCTCCAAAGGATTTGCTTGTAAGCTTCCCCATTTCAAACACTTGTGCATCATCCCCGACTCTTAAGATGAGCTCACATTTATCCACATCAATTAAAGCTCGACCGGTTCTCAAAAATGGGCGCCCAAGTATTAACGGAATACGGGGGTCCATTTCATAATCAACAACGACAAAGTCGACCGGGAAAGTGAATGTGCCAACTTTAATGAACACATCTTCGGCAATACCAACGGGGTAAGCGAGAGTGCGATTGGCTAGCTCAAGAGTCATCTTGGTGGGTGTAAGGTCGGGCAATGATAACTTTTTCCAAACACTTAAAGGCATCAAATTTATACTTGCCCCGAGATCGGCTAAGGCAGTAAATTTGTCAGTTTGGTTAAAAGTACAAGGTAGCACAAAACGAATGGGATCTCCAAGTTTCTCCGGAAGTTCTTTAAGAAGGAGGGCAGAACAATTTTCATTCAACCGAGTATTAACAAACTCGGTCATCTTCTCCTTCTTATTAAGCAATTCCTTAAACATCTTAACAAATTTAGGCATTTGTGCTAGAGCTTCAACAAGGGGAAAAGTGACGGTCATTTCCGAAACTTCCTTCAAATAGTTTGACACTTGAATGTCATCCTTGGAGTGCATTTTGGCCTTGCTTAAGCGAGATGGATAAGGAATATTGGGTTTGGGTGGTGAAGGTGTAGGTGTTGCAGGTAAAGGTTGAGATGTTGAAGGTTTAAAGGTGGAAGGTGGGGTTGGTGGAGGATTCTTGGTGGGTACTTCGTCATGACGAGGCGGAGACGGTAATGGTGTAATAATACTAGGTGTGGGAGGAGTAGGGACAAATGGTGGTGGAGGAGGTGTAGATGATGGGGGCGGGAGAGGTGGTCCTACTAAAGTAACTCCACTACGGGTAGTAATAGCACTCACATTCGCTCTCGGGTTGGTGACGGTGTTTGAAGGTAGAGAACTCGAAGTAGAGGGTTGAGTGGTGGGCAAGAAACTAGCAAGCATATTCTTCAAATCATTCGTTTGATTGCTGAAGGAGGATTGTATATTATCTCGAAGCTCGGATCTAATTTCATTCCCTTGCTTGGTGATATCCCCTTTCAAATTGATAATTTGGCTCTGTAGATTCTTGATTTGCTCTCCTTGGGTTCTCATTAAGGCTTCAACATCTTGATTGATGGGTGGGGCTTGTTGAGCGGGTGGGTGATAAGGATTAGAAGCTCTAGGTGGGATTTGGTTGCTTCTATTGTAGTTGTTGTTGAGGTTTTAGTTTTGAGGAGAAAAACCGGGTGAAAGGTAGTTGTTGGACCGATAACTTAGCAAATTTCTATCCCCTTGAGGTCGGGCTTGGTAATTTTCCGGTGAATAATTACCGTACGCCGCATACACATTTTCTGGATTTCCTTGACTAGAAGGACAATCAGTGTATGAGTGTGGACCGCCGCATGTCTCACAAGGATTAGCCACCGCTTTAACTTGTTGTTGGTTTGTAGCGAGGAGCAAGATATTTTTGTTCATTTCGGCCATCATGCGGGTGAATTCGGTCATATCGGGGTTCGCTGAAGTAGAAGAAACATTGACTCTCTGGTTGTTCCTTGAAGAAGCGGAGGAATCCCAGTTTTTGTGATGAGTAGTCATGTTTTCGATAAGCTCTGTACACTCCTCGGGTCTTCTTTTCATAAATGTGCCACCGGCGGCTGCATTAATCGTATCACGATCACGAAAAGTCAAACCGTTGTAGAAAGTATCAATTAAGGTCACAGGGAGCATGTTATGGTTTGGACAACGATCGATCAAAACATTATATCTTTCCCAAGCATCAAAGAGAGATTCATCGGGTTCTTGCATGAAACCGCTGATTTGATTGCGAAGGCTCGTAACCATGGATGGTGGAAAGTAGCGCGACAAAAAGCGTTGAGTCATGTCATCCCAAGTATGAATGTAATTCTTCGAGAGACGATCAAACCATTTCTCGGCGTGGTGTGATAAAGTATGTGGAAAGAGTTGAAGGCGAAGAACATCCATTGTGGCACCGGGCAACTTCATGCTTTGAGTGATAGTAATGAATTTGTCGAGGTGTTTGTTGGCATCATCATCAGGCAATCCTCGAAATGGATTAGTTTGCACTTGCTGGATCATGTGATGCTTCAACAAAAACTCCGGAGCCGTGATTTGCATAGGCGCAATCGGTCCTCCTCGTCCAAACATGGTGGGTTGACAAAGCTCCTCCATTGTCCGAAGATCGGGCTGTGGAAGAACATTGTTGTTGTTATTATTGAGGTGCGGTGGATTATTGTTGTTGTTTACACCTGCCATAGCTAAATCTTCAGGAGTCTCGGGCTCTTGATAAGTAGAAGATCTTGTACGCATACACCTGTGAAAGCAAAAGAAAACAATACCAAAGCAATAGACAATATATATACACAATAAAAATAAAATCTTTTTGGATTTTTGAAATTTTTTAATTTTTATGGTTTTTTGAAATTTTTAAGCAAGAAAATAACGCTCACGAATGAACTGATCCCAAAAAGCAACGCGTCTCTCACAGAAAACCGTTAATCTTTACGAAAAGAGCCGGCAGCGGCGCCATTTTAATGTTAGGTTTTTGCAATCCTATTTAAACAATGAATGTTCGTTTCTCGGTATCTTCTCGAATTGATTTCCGGTTAACAAAATGCGACTCAGTTGTCTTTGGTGAAACAAATAGTTGTGTCGTTGTAGTAAAATTAAAGGTGCGAGACTTTAAAGAAAATCTAAATCTAATTTAAAATAAATGAAAAGAATTTAAAAGCGTGACAAAAAGTAAATAGCAATTAAAGTAAATAACGCAAACTTAAAACTATCTAAGGCAAACTTAAAACGCAACTAAAACTTAAACTAAGGAAAGGCTAAAATAAATCTAAGGCAAGTAATCTTAAAGTGCGACTAAGGAAAAAGGCGGAAAAAATAAAGCTTGAAAATTAAAAATTAAAAACAGAAACTTAAAAGAAACTGAAAATGCTCATTCAGAATAATACCCTCATTCGGAATAAACATTCATCCGGAATGTCACCTTCGTTCGGAATGTTCTTCTTTACTCGGAATATTTACCAAAAACCTTGATTCGGAATATATTCCGAATGAATACCCCTTGATCCGGAATACTGAATATTCCGGATGAACAAAACTCTGATTCGGAACTTCCTACTGATTCGGAACTTTCTGAACAAAACTTTGATTCGGAATAATCTGCTTGATTCGGAATACTGCTTATTCCGAATGAACTTCCATTGATCCGGAATATCTTCTTGGTTCGGAATGTTCCGAATGAGCACTTTGATCCGGAATAATTTCCTTTATTCGGAACAAACACTAATCCGGAATACTTTCCTTGATTCGGAATGTTTTCTTCACTCGGAATATGTTGCTGATCCAGAATATCAAACTGATCCATAATATGTCACTTATTCGGAACAAGTCCTTTATTCGGAATACTCACAACAAAACCTTGATTCGGAACACAAGCATTGATTCGGAATATCCTGGGAAACAGTAACAGAAAGCGAAGAACAAGGAAGAACAAAATAACATGAATCTAACCAAAAATAATCAAATTAAACCAAAAGATTAAGCAAGACTAATCAATAAACATCTACTAATCATAAACAAACAATCCAAATCAATAAAACTAACAATACTAATCAAAATAATCAAAAGCCACTTAAATCAAATCAATAAAACATCAAAAACATAAACATGAACATAAGCATAAAGATTAAAGATTAACAAGAAAGGAAGATAAGAGATGAACAATAAAAGTAAAGATTGACAATAATTAAAAGGAAACTTTCTTGAAATTAAAGGTATTTAAGGTGCAAGACAATTAATTAAATGACATGTAATTAAATGTGCAAAAATTAAAGTGGAAGAGCTAATTGTCACACTTAGCCAACAAGAGAAAATGAAATGAAATATAATCTATTTATAGGAGGATTAGGGAGGTGCTTAGGAAGCTTCCTCCCTTCTTTCTTATTTTTTTAATTGCATGATCAAGTCCTTGTCTTCTTAATTCTTTGACTTTAATGACTTTGTCTCGGGATTTCTTTAAACTCGTCTTGTAATTCTTCAATAAATTAGACTTGAGTTCTTTGGCTTTTAGTAAACTTCCGTCTCTTGACTTTTTCTTCGATAAATCTTTAGAATTGGTCTTGGACTTCTGTTCTTTTTTGCACTCTTGATTTCTTGACTTCGTCTTTTGTCTTTTTCTTCGATAAAAGCCCGTGAATGCCCGTGTTTTCTCCCCTTTTCACATTTTCGTCCTAAATCACAACAAAAACACAAACCACTTATAATTCTAACATTTACGACATAAAATACACGTTTTGGCTCGGTTATTATTGTAGTTAAGTGGTAAAAAGGATGGGTGTTTACACACCTATCAAAAGGTTACCACATACTCAACCCATAAGGAATAATGTATCACCAAGCGTTAAGCACAATAATGTAATTAACCAGGGATGTATAGAATGACCACTAAACCCACAAACAAAGAGTCAATCGCCTCAGACTTCTAGAAACACTAATACTCGTGTGTCTTCTACTATAGGAGTAGTCTCTACTGTTAGTGTTAGCCGGTGTAATAACCTGAACTTTAAAATCAACATTTAGAATGAGATCTAATCTTATTCCTAGTAGTCGGACCAATATTTATTAATCGACTTTTATTTGTCATGATCGTTTTTGCTGATCTTGTTGAATTCTTCACTAGCCGGCATGGTTTGTTCTTTAACGTATCGAATACGTGTCATATATTATTTATCGTCAATGTTTATGTTTGTCATCGACCGTGAACATTTTCGTTATTGTAACACCCCCAATTTTGGGTCATAGCAGCGGAAGGGTCATTGGGTGTTACTGTCATGGTTCAACCTCAATATCATAGAAAACGCCTCAGAATGAGTCGTTTTAATAAAACATACATCCATTCATTTGTTTAAAGATAAAACAGTTCACACACGGTACCAAATAGTTTTAAAGTTTACACAACCAACCAAACGATAAAAGTTTCTTTGAATGGACATAGTTTAGAAAAGCGGGCCAAAACATTTTAATTTAGCAAGCTGCATGAAACCGCCTTCCTTGAGTGCCTTCTTCATGGACCTGAGATAAAACATGCTATAAAGTCAACAAAAATGCTGACTGAATCTATAGAGTTTAAATTAAATAAACGAACACAAGTATTCTAAATAAACCTTCCGTGGTTGACAATCATGTAGATCAGACATAATTATCGTTGTTATTTCATAAGTCTCGTGACATTGAACGTTAAAATATATTATTTCAGCCCAACAAACGTAGCCAAGTGCGTATATTTCTCTTATACTATTGCATCCGATGTTTCATTACTAGTGCATCACAACACCACGCGATAGCTAGTCGCGACCGGACTGGGTGTCACCCCGATAGATCTATCCATAGTATTAGCGTTCCTTTCGATTAACAATTCACGATCCATGGGTCTTTTAAGCTAGAGCAAACTTTTATAACAACTTTCATCTAAGCATACAATCGGGTCCTTTGTGTTCAATTTTAAAAGAAAGAGGGTTTACCACAACTTCTCGTTGTACCCTTCATTTATAATAAATGTCTTTCCAATAATAAGGGTCTCCACAACTTTTCGTTGTACCCCTTTTATTTTAATAAAACAAGCATGTTATCCCCCTCGCGGGTTTTATAAAACAAGTAAATATGTCATAGCGAGGCTATAGACTCACCTTGGAACGATAGTAGTAATGTGACGATCGCCGACGATTTGTGATGCCCGTTAAACACGAAGACCGCAACCTACCAAATAAGGTGCGTTCGTTAATAAACGACTCAAGTATAAATAATACTTAAATAATACGAAACTCAATTTCATATAACCATGAAAATCCCGAAAGTTTAACAATATAAGTGTACTTCTATACCCTTTTTCTTCAACACTATTCTTTTAAACACTTGCACTCTCGACATTGACCCGTCATAAGACGCCAAGTCAACGCAAGTCAAACCATCATTTTACTTCCCTCGGACCAGTAACTAAGTCATTTATATAATGACTTAACACTTGGGTAATTCACCATGTCCAATAGTGAATACTCAACTCACGTCACACAAGTATTGAACTACGTGTCCAAAATACCAATCAGCATGTACACTCCAAATGTACACACCAATCTAACCTATCTAGACTTGTCCGATTTCGACGAAACTTGGTAACAAACTCACACATAATATAAATAAGACTCAGTTTAAGTTTCATTCAAAAATATTACTTCTAAGACCTTCTGCCCGACACGTCTTTGTGTTACAAAAACCGGACAGTTTTACGCCTTTGACTTGTAAAACCATTTTGACTTATTTAAACAATTCCGTTTGCAAAACCGACACTCGGGTTTGAAAATAGACTCATGACCTGAGGTTTAGAAACTTACAACAGTCCTTGAAAATTTTTAAAACTCATTCTATAGTCCCCGAGATTCGATCCAAATATCGACAACAATTTTCGGATTGTGCCGATACTCGTCTCCCGGTACACGAATACTAAAACTAGCATAACTTTTCGCTCGTAATGAGTTAGAAGCTCATTCAAGCGGCAAAATGAGCGTCTTGAAGATTACTACAACACTATCACATCATCCCATTTCATAATCAGACCTAAGACTTTCAAAAATACCCTTTTACCTACTGGTCTAAAATGACTAGTTAAAAATCATACCAAATCAATATTTCAACCCATTTCAACAATTTTTATATTCCTAATATCATCCTAATATCATCCTAACACATCCATCTAACTTCTAACACCCTAGAATGATTATCAAAAAATTAACCCACTCAAAATAAATAACATGCAACAACATCCCACTATGAATATAATAATATTAACACATGTTTCACCATAAAAATGGATCAAACAACATGTTCTTCATCAAAAATTGAAAAGAAAAAATTAGTGGATGCATGTTGGAAAAATTTATACCAAATTGAAGCTTGTTGAATTTACAAGATGGGTCTTCTTTTAGATTTGAATGAATCAAAGTAGAAATTAATTTTTGATGGTGGCTATGGTGATGGTGGTGGACGGCAAACACAAGAGAGAGAGGGAGAGATTTGTGATTTTTTTATAAAATGAATTTTTAATAAAGATTAGTTAGTGGAATTTTAATATATAGTGGGGTAGTGGGGTAGATTTTGCCAATTTTGCATAGTTTTGGTCCCAAAATGAAATTAAATAGTTTACAAGGTAGAAAATGTAAATTGTAAATTTTGAAAAATATTTACGGGGCTCGGGTTTCGTAAAAATACTTTTCGAAAGTTAAAACGCTTGAAAATATAATAAAAAGGCTTCGACACGACTTAAAACGCAATTAAATCGAAAACATCGAGAATATTAAATATCGAGACATTCGATAATAAAACGTAAATTTTTGGGCATCCGTCGGCATCGCGATCACTAATAGTTCTCGTCGTTCGTTAAAACGTAAAACACGAGAAATAAAGATTAAATATAATAAAAATCATTTTTATGATTATTTGAGAATATAATATCGATACCTAACATATTCGTTGCCGGTTTTCATCTAATCGACATTCTTATGCTAGTTTCAAGTCATAACCTTCTCGGTTAGTCGTTACATTTTAAATTCTCATTAAAGTAAACATGTAATACGTAATAGTAGAGATTAAAATAACGACCTGAAATTGACGGATTGTCACATCATCCCCACCAAATTAGGATCTTCGCCCTCGAAGATCAACTTGCGTTCTTGCCCGATCGCTTGTTGAAATCAAAGAGATGAGGGTAATTCTTCCACATTTGGTCTTCTCGTTCCCAAGTATACTCCGGTCCTCTCCGAGAGTTCCATCGAACTTTGACAATAGGTATTCGGCTTTGCTTCAGTTGCTTGACCTCGTGATCCATGATCTCGACTGGTTCCTCGATAAAGTGCAACTTTTTATCAACCTTAACCTCGTCTAACGGTATAATGAGTTCTTCATCGGATAAACACTTCTTCAGATTCGACACATGAAAAGTGTTATGAATTCCATACAGTTCTTGTGGTAGTTCAAGTTGGTATGCCACGGGTCCTACTCTAGATGCAACCTTGAATGGTCTGATATAACGAGGACTCAACTTCCCATGTTTTCCAAATCGTACAACACCTTTCCATGGTGATACCTTTAGCATAAACTTATCTCCCACGTTAAACTCCAATGGTTTTCTTCTCACATCCGCATAACTCTTCTGTCAGCTTCGAGCAAACAACAACCTATTCTTGATTTGCACAATCATATCCGTCGTCTCTCTAATCAAATCTGGTCCAGTGAGTTGGGCATCACCAACCTCACTCCAGCTAACGGGTGATCTACATTTTCTCCCATAAAGTGCTTCAAAAGGTGCAGCTTTAATACTCGCGTGATAACTGTTATTGTACGAGAATTCGGCCAAATGTAAGTGCTTATCCCAGCTACTTCCAAAGTCTATCACACAAGCACGCAGCATATCCTCCAAAGTTTGGATTGTTCTTTCGCTTTGCCCATCAGTTTGTGGATGATAGGCTGTGCTCATATCCAAATTGGTTCCTAATGACTTTTGAAGTGATCTCCAAAATCCAGAAGCAAAACGACTATATCTATCGGAAATGATTGAAATCGGAACACCATGCTTGCACACGATTTCCTTCAGATAAATATCAGCGAGTTTCTCCAAACCGAACCTCTCGTTGATTGGAATAAAATGAGCGGATTTAGTTAAACAATCGACAATAACCCAAATTGCATCGAACCCAGACGGTGTCCTTGGGAGTTTTGTGATGAAGTCCATCGTAATTCACTCCCATTTTCAGATTGGAATTTCAGGTTAGACAAGTAATCCTGACGGCTTCTGATATTCATCTTTCACTTTTGCACATGTTAATCATTTCGCGACGTATGTTGCAATATCAGCTTTCATATTCGGCCACCAGTATAACTTTTTCACATCTTGGTACATTTTGTCCGATCCAGGATGAATGGAATACTTGGACTTATGAGATTCTAACATAATCAAGTCTCTCAGTCCACCATATAATGGTAACCAGATTCGACCTCTCAAACATTTGATACCATCGGCTCGCGTCTCGAATGTTTCACCGTCTCCTCTAAATCTTTCGGCTGCAATATTTTCCTTCTTGCACGCTTCGATTTGTGAGTTTCGAATCTGCTCAGGTAAGTCATATGAACTGTCATTACCAAAGCACGCACTCGAATCAGTTTCTCCCTTTCCTTTCGACTTAACGCGTCAGCTACCATGTTTGCCTTTCCTGGATGATAACGAATTTCGCAGTCGTAATCACTCAAGAGTTCAACCCATCGACGTTGCCTCATATTCAGCTCCTTTTGATCCAATATGTATTGTAGGATTTTATGATCAGTGAATACTGTACACTTCGTGCCATACAGATAATGTCTCCAAAGTCGCAGAGCAAAAACCACAACACCCAATTCTAAGTCATGGGTTGTGTAGTTCTCCTCATTCTTCCTTAATTGTCTAGAGGCATATGCGATCACCTTTTCACGTTGCATGATAACGGCACCGTATCCTCGAAGAGATGCATCGCAATAAACAACAAAGTCTTCACTTCCTTCAGGTAACGATAAAATTGGCACACTACAGAGTTTCATCTTCAGGGTTTGGAAAGCTTCTTCTTCATCATCGCCCCACACATACGGTTTATTCTTCTGAGTCAGCTTAGTTAATGGTTTCGATATCAAAGAGAATCCTTCAATAAACCTTCGGTAATAACCAACCAAACCTAGAAATTGTCGTACTTCAGTTGGAGTAGTCGGATCACTCCAATTCTTGATGGCTTCGATCTTTGCAGGATCAACATGTACTCCACTTTTATCAATCACATGTCCGAGAAATTGTACAGAATTAAGCCAAAAATCACACTTTGAGAATTTAGCGTACAACTTTTCGTTCTTTAACAAGTTCAAGATAATCCTTAAGTGTTCGGCATGCTCTTCATTGCTCTTGGAGTAGATTAGAATATCATCTATGAAAACGATCACGAATTTATCAAGATACGGCTTACAAATGCGATTCATTAAATCCATGAATACAGTAGGTGCATTAGTCAAACCAAAAGGCATAACCAGAAACTCATAATGACCATAACGAGTTCTAAACACCGTAATAGGAATATCTTCCTCACATATGTGAAGTTGATGGTAACCAGAACGAAGATCAATCTTGGAGAAAACACGAGAACCTTGAAGTTGATCAAATAAATCATCAATTCTTGGAAGCGGATAACGATTCTTGATCGTTAGCTTATTCAGCTTTCGGTAATCGATACACATACGAAACGAACCATCTTTCTTCTTAACGAATAAGACAGGAGCTCCCCAAGGTGATGAACTCGGTCGTATAAAACCTTTATCAGATAGCTCTTGCAATTGCACAGATAACTCCTTCAGCTCGGATGGTGCTAAACGATATGTCGCATGAGCCACGGGTGCAGCACCAGGAATTAGGTCAATTTGGAATTCTACTTGTCTTGGAGGCGGAAGTCCAGGAAAATCTTCCTGAAACACTTCAGGAAAGTCACGGATGACAGGTACATCTTCGACACGTTTCTCCTTTGATTCCTTCTCCAATACTTTAGCTAGTAATAACTCACAACCTCTTTCGATATACTTACGAGCCTTAATGCACGAAACGATTTTTAGTCGTGAATTACGCCGATCACCTTCGATAACCATGGTCTTGTCATCCAAGGGAATCCTGACTTTCTTTTCTCCACACAAAATAGACACGTTATACTTGGATAGCCTATCCATTCCGATAATAATATCAAAACTTCCCAATTCGACAATCATCAAGTCTATCTTAAAAATACGGTTCAGAAGATTAAGAGAACATCCTAGGAGCGCACGATTGGTACTCACTAATTTACCATCAGCTAGTTCTACCTCATAACTCGCGTCTAATTTGACCGGTTTGATATCAATTAAGGTACTAAAGCTTGTAGACACAAAGCTTTTGTCCGCACCAGAATCAAATAAAGCTGTAGCGTAACGGTTATTCAGTAAAAACGTACCAGTGACAACTTTCGGGTTTTGCTTCGCTTCGGCTTCACCCAACTGATAAGCTTTTCCCTGGTTATCTTCACCACGTGCATTCTTTGGAGGTTGAGGGCATTGGTTCCTCATGTGTCCTTTACCTTGGCAGTTAAAACACGTCACTCCCTTCTTTCTTGGTCCCCAACAGTCTTCAGTCTTGTGACCTAACTTGTTGCACTTCCCAAACTTAGCACATTCACCAATATGAGACTTCTTGCAGCGTTGACATCTGGTTCCCTTACCAGCAGATGCAGTTTCAGTCATCGCATTAGCATTACCCCTCCTTCGGTTTTGTTTCCTACTGTGAGATTGACGGTTATCACCACGATCATCACTATCATTTTCAGCTCTTCTTTTATTACCATCAGAAACACCATCAGCCTTGTCTTGGATGATTTGTCCCATTAATTGGTAGGCCATACGAATAGCTTCATCAATATTCGCAGGTTTAGATGAGGTCACATCACCACGGATGTTGGTAGGTAAGCCTCGAATATACTGCTCCACCTTCAAGTATTCTGGGTTAACCTTGTTTGGACAAAGTAGAGCAAGTTCATGGAATCTGTTTGTGTACCCATCGATGTCAGTACCCTTCAGTCTCAGCTGATATAGTTCCTGTTCTAACTCTGAATAACACTCCTTGGACAGAATTCCTCGGTCATCCACCTTCTTACTTCAACCCAAGGTGTAGCATAAGCAACATCCATACCCATTGATGCCATTCTTCCATTCCACCAAGTTAATGCTCGCCCTTGAAGAGTAGCAGAGGCAAACATCACCTTGTCTCCTTCCTCACTTCCAATAAATCGAAACACGGATTCCAATTTTTTAAACCATTGTATTAACCCAACAGCACCTTCAGTACCCTTAAAAGTTGGAGGTTTGCATTTAATGAACGAGGTATAATTACACTTCTTGTTTTCAGGAATCACTGGTCTATCAGCATCGCCAGCTCCAGCACCAGCATTGCCAGCTCTAGTATTACCAGCTCCAGTATTACCAGCTCCAGTAGTACCAGCTCCAGTAGTACCAGCTCCAGTAGTGCCAGCTCCAATATTGCCAGCTCCAGTATTGCCAGCTCCAGTATTGCCAGCTCCAGTATCGCCAGCTCCACCAGATCCACCAGCTCCACCGGATCCACCAGCTCCACCAGATCCACCGGCTCCACCAGATCCACCGGCTCCATTATTCATATTTGCCATAAACGCATTCATAGATACCTGAAATGGATCAGCTACTATAGCACGTAACTGAGTCTCAGTCAACTGTTTTGGCGGCATGATCCTGTTACACAATTCACATCAAAATGAGTATTCATTCAACGCTTGTGATACAAAACATGAATAACACAAAATAAGAATAGATAGATGAAAAGAAACAAGAATGGATGATAGAATAAAGAATAGAATTTAGACAAGGAACGAAGATTCACGAGGAATGAGTCAAAAGACAGGGATTTCTATTGTGGCAATCAGCGTCGTTTGTAAATCACGTATTAGTATTATAATAATCAAATAATTAACATTTATAAGTAAATGTAATTTCATTATGCTTTAAGCATAATTAATAATTAAATATTTATAACATATATATACTTTTCTTATTCTCGTCCATTGGAAACTCGGAGGTTTCGCTTGCAGATGTTATAGTCAAAAGATTTCAAAATTTTATTTTTGGAAAATATTTTCGTTCTCTATAACTTGAGCTCTGATGCCAATCTGTAACACCCCCAATTTCGGGTCATAGCAGCGGAAGGGTCATTGGGTGTTACTATCATGGTTCAACCTCAATATCATAGAAAACGCCTAAAATGAGTCATTTTAATAAAACATACATCCATTCATTTGTTTAAAGATAAAACAGTTCACACACGGTCCCAAATAGTTTTAAAGTTTACACAACCAACCAAACGATAAATGTTTCTTTGAATGGACATAGTTTACAAAAGCGGGCCAAAACATTTTAATTTAGCAAGCTGCATGAAACCGCCTTCCTTAAGTGCCTTCTTCATGGACCTGAGATAAAACATGCTATAAAGTCAACAAAAATGTTGAGTGAATCTATAGAGTTTAAATTAAATAAACGAACACAAGTATTCTGAATAAACCTTCCGTGGTTGACAATCATGTAGATCAGACATAATTATCGTTGTTATTTCATAAGTCTCGTGACATTGAACGTTAACATATATTATTTCAGCCCAACACACCTAGCCAAGTGCGTATATTTCTCTTATACAATTGCATCCGATGTTTCATTACTAGTGCATCACAACACCACGCGATAGCTAGTCGCGACCGGACTGGGTGTCACCCCGATAGATCTATCCATAGTATTAGCGTTCCTTTCGATTAACAATTCACGATTCATGGGTCTTTTAAGGCTGGAGCAAACTTTTATAACAACTTTCATCTAAGCATACAATCGGGTCCTTTGTGTTAAATTTTAAAAGAAAGAGGGTTTACCACAACTTCTCATTGTACCCTTCATTTATAATAAATGTTTTTCCAATAATAAGGGTCTCCACAACTTCTCGTTGTACCCCTTTTATTTTAGTAAAACAAGCATGTTATCCCCCTCGCGGGTTTTATAAAACAAGTAAATATGTCATAGCGAGGCTATAGACTCACCTTGGTACGATAGTAGTAATGTGACGATCGCCGACGATTTGTGATGCGCGTTAAACACGAAGACCGTAACCTACCAAATAAGGCGCGTTCGTTAATAAACGACTCAAGTATAAATAATAATTAAATTATACGAAACTCAATTTCATATAACCTTGAAAATCCCGAAAGGTTAACAATATAAGTGTACTTCTATACCCTTTTTCTTCAACACTATTTTTTTAAACACTTGCAATCTCGACATTGACCCGTCATAAGACGCAAAGTCAACGCAAGTCAAACCATCATTTTACTTCCCTCGGACCAGTAACCAAGTCATTTATATAATGACTTAACACTTGGGTAATTCACCATGTCCAATAGTGAATACTCAACTCACGCCACACAAGTATTGAACTACGTGTCCAAAATACCAATCAGCATGTACACTCCAAATGTACACACCAATATAACCTATCTAGACTTGTCCGATTTCGACGAAACTTGGTAAAAAACTCACATATAATATGAATAAGACTCAGTTTAAGTTTCATTCAAAAATATTACTTCTAAGACCTTCTGCCCGACACGTCTTTGTGTTACAAAAACCGGACAGTTTTACGCCTTTGACTTGTAAAACCATTTTGACTTATTTAAACAATTCCGTTTGCAAAACCGACACTCGGGTTTGAAAATAGACTCATGACCTGAGGTTTAGCAACTTACAACAGTCCTTGAACATTTTTAAAACTCATTCTATAGTCCCCGAGATTCGATCCAAATATCGACAACAATTTTCGGATTGTGCCGATACTCGTCTCCCGATACACGAATACTAAAACTAGCATAACTTTTCGCTCGTAATGAGTTAGAAGCTCATTCAAGCGGCAAAACGAGCGTCTTGAAGATTACTACAACAATATCACATCATCCCATTTCATAATCAGACCTAAGACTTTCAAAAATACCCTTTTACCTACTGGTCTAAAATGACTAGTTAAAAATCATACCAAATCAATATTTCAACCCATTTCAACAATTTTTATACTCCTAATATCATCCTAACACATCCATCTAACTCCTAACACCCTAGAATGATTATCCAAAAATTAACCCACTCAAAATAAATAACATGCAACAACATCCCAATATGAATATAATAATATTAACACATGTTTCACCATAAAAATGGATCAAACAACATGTTCTTCATCAAAAATTGAAAAGAAAAAATTAATGGATGCATGTTGGAAAAATTTATACCAAATTGAAGCTTGTTGAATTTCCAAGATGGGTCTTCTTTTAGATTTGAATGAATCAAAGTAGAAATTGATTTATGATGGTGGCTATGGTGATGGTGGTGGACGGCAAACACAAGAGAGAGAGAGGGAGAGATTTGTGATTTTTTTATAAAATGAATTTTTAATAAAGATTAGTTAGTGGAATTTTAATATATAGTGGGGTAGTGGGGTAGATTTTGCCAATTTTGCATAGTTTTGGTCCTAAAATGAAATTAAATAGTTTACAAGGTAGAAAATGTAAATTGTAAATTTTGAAAAATATTTACGGGGCTCGGGTTTCCTAAAAATACTTTTCGAAAGTTAAAACGCTTGAAAATATAATAAGAAGGCTTCGACACGACTTGAAACGCAATTAAATCAAAAACATCGAAAATATTAAATATCGAGACATTCGAAAATAAAACGTAAATTTTTGGGCATCCGTCGGTATGGCGATCACTAATAGTTCTCGTCATTTGTTAAAACGTAAAACACGAGAAATAAAGATTAAATATAATAAAAATCATTTTTATGATTATTTGAGAATATAATATCGATACCTAACATATTCATTGCCGGTTTTCATGTAATCGACATTCTTATGCTAGTTTCAAGTCATAACCTTCTCGGTTAGTCGATAAATTTTAAATTCTCATTAAAGTAAACACGTAATACGTAATAGTCGAGATTAAATAACGACCTGAAATTGACGGATTGTCACAGTTATGACATAGAAATATTTTCTATTGCCTTCGTCTTAATTTCTTATTTTACGAGCATTGTTCGTAATTTACATTAAACCTTTAGGTATCATTCGTTTAGATGACGCGTTAATATTTATTAAATTATACGCCCCCATTTATTTATCGAAATATTAATGTTCACCAAATGTCGATGTTTTTATTTTATATTGAACGTTTATTTTTCATGGTTTACCGCGTATCTTTCAAATCCCGTAACTTTTAAAATATCGAGCTTCGATAATACTCGCTTTAGAAAAATGGGGCAAGATTTGATATAAATCTCACCCAATCAATAAGGATGGTGTCTCTTGCCTTAAAACACCAAGAAACACAAGTGTCTTTCTTAATGAAACGTGTCTTACATATGCTTATGCATGTTATCAAATTATAGAACTTTAAACTCTCATTTCTTTAATAGCAAATAACACACAAATTTTCTTTTGGTTCACTGTCTCTAAAGTTAACCACCAAGCACCAAACATGCCATTTTAACCTTTCAAATTTGGCCAAATATTTACTACCATGGAAGCTTTATATATTTAAGTATTAACCTTCTTTAAACAAGTTGGTTAAAGATATGGTATAAGATATAGTATAAGGATGAGATGGGGCTGCAATTAAATATGGTCTTCCTTGTAGTTAATTCATGAGTAAAGATTATTCTGTTGATTAAATTGTGGGTTTGGGCATAGGAGTGTTGAGGTTGTCTTGATTGTTGAGATGATTTCTTCATCTTTCTTTGTAAGGATCATTTTGATTACTTTCTTGTAATATTTGATTTGTATATTATTTTTATGAATATTTAATTATCATTTACATACTGAGATTAAGATTTGTAATAGCTTATTTTGGATTTTTGGATATTATATATGAGTTTTTGACACTAAAAGACAAGCTTAAACAAGCCTAGATCAAAAGTTGTGTTGAAATTTAGGACAGTAGAAACGTGGTATTTTGTTGACATCAGTAGGTTTAGTCCATTGATACTTGAGATATTTGGATAGAGGATTGTTTTGTGAGTATTTCTCCGGGTGGCCCGTCCCGTGGCGAGTCCTGGAAAGTGAGATATGACCAAAATAGTGAAGCAAGGTCAAAATCTGACCTGCTGCAAAGATGGACTGTTTAGTCAAAAATTTCTTATACTGACCCCTAAATATGTAAGACTAAAATTTGTAGCTAAACTTATGTAGAACACACACCAATCGGATGATTTTCTACGAATACACGGTTTAGAAATGGCGGGCAAAACAGTGGGACTGAAGTTGGCTGCGAAAAACAGCCAACTCTTCTAAGTGATGGAATGGGTAATTGAGTTATGATAAGTATAAATTATGGGCAATTGGACTTATAATAAGTAAACTACATAAGTTAATAATGATTTTGGCAAAAATTACTCATGTAGATTATTTATGATTTAAGAGAAATGATCTAATCTACGAGACATGTCGGTAAATTGTAAGAATTTGATCATATTGAATTAATGTAAAACGTGTTACTTTTTATAAAAACCGAAATGGTAGGACCCACTTATCGGGAAGCAGATACTCATTTATATACTGATGGTTATGTGACCCGAGAATCGAACATCTTGAAATATTGAGTCGACATCATTTTGGGGAGTTTTAGAACCCGTAATGCATATAAGTGGTTTTGGGTCATAAAAGTCCGACATACACTTATAATGGTTATTGGGCCATTATTGGGCCTGAGGTTAGGATTAATATATGAGTTCAAACCTGGTCATGTAATGGGCTTAAGTCATTGGACACTTCATGGGCCATTAGTGGACTAGTAATGGGCTTTGTTTATCAAGAAATGAATAACATTTTATAAATGTTGGATTTTTATTAAAAGTCTTATAAAGAGTTTATAAAACTTATGCAATGTCCAAAATTACTAAAGTAAACTATTTACATATATATATATATGATTTATGTATAGTCTCGAGCCTAAGACGCGTCTCGTTATATTAGGTCTCGTTCGATTATATGTCGACCGTTGGGCATCTAGTTCTCGATCAATGAGCGATTGATATATCGTGAATTCCTGTATCGACTACATGACGTTTGTACCTTAATCTACGTGAAATAGCTATATCAGGTGAGTTCATAGCCTCGCTTTTACTACTTTATATGTGTTTATAAACCCGCGAGGGGGAATACATGCTCTTGGTAAATAAGCATACGTGTTGTATCCTTTTGAAAGCATACATGATTGTGAATAAACATTCGTTGTTGGAATATATGCTTTGAACGAATACAAGATGTTGTTAATAAATGTAAAGACGTTTGATTGAATGCTTTTGGAAAATGAACACAAGCGTTGATTGTATAGGTAATGAGCCACTATTAGTAAGGCTAAGTTGCTTATTGCCAGTTAAAAGTCCCTATAAATCGTGAACCATTAACTACCTATGATGGGTAGGCGCTCGTACAGACGAATGGATCCATTGGGAATGATGACCCCCACCCAGGCAGGTCACACCTGTGAGTTGGAGGCTCAGCTGGGTGTGTTGTACGTGAGGTATGGGGTATTTGGCAAGATACCTGACTAGGGAAAATTTATTGATTAAGGCATCGGTGTCATGAGCTTAGCGTAATAGTGTGGAGTATTGATATTGTATGTGTTACAATATCGCCAGTGGATGAGATTCTTGTGTTCAAAATCTTTATGGTTTATTTAAAACCCGGTACTGTTTATTTAAAAGCTATGAGTTCACTCAACCGTTGTGTTGACATTTTAGCATGTATTCTCGGGTATGTAGGTTTAAGAGCAACTGGAGCATGGAGTCGCGCGGGATAAAGTAAAGGCAAAACAAACAATTTCCATTCGATATATTTGACAAACTTTTATATATTTATTAAAGTTTGTATAAATTGTTGGGACCTATTTATAATGAATTCTGATTTAATAAAGTTATCGAATGGTTTATTTAATAAAACGCCTCTTTTGAGTTCGTTTTCTATGACTATGTGTGATGTGCTATGAAGTAACACCTAAAGTTGATATTCCGCTACGTTGTGAATTTGGGGGTGTTACAGATTGGTATTTGAGCACTAGTTATAGAGAACTAGGTCGTTTTCAAAACCTAGACTATAACTGCTCTTTCATAAAATTGTTTTGTTGCCTTACAGAGTATCCGCGTGCTCATGGCTCCTAGAAACGAATGTTTGGTTTTGATTGTGTGATCATATGTGTAATAAGAACGATTGCATGTATGTTTATGTACATACTATGATATTTAAAGGCATTGCATGTGAAGCAATGGTCCTTGTGTGATTATCGTATATTTTATAATACGGTTTTGTATAGAATTTGGCCTCACCGCCAATCACCGATTTCGATAACTAATTTATTATCCGAATACGAGTATGGAACTAGTTTGATACATTGGGTACGTATATATTGTTTCGTAATCTATCGCATATCGATACATTTAAGCTCGATTGATGTTATCGCATCTTGATGTGCCATTTTAGGACATCCCTTTTCGAAACATAATTGACTAATGTGATATTCGTATCTCCGTTAGTCCTTATGATTTTGAAGAATCATTTCTCCGAGGAGACATCTTCTACGTAACGTAACGTTTAATTTGATTGTGTATGATTACGTTTTATTGGCGAAAAGGAGGATGCCAGTGTTGGACCTAAAATATATATATATACCCAAATCGACTATATATAATTTGGGTACAACAAAGATATGCTCATAGTAGTCATTTGTTGAGCAATTTAATACTTTGTATTTAAATGGAATGGGACATTTGAATATAGAGATTTTAAATCGTCCAACTATGTGTTGTTTAAGGTTCTCTTACTGAAATGGATTTGGACACTTGAATAAGAAAGTTTTAAACCACTGGACCATAGATTATTTATGATTTCATTATTCAAATGGAATGGGAAGTTTGAATACAGAAATCAGTAAGTAAGTTTATTGACACCATTTACTTGCTATGGTATGTAATTTGGATATTATATCGTTTTGAGATGGTATTACCTGAGTAGGATGATTTATAATCGTCTTGTTGAAACAAACTGGGACGCCTTTTTATTTGAACAAGAAAGTTATAAATTCTCGAACCATAAATTTATAATTCTTGTTTACATGGATTGGGACGCCTTTGGATGTAAACAACGATTTATAAACGAGTCGGCTCAAGTGTGCCTGAGTTGGTTTGTGATTATTTTGTATACGGATGTATTTCCTCGACTCGTGTTTCGTTGGTATGATTCGTTCATTACCATCGTCCTTATGGTTATTACCGATTATCGTCTATGTACGAGTAACCCATTAGTATTTTCCCAAGTTGTGATTTGTATTTATGGACCATTTATAATGTGCCCCGATTATCGTAAGCTTGATAAGCTGATCGTTAAGAACCATTACACGTTCCAAGGATAGACGACTTGTTTAATCGACACTAGTATTTAACTGTGTACTTGTGGATCGACCGGCGATTAAGTTATCACTCATAGCTTATCTTGGATGAAAAGATTTTGAAATTTTGCTTGTTATTACGGATGGTTCATCGAATAATTTTTCAAACGAAACGAGAATTATCTGTTCGGTATGGATCCGTTTGTGAGCACCCTGTAATGTCATTTGGGTATGGATCCGTGTGTGAGCACCCTCTGATGACGAAAATATTTTTCGATTTGGATCTATGCAATCAAGATCGTGAACATCCTTTAACTTACAAACTTTCCTTTGAATGGACTTATCCGAAAATCCTTTCAAACATTCTTATTTATCATTGCTTGGCTATTTAGCAAGCACGAGTTAACATGATTAAACTTACTGATTTAACATGGCTTGAGTATTTTACAAACATGTCGTAATGTGGTTATATGTGCTTAGTGATGGGTTTGTGTTTGACTTGGATCGTAGTACTTTCGATAGAGTAATGTATACTCTGAACGATGTTCGTATCGATGAATTCCCTTTTGACGAAATAGGCATGCATGTTTGAGATCATGCCAATAGGTGATTTTGTACGACTAGTAATAATTGCCTCGCCCTGAATATTCTGTAACGTTTTCCATGGAAATATGTACTATCAATGTGATTTTTTTATGACGTAGTTTCTTTTACGAGAACCGTGATTGATATGTGTTTCGATTTGATCGATGTGATCACCAAGGTTTTGAATTGATTCTATCATTGAAGATTTTTCAAATGCGCCTACTCCTTTCTACTCGTCACTATTCATGTGTACTTTTTCGAACTTATATCGACTGTCGCATGTTTGATAAGCTAGTAGTAATGTACTTTGAAGCAATTCCAAAAACTAACAACTTGTTAATTTTTCGCTTCTAATGGCTTTTCCTTCGGACTATGTATTATTTTTTCCTTATAAGGATTGAATTTACATTCAAACCGTTTATTGTGCCTGTTATGTATACTCATTGCTTTGACTTTTGTTCATTCAACCTTCGCTAGGAACCTCGGCGATGACTTGTCTATTCCTCACGTCTTCCCCATTAAACCAAAGACTATTGAGACAAATTAGGCGCCGGGACGTTGCTTCCTAAAGGGTTATATGATGTAATAACCTGAACTTTAAAATCAACATTTAGAATGAGATCTAATATTATTCCTAGTAGTCGGACCAATATTTATTAATCGACTTTTATTTGTCATGATCGTTTTTGTTGATCTTGTTGAATTCATCACTAGTCGGCATGGTTTGCTCTTTAACGTATCGAATATGTGTCATGCATTATTTATCGACAATGTTTATGTCTGTCATCGACCGTGAACATTTTCGTTATGACATAGAAATATTTTCTATTGCCTTCGTCTTAATTTCTTATTTTACGAGCATTGTTCGTAATTTACATTGAACCTTTAGGTATCGTTCGTTTAGATGACGCGTTAATATTTATTAAATTATACGCCCCCATTTATTTATCGAAATATTAATGTTCACCAAATGTCGATGTTTTTATTTTATATTGAACGTTTATTTTTCATGGTTTACCGCGTATCTTTCAAATCACGTAACTTTTAAAATATCAAGCTTCGATAATACCCGCTTTAGAAAATTATAGGGCAAGATTTAATATAAATCTGACCCAATCAATAAGGATGGCGTGTCTTGCCTTACAACACCAAGAAACACAAGTGTCTTTCTTAATGAAACGTGTCTTACATATGCTTATGCATGTTATCAAATTATAGAATTTTAAACTCTCATTTCTTTAATAACAAATAACACACAAATTTTCTTTTGGTTCACTGTCTCTAACATTAACCACCAAGCACCAAACATGCCATTTTAACCTTTCAAATTTGGCCAAATATTTACTACCATGGAAGCTTTATATTTTTAAGTATTAACCTTCTTTAAACAAGTTGGTTAAAGATATGGTATAAGATATGGTATAAGGATGAGATGGGGCTGCAATTAAATATGGTCTTCCTTGTAGGTAATTTATGAGTAAAGATCATTTTGTTGATTAAATTGTGGGTTTGGGCATAGGAGTGTTGAGGTTGTCTTGATTGTTGAGATGATTTCTTCATCTTTCTTTGTAAGGATCATTTTGATTACTTTCTTGTAATCTTTGATTTGTATATTATTTTTATGAATATGTAATTATCATTTACATACTGAGATTAAGATTTTTAATAGCTTATTTTAGATTTTTGGACATTATATATGAGTTTTTGACACTAAAAGACAAGCTTAAACAAGCCTAGATCAAAAGTTGTTGTGTTGAAATTCAGGACAGTAGAAAACGTCGTATTTTGTTGACATCAGTAGGTTTGGTCCATTGATACTTGAGATATTTGGATATAGGGTTGTTTTGTGAGTATTTCTCCGGGTGGCCCGTCCCGTGCCGAGTCCCGGAAAGTGAGATATGACCAAAATAGTGAAGCAAGGTTAAAATCTGACCTACTGCAAAGATGGACTGTTTAGTCATAAATTTCTTATACTGACCCCTAAATATGTAAAACTAAACGTTGTAGCTAAACTTATGTAGAACACACACCAATCGGATGATTTTCTACGGATACACGGTTTGAAAATGGCGGGCAAAACGGTGGGACTGAAGTTGGCTGCGAAAAACAGCCAACTCTTCTAAGTGATAGAATGGGTAATTGAGTTTTGATAAGCATAAATTATGGGTAATTGGACTTATAATAAGTAAACTACATAAGTTAATAATGATTTTGGTAAAAATAACTCATGTAGATTATTTATGGTTTAAGAGAAATGATCTAATCTACGAGACATGTCGGTAAATTGTAAGAATTTGATCATAGTGAATTAATGTAAAACGTGTTGCTTTTTATAAAAACCGAAATGGTAGGACCCACTTATCGGGAAGCATATACTCATTTATATACTGATGGTTATGTGACCCGAGAATCGACCATCTTGAAATATTAAGTCGACATCATTTTGGGGAGTTTTAGAACCCGTAATGCATACAAGTGGTTTTGGGTTATAAAAGTCCGACATACACTTATAATGGTTATTGCGCCATTATTGGGCCTGAGGTTAGGATTAATATATGAGTTCAAACCTGGTCATGTAATGGGCTTAAGTCATTGGACACTTAATGGGCCATTAGTGGACTAGTAATGGGCTTTGTTTATCAAGAAATGAATAACATTTTATAAATGTTGGATTTTTATTAAAAGTTTTATAAAGAGTTTATAAAACTTATGCAATGTCTAAACTTACTAAAGTAAACTATTTACATATATATATATGACTTATGTATAGTCTCGAGCCTAAGACGCGTCTCGTTATATTAGGTCTCGTTCGATTATACGTCGACCGTTGGGCATCTCGTTCTCGATCAATTAGCGATTGCTATCTCGTGAAGTCCTGTATCGACTACATGACGTTTGTACCTTAATCTACGTGAAATACCTATATCAGGTGAGTTCATATGCAACACCCCAAAATTTATACAACTCAGTACAGCGGAAGACTAGTTGGTGTTACGGGATAGCACATTACTCACATCATAGACAACGCTTAAAAGTCGCGTCGTTTTAATAATAAAGCATTTCCATTCATAAATATCAAATTTTACATAGGTCCCAAGTCATAGTCATTTCATACAATTTTACAAAAGATTTGAATGGAAATTGTTATTTAAGTGCAGGCCATGAATTCTTGTTGTCTTCCCAAGAATTACCTTCAAGTACCTGAGATAAAACATGTTAAAAAAAAGGTCAGCGATAACGCCGAGTGAATTCATAGAGTTTAATAAAATCCATCAATATAACATCGGTATAAAATTATTACCGAAAATCATTTAATACAAATCAATGTAGTAGGCCATAAAATAGCCAAAATCATTTTATACAAATCCTTGTCAAAAATCATAATATAGGCTTTTGCCTTCAAAATCATTATACGAACCAATGTCGTAAAAATATCATACAATACGTTTTATAACGTTGTATGGAGTTAAATAAAAACCGTTATATGATTATGGTTATGAAAACCAAAACACGAACATAACATCAATAGTATGACCCCGTATTGCTAGTCAGGCAATATATCGTATTCAATGCATAAAGCATTATTTTCGCTATTGGATTATTATAAGCCGCATGACATTGTTACCTTACTATACCAAACAACAGGTAGCTAGCCCGAAACTCAATTTGACCATCTAAATTAGCGTGTCGTCACAAAGGTCATGCTATGGAAATCTTCTCATACATAAATTCGCTTACCAATCAATGTGGCACGACGGGGATCAACCGTCAAGGCGCGAACTGGGGTGATCGTCCCCAAATAGTACTATTATATACATAAGCATCTACCAAATCCCGGTAGTTCACAATTCATGCTAATGGGACTTTTAGTGACATAACCTAACTTTAATAATTCATTTTATTTCATCTATCGGGTCATTTAATCTTTCATCGGGTCATACAATCATTCGGGTCCAAATCAATAAACAAACAATCGGGACAAATGTGTCCTATTTTATAAAAACTAACATGTTATCTCCCTCGCGGGTTTATAAAACATTTCATAAAAACATTTAAAAGAGTGCGAGGCTATGAACTCACGTTGATGTGGGAAGGCGGGTTATCGGCAATTCGGACGTACGGTACGTGCTTCAATCACAGAAACCTAGACAAATAATACTCGTCTTAGACTCATGTCCAATGACTTTATCAAAATAACAATTATGTATACATATGATGATTATATATATATATGATGATCAAGTGGGTTTACATATTCTCATTTACTCATTTTAGTGTTATGTGTTGATAACTTTTATACTAGTTTACTAGTTTTACCTATTTACGTGTTTTAAGTCCAATAAACTTATTGTAAGTTCTTTAACTTGTATTAATCCATTTCATACTTGTATTATCAGTATTTATACTTTACATGTTGGGCCCAAATGGGTTAAGCCCAATAAATAAGTTTATAAGTGTTTTAGTCCATTTTGTTGTATTATTAGTCCAATAACGTTAACTTCCCGTTAATGTCCGTATGTTATATAGTTCGGGTTTTATCGGTTTTTACTTGTTATATATGTTTATATATCAGTATATGAGTTTTAAAAACTTTAAATTAGACGGGTTTGATCGTCTAAGTTTTAATTGACGAAAAACGTTAATTTTACGGTAATAGCCGAAAAAGTCGTAAAAATCATGTTTATAGTTTTATAACTTTATAAAACTTATCAAACTACCATTTTTATAAAATGTTCATTTATTTACCCTTATACATATTTATATAAATGTATTATATAAGTTAGTGGGTTTTAATTCACATTTTATACTATTTTTATTTGAGTGCTTATATAATACTATTATACTTTAATTTCCAAAATCTGTTTTTTACCTTCATGTTCACCAAAACAGCCATATATAGAGTTCTATATGGAGATAGAAGCTCAAATTTTTATGACATAAACTACATGATATGTGATCCATTTAACTCTAATATAGCTACTGTTGAATCAGCCTCTAAGTATTTTCTAAAAATCGTCCAAAACAGTGAACTCAGATTTGTACTCTAAACTTGTTTTGATCATATCTCACTATTTTGATGATTCCATTGTATGGCCAACTCTCACATGTGTATAACACCTAATAATTACTGTATATTTATTCCAATTTACCATTTTATCAGTTTATCATTTGGTTACTTACTGTTTTTATACAACCATCTTTTTAAGTAAGATTTAACCATTTTTACATGTGGTTTTCCATCTTTATACCCATGTTTATCAAATATATCAACATCATATACATATACATAAATAAAGAAAATAAAAGATTACATAATCAAAATAACAATAGGATAGGAAGAAACAATCTCTATACCACCATTAGTGATGAAAAGATGAGTTTTTGATGAACAAGGCTTGGATTTTGATGGCAAAACTTGTGATAAACCAATATCATCTTCAAGTTCACCAAGCTTTATAAACTCCTTGTGGGAAATCAGCCCTATGACACCAAGAAATATCCTCTTTGGATGTTAGAATCACCTCCAATCTTCATATGTTTAAAGGGTTTTCATCATATGCAAGTTATACATATGATTTGTGATTAATATTTTTCATCAATGGTGATGTTTTTGGTGTATATTGGACGTTCAAGGAGAGACTAGAGAGAAAAATGGAGTGGTTTTGCATGTTGCAAATGAGTTAGCTAGTTTGTTTTGGTGGTTTTATGTGTCTAGTGTTTTTATGTGTAACTAAGGACAAGTGTCCTTAGTTATCATGCATTATGACACCTCAAAGTGTGTTAGTAAAGCTTGTTATTTTATTTAGTGGGGATAGGACAAGAGTTATCTTGTCTCATCCCCATTTATTTACGGGTATTCCTCGATTCTATTTTCCTCGATTTGCGTGCCCTGAGGTTGTTTTTCGAAAAATGTTTTTATAAATTATGAATCAACGGCACAAAACGAATCTAATAAAAATTGTCTCATCAAAAACGGAGTTCGAAAACGTAAATACGTAATCCTAAGGTTTCCGGTTTAGTCGTAAAGGACGTTAAATTATAATCGTAAGTCCTAATCTCTTCTCGTAATTTTGTGAGTTTATGAACCAACACAAATTTAAAATTCCAAAATAATATTCACGGATAAATTTATTTCCTGAAATGTTGGACTGTCACCAAAACGGTGTATGTAAACGTAAGCACGTAATGTAGAATCCTCCGGTTTACACGTAGTCGATGCTACTTCAAGATGTAAATCCAAATTTCTTCCCAAAAATAAGTGAGTTCTTAATATAACATTAAAATAATGTTTTTAAATAATATTTGAGAATAAAATATAAACCATAAATTGACGGATTGTCACAGCATTTACCCCTAAACTGGATCTTTGTCCTCAAAGATCATCTTACCTTACTACTCGCTTCTTATAGAGTTAAAGCCATGTGGGTATTTCCTCCACATTCGTTCTTTTCTCACAAGTGCAATTCATTACAATCCGCAAGTTTCATCAAACATAACTACGGGAATAAGATCAGGCTTAATGTTGACTTACTTTCTCTATCCATGATGTTCACGGGTTTTTGATGAATGCAACTTTTCGCCGATCTAAACTTTATCAAGAAGTGATCAGATTCTCACTTGATAGACATTTTATCAAGTTCGATATACGAAACATAATTCACGCAGCTCTTGAAGTCCTAGGGTAGATCCAGCTTATATGCCTTTCAAACCAATCTTTTACATCATCTCAATGGTTCCATACAACGGGGACTTATATCCTATGATCTTTTAGATCATCAATTCATTTTTCCATGGTTAATATTTTTGGCATAACTTTGCTACCCATCTGGTACTTCAAGATCTACATTTCATATTCACATAACCTCCTGCCCACTATTGGCAGTCAATAATCAGATCCTAATTTCAACAATCATTTCAGGTCTCGTGGGTCGAGTATTTTGTAAGGTTAGGTTCGCCATCATAGGAAACCTTAAACCTAAAATACATGTCCAACTCACAATGGGTGTATGTCGGGTGTCTTCATCTCAACTCCTGCTTACAGATGCTCTAATATATAAATCTTAACAAGGTTCGATCTCGATCCTAACACGATGATTATCAATGATAATCTCTCCAAAGGAAAACGATTTTACAGTTTATTACCAAAGGTCAATCATTCAAACATAAAACAAGACTTCTAGTGTTTTGTATTGTTACTTTACCTCGTCCCTTCGATTTGGGGTGGTAAACAGTACTCTCATCAAGGTTCGTTCCCAATGACTTCTGAGCAAATCTCTAAAAATTCGATCTGAAGCGAGGATCTTGATAAAGATGTTCGATACAGGCACACTATGTTTACATAACTCCTTTAAATACAAAAGAGTCAATTTCTTCATCGAGAATTTATCATTAACTGGAATGATATTAGTAGATTTGGTCAGTCTGTCGATGATGACCCAAATCGAATTAAATTCAGATGATGACCTTTGCAATAGTTAGACGTTTACTAATGTATGAGGTGATGTCTGCCTTCATAATTTTCCATCAGTACAACTTCTTCAGATAAAGATACATTAAATCATAAATGTCATGAATAAAATACTTATACTTACAAGATTTCAATATGACTATATTTCTAAATCTCCATATTTAGGCAACCATAAACGGCTTTTTAAAACATTTAACGCCATCGGCTTCTCAATTCTAATAGTTCATATTTTCCGCGAACCCCTTTTTATTATCTATATTATCTCTTTTTACAAACATCAGCTATTTTTAAATTGTTCGGCAATTTATTTTGTGCCATCATTACTAAGGAACACATCCTAATTGGTTCTTTATCTTTTCTACATAATGTGTCGGTATTTACATTCACCTTTCTTGATGAAATAATTATCATGGTCAATATTACTCAAAAATTCTTTCCTCATATTTTGTAAGTTTTAGTTTCGTCTCAACTATTATTTTTATCCGTTTTGCTCAATCCGACGTTTAAAGCGTCGATAATTACTACAAGTAATTAAATAATAAATACTTAATTTTTATGAAACGTAAACGCAAAAAATTTTTAAATTTCTCAGTTCGACCAATAATATAGAGATATTCAAAATAAATTTGAATTTTATTAACACGATTTTTTTTTTTGCTGATTTATCGAAAATAATTAATAAGATTCATAAATGTTTGAAAAATCTTTGGTTATACTTTGGCCAAAATTTTTTAAGTTGAAAAGCAAAAATTGTCGTTTCAAATTTTTAAGTCATGGTTTAAATGGTTTTCTCAATCCCTCTTAGGTTGTCTTGAGGTATACACAAACCCCTAAACAGGAGTTTAGTTAAATGCTTTGTGTATAAGGGAATAATCCCTTAAAAATCCTTTGTTAAAACATTTGTCAAAACATATTTGCACTTTTCTTTTTAGTAATACTCAAAGTCTTAAAAGGGCTCTTAGTTTTTGAAGAGTCAATATATTCCATTTTCTATTAATCACACGGTCAAATAATGTAAAGGATTAAGCCTTAAATCACTTGTTAAATATTCAAGGTACAGGTTTTCACTACTCGGCCAATTTAGGGCAGTCTATAACTAATTGTTAACTCGTTCTTATTCTTATAAACAAATAAATGGTCCTTAATGATCACAAGCATGAATTTATCAAATTACAGCCTACACACGTGATTCACCAAATTTATGAATGCTACATGTGTATTAGTCAATCCAAACGTCATCACGTGAAACTCATAATGTTCATTATAAGTTCTGAATATAGTGATTGGAATAGATAATCTTTTTCGCAGATGCGAAGTTGATGATAACCATGCCATGGATCAAATTTCTAGAACATACGCTAGAACCTTGTAAATGATCGAACAAATCTTCCATTTCGAGTCATGGATATCATTTTCGATTGTCAATTTACTCAGTTCACAGTAATCTATAAATATAAGAAATAATAACACCATAGCTCTTCATAATGACGAGCTTGGTAGAATAAAAGCTTTCTCCGACAACTCTCTCAGTTGTACGGTAATTCCTTTAATTCAGATGGTGCTGACATACAGTGCGCATGCCACAGGTGCAGCACCGGGAATATAATCAATACCAATTTCAACTTGCCTTAATGGCGAAAGTCTAGGTAATTCATCAACAAATACTTACTAAAGTTTCAGATAACAGAAACATCTTTTTAATAAATTTTCCATTAGGTTCTTTCTAGATTATAATATCTATGACTAATTCACAATCATTCACGGTATAAATTCAAGTCTAAATGCAGGATATGGTCATCCATCAAGAATTATTTAGATCACTTTTGATAATCTACATTTTATCATTTAGGGGAATTCTATTCGAGTTCCCATCAATTAAGACAATGTCGTCATGTCATAATCAATCAATCCATTCTACTGGCACTATCAACTTTTCAGTTTCATTGTCGTAGATAAGATGTGAACTTCTCAAAATACTGATAATAACTCATAATCCTTCACAAATTCAAGGATATTAGGAGACATAACTAACATTAAAAGAGTAAGGTCAACGCATAATCTACGCGAGAGAATTTCAAATCAGATACAGACGAAAACATTTAACGAATATGAATATATCCCATGTTTTCATAATTTGAGTACGCATTCGAAAGTTCCTCGGATCGTTACCCATGTCATTCAGATGAAATCAAATCAAAAGAAATGATAGGAACGTCGGTACATCCAATCGGGTATCAACACTCGGTAATCAGATACTTTTCCTAAGAATCTCACTACGGGAGAATTAGACAAGAAAGAATTGTCAATTGTCAAATAAGACAATTTCCACAGATGAGTAAATTCGACTCAGAAGAATAGATGGTACAGGCACATATGTAGGTGTCCCTAACATTATGTTCCTATTTTTCACTTCTTGCAGATCTCATAAAATTTAATCTTTCACAATCTTCAAAGAAAATGTAGTGTTTATTCATTAGTTTTATGGTGACTACTAATCAGTCTTGCATGGTCCATTCCAAATTGTATGTAGGCGCGCAACTATATACAATTTCAAGATTAACGATGCAATACTCAGTTCGTCAAAATTTTATCATCATGTTTATAATAAAAACATTTTCATGCTTAATTCTTAAATAAGAATCAAAATAATAAATTTACAAAGATTTTCTTTGTCATGAAAACAATTAAGTTTTCCGAGGTGTTTTATAAACAACTTCATTTCGATAACGATTATTTATAAGTCTCACTTTAAATAATCCGTATGGTGATGAAAACCCAATTTTTCTCAAGGGATACTGTTTTAACTTATAAAAACAATTAGTGATCTGCAAAGAAGTGATGAAAAGTTGTTCACCAAGAACTAACTATAATATGATAGGAAATGAGCTTTAGCCAATTAATCATGAGGTTCATGACCTCGATGGCACTCAGGAATACAAAGAGAATAATCCACAACGTAACTCAAATCGAGATGAGTACTTGTTCAATGGTTGCATCACTAATTCGATCATTAGGATGGAGCAATAAAGGATAGATATCATCGATACATGTAGAATTTAGCAATCAAAGGTAGTCTTTTCATTAATCACAAACAAGTCAAATTGTACCGTAACACATTATGTGTCACTATGTCATACAATTCCAAGATCTCATCCTACCAACTGATGTCTCAGTTAGATTAGGGATTATTTTTAAAAGATACCACAATGAATACTAATCTACAAGAGTCATTAGGTGTTCCACATGTCCCAGAAGATCCATCGGTCTCAATTCAGAAGAAGATTTCTTCAATTTATTTCTTGGACACTGGGCATCCTCGTTAGTGGACAATGGCCTAGGAACAACACTTATCACAAACTAACAATCATTTAAAACCTTATAATTCAATCAAAGAACTTAACGACTTCCTCTTAACAATCTCATATTCCATATGGGTTAAATTTTACTTTATTCAAGTTTCAACCAATTTTATACTCAATTCGATATCCTACCTCATTCTCCAATACTTTCATCCTTATTCTTACACCTTGAAAGGGCAATAAAAGTTTGATATTATCAACACTTAATTTCCAATCCTATAGCTCCTTTATCAATAGTTATCAAATGAGTCACTAGTATGAAATGACTTAATCATTCAACTAGACTTCTCGGAAAGGTACTAGTGGCATGAGGCTTTTGGGTAATGGTTCCAATGACAGCCTCAAGTGCGACATTCACCCTTTCGATTTCAATTTAAGAATTGGATGACCACGAATCAGATGACACCTTTCCAGGTGGTAACGTTTTGTCAAACTCCACTCTATAAGGAAAGATCGTCATGACATCGATATCAGTTTTAATCTCGCCAATTCTTTTTCAATATCACAATCAACTAATGTCTACATTTTTACGAATATCAACCATTTGTTGGGATCATAATTATCCACAACTTGGTTTAAATCTAGGATAGCTAGAATTCCTACGAGAATAACTTCGATTAATTTACTAGGGGATTTATGGTTCCTTGTGACAATCTACGTCGTATAAATACCTCGTATAAATATTAAATAATCATCAAACAATCATGTAATCTGATTACATCATATATGTATATATATAATCCAAGTTATATATATATTAAAATAACACTTCTCAGTCTGGCCTTGTCGGTAACTCGGGAATTCTTCGGCACCGTTATAGTCAAAAGATTTTTAGACATTTTTAGAAAAATGTTTATAGTTAAAAGATTTTGAAATGTTTATTCAAAACCGTGGTTTTAAAAAATCTTTCGTTCTCTATAACGAGAGCTCTGGTACCAAACTGTAACACCCCCAAATTTATACAACTCAGTACAGCGGAAGACTAGTTGGTGTTACGGGATATCACATTACTCACATCATAGACAACGCTTAAAAGTCGCGTCGTTTTAATAATAAAGCATTTCCATTCATAAATATCAAATTTTACATAGGTCCCAAGTCATAGTCATTTCATACAATTTTACAAAAGATTTGAATGGAAATTGTTATTTAAGTGCGGGCCATGAATTCTTGTTGTCTTCCCGAGAATTACCTTCAAGTACCTGAGATAAAACATGTTAAAAGAAAAGGTCAGCGATAACGCCGAGTGAATTCATAGAGTTTAATAAAATCCATCAATATAACATCGGTATAAAATTATTACCGAAAATCATTTAATACAAATCCATGTAGTAGGCCATAAAATAGCCAAAATCATTTTATACAAATCCTTGTCAAAAATCATAATATAGGCTTTTGCCTTCAAAATCATTATACGAACCAATGTCGTAAAAATATCATACAATACGTTTTATAACGTTGTATGGAGTTAAATAAAAACCGTTATATGATTATGGTTATGAAAACCAAAACACGAACATAACATCAATAGTATGACCCCGTATTGCTAGTCAGGCAATATATCGTATTCAATGCATAAAGCAGTTATTTCGCTATTGGATTATTATAAGCCGCATGACATTGTTACCTTACTATACCAAACAACAGGTAGCTAGCCCAAAACTCAATTTGCCCATCTAAATTAGCGTGTCGTCACAAAGGTCACGCTATGGAAATCTTCTCATACATAAATTCGCTTACGAATCAATGTGGCACGACGGGGATCAACCGTCAAGGCGCGAACTGGGGTGATCGTCCCCAAATAGTACTATTATATGCATAAGCGTCTACCAAATCCCGGTAGTTCACATTTCATGCTAATGGGACTTTTAGTGACATAACCTAACTTTAATAATCCATTTTATTTCATCTATCGGGTCATTTAATCTTTCATCGGGTCATACAATCATTCGGGTCCAAATCAATAAACAAACAATCGGGACAAATGTGTCCTATTTTATAAAAACTAACATGTTATCTCCCTCGCGGGTTTATAAAACATTTCATAGAAACATTTAAAAGAGTGCGAGGCTATGAACTCACGTTGATGTGGGAAGGCGGGTTATCGGCAATTCGGACGTACGGTACGTGCTTCAATCACGGAAACCTAGACAAATAATACTCGTCTTAGACTCATGTCCAATGACTTCATCAAAATAACAATTATGTATACATATGATGATTATATATATATATGATGATCAAGTGGGTTTACATATTCTCATTTACTCATTTTAGTGTTATGTGTTGATAACTTTTATACTAGTTTACTAGTTTTACCTATTTACGTGTTTTAAGTCCAATAAACTTATTGTAAGTTCTTTAACTTGTATTAATCCATTTCATACTTGTATTATCAGTATTTATACTTTACATGTTGGGCCCAAATGGGTTAAGCCCAATAAATAAGTTTATAAGTGTTTTAGTCCATTTTGTTGTATTATTAGTCCAATAACGTTAACTTCCCGTTAATGTCCGTATGTTATATAGTTCGGGTTTTATCGGTTTTTACTTGTTATATATGTTTATATATCAGTATATGAGTTTTAAAAACTCTAAATTAGACGGGTTTGATCGTCTAAGTTTTAATTGACGAAAAACGTTAATTTTACGGTAATAGCCGAAAAACTCGTAAAAATCATGTTTATAGTTTTATAACTTTATAAAACTTATCAAACTACCATTTTTATAAAATGTTCATTTATTTACCCTTATGCATACTTATATAAATGTATTATATAAGTTAGTGGGTTTTAATTCACATTTTATACTATTTTTATTTGAGTGCTTATATAATACTATTAAACTTTAATTTCCAAAATCTGATTTTTACCTTCATGTTCACCAAAACAGCCATATCTAGAGTTCTATATGGAGATAGAAGCTCAAATTTTTATGACATAAACTACATGATATGTGCTCCATTTAACTCTCATATAGCTACTGTTGAATCAGCCTCTAAGTATTTTCTAAAAATCGTCCAAAACAGTGAACTCAGATTTGTACTCTAAACTTGTTTTGATCATATCTCACTCATTTTGATGATTCCATTCTATGACCAACTCTCACATGTGTATAACACCTAATAATTACTGTATATTTATTCCAATTTACCATTTTATCAGTTTATCATTTGGTTTCTTACTGTTTTTATACAGCCATCTTTTTAAGTAAGATTTAACCATTTTTACATGTGGTTTTTCCATCTTTTTACCCATGTTTATCAAATCTATCAACACCAAATACCCATATAATATTTTTAATCATCATTCATCATCATATACATATACATAAATAAATAAAATAAAAGATTACATAATCAAAATAACAAGAGGATAGGAAGAAACAATCTCTATACCACCATTAGTGATGAAAAGATGAGTTTTTGATTAACAAGGCTTGGATTTTGATGGCAAAACTTATGATAAACCAATATCATCTTCAAGTTCACCAAGCTTTATAAACTCCTTGTGGGAAATCAGCCCTATGACACCAAGAAATCGCCTCTTTGGATGTTAGAATCACCTCCAATCTTCATATCTTTAAAGGGTTTTCATCATATGCAAGTTATACATATGATTTGTGGTTAATATTTTTCATCAATGGTGATGTTTTTGGTGTATATTGGACGTTCAAGGAGAGACTAGAGAGAAAAATGGAGTGGTTTTGCATGTTGCAAATGAGTTAGCTAGTTTGTTTTGGTGGTTTTATGTGTCTAGTGGTTTTATGTGTAACTAAGGACAAGTGTCCTTAGTTATCATGCATTATGACACCTCAAAGTGTGTTAGTAAGGCTTGCTATTTTATTTAGTGGGGATAGGACAAGAGTTATCTTGTCTCATCCCCATTTATTTACGGGTATTCCTCGATTTGCGTGCCCTCGGGTCGTTTTACGAAAAATGTTTTTATAAATTATGAATCAACGGCACAAAACGAATCTAATAAAAATTGTCTCATCAAAAACGGAATTCGAAAACGTAAATACGTAATCCTAAGGTTTCCGGTTTAGTCGTAAAGGACGTTAAATTATAATCGTAAGTCCTAATCTCTTCTCGTAAATTTGTGAGTTTATGAACCAACACAAATTTAAAATTCCAAAATAATATTCACGGATAAATTTATTTCCTGAAATGTCGGACTGTCACCAAAACGGTGTATGTAAACGTAAGCACGTAATGTAGAATCCTCCGGTTGAGACGTAGTCGATGCTACTTCAAGATGTAAATCCAAATTTCTTCCCAAAAATAAGTGAGTTCATAATATAACATTAAAATAATGTTTTTAAATAATATTTGAGAATAAAATATAAACCATAAATTGACGGATTGTCACATCATAGCCTCGCTTTTACTGCTTTATATGTGTTTGTAAACCCGCGAGGGGGAATACATGCTCTCGGTAAATAAGCATACGTGTTGTATCCTTTTGAAAGGATACATGATTGTGAATAAACATTCGTTGTTGGAATATATGCTTTGAACGAATACAAGATGTTGTTAATAAATGTAAAGACGTTTGATTAAATGCTGTTGGAAAATGAACACAAGCGTTGATTGTATAGGTAATGAGCCACTATTAGTAAGGCTAAGTTACTTATTGCCAGTGAAAAGTCCCTATAAATCGTGAACCGTTAACTACCTATGATGGGTAGGCGCTCGTACAGACGAATGGATCCATTGGGAATGATGACCCCCACCCAGGCAGGTCGCACCTGTGAGTTGGAGGCTCAGCTGGGTGTGTTGTACGTGAGGTATGGGGTATTTGGCAAGATACCTGACTAGGGAAAATTTATTGATTAAGGCATCGGTGTCATGAGCTTAGCGTAATAGTGTGGAGTATTGATATTGTATGTGTTACAATATCGCCAGTGGATGAGATTCTTGTGTTCAAAAGCTTTATGGTTTATTTAAAACCCAGTACTGTTTATTTAAAACCAATGAGTTCACTCAACTGTTGTGTTGACATTTTAGCATGTATTCTCAGGTATGTAGGTGTAAGAGCAACTGGAGCATGGAGTCGCGCAGGATAAAGTAAAGGCAAAACAAACAATTTCCATTCGATATATTTGACAAACTTTTATATATTTATTAAAGTTTGTATAAATTGTTGGGACCTATTTATAATGAATTCTGATTTCATAAAGTTATCGAATGGTTTATTTAATAAAACGTCTCTTTTGAGTTCGTTTTCTATGACTATTGTGTGATGTGCTATGAAGTAACACCCAAAGTTGATATTCCGCTGCGTTGTGAATTTGGGGGTGTTACAGCCGGCCTCAGCTTAAGAGCACTCTAGTGAATGATAAGGTCTGGAAACACAAGAGTCAAAGGAAGATGAAGGAAGTAGAAGAACATCCTAGGAATTTGAATGTTTTTAAGAATAAAAAGTCTGTAATCGCGTGTAATGACGATTTAAATGCTTTGAATGATTTGAATGCTTTGAATGTTAATTTTTTTTATGTCAAATGTGGAAAATGTGCTAATGCTAATCATTCTATGTGTGCTATGAATAATGTCAAAGGCGTAGATACTAGAACTAAGAAGCAAGTTGCGATGCCTATTAGTGCTAGTAAACCCAAACGCAAAGTGAACCATTCTGGTGCAACCCCCACTAAGAAAAGTAATGCTTCAGACGTCACCACTAAGAACCCTAGAATCAGAATTACGGAATTATATGAGTCTGCTAGCAAGTCTTGGAAATGGTGGTTTGCTAATCAATGTCCTCTAGGATATAAATGGATGCCTAAAATTAGGACATAAAATCTGACAACGAGTGTTAGTATGCCTTTAAATGTTGCTAAGGATACTAATGATTCTACAATCACAACTACTGTGGTATCCAATTTAGAAAATGCTCCATCGTGTTCTAACTCTTCTGCAGGTGATACAAATAATTCTCTTCATACTGCACTCCGGATGCACGAAGCACATGACGGGGAATCTCAAGCTTCTAATTAACTTCGTGGAGAAGTTCTTGGGTACGGTCCGATTCGGAAATGATAAATTTTCACCGATCCTAGGATATGGAGATTTGGTTCAGGGGAATATCACGATAAAAAGGGTATACTACGTCGAAGGGCTAAATCACAATCTTTTCTCGGTTGGTCAATTCTGAGATGCGGATTTGGAAGTTGCTTTCAGAAAGAAGACATGTTTTGTTCGTAATTATGATGGGAATGATTTACTCACCGGTTCATGGGGTACCGATCTTTACACAATTTAACTTCAAGACACAACTTCATCAACTCCAATTTGCTTCATGGCTAAAGCTTCAACGACTCAGGCATGGTTATGGCATCAACGTTTATCTCACCTCAATTTTGATACCATCAACTTGCTTTCCAAGAAAGATATTGTGAGAGGCCTTCCAAGCTTGAAATTCATCAAAGATTATCTTTGTTCTTCTTGTGAGCTTTGTAAAGCTAAACGAAGTAGTTTTAAGACAAAAACTACACCAAGCTCTAAAGGACGGTTAGATCTTCTTCATATAGATTTGTGTGGTCCCATGTGTGTTCATAGTATTAATGGAAAGAAATATGTTATGGTAATCGTCGATGATTACTCAAGGTACACATGGACTCACTTCTTGAGGTCCAAGGATGAAACACCCGAAGTTCTCATCAACTTCCTAAAACTGATACAACGTGGACTTCAAGCTCAAATAAAAGTGGTTCGTACTGAAAGAGGCACTGAATGTTTGAATTCAACTCTGAGGAACTATTTTGAAGCCGAAGGAATTGAACATGAAACATCTATTGCTCGAACACCCGAACAAAATGGCGTTGTTGAAAGACGAAACCGTACTTTAGTTGAGGCTGCTCAAACATTATTATCTGCTTCAAAACTACCATTATACTTTTGGGCCGAAGCCGTGTCAACCGCATGCTACACACAAAACCGATCCTTAGTTATCCCAAGACACCATATCACATAATTCATGATCGAAAACCTTCACTCGAACACCTTCACGTTTTTGTATGTACTTGTTACATTATACGCGATGGTGAAAACTTGGATAAGATGAAAGAGAAAGGTGATGCATGTATTCTAGTGGGATATGCAACTCAGTCTAAGGGATATAGAGTTTACAACAAGAGAACAAAATTGATAGTCGAGACTATTCATATCCGATTTGATGAATTACAAGAAATGGCACTTGAACAAAACAGTTTAAGTCCCGATCCACAACGACAAACGACTTCCGTTCGCAACCGCACGGAACTCGGAACTCAAGACCACATCAATGAACCGTCAAGTTCAAAGCTAGTTCTAGGAAATGTTCCATGAGCAGATATGACAGTCAACACGACAATTGAAGAGTTGGAAATGTTATATGGACCAATGTTTGATGAATATTTCACGGGGGAGAAACATGTTGTATCGAAGTCTTCCGCTGTCACTCATGATAAGAATGATGATACCGATCTTGGTCAACAAAAGGATACAACTTCGTCTACTTCAACACGGGTTGCTGCAGATTTACCTCCTCAGAATATCACATCAACAACCGCTCCTACAACATACAAAACTGCTGTCATTGGTCCAGAGAACACAAATCAAGCAGACTATGAATTAAATGACGAAGATGACTTTATCAACCCATTCGGTACACCGGTACACGAATCTAGAGAGTCTTCTACTCGCCATGTTGATCCGTCAAATATGCATACGTTCTATCAACGACATCCTTCAACAAATCATTGGACCCGAGATCATCCTTTGGTTCAAGTAATTGGAAACCCTTCTCAGCCCGTTCGTACAAGACGACAACTTGAAACCGATGGTGATGTTTGTATGTTCGCACTCGCCGTGAGTACAGCTGAACCAACAAATATCAAAGAAGCATTGGCAGATCACGCTTGGATTGAATCGATGACGGATGAACTTCAACAATTTGAAAGACATAAAGTTTGGGAACTTGTTGACAAACCATACGATGTAATACCATTAAATCTTCGATGGATCTGGAAAAACAAGATGGATGAAGAGAACACGATTATCAAGAATAGATATAGGCTAGTGGCTAAAGGGTATGGCCAGAAAGAGGGTATTGATTTTGAAGAATCATTTGCACCAGTAGCTCGTATGGAAGCGGTCAGGATTTTCCTTGTTTATGCTGCACATAAGGGATTCATCGTTTATCAAATGGATGTAAAGACGGTGTTTCTTAACGGTCCTTTGAAGGAAAAAGTCTATGTCACAAAGCCGGAAGGATTCGTCATTCCTCATTATCCTGACAAGGTGTATCGTCTCCACAAAGCACTTTATGGACTCAAGCAAGCTCCAAGGGCGTGGTATGATGAGCTCTCGAAATTTCTGGTACCAAAGGTTTCTAAAAAGGTTCCATTGATCTAACTTTGTTCACTTATAAATATGGGGATGACATTCTGCTTGTGTATATTTATGTTGATGACATCATTTTCGGGTCTATAAACCCAAAACTTTCAAAATGGTTTGAAAAAATAATGCACATCAGATTTGAAATGTCAATGATGGGCGAACTAAGATTCTTTCTAGGAATTCAAGTTCACCAATCCCCACGTGGTATATTTATCAACCAAGCTAAGTATTGTCAAGAGATAATAAAAAATCATGGTATGACATCATGTGACCCCGTTGGGACACCATTATCAACTACATCCCCAGATGCTGATTTGGAGGGAGATGCCATAGATCAAACGAGATATCGTTCCATGATCAGCTACCTCATGTACTTAACAGCAAGCCGACCAGATATATCACATGCTACATGTTATTGTGCACGATATCAAGCACGACCCACTAAAAAGCACCTCAAGGAGGTTAAACTGATCTTTTGGTACATTAAGAATACCATTCACATGGGACTCTGGTATCCGAGGGAAACCAGTTTCTTTCTAACGGCTTATTCAGATTCTGATCATGCAGGGTGTCTTGATACACAAAAGAGTACTTCTAGTGGTGCACACTTTCTAGGTCAAGATAAGCTTGTGGGATGGTCTTCCAAGAAGCAGGATTGCACGTCATTGTCATCAGCCAAAGCGGAGTATGTGTCTCTATCTGCGTGTTGTGCTCAAGTTCTTTGGATGCGAACACAACTCACGGATTATGGCTTCCACTTTGATAAATTACCTATGTATTGTGACTCAAAGTCCGCCATAGCCATCTTATGCAATCCGGTACAGCATTTCCGCATGAAGCACATTGATGTCAGATATCACTTCATTAACGAACAAGTTGAAAGGGGTATCGTTGAACTATACTTTGTTGGAACTGATTACCAATTAGCTGACTTGTTTAAAAAAGCTCTTTCGAAAGAGAGGTTTGCGTATCTAGTTAGGCAAATTGGTATGAGATGTTTGACTCCAGCATAACTAGAGATTCTGGCAAAGAAGCCTGCTTGATTCATCTATAAAACATCTACCTATAAATATTAATGAAAAAGCAAAATACAAAATTAAAAAAAGTTTGATAATCCAAAAATATTCTTCTCGACATGTCTTTCAGTATCGATAATATGGACGTACCTAGAAATGTCGCTCAATAACGACATGGGTGTGTACATAAAGCTCGAATGAAAGTTGTAAATATTATTCAAAACATGTAATTTCTATCTTTTATAAAGGAAATTATCTCTTTTGGACAATATTTCCAACAACGGGTAGAGCAATCTATCTTGGGTTGAGCTTGTCACAAAACATTCAACGATTTGAGCTCAACACATTGGTTTGTAATCACTTTTAGATTACAACCCGAATCTATATTCACGGGGGAGTGTACGCTTTAGTGCCCTTACCCTCAGAAAAAGAAGAGAAATCTTCTTACACTTGAGTGGATTTGTCAAGACATTCAAAGTCTATGAACTCAAGTTTTTGCTTTAGAAAAACCTTTTCGTCATAAAGAATTGATTTTTCACAAAGCGTTGAACACAATTTTTTCAAGAACTTTTCAATGATATTCAAAATCTTTCAAAAATTGTGTGTTCAACAACTCCTATCCTCAGAAGTTTAATGTGGATCATATCCTCGTAATGACAATTATATTGGATAAATTTTTTAGGGGGAGCATTCCAAATTCATGCTAAGTATGACACATTTTTCTCCCGAAAAGTTTCAAGACTATTTTTCAAATTATATTTCAATCAAATTGGTATCTCTAATATCAAACGATTTTATATATTAGAGAAAATGTGATTAAAATGTGATCTAAAGACTCAAGCACTCATGGTTTTGATCAAATACCCACAACATCTTTAATTCACGACGTTATTGGTGTCAAAAGGGTGGCTAGGTTTAAGTCCTATGATCCAACCAGAAACGGAGGGATCTTCCCAGGGACAATCCAATAGATTATCAGAAGTCCTTAGGAAAGATGGAGTAGAATGTGAATGAAGCTAAATGCCGACTAAGTACTGATGCTAGCACTAGAACAATCACGACAAGGTGCTAGTAATGATGTCTTGGTAAGCACTGAAGGGGTTGAAGAATGAAAAATAAATATAAGGATAAAGGGTGAAAATAAAGAAGCCCTTCATACAACTTAGGCAGAAACCGGGTCAACACATCATGAAGACAACACATCATGGACCCAGTGATGTAATGCACAACCCCTCCCCAACTAACTCAGGCTTCTCTCAAAAGTAGTTTGTTTTATTGTCACGGAGATCAACACGACTTCTATTGACTTTCTCACTCCGAGATATTTGATATTGAATAGGTGGCATCTGCTCCAGCCTCCGACCACTAAAAGTGCACAAATCGAGTCTAGAGCCAAGAGATCAATCAAATCTCGTTAGGACACATGGATGAAAATCAAGAGAGTCCTACGCTATATCCTTGCGATATTGCTAGAACACTCAGAGTGATACTACTTAGTATTTACAATGATGAGTGGAAATCCTTACAGTGTTAACATCAAACAGCACTACGGTAGGTCATGTGTAAGATTCTTTATGAATTGGACATATGTAAGACTGAAAAGCAACAGTGGTTTGTTTCTTTATCGATTCAAACTTGTTTCAGGTTTCTACGCAATATCTTTATGGTCTTGCCAGAACATTCAGAGTGATATTCATTAATATTCACAGTGATGAATGGAAATCATTCTAGCGTCAACATCAAACAGCGCTACGGTAGGTAACTTGCGAGATTCTTTATGAATCAAACTTGTGTCAACTGAAAAGCAACGATGGTTAGATTCTTAATGAATCAAACTTGTTCCAGAAATTTGAATTGACGACTTTAATCAAGCGGATATTTATCCAATCGATTCACTATTTATGTTCGCAGTCTTGCTTTGAGACGGTTGAGTAAAGAGAACGGCTAGTACAGCCGCAAAACCCTATCAAGGAGGTTCTTAATAGAATCTACCTAATCACAGGTACGATATTTAATATCGTGTAACGATCTTCACCGACCGGAGGTAAAACGCTACCGGTTTAGGACGAATGTCAAAGCCATTCAGTCCGTGTCTATGTTTTGTCTCAAGAAGGTGATGTTACGGTGTACTTAGCAAAGTCGAAGATTCAAAACCACATACTCATGCCCAAAGACATTTTCAACAATTAAGAAAGCTAAAGACTTCCGCAACTCTGATGATCAAAATATTTGTTATCAATTAATATAGAGGAATGACCTCTCTTAAAAGGAGATTGTTAGCAAGCTTTCAAGATAGTGCAACGTATGAGCATGTGGATGAAGACACAAGATCACAAGATGGCAAAGACAAGCCAAGGATGATTTGAAGATCTCAAGATCAAAAGACAAAGTCGAAAGACAACGACAAAGGCTCAGAGATCACAGCATGAAGAAACAAGACTACTATTACACGTTCAAGACTCATTTATGACGAAATTTGTAATCTCCATTGAACTCCAAATATCGAAGAGGAATGACCTCACATTGGGGGAGATTGTTAGCCTCAAAATATTGAGTCAAACAAGAATGTTCGGTCATAGGTTTTTATTGTAATATTTATTAGAACGTTGTAATAGTTAGTTAAAGTAGTTGTAACATTACGGGCTTGATGGCTAGCTTAAAAGGCCTCTTTTAAGGTACTAAGCATTTTATTCAAGCCCGACCCATTAAACAATATAGTCTATTAAGGCTACATGTATGAGCCCGACTATATAAGCCTTTCCTAGCATGCTAGGAAGGGTTGGTAGTTTTCATTTCTCAATCTAATCTCACATAGTTTCTCCATCTTCTCTCTACTTTCTCTTACTACTTTCTCACTCTAGAAATCCATCTCTTTTCATCTATCTTTCTTCTTTAATTCATAAAATCAACCATGGTGATGTGATTAAATTAGGGAACAACAAGTCTCATGTTCAAAACCGTTCTAAAATCGTCTTTATCGATCCTTCTTGTTAACTTAATTTTTAGACATCGTTGTCTATTAGGGTGAATTATTAAGTTAATGATTTTGGTTACACCGTTAGGACTCTATTTTTAGACCTAATCTCTATTCACGCATAAGTCAATGATGTATCCTCGTGATCATTAAGACAAAAATAAAATATAAGAGATACCAATTAGAAATAAAGGAGTTTAGGTGTGTAATTAACACTCATGAGATATGATTGTGTTGCTAACTTATAATAACAATGATCTCGTTACACGCTTAGCATGGAATCGAGTGAAAATTAAGGATGACGAACTTATCTCTATGAGGCATTCACGTGTTCTTATTCTTTGACCCTAAAAGTCACTTTATCGTGATGAAACCAATACATTATGTCTAAAACACGTGTAGTAGTTCATTTAAGTTTATCTCTTCAACAAATGTCATCTTAAAATAAATTTTGGAAGTGCTACGATACTTAATTCTAGCATTGCGTGAGGGCATGGCAATGGTTTAGTATGGGGGAGTGATGAGACTGTAATTATACATAGTCTCATCGTCCAAATCGAGCTTAAAACGCTTAAAATATCATCAAAATACCCTAAAATATGTCTTTGTTTGTTCACGGTGTATTTTAGGTACGGATATCGTGAAATCAACAAAAGATCACAAGAATGAAGCAAAAACGAACACGAGAAACGAAGCCGCACAAAGAACCGGACCCGAATATGGATTTTCCAAAAATACCCTTGAAGTTTTGAAGATTGGCAAGAATGGTCCCTCAACTTTTGAAGACTTGTCACTTTAGACCCTTGTAAACCTCAATTATTACAAGTTTGGTCCTAAAGTTTCAAGATTATGCCATATAAGCCCTTAAAGAATGGAGGAAATGCAACATTGGTCCTTGTATTAAGTTTGGAATTACTATGTGGCAATTTTGACAATTGGTGCAAAGTTATATTCAAGGAAAAAGGAGTGACCAAGCTGGCAATCATACTATGCACACATTTTGGAAATTTGGGGGGTATTCCTGCCCAAAATGAAACCTATACCCGGTTTTTGGCCCACAATAATCATCACCAACCCTAAACCCACCATACCTCTCTTTATTAAACGTTTTTTAAACTTGTTTAATAAATAAAAACAAGCGGGCAACATACACTGTTACCCTAATCAAGATCAGTACCCTCAAAAACTTTCCCATAAACCCTAAACTTTACCCAGATCGAATCATGCTTAAATCAAGGGGTTTGCCACCGAAAACCTCCAGTACCTTAATTAATGGTCCCCTCATCCTATCCCCACTCCAAACCTTCCTCTACGTCACCCCACTCTCCCCTCACATGCCTCCCCTGACCTATCATTGTCCACAAAAACCAAAGCAGGGGACACATCCAACGATCCTGGTTGATTCCTTGACCCCCAATGATCATTCTACGGATATGATGGATTGAACACAACTGGCGAATTCAAGATTTTCACATGAGCATTGATGTGTCGTGGATTAACACATATACGTTATAGGACAAATTTAGGCAATTACCTTTAGGAAAAAGTAATTAACCAAAAATAAGTCAAAGACGGATACGATTAAACACGTGAGTGTCCCAAGTTCGTTGTACACGAAGATCGAGTGAATTTGAAACGTGTCGTTTTGATTTGGACAATCGATTTGAATTGGTTTGTGGATTTTAAACTACAATTAATAACTACAAATTTTAAGCTAATTAAAACTATCCTAAAGTGCATGAATCGTAAATCCCGCCTATTTAAAATCTAAAAACACAATTAATTACTTAAAAATTAAATCTATTTAAAATTTAAACTATTTAAATTTCTAATTAAACTTTTTAAAACTAATTTACTTTATAAAACAAAACTTTAAACAAATCTATCTCAAAGCCATTTTTATATAATTCTAATATTATAAAAATCTAATTGATTAACTAAACTTTTATATTATTTTATAAAAACATTACTTTAATCATAAAACATAACTAATACAACTTACTAAATAAAACGAACCTAAGAATAAAATCTGCCTAGTTAGTTAAACTATATTAATTAATAAACAGGAAAAGAAATCAAAAGGGCAGTTAGCCCAGATGGTTAACACGCAAGGCAAGTGAGGGGAGGGTCACGAGTTCGAGCCCCAATGAAGACATATTTTTTTTTGGATTTTAAACTTTTGACAGATTTCTGAGAAGTAGTCTTAGGTAAGACTTTTGATAAGCTAATTGGCAAAAGCTGAGAGGACCACAGCTTTTTGAGCTTATCAGTTTAGTGAACTGATAAGCAAAGACTTAAGTGAAAAACTTAGACAGCAAGCAAATGCAGATTTATCTCACTAAAACGCAGAAACAAATTACCCAACAGATTAGCATATCATATATCCAAACATGGTAGATAAACACAACCAGCAATGCACTTATTCAAGATCAGTCAAGCACAAAATCATCAAAATTACTAAAATTAGCCAAACTAACTCACAGATTTAAAACGCTCAAATCATACAGCTATAACAATTACACAAATTATGACAAAGAAACTCAAATCAACCACACAAGTTATAACATAGAAATCAGTACAAGGAGTAAGGAAAAAACTAAACCATTTGGGTAATTAGATGCAAGATACATTTCTGATTAAACCAATCTATATAAAATCCGGCCAGTAATTGAACCAAATTGACAGCTAGTAATCCATTAACAGTCTCATCTCAACTCATTTATCATAAAAAACATTCAGCTAGTAAATTAACCTTCAAAAGTATATTAATCTATACCAAACCAAATAATATTAACCAAATATGCTTAAAATCTCACTTAGTTCGATTCAGATAAGACCAATTCCCTTACAAACGGATAACAACTTACTATTTTATAACAGAAGAATAGATCAAGTTACTCTATCAATTCCAAACAGTAACTTTCTTAACAGATAAAAATTAACAGATTAACTTAACAGTCTTCACATAATATCTTAAACAATTAACCTAAGCTTTCAATCATTTAACAATATTAATCTAAAAAAATGAAAAATAAAATAAAATAGCACCTTTTGTAGAACCCGTTGAGTAGAAGGTATGCGCTGAGCACCCTTATGAACCAGAAACGACACCTCCGAACACCATAAAACGAACCTCCAGTTTCACTCCATTCGACCCACCATGAAACATCTCTCGAACCAGTTTTAATAACTAAACAGTGGGTTTAGTATTTATCCCAATCTAACTCTTTTATTATCCGATTAAGCTATTGATTTAGCTCAAACACATAATAATTTAATATGTTATATTATCAATTATAATAGAGATTTAATCAATTATCACTTCTCAAAAGATAATAACGAAAGCAGTAAGAACAAATTTAACCGAAAACTAAACTTTTATTTAATCATAAATTTCATTACAATACTGTTGAAAATGAAAATTACATCTATATTAAAAATGACATTATAACATTAAAGAAAGAAAAAGGGATGCTTTTTACATGAATAATGGGGGGTTTTTATAGCCTCCCCAGGCTGAATACGAAGGGATATTCGAATCTTCTTGAGGAATATTCTTCTTGAATCTGAGCCATCGATCTTCAATTTCCTTATTCTCTCTCTTTTCAGTTTGTATCCAAAGGCTGTAAATGATTCTTGGTCACACAGATTGCCAAGCTGGCACCAATCTGTGTTAGTTGTGCTAATTTAGAGAGCTGTGATTGGAGGATTAGGAGGATGAGGTGTTTAATCCAGTGGAAATCTGCCACGTATCTTTTCTTCCAGCATACTCTCTTCCTTAATCTTTGGGAATTAATTCCTCTCTCGTGTGCATTCACACGAGTGAATTGAACAAAAGCCCTCTATCAATTGTTACTTTTACCCATCTAGGGTTTGGTGAATAGTAGTATTTTACTGGTTTTGTTTTTGTTGGAGAAGAAGATGGAAAGAAAAGAAATGATTTCCATCGTTTGTAACGGTGGAATAAATTGTGTATGTGGTGTAAAAGTTGAGTGGAACGGTTTGTGTATAAAAGAAGTGAAAGTGACGTGTTTCGATGAAACGTTTTTTTACTTTTTTAAAACCCTAGGCCCAATTCGTTCTATTTCTTTCCTTTTTATTTTCTGAATTGGGCTTTAGGCCCAAGATACATCCAGCCGATTATATACCCCATTATGGGCCTAATGGACTTTTCAAACACAACTTAGTATTTACTTGAAACTTAAATGGGCTTTTCAGGCCCAATTGCTCCAATGCGGGACCCACTTAGCTCAAACTTGATAAATCCGCGAATAAAACGACTTGTCTTTTGGCTCCTCGATCTTTTCTTCATTCTCGTGCCAGTTTTTGGCGATTTTCGTGAACTTGGTACCTACACACACGAAACGACAAAACAAGCAAATACAATGCCATATTGATACATTTTGTGCACTTATTGTCCGTTTCTAGATACAAATGATATGAGTAATTTAACTCATATCAAATTCCCCCATGCTAAGCAATTGCCGTGTCCTCACGCAATGATAAAATAAAACTATGAACTACACCATTATTCAACTTAAGACACTTTATTATGCAAAGACATAATGTATTGCTTTCATTATTGAAAAATAACTTTTAAGATCATAAAACTCAAATAGATTCATCGTCCCCGACTTTTCACTTTTCCCTGCCAAGTGCAAAAACAAGATCATTGTTATTATAAGTTGGTAAACTAACACGAACTCATGTGGGCCAATTAATCACTTAGACTCCCTTATTCCTAGGTGTATCTCTTATATTTTATTATTGTCTCAAATGATCACGAGGATGCATTGTTGACTTATTTCGATAATTTATTAGGCCGAAAATAAAGTGAACGATTTAATCAATAGTTAACTAAAGGACAAAATCTTTTAAAACTGCTTCTCGGGCTCTCATAAAGTTCATATCTTGGCATAACTTGTTTCGCGATTTGAGACCTTTCTCGGATCGATATTTGGCAGTGACTTAATACTTCCAATCTTGAGAGACGTTCACGAAATAATGGTCTTCTCTTCATAATATTTCTTCACTTGAATTTTTGAGAGATTCATACTTGGACCACGACTTCTTCATTTTCCTCCAATCTTTACTTGGGATTTTGATTAACAACGATCCGCCTCCTTTTTGGACTTGGCTTCATTTATCCTCATACCTTATTTTTGGTCTTTTTGGATAGACTTCTCCATGACTTTTTGGGAGTATTTTGCTTTTCGTCGTGTGTCTCGATCCTTCATATTGATTTTTGATAAATGAGTCTTCACATCACTTGAGATCTTTAGCAATAAAACATAGCCCTCATGTCTTGTTAGGACCTTTTTGGACTCGCCAATCTTCGCATCCCGCTTCAATAAGTTATGCCTTGGCTATGAACTCTAATCCATACCGAGCAACTTCTAAACGATCTTGGGCTAGAAGCTAAATAACTTTTCAAATCGTTCAACATTATTTATTGCAATTAAATTTATTAACAAGTGATGGGAGAATAGGCTCATAATAAACTCACATAAATTCCCGAAAGAATACCGAACTTATAATTGGCTCTATCATCTCTTGTTCTCCATATTGTAAAATTCCAAGAATGAAATCAATGGATACTTAGCCTATTAAATCAAAGTTTTGGGTTTTCAAGTCATCTATAGGATCTTGCAACTTCTTATACTTTTGCAAGTTTTAGAATTTGCGTTTTAAAGTTCCCTTGATAAACGACTTTCTAGGATCAATTATAGGAGCTTGTGAAAAGTTCTTGTCCTTAACTCATATGAATTAAGACCTTCGCGTTTTAAAGCTCCCTATATAATAGCCTAGCAAAACTTAATTCAAATACGTTAAGGAAAAGCTAAGGTTAAAAACCGAGTCGAGTCAAAAACTATTCTTATTGAAAGCCTACATTCGTGTCAAAAACACTTATTTTATTTATTAAAACTTAAAAATAACACTAAAAATTTAAAATTTTATTGAAAAATGAGAAAAACAACACGTTTGGACACGACAAAAGCAATTGCAAGCGATTATATCGATTGACTCCCCCATGCTAAAACCAAACATTGTCCTCAATGTTTCTTAGCTCAAGAGTAACACCCCCTTGCTAAAACACGAAGAGTCTAATGCAATCTCCTAGCATGGAAAGAGCACGCAAATCTATAAGCCGTTTATTAATTATGCCTCAAGATAAAACGTTAGTCGATAAAAATCAAGGGTAGAAAGTGTGCCCCTTTTTGGCATTCAAAGAAAGGAAGATCAAGTGGACCGGCAAAAACCGAACACGAGAGTCTTCAATGATTAGGGTCGTACCTAAGATCACAACACAACAAATCACGAACACGAGCTTGAAAGATCAAGCCTTATTAGGTGTTAGAAAATAGAAAGAAGATAGAAAGAAAGGGACTCCCCCACAAGGCACCTCGTTTTTGTTAACCGAGTCATGAGCTCGACTCGATCCTCGCATTCATTGGTCCTTAGGGAAAGAGGTGAAAACCGGCATATTGGAGTAAAAACCAACATAAAGCACGATGCCGGGGTCAAAGATCTCATCCTCGTTGTCGGATGACAAACGAAAGGATAAAACTCTAACACAAATCTCTAAAAAGAGATAGTAGTCACAAACAATCGTATGGATGTAGCATGCTCCACGAGATAAACTCGCACCAAGATGATTAAAAAGTCTTTCAATTATTGCATCGGTGAAAGGCCGAGATTTCCCTAAATCAATGATTCCAGGGTCGAACACCTCGTCCTTGGTGGAGAAAGGAATGGACAACAAGGTGTCGTCCCCCCATGCTAATCCTAAGTCATATAAAGCACATGGTAATGGTGGTACAAAAGTCTCAACCATGGGGGTTTCAACTTGCATGACTTTGTCGACTTTTTCACTCGTAGGAACGTGAACAAAGGGGTCATGGTACTCAATATGAGTCACATGAAAAACCCGCACATTAAGATTAACACGAGTGGGAGGGAGATTGGGAATAATGTAAACTTCTCCATCCGAGTCGACATACTCATCACAAAAGGTGTGATCATCATCACAAACCTCATCAACCTCCTTCATAAGAAGATCATCATCACAAAGGTTGTGAGATGTAGGAGGTATGATGTTCTCAAAATCCTCTTGAATCAATGGATTATTGTTCAATGAAGCTTCAAATAGAGGATTTGAGTAAGTCACAAAAGTGTCGTCATCCTTGTCATCACAAGAAATTTCCGACAAAGTATCGAGTGTGTCACACTCGGATACAAGATCATCATTCTCATTTGAAGGCAATTCATCGGCGAATTTCTCGAGAATGGTAGGTAAAACACAATAATCACGTTCGATCTCGAGATCGGAAACGTCTTCACTTCCCCGTGGAAGTGGATCAAGGATAGCAAAAAGTTCATCGACGAACTTATCCAACGAATAGTCACTAACCTCACTCGGTGTGAAGCTAGGAATCAAAGGCTCTTCAATTGAAGATTGTGCCTTAGGAACATCAACATGATCCTTAGAAGAGAATGAAAATGAGTCCATCTTCAAAGATTGTTCAATTAAAGCAATATCACTCTCGGGATCGAAATTCTCATTATCAAACTCACTAGCATCGAATGGCTCACTCAAGTAATCATCAATTTGTTTTTCAATCTTATCATCCTCGTGTGGAGTGAGTATAGATGAGGTAACATTACAACATGATTCAACAAAATTAAGTTTTTCACTTTCCAATTTCTTAGGAACCAATCTTGAAATTTTTTCCGGTTTGAAAATCATATGTTTATCCCCATGAAACAATTTAAGCTCCCCTTCTTTCATATCAACTAAAACACCGGCCGTACACAAAAATGGTCGTCCTAAGATTATAGGCGCACGAGGATTCGGCTCATAATCAATGATAGCAAAATCGGCTAGGTAAACGAACTCCCCCACTTTAACAATGACATTTTCCGCTATACCAACCGGTCGAGTGGTGGTTCCATTAGCAAGCTCAATGATCATTCGAGTGGGAATAAGTCGCAAATAGTCAAGAGTTTTCCAAATGGACAAGGGCATTACGTTAATACTAGCTCCTAGATCGGCAAGAGCTTTGTATTCCCCAAGCTCATCGAAAACACAAGGTATCAAAAAGTGACCCGGATCATTATACTTCTTAGGAAAGAGATCAATGAAATCCGAGGTACTAATCACATTCAAAGTAGCCTTGGTGACATTCCAAAAGGTTTCTTTAGGTGGCACAATAAGCTCAAGCTTTCTTTCTAAATTATCATAAGCGGTGATAGCCTTAAGCTCTCCCCTCGGGTTTGGAATGGTATTACTAGGTAAGCAACCCGAAGAAGTAGATGGTTTAGACATGAATCCCTCAAACATCGAAAGCAATTTATTTTGATTTTGTTCCACACTTTGTTGCAAACGATTTTGACTTTGCTCTAGATTTTGTTGCAAACGATTTTGACCTTGCTCAAACATTTGCTCAAATCTTTGTTCCATTCTTTGTTGATTAAGCTCAATCTTGTTATTTTGCCCCTTTAGTGTATTTTGAAACTCATTTTTCAAAGTTTCCATTTGTCCTTGAATGTTATTTTGCAAAGCTTTCATATTCGCCTCATTCGATTTCATGTAACTTGACAAATCATTTTGATTATTCCCTTGAAAACCTTGATTATTTTGATTAGCATTAAACCCATTTCCTTGATTATAATTCCCTTGGTTACCACGGTTAAAATTATTCCCATTATTACCATTATTGTACCTATTTTGAACCGGTGGAAAACCCGGTGGAGCAACATGATTTTGACGAGGAACTTGACCGTTGGAGCCATAAGTTCCCGTCGCGGCAAAAACACTAGCTTGATCAAACCCCGCGTTTAAACAAGCATAATTAGGATGTGCTCCACCACATGATACACAAACATTCCCAATCATATTAATCGATCCATGAGGATTCTTCCTAATCTCACTCAACAAAGTCGCAAATCCACTATCAATCTTAGAGTCCAATCTAGCAATCTCGTGATTAGATGAATTCACATTGGAAACAACCGGTGTGTTTCGTGAATATTGTGCTCTAGACTTATCCTCAATTATCCTCCACGCGTCTCTCGGTGTTTTTCTTAAAAGATTACCACCCGCGGCGGCATTTAAAGAATCTTGTTCAATCATATTAAGCCCATTATAGAAAGTATTAATTTGGTGTAATTCCGAGAAACCGTGGTGTGGACATTGTCTTAACAAATCTTTAAATCTTTCCCAAGCAACCCCAAACGATTCATGCACTTTTTGTTCAAATCTAGTGATCTCATTTTTAAAGTGTGTTGTCTTGGACGGTGGAAAGAAATAATTCATAAACTTTGACACTAAATCATCCCAAGTTAAAATCGAACCCGGTGGTTCTTTCTCATACCAAAGCTTAGCATTACCCTCGAGCGAGTACGGAAAAAGCATGAGCTTAATCACGTCATTCGGCACATCTCTAAACTTGAGAGTCGAGGTAATTCGATTAAAATTCCGTATGTGAGAATGCGGGCTATCGGCCTCATTGCCACGAAATTGGTCGGCACGAATGAGCGATAAAAGACCCGTCTTAATCTCAAAATGATCCGCCAAAATAGCCGGCACAACGATTGCTTCCCCATACCCTTCGGTGGGTGCACGGAGCAATTCCTCCATTGTACGGTTATCGGCCATCTCTACAACAATAGGTGGAAGCTCGGGTTCCACTATTCGTTGTTGACGATTTTTATTTCTACGAGGTATACTTTCAAGCCTATTAAAATCAATCACAAGACGAGAAGAACGTAATTGCATACACTACAAAGACGAGAATTTAGAGGATTGAAGAAAAGAAATTAGACAAGAAAGAAGATTATTTTTAGTATTTTTATTTGGTATTGCTCAATCAAAAATGATCGATAAAAAACAAGGAATAAGGATAACTACTATGGAAGTAAATTACCCTCGGTCGACTTTGATACGATAGGTGAAAACCTAAACGTCTCGAGGTTCAATAAGTAAACAACAAAAAATAAGATTTATTACTACTTGAGTCGGCAAACCAATAATAGGTTGTCCCTCTCAATATACGCACAAGCAAGCGGGGAAACGAGGTGGCACAAAGCACTTAAAAACCTTTTTCCTTAGACGGCCTTTTATAGCACGTCGCCTTATACCCACCTTATAGTTTGTATAAATCGAGTTCAAACTTCTTATTAGTATTTATCTATTTTGCCTTTATTTTTGTTTTGGGTTCGAATACAATAGCTAGGTGATGAAATCCCAACTAAGGCTTATTTGAAAAGTATTTAAAATTATTGTTCTACGTAATACAATATATTATTCACAAAAAACGAGAAAAACGATACATACTATATAATAGAAAAATAACAAAACTTTCCGAGGACGGAAAGGGTCTTCAAATCCACGATCAACAAATCTCAACAAAGACGAATCGTACACAAGATCCCCGGCAGCGGCGCCAAAATTTTTGATGTGTCGTGGATTAACACATATACGTTATAGGACAAATTTAGGCAATTACCTTTAGGAAAAAGTAATTAACCAAAAATAAGTCAAAGACGGATACGATTAAACACGTGAGTGTCCCAAGTTCGTTGTACACGAAGATCGAGTGAATTTGAAACGTGTCGTTTTGATTTGGACAATCGATTTGAATTGGTTTGTGGATTTTAAACTACAATTAAAAACTACAAATTTTAAGCTAATTAAAACTATCCTAAAGTGCATGAATCGTAAATCCCGCCTATTTAAAATCTAAAAACACAATTAATTACTTAAAAATTAAATCTATTTAAAATTTAAACTATTTAAATTTCTAATTAAACTTTTTAAAACTAATTTACTTTATAAAACAAAACTTTAAACAAATCTATCTCAAAGCCATTTTTATATAATTCTAATATTATAAAAATCTAATTGATTAACTAAACTTTTATATTATTTTATAAAAACATTACTTTAATCATAAAACATAACTAATACAACTTACTAAATAAAACGAACCTAAGAATAAAATCTGCCTAGTTAGTTAAACTATATTAATTAATAAACAGGAAAAGAAATCAAAAGGGCAGTTAGCCCAGATGGTTAACACGCAAGGCAAGTGAGGGGAGGGTCACGAGTTCGAGCCCCAATGAAGACATATTTTTTTTTTGGATTTTAAACTTTTGACAGATTTCTGAGAAGTAGTCTTAGGTAAGACTTTTGATAAGCTAATTGGCAAAAGCTGAGAGGACCACAGCTTTTTGAGCTTATCAGTTTAGTGAACTGATAAGCAAAGACTTAAGTGAAAAACTTAGACAGCAAGCAAATGCAGATTTATCTCACTAAAACGCAGAAACAAATTACCCAACAGATCAGCATATCATATATCCAAACATGGTAGATAAACACAACCAGCAATGCACTTATTCAAGATCAGTCAAGCACAAAATCATCAAAATTACTAAAATTAGCCAAACTAACTCACAGATTTAAAACGCTCAAATCATACAGCTATAACAATTACACAAATTATGACAAAGAAACTCAAATCAACCACACAAGTTATAACATAGAAATCAGTACAAGGAGTAAGGAAAAAACTAAACCATTTGGGTAATTAGATGCAAGATACATTTCTGATTAAACCAATCTATATAAAATCCGGCCAGTAATTGAACCAAATTGACAGCTAGTAATCCATTAACAGTCTCATCTCAACTCATTTATCATAAAAAACATTCAGCTAGTAAATTAACCTTCAAAAGTATATTAATCTATACCAAACCAAATAATATTAACCAAATATGCTTAAAATCTCACTTAGTTCGATTCAGATAAGACCAATTCCCTTACAAACGGATAACAACTTACTATTTTATAACAGAAGAATAGATCAAGTTACTCTATCAATTCCAAACAGTAACTTTCTTAACAGATAAAAATTAACAGATTAACTTAACAGTCTTCACATAATATCTTAAACAATTAACCTAAGCTTTCAATCATTTAACAATATTAATCTAAAAAAATGAAAAATAAAATAAAATAGCACCTTTTGTAGAACCCGTTGAGTAGAAGGTATGCGCTGAGCACCCTTATGAACCAGAAACGACACCTCCGAACACCATAAAACGAACCTCCAGTTTCACTCCATTCGACCCACCATGAAACATCTCTCGAACCAGTTTTAATAACTAAACAGTGGGTTTAGTATTTATCCCAATCTAACTCTTTTATTATCCGATTAAGCTATTGATTTAGCTCAAACACATAATAATTTAATATGTTATATTATCAATTATAATAGAGATTTAATCAATTATCACTTCTCAAAAGATAATAACGAAAGCAGTAAGAACAAATTTAACCGAAAACTAAACTTTTATTTAATCATAAATTTCATTACAATACTGTTGAAAATGAAAATTACATCTATATTAAAAATGACATTATAACATTAAAGAAAGAAAAAGGGATGCTTTTTACATGAATAATGGGGGGTTTTTATAGCCTCCCCAGGCTGAATACGAAGGGATATTCGAATCTTCTTGAGGAATATTCTTCTTGAATCTGAGCCATCGATCTTCAATTTCCTTATTCTCTCTCTTTTCAGTTTGTATCCAAAGGCTGTAAATGATTCTTGGTCACACAGATTGCCAAGCTGGCACCAATCTGTGTTAGTTGTGCTAATTTAGAGAGCTGTGATTGGAGGATTAGGAGGATGAGGTGTTTAATCCAGTGGAAATCTGCCACGTATCTTTTCTTCCAGCATACTCTCTTCCTTAATCTTTGGGAATTAATTCCTCTCTCGTGTGCATTCACACGAGTGAATTGAACAAAAGCCCTCTATCAATTGTTACTTTTACCCATCTAGGGTTTGGTGAATAGTAGTATTTTACTGGTTTTGTTTTTGTTGGAGAAGAAGATGGAAAGAAAAGAAATGATTTCCATCGTTTGTAACGGTGGAATAAATTGTGTATGTGGTGTAAAAGTTGAGTGGAACGGTTTGTGTATAAAAGAAGTGAAAGTGACGTGTTTCGATGAAACGTTTTTTTACTTTTTTAAAACCCTAGGCCCAATTCGTTCTATTTCTTTCCTTTTTATTTTCTGAATTGGGCTTTAGGCCCAAGATACATCCAGCCGATTATATACCCCATTATGGGCCTAATGGACTTTTCAAACACAACTTAGTATTTACTTGAAACTTAAATGGGCTTTTCAGGCCCAATTGCTCCAATGTGGGACCCACTTAGCTCAAACTTGATAAATCCGCGAATAAAACGACTTGTCTTTTGGCTCCTCGATCTTTTCTTCATTCTCGTGCCAGTTTTTGGCGATTTTCGTGAACTTGGTACCTACACACACGAAACGACAAAACAAGCAAATACAATGCCATATTGATACATTTTGTGCACTTATTGTCCGTTTCTAGATACAAATGATATGAGTAATTTAACTCATATCAAGCATCTTTGACTTCAAGATTCAAACAAGACCACAAGGGCTTTTCTTGCAATCTATAACATTAGGGTTTGTCATTTGTATTAATTTTTTTTATTTTCTAGAATCTTCTTTGTTTTAGTATAAAAGGAGGCACCAGGTTGTGGTTACCCCTTTGTTCCATTTTCTTTGTAAAAGTTTTTTTTATCAAATAATATTTATAGTTTGCTTAAAATACATGCACAGGATTTGAGTTCCAACTTTATTGTTTTTATTTAGGATAAATTTCTCTTATATTTTTGCACTTGTCTTTAGTAATTAACAAAATCTGATTTCTTCAAACTCGTTTTTAGCTAAAAGGATTTTGGGACCTGCATCATATCTAGCAACCTTGTACCTTGATTGACAATCAAGATACAAGGCGTGTTCTTTTTATGGTTCGTTAATTTTTTTTGGTTACCATTTGAAGTCCTCAAAAGAGTGTTGTTGTTAGGATTTTTTTTAAAAAATCTTTTTTTTATGTTGTTGTCAACTTACCACTGTTCCATAAGATCATTTTCAAAATCTGTCTTGTCATCACAGCTTTTGAAAAGGTTCTTTTAGAATTGGTGATCTTATTTGTTCTTAGCAGCATCCGAAGGAAGATATTGATCAATGACTGCAGTAGTCACAAGTTTTCCATTTCACAAGCTCTTGTAAACTTCCCCAAGCTCACACATTTCAGAAGCTCTTGTAAAGCCGGTGTCATCAGAAGTGTCCACTTGACCTAAACAAGGTCAACTCTGGTTATATCATGAACTCCCTTCTTGAATTTCTGAATATTTGTGTTCTTTATTTGTTGATTAAATTACTACTGATAGTTGGATTAGGATAATATAGTGTAGGGTTTTAGGTTGGTGGTTAAGTAAGCGCTGAGAAGTCTTGCGTTGTTGAAGTAAAGTTTGGTACTAGGCTTTGGTTGTGCTCTAGCTTAGGCTTAGGTTTTAGATCGATTTCGTCTGATTAGTGAGATTATTGTTAGTATTTTTAGCTATTAATTCATAATCAGTCATCAAAATCTGAAAGGAAATAGATAGTGATTAAGCTTCTGCTTGTTTAAGTGCTTGTCAATCAATCTCGTTGCATGATGGTTTAATATAAATCTACTTATATAAGTTAGTTTGGCGTTGTAAAAGTTTGCTGTAGGTTTGGATTACAAGCGCAAAAATATAGCTCATTTTCTTGCGTTTGTGCACTTTCGTTGAACAGAACATACCAGCAGGTATCTAACAGGTTTAGTATTATGTTTTTAGGTTCAAAATAGGTAACAGTTAGAATAGGAGTTTGTAACAGTTAGTTTTGGAGTTTGTTAAGCCTTCGGATAGTTAAAGTTTGAATTAGCCTTGCATAGCAAGTAAAGCCCACTGATATAGCCTGAATAACCATAGACCACCACTTTTGTCGTTTGGTGTATCGACAGTGGACTGTGGGTTTTGATCTAGCAAAAGGGTGTTAGCTTGTTAAATTTTGGGGCGTTTTTAGAATCAGTTAGTTGGGATTTGATTTCGGTGGTTTTTGCCAGCTTAAAATAGTTTATCTTCCCACTGTTAGCTCATAGAACCCCTAGAACCACTCTCATTTGTGTTTTGCTTCATTTTGTTGTATCTTGGTTTTATTCTGATTGGTGTTTAGTTTTTTTTGTAAGTCTTGACTCCTCACAAGTCCACTGACTTGTGAGGGTGCCTTGCGAGCTTAGCAAAACCAACTCTCCCCATCCGAGCTCTCTAAAGATCCCCCTAACAGCAAAGTATTAAGTAAAAAGGCAAAGTTTAAATGTGGTGTAATTCTTGTTTGATTCAAGTATTAAAACGTTCTAATTTGGAATTATCTTTGCGTTTTGATAGGGTATAGTCACTGTTAATCAAGTTAGTTTAAAAAAAATAATTTTTTTTTTCAAAAAGGACGTGGCCAGGACTCGAACCTGCGCCACTCCCCTCGCAACACATGCACACTACCGCTTGCCATTGGGACTTTTACTGATAACATTTCATTTCATTTGTTATTTAAGGTGTTTTTGTTTAGGGCTTATAAATTCAATTCGTGTACAAATAAGCTGATAACAGCTTATTGGTTTAGCTTATTGACTGATTTGTATTTTTCCCTTGTTCATTATTACATTTAGGACTTTCATAGTCAAAGTTTTTATTTTTCACGTTTTTAATTAATTTATTATTATTATTTTTGTTCCTGGTTTTAAGAAAATAGATAAAAAATAGATTAATTTAGTTTAAAAATTTATAAAAATTATTTTTAGGTTTCATTTAATATTTTTAGGTTTACATTGAAAAAAGTTTCCATTTTAACTAACTTTTGATTATATTTAATTTTGGGGTTTTTATTAAATTTTAAAAATTAATTTAAAATTATTAAAAAGTTTTTGGACAATTTGGTTTTCAATTTTGTTTTATTTTTATTTTTCTTAGTTTAGTCTAAATTTTTGGTAATTTTTTTGAGCACTTTTTATTTTTTTCGCGTTTTACGATTTCGTTCGTTTTACGTCGTAGTGTAATTTTTAGCGTACCTCGTCTTTAATTTTGTCTTTTCCTCAACCAAAAACGACACTAATCTAAACTTTGATTTTATATAATTGGAACTTAATTCACACACCTCCGCCGAGAATGAACTCGCACTTATTCGGTTTTACGTTTTTCCTAAAGCATAAGACTTAATACTTGCCCCATTATACGTTGTTTTCCTAAACACGTGTTTTTACCGCAATCAATGGATTGTCTAGGATTATGTCCCCCATCATTCCTCTTAGGAGATCTACATTCTCTAGCAAAGTGTCCCATTCTATGACAACTGAAACACTCAACTTTGGATTTATCAAATCCAACAGTTTATTTGCTATTGAAAGTCATCTTCCTTCTAAATCTCTTGTTCCACCTGCTGGCTCTTATACTGCTAAGAGCCATATTCCACTTGATGTCCATCTCCTCAAGATCAATATCACTAATTTGCTGAAGATCTTCAAAAGAAATTGAAGATCCATTGGGCAAAGAAGCAATATAAGCACATACAGTATCCAATTCAATTCCTGTTGGTTTAAGACTTGGTGAAGAATAGTTATATGTGTCAGTGTCTGTTGAGCCGCTGTCATGAGAAGTTTGTCCACTGACAAAGCAAGAGTTGTCATCATCTGAGGAATCATTGTAAGAGATAAATGCCATGCTTCCAGAAGGTGTTTTACTTCCTTGTTTAAGCAAAACTTCAGATTCCATGACCTTGAATTGATTATAGATGTCATCATAGATCATGTTCTTGTAAGATTGAGTGGAAATCATTGACTTGGCATGAATTTCCCACCCATCTCCAAGAGCTCCAAGGAAATCAGCATTAGTATTATCATCTTCAAATTCAGTCTCTATGAATGCCAGCTTGCTAGTGATGTCTTGAAGATGACTTCTTATCTCACTTAGATTTTCATTAAGACGAGCTTTAAAGACAGTTCACTTCATAACCAACTGCTTCTTCCTTTGTTTGAGAGTGTCCTCATTACCACCATAGGTGATCTCAAGGGCTTCCCAAAGCTCTTTAGTAGATTCATACTTTCTGAATTTGTGTTGGTTTTTGCTTCCAAGGGCTAGTTTGAGAATACTCAAAGCCTTCATATCAAGCCTTCTGTCAGCTACCTTTGTAGCTGAGGTGGCTCTTCCATCTTCAGGTCTAGGAAGCAAGTCTTCAGCCTTGGCATTGGATGTTCTCCGTTCCTCAATGGAGTCCAAGATCTTTTGTGCCTGTTTGAACTTGTTTCCAAGCTCAACAACCTCCCAGAGAATATAGTTATCCACTTGGAGATATTGCTCAAAGTTGAACTTCTATAATTCAAAGTTATCATGGTCAAGCATGGGGATTTTGAGGTTATGATTAGAGGATCTTGAACTTTAGGTTTCTAAGTTGGAGGTTGACATGATGATTTTAAGGTTTTGAAAAATTAGGGTTTTGTGTGATTAGGGTTTTGGTGTTCTTGTGATCAAAGTTCCTCAACAAGCTCTGATACCACTTGTTGATCCCAAACTTAGATCGATTAGCTTTGTGTTATCAAGATTGAATCAAGTATAACATGTAGAAAAACTTTTTGTTTATAACAATCTAAGTGTTATACGGAATTAACACTTAGAGTAAAGAATAAAGCAAAACACAATGTATACCAAACTTTCACTTGTATTGATAATCAATGTCGTACAATGAAAGTGCCAAAAACGTATATCAATATCAAACCCTAAGACCTCCTTTTATAACATAAGGAGTCTTGAACAATAATCTACTAATCAACTATTCAAGGAAAAGATAAGTATAGAAAATATAATATTGAACATATCTTTCCTAAACATACAAAACGTGTTGACTAAATAGTTGACAATAACTAGGATTTCCTTTGTCATTGCCTTGATAAGTCTTGTCAGTGCTCAATCTGTTAGCGCTCCATTTTCTCTTGTCAGCGTCCAAAATCCCTTTGTCAGCGACTGAGTGACTTAGCTATTTTTATTCCCAACAAGGTTAATTGTAATAAACGTTTTTATATAATAAAATGAACCAATGGGAGGTTGGTTCGATCCCTTGTATATGCGTTATAATATTTACATGGTATCTGTGCTCACGGCTCAATCCGTGGTTAATTGATTTTCTAGGGTTTCTAAAAATTTAAGGGTTTTAGTTTAAAACTTGAGGGTTTTGTAGATTCAACATATTCTTGTTAGATCTTGGTTTGTTTGGGTTATTGTTGATCTTGGTTAATTCTTGGAGTTTAGATCTGACTTTTCATCAGACTTTTGGTTGGTTGATATTGTACTAGTGGTTATTGTTGACCTAATGATTTAAGGTGTGAATCTTGAAACCCTAATTATTGAAGATCTTGGAATATCTTGGTTATTGTTTATTGGCACTGGCTATTTTGGATTAGGTTATTTCTATTAACTAAGTGAATTAAGAGTACTTTGATTCTTATTTCACGGTGTCTTCTGTATTGCTATGTAATCATTTTTTTCCTTAAGAGAATTGCTCTACTTTAGTGGGTGTAAACAATGTGATTAACATCTTGACTTGTCACCCTTACAGTGGTTTAGATACCTGCTCTGGTCACACCCAGTTCACTATCCTTGTAGTATATTGGATATCATAATATACAAGGTAGATTATAGATTCACTAAAAGTTTACTTTATTGATTATTAAATGGGCTTGTTTTTGTATGAAATGCTTGCAAACAACTGGACCCGTGTTGGGGGGCTGGCTGTATGATTAACTAGTGACGACATCAAATATTTGAGTGCTTTTAGCATCATTATCCCTTGATAATTATTCGTTTATCTTTCTACTATGGGCAAAAAGTTCATGTGGAAAACTAGAAGGGGGTTGAATAGTTTTATCGATTAGTTTTTACTTATTTGAAACTTTAATTGAAATTTGTAAGGATATGTAGATCGAGTATGAATAAAGTAAACCAATGTAAGTAATAGAAACAAGGGAGAACATAATCAAATCACACAACACAAGAGATTTTATAGTGGTTCGGCCTAGCAAGATCTCACTTATCTGGTCCCTACTTCCACTCCTCGAGTATCCAACTCGAGAGTTCGACTTTCACTAGTCAACCAATCTTCTTTATCCGATTACAGGTCGCTTACAATATTTACCGACACCTAAGATAGAATGTCGTATTTTTTCACACGGGTACACAACTCCCTTGACATTATGCATTTTGAGGACTAAAATATTAACCACACTAATACACAAGTAGTATAAGAATATGTACAAAAATGGTGAATGTATAGGTAACTTTTAATACAATCACACAAGTAAGCAATGAAGGATTAAAGCATGGATGGAGGTTTCTTGTTGATGATCTTCAAAGAGATTAAGATCTATATAACAAGAGACAAGAATGAGAATGAGAATAAGAATGTTAGAGAGGATAATCAGAGATATAGAGAGATTATATGGAAGAGGGGTGAGACTTATGCTTGGAGAAGGCTTGGTGTTTATAGGCACCAAGGTTAGTTGCACACGGACTCGACATACCCAATTTAATTGGGTTCGTCCCTTATAGAAAGGGGTCCATCCGTGCTGATTTGGATCAGCCATAAATACTAAATCTCTTAACCATGATTTTTGTCTTACTCAATCTAATCATTAGATATCTTTGACTTTGGATCAGTTTTTAGGGAGTACAAGTATCTTTGCTTTATTTGTAACTATATGCAAAAACACATAAGTTTAGAAAAATACTTTTGGAAATGTGAGAAGTATAAAACAATAATCTCAACGCTTTAATAATCTTTTTAATACAAGCTTAAAATAGATTTAATGTTTTGTCGTTAACAAAACCTAAGAGAGATTAAAAATGTAAACATCGTTTTTAGACGATATTTGTATTAACAGTGTAACAATTCGTTAGTTATCTATTTTGTAGGACAAAATGAGTAATTAATAGAGAACAAGAAAATCATCCTTATTTTATACATGGTGGAAGATTTGGTGCCATCTACGGCGTAGAGGGGGGTACCTAGTCTACGTCGTAGATCTATTATCGAATGTATTTTTATGATCGTGATCTTTACGGAGTAAATGACTTCAAACTTTACGTTGTAAATGTTGTATTAATGAGGAAGACGACAATATCAATAATTTATGGAAGTTACATTATTACTACGTTTACGGCGTAAAATGTTGTCCTCTCTACGCCGTAAATCTTCAAGATTGTATGGGAAGAACATTTAATGAAGTCTTGTGGCGTAAATGATTGCCCCTCTATATCGTAGGTTATACAACGTATTCTTGGAAACCTATTTATTGAAGACCTACATCATAAATGATTTATACGTGTATGTCATAGATGACTCGAAGCATATATAAAGGTATCATTTGCTAAAGAAAATAAATATCCCCAGACCCAAGCCTATACATAGGTTTGGAGGAAACCCGCTCTCACCACTAAAATCTGTAAACAAAGAAGGAAGGAAAACACTAGCAAGTTGACCAAAAGTTGTTATAGTTATTTCAGTTACATAAAAATTTTATCAAACTTTTGTGGTGATTATATTATCCCATATGATTTGACTTTCCATTGTTCTTGTTATGATTTGTAAGGTTTATCTTCCTTTGGTTGTTATACTTAAGTTTCTTTATCAACAAATTTGTGTGTTTCGAAGATCCTTGTATTATTGTTTTTAGTTCTAATATAAAGTTTAGTGAGGCTTTGGATTGCTGAAACATAGTCATCCCTCTAGATCAGGAGAGCCAATCCTGATGGAAGTGATCTTTGACCATTAGACCTTTCTTTACTATTATTGCTTAAATTTGAGTACTTGACTAATTATCATGACCATATCTATGAATAGAAGTAATACACTTGATTCTTATTTTTACAAGAATATGTTGAAACTACGGTTTAAGGGGCTTAGGGCCATAGTTTTGAGACTCGAACTAAGAGTAAAGTCTTAGATTTACTTATGAAATGCATCTAGCCTATTGTTATACTATTGAAAACTAAGAACAAGTCAATTCTATATTTGGGTTCATTCCACTTAGAAATCACATGCCTTGTAAGAATTAATAATCAAACTAGAAATCTTTATCTTGGAAAATTAGGATAGTAATATTGCACGCTTAAGAAAATTAAAGTTCTACATAATTATATGTAGGATTGTATGCCTTCTTCTAAGTTTTATTTGTTTTATTCTTTCTCAAATCATTAATCTCTATTTACTTGTTTTTACTAAAGTGTTAATTCAGTAATCCTTATTCCTGGGACGATCTCAGATTTACCAAGCCTACACTATTCACGATCAAGTTCTCTGCTCGTTAGTGCGTGGATGGTATTTGATGTTTAAAAATTTAAAACTTTCTCTAATACTAATCTTTAAAAGAAAATACACATCAAGTTTTTGGCGCCGCTGCTGGAGAACAAATTGATTTAGTGATTTAATATTTCATGGTACTAATGGATTCTTTTAGATCGCAAGACAAACAATAAGGGTTTGCAAGTTTAAAATCATCTTCGTGTTGGTTGGAAAGAATTTAATAAAGGACGCGTGGACTTATACTCTCTACAATGAATCAACGTAGCCATAAAATAGTTGAATTTCAACGACTTGTTAAATAACCAAAAGTGCTTACCTAGAGACAACATGGGCCATTTTTTATTTAGTATGCCTTAAACTTAAATAAAACATTTTGGTTAAAATATGTGGAATTCCTTATCTGATTTTCTTACAATCGGACTTTCTAGGTGATACGTATTTTCTTTTAAAGAAATTATCCTATCAAGTTTTATATTTATAAAACTCGATATACCTATAGACTCACAAAGCATCATTGAACCCGATCGTCTGTAATATATTAATGGAAATCCGAGGTAGACCATGGAATGCCTCGAATTGCCTAATTGTCTAATTAAAATGACAATATACCTATAAAGTACTAAAAGAACACAATTGCATTTTGGAGATTGTTTCTAAGTGTTTAAAGCCTAATTGTCTAATATGACAAAAAGTAAAACGACACAGTGGCAAAGATTTAATTATTATAACCTAGTGCAAAGCTTTATTAAAGATTATAAAAGATAATTCTAAAGTCAAGAACGAATTGATCATTCGTAACAATGGGTGCTTCTATGTCTCCTAAATCTCATCTACCGTTGATCAAAATTAGTCAAGCATCTAGTTAAGAGTCGCTTGCTTTCCTAATCATATGCTTACTATTGAGGATGTGCGAGACAACTAAAGGAATGATACTCTAATTAATCAATCATGTATTCTATGTTTTTTAACCAATGCCAGTCAAATATATCCTATGTATATAAGACAAGCAAAAGTAATAGCTCTACATCTAAAAGAATAAAATCAAGAACCCACCCAACCTATATCATCACATAAAAAGAATCACAAGAAATATAATACTTTCATAAATTCAATATAACGATAAGATTAAAAGAATTATTATAAAGACAACAATTAAACAAAACAATAATAACTCATCAACAAATTAGTTCACACAATCAAAATAACCACGAAATTAATTAATCAAAATAAATTAAATTATTTTACAATAGTGTCGGACTAGTGCCTCGATTTCCAAACCGAATACCCAAACGAACTCGAGAGATTCGCTCCTATAACCAAGCAGCCAAGCTAGCTACTCCTTAACTTTTTCTCACGCCAAACACCAACAGAACCGAATACAATGTAAAAGTGATTTTATTTGATATGTAGCAAATTGTTTATAAAATAATAAACTATTGAATATTGATGCATTTAGTCCATGAGCTTTCGCATTTCTACGGCGTAGATCATGACACCAAAAGACATAGATGAGCACAAGGAATCAATAATAAAAATACTTTTAACACACTTGGAGGAATAAATTCAACTCACAAATGAAGGATACTCAAAAGAACCATTTATTAATTTTCATGTCTGCCTTACACAACTAGTTCTCAACCTTATAAAGGCTCAGTAACATTCATTACTAAGTAATTTATTATCTTCCATATACCTATGCTCTTATTATTGGAAGAAAATTGCCAAAGTTATTTAAAACAAAAGAAAAATAACAAGGCTGTTACATTCAAGACTCTTCCAGCTATTGATCCTCTGGCTTGATCAACTTCTGATAACAAGCTTCAACATATCAAGTCACATGTATAATACTATTTTCAAATCTTTGGTAGTCGTTCTCAAGGCTAACGGTGTCATCCCCCCTTGTTGAAAAAACTCGTCCTCGAGTTTAACTCATATTATCCATGATATGGAGACAAGTCTTTAACATTTAAGGTAGCTGAAACTCCATAATGTCTAAGAAACTACACCTTGTATGCATTGTCCCCCATGAATTGTACAAATCTAAACGGACGATCTCCTCTCTGCGTAAGTTTGGCATTTCGACCTGGTGGAAAACGTTCTTTACTCATGTGGATCCACAAAAGATCACCTAATTTAAAAGTTAGCAACTTCCTATGTTTGTTTGCTTGTTTCGCATACTTATGGTTTTGCTTTTTAATTTTCTCTTTCACTTGCTCATGCAAATCTTTGATCTTCTCTGCTCGTACATCAGCATCATTTCTATAACTCGAAGTAATGAGCAGTGGTACAAGACCAAGTGGACTTGCGGGATTGCATCCATACACAATTTAGAATGGGTTGTTACTAGTTGTTTGGCTACATGAGCGATTGTATGCAAATCCAGTTTGAGGTAACACGATATCCGATTGGCATATATTGTTACCAACAAGGTACATTAATAAATTTTCAAGACTATGGTTCACCGACAGTCTATTTTTGGACTGAACTAAATTGCAGCCTTGTACCTAATTTTCGCCAAAGGGTTCGCCAAAAATGCCCGAAAAACTTTGGATCCCGATCACTAGTAATCGTCTTTAGAACAACGTGCAATCTTACCACTTCCTTAAAATATAAATCAACAACATTAGTTCCGTCCGTCTTCTTAGAACAAGGAATAAAATGTGCCATTTTTAAAACCGCACAACTACTACCATGACCGAGTCTTTCTTTTTTTGAGTTTGGGGCAACCCAACAAAAAAGTCCATGATCACATCTTCCCATGGAGAAATAGGGCGGGAAATGGCATATAGAGTCGTGTATTTTGTGAAGTTTACTTTCAAGATGGCATGTGCGAAACCTCAAGATGTATTGGCTGACATCTTTCATCATTTTTGGCCAAAAATAACGGTCCTTAAGTAGAGCAGTCGTCTTATCTCTTCCAAAATGACCACTAAGTCTACCGTAATGAGCTTCCTTAACGATTTCCAATCAAAGTGACCAGTCCGAAAAGCACAACTAGTTATGATCGTTTTCATGTTATGTTTGAAATTTAATTGTGCTTAAGTTCCATTCCATTTGCTTATTATACTTGATTAGTTGTTGGTGATTTCATAGGTCGAAAGGGTTTTCATTCATCAACTAGTTATAATCGTTTTGTTTATGGATGATTATCTATTGAATTGACCATTTCTTTAGTGGTATGATTATGAAAAGGAACTTAAGTGTGATTGTTAATGATTTTGTGAAACGAGCATGAATCAAACTTGCTAAACAAAACATAGTATTGAATTGGTTGATTTGTCTTAATGCTTGATTTCATGGATGTATGATATTTAGCGAGGGTTCTATACTTTAAAATCAAAGATTAGAATTTGTGAATGATATGAGTAAAATCTCATATCAATTATATCTATAAAACCGCTAAAACACAAGGAAAATACCAAGATTTATTGTGATAAAAAGGAATTACAGGTTATTCTTTGTTGTTTTTGAATGTGTAGGTAAAAAGATACGTTTGAAGCAAACACAAGCTTTAATGGATTTTATTTGAAGAAAAGACGAAGAAAAGGACAAAACAAGACATCAAGGACCTAACTTGCCATGTATGTGAAGATCAAAGGACTTGAAGAAGTTGAAGGCAAAGTTCAAAGATTAACATGGTCATTTGTCAAAGTAATTACAAGCCACAAAATGAATTGCCAACATTTGGAACCTCAAGGACTAATGCTGCCAACAATGAAAGTTTGGTGATCCATGTGATCAACTTTTGACCAATCATAGTAATGTATTACGAAGAATGGATGGAGGACTTTGGTTAATGGGATATTAATGAAGCTGTGAATGAACCTGATATACTCCAGCAATTAAGTAATCCGAGAGTATGAAACAATCATTGGCAATTATTGGGCTAATATTGTGTTTTAGGATTTATGTGGGCGTTTAATCACAACATCAATCATTGGTGATTATAGAAGCCATTATGATTCGAATATATCATCAGCATTAATTGCCGAGAGTCTTTCACACATCATTGATATATTTTCCAGAATTTAATGAGCCCTCAGTCAACAACAACCAAAAGGAGAGTTAATATGGCTCGAGAGAATTAACACAACAACATTTATGACATAGCGAACATTCCAGCAATCATCGGCAGTCATCGTGGGCAGCAATCTAGCAATCATTAGCATTGACATCCCATTATTCGATTCTCATTAATAACAACCGAATCCCATAAACACCCATTCCCAGCCAATCACTATTCCACATTTTATCAATCCGGATCAACATTTTCTCTACCCTACCAACTTGTGACACGTGGCAAGCTCTCATTCGCTGGAACAACTCACACCCCTCACCCCTGTACTTCTTATCAGCCTATATATAGTTGTATATTCTTCATTTTTAACGTAGAACTTAGTGTGTATTTTACACACACATCATAGATAGAATTTAGCTCCCAATTTTTCCTCCATACTATTACTGTATGTTTCACACACAGTCACACACACATTATAGTTCACGTTAGCTTCTATTCTGTTACAAGTTTGTTACAACCGACTTTGTAACTAACTTTCTTTCATCATCAAATAAGAGCAAATTCAGAATCCTTTATCTTCCTACAATCATTCATGCTTACTGTTCGTTTGATGTTAATGTGGAGTTGTCGATCGTGTTATGATAGTGTGTTGTTACTGCTAATGGTGTGATCAGATCTTGCGTGTTTGAAGGTCGTTATGATATAGTGACGATCTTTGTTTGATTCCATGGAGAGTTGAATTCCAGCAAGTAGTGTAAGCGAGTGATGATTAGTGAATTTTAGCAAGCGTAGACAAGCATCGAGTAGTGTTCGTGACTCTAGGTTTGAAGACAGTTTATGCGAACGAGAGATTAATCAGTTGGCATTTCGAGTTCGATTTTGATCTTTGTAGAGATGACCGAGGACTAGCCAGCGTTCCTTTTTTAGATCAAAGATTCATCGATTTTGTTTCGAGAACAAGTCCTATTTCGAGGGTGGTTAGTTATCGATTTTGATGTTCGTTTTAAGGTAGCACATCGCTAGCCTTCTGCATCAATGGACTCGTCGAAGTCATATGTTTAAGCTCAGTTTTGGTTCCAAGCAAATTCTAGTGTAGATAAATTTTATCTATTGTAGAGTAAAAACTTGAATGCAATCTGTTACTGTTTCATGTAGATTGCATGGAAATTAAGTTTGAACTGTAGGGAAAAATTGAGTACACGTAGTTTCGTAATAAATTGTTAAAGTGAATTGAATAATCAGAAACTAGACTTACTTGATTTGTTAAACAGAATTAGGAAATTAGATGGGCTAGACTTACTTGTTGGGCTGTTAACAAAACTGGGTTAACTAAGAATTTACCGTTCATTAAAGATGAAATTAGATATTTAAACTTGTATAAAACTTGTTAAAAGCTGTTCTTTACATTTTATAAAAGTTGTTCTAAACTTGTATAAAATTCAGTTTTTGCTAAATCTTGTAGTCTTATTTTTATAAAAAGTTACTAGTAAAGTTAGTTAGGAATTTTATAAAAAGTTAGATAGATTTTGATTAAAAAGTTAGTTGTAAGTTCGTTAAAATTTTGTTACATTTTTCTAGTTGGAAAATTTGTTAAATTTGTTAATTTTGTTGAGTAGTTTTTATTTTTGTTATTTTTGTTAGATAGTTTGTTGAGTTTGTTACGTGCTTGATTTACTTGTACTTTGTGCTTTATGGATTGTATGTGCAACATGTTTTTAGATTAGTACTGTTATGTAGAGATACTATTTTTACATTTTACGTGCTTTGTGATAATTAGACCTAGAATACCAAAATTCTATAAAATCTAACACCAAGAACAATTTGTTAACTTGATTTCTATTGGACAATCAATTCGTATTGAGTTTGGAATAACGAACTTAAAAGACAAATATTAAATGGCGCCGCTGCCGGTTCATTATGTGGAGATTGACGATTGACTGACGGTTACGATTGGATTTGGTATCCGTTCACCTTGTGAACGTTTCTTTTACGTATCATACATCAAAAATATAAAAAAAATAAAAAAGATAAAAATATAAAAAAAAAATAAAAAACCACAAATATCAATTCTTTCCTAAGATTTGAACCAAAAAAATATAAAAAAATCAAAAGTAATCTTTTTCCTAAAAGATTACACCAAAAATATATTGTATATATTCGTTTCACTCGGTTTACGTAAATACTATATTTTCAATAAAAACAAATAAATATAAAAATATTTTTGATATATTATTATATGTAAATACATATACGTAGATACGAAGAACCAGTTTACCTATTTCCATAAGTATTCCCTTGGCAATACACCATACTTGGGGGGTATAAGGCGAGTGTATTTCACATTCTAAAGAAGCAGGCTCTTAAGTGTTACGCGCCGCCTCGTTTCTCCGCTTCCTTGTGGGTCTTTCAAGGGTGATAGTAGTGAGTGGTGTGCCACCAAAGTAGTACTACATACCTATATATTTTCTTGTGGATATTAATTATTGCACCTCGAGAGAGATAATCTCTTCTCTCTCAAAAGTCGACCGAGAGGTCCTCTCTCATTCTTCGAGTTGAGTTGCATGCGCACTCGAGCGCGTACACGTATACCTATTGGTGTACAACCCCTTCCTCCCAAAATGAAGAAAAAGAACAAGAACAACACCGTGCATCAATCTGATCCCGAGTATCGTGCTTTCAACAACTGACAAGAAGTCATGGTTGCCGTTGATAATAGACCATTGATTGAGATCCTCCAATCAAATGTGGAGGGGAATCCGGATGCTATTGTTATTCCTGAGATACCCGCAAACACTTTTGACCTTAAGACATGCATGATTACTATGATTTCTTCTATCCCCTTCCTAGGGAGACCTATGGATGACCCCCATGACCATATCAAAAGATTCATGTCACTTTGTAACACACGTAAGTATAATGGGGTCCCTCATGATGCAATTAAGATGATCTTATTCCCTTTCTCTTTAGAGGGTAATGCTAGGAATTGGTTAGACAAGTAACCTTCTAGGAGCATTTTCACTTGGGATGATTTGAAGAAGAAATTTGTGAATAAGTTCTTTCCCCCTTCACGAACCACCGCCTTGAGAAACCAAATCATAGGTTTTCAACAAAGGCAAGACCAAAACTTTAGTGAGGCTTGAGAAGAGTTCAAAGAGTTATTGAGAAAGTGCCCAGCCCATGGTTTTAACCAAGTTCACCAAATTAACACCTTCGACAATGCTTTGAGACCTCACCATCAAGATTCCCTTAACTTGGCAGTGGGTGGGAACATTCTTTCAAAATCCACACAAGATGCATGGGATATCATTGAAACCAAATCCATGGTTTAAAATAATAGGGAAAGAGATGAGGTAGTACATGTGGTGCAAGAGGGTGCTACTCAACCAATTGACAAGGTTTTATATCAAAAGGTTGATACTATTAGTGATATGGTTTTGAAACTTTGTGAAATCACCTTAAACAATTCTTCTACCAACAATGTCAATGCCATCACCCTATCTTGTGAGACATGTGGAGTCCCTCATTCCTACTTACAATGTAATAAAGTTCAAAACTTTCAAGGTGAATGCTATGATTATCAAGATGAGGGAAGAGAACACTTTAAACCCAACATCAACCCTAATAACCTCTCTTAAAAGTCCAATAATTACCTTGCTCCACCTGGTTTCCCTCCCCGTCAACCCACCCAAAACCAAAAACCCTCCATAATTTCTTAATAGAAACCAATGGCAAAGGGGAAATTACCAAGGGAACAACAACAATAGAGCACCTAACAACTTTCAAAATTAAGGAAACAACTTTCATGGCAATAACCAAGGGTTTTACAATCAACCTCCACCTTTCCAACCTCAAGGCTCTCATGGGAATATGCCACATGATTTTAACACCATTGAGCTTCTTCACAAGATGAATCAAGATAATAAAAGGAGGTTTCAAGCAAATGAGAAGAGAATGAGGGAAATGCCAGAGGAGACTAATAAGAGGTTTATGTTGCTCTTAAATCAAAGACCACAAGGTGTTTCACCCTCTAACACTCAAACTGATCCAAGAGCAAATGTGAATGCAATCACTACAAGGAGCGGGAAAACAACTATTGACCCTTCAATTTCTCCTACACCCCCTTTGGTATCTCCTACTACGGTTCCTCCTTGTGAAAAGCCTACACCATCTAAGTCTACACCTTCTAAGTCTACACCTTCTAGTTCTACACCTTCAAATCCTACACCTACTAATCCTTCACCTTCCACACCTATCTTTGAAGAAAAGCCACAAGAGAGTCCTTCAACAAATACCACTAAACCTTTACCCAAACCAAATCTTCCATATCCTTCAAGATAAGAAAAGAGAAAGTTAAGAACAAAGATGATATACAAGTGTCCAACTTCTTGAGGATGTTTAAGCAATTCAATATAAACATATCTTTTGCGGAGGCTTTAGCTCATATGCCTAAGTTTGCCAAGATGTATAAGGACCTTCTTTCGAACAAAGATAAATTGGTTGACGTGCCTAATGCCTCATTAAACGAAAATTGTTCTGTGGTGTTGTTAAAGAAGTTGCCTACTAAACTTGGTGATCCGGGCCGGTTCTGGATTCCTTGTAATTTCTTGGGGGTAGAGAATTGCATGGAACTTGCGGATCTTGGTGCAAGCATTAATTTGATGCCTTTATCGGTTTGGAAACGACTCTCTCTTCCCGCACTTACACCTACTAAAATGACACTTGAATTTGGAAACCGTTCGATTTCTTATCCGGTGGGGATTGCGGAAGATGTCTTTGTATAAAAATTAGAGTTTTAAACTTGTATAAAAATTGTTAAAAGTTGTTCTTTACATTTTATAAAAATTGTTCTAAACTTGTATAAAATTCAGTTTTTGCTAAATCTTGTAGTCTCATTTTTATAAAAAGCTATTAGTAAAGTTGGCTAGGAATTTTATAAAAAGTTAGATAGATTTTGATTAAAAAGTTAGTTGTAAGTTTGTTAAAATTTTGTTACATTTTTCTATTTGGAAAATTTGTTAAATTTGTTAATTTTGTTGAGTAGTTTTATTTTTGTTATTTTTGTTAGATAGTTTGTTGAGTTTGTTACGTGCATGATTTACTTGTACTTTGTGCTTTATGGATTGTATGTGCAATATGTTTCTAGATTAGTACGGTTATGTAGAGATACTATTTTTATATTTTACGTGCTTTGTGATAATTAGACCTAGAATACCAAAATTCTATAAAATCTAACACCAAGAACAATTTGTTAACTTGATTTCTATTGGACAATCAATTCGGATTTAGTTAGGCATAACAAACTTAAAAAGAAAAATATTAGTGACCATCATCTTCTTTACTTGTAATCAATTTATCAAAACCATCCTCATATGAACAATCCAAATGTTATGAACTAATCCAAGTAGTTATTAGCTTAATCATCACCTTAGTGTTACTTGTTACTTATTTTCTTATTTTCTTAATTGTTACTTGTATGGTAATTTTGGGAGTGACAACCATCTTTACCAATAACGTTACATTGTTACTTAGATTCTTTACAACCAAAAACAACCAAATCCTAGTGAACGACCTCGGCTTACCACAACAAGCTAGCTACAAACAAAAGGGTCACACTTGCCCGTGTGTTCTTAGCTTATTTAGAATTCCGTGTTATAAATTTAAAACATGTGTCAACACAAAGAGAACACATCAACCGCTTAATTTGTTTGTATCAATGATGACGTATAGTCCCTAGTCGTGCTATAAGCCCGACCCACGGGTACTACCCGTATCTTAAACCAATTTCGAATGGGTTGTGATAGACAGCACTAAAGCACACGAGCCCCAGCAAGTCGCTGTCACACATGGTTTGGTAAGAACCGTACTTTGGCCATACGCGGTCAGGGTCAGATAGAATTATAGTCTAATTAGGATTATGATTCACCTAAGTTAAGAGGATATACACTCTCCTTATTACGTTATAAAGATCTTGTTGTATATAGTAATTATCTCTTACTTAAGCCGCCAGATTAGGGAAGCCCAACTAGGGTTTCACCGGGTATATAAGGAACCTTCGAGGTTCTACAAAGGTGCGATCTATGATACACTTTAACACTCACCAATTATCTTAAACCGATTACTTACTCTCGCGCTGGAGTTTAATATACATTCCCACGATAAGCCTAACGGTGTCTGTTCTTTAGTGTGCAGGGTCTTCATAAAAGTTCACCTGGTTCAAGAGCCGGAGTCCTCAACACCCGAATTAAGCCTCATTCGGGTTAAGCAAGGTCCATCAAAATTTTGTATCAACAAGTTGGCGCTATTTGTGGGACCCTACACTAAACTCTTAATATGACTAAGGGTGGTGCGTTTAACCAGAAAGCGGGCGACATGAAAGCATCAGCGACCGAAGCACAAATCGCGTCCGTTGAACTAAACCCTACGATAGCCAACGAGGCGAACAATGGGAACGTTGCGAACCCGCCTCCACAAGGAGCTAATTCGCCGTTCTTGGCTCCCGTACCTACACTATGTAACACCCCAAAATGTGATATGCGGAAGCGGTGAAGCTCAGGGGTTGTTACGTCATTGTATCATAGTTCAAGGTACAAGAGAACGACTCTAAATGAGACGTTTTATAAAAATACCTCGTTGAATTTAATAAAAACATCAAAGTACAAAAGGTCTCAGTTTCAAAAGATAGCGTAGTGGAGTATAAAAGTTTTAAACATCAACGAGATAACAGTTCAAAAGCATAAGTAGATAAATGTCCGAAGATAGCCAAGAAATGCATGCGGACTCCAAGTACTTCATACAGCAGATACAAATCATCATAAATTACCTGAGATAAATGCTAAATTGGGTCAACATAAAGTTGGTGAGAATATAGGTTTCAAGTAAAAGTTCATAGTAAATCGATTTCAGATTTCATTTCATGTACACATGCAACTATAGGGGTATAGTGCCAAGTGTAGGATAAATTGGGTGTTCACAATATTTATGATAGCTAAGCTCGTGACATCGAAACTAATGGTCCAGTACATACAATAGATTGTATATATAATTTTGCCCCAATAGAGTACCTAGCCAAGATAACTCCGTTCACACAAATGGTATACACTCGTCCGGCGTCAGAATGTCCGAGTGGAGGTTGTCAACCCTCAATAGATCTATCCATGTCATAAGAGCTTACTCCAGCAGAGTAATTAACGATTCACGATAGTGGGGACTACGGCTAAAGCAACTTAAGCTATCTCATAAACAGTGTTCACAAAACGTTAACAGAAATCTAGTTTTACTTGCGTCCAGAAGCAAGCATCAAAAGCATTTATCACATCCCAAAACATTAAACATATAAAACAGTTGAGTAGGGATCTATAAACTCACCTCAAGCAACGATTCAAACCGCACAAGTATAATCAAATAGTAGTGAGCAACTCTAGCAACAACCTAAATGTAATACTATAGTTTAGGCGCTAGCAAATAAGTCACAATAGTTCGTCACGTACGTTACTCATCAATCATATATATATATTTTGGTTTGTAGTTAAAATCGTGACTTGTAAATATCATATCGTTATAAGCATTATAGTATATATATACTTAGGCAAAAATATTTATTTTTGACTCGACGAAATTTCGATAGCCTTTCGGCGTAAATTTTAATTTACCCAAATTTATCTTAATAAATTTTCTAACACGATTTCTATAGAAAATTCGACAGCCTTTCGGCGTCACTTTAAAACTTGCCATTTTTAGTAAGTACCCAAATCTCAACCTAAAATCCCTAGTTTCAACACTTCTCAATCACAATTATTTCAACAAGTCATTTTCCCGCAATAGTATCAATTTCCACTTTTAACGCTGAAACTTTTAACGATGCACCAAGTATTCACATTTCGCGCTTATACCCTTTTACAAAACGATCCCAACATTCATATACAACACTTAGTACCCATTTCGACACTTAAAATGACTCGGTTTAACTCGAAAACGTCGTTTCGAACACTTTAAAAATCTAGACAGCAAGCTAATTATAGTCTTTTTCACAAAAATTAAGTTTTCCGACAACGAAATTTAAACGACCATATCTTACTCATTTTAACTTCGTTTTTAGCCCATAATATATCGAAACGAAGGTAATAACTTATATTTTCATAATATCGTAGTAAACTAGTGTCAAAACAATTTTTACGACCCTCTACGCCTCTTATAAAATCGGATAGATTATATACTTTTCGTAAAAACTCGTTTTCGACCATTTTCAAGCGTACCCACTAGTAGTAACACTACTAGTTCCCTTCAATTATTCATAAACACACTCAAAATACAAGATTTATCTTCAAGTCCATAATTCCAAAAATATACATTTTTATATTTTACAAGTCTTTCAATTAAAACATTTTCGTGCATGAATCTAATAGATCCACACATAATTTTCATAAATCTAAAATATTTCATGAAAAAAATAATTTTTATCTTTTTATTTCAAGAAAATAGTTGATGAGTAACATGCATGCATAGATCTACATAGATTATGCATGAAACAGAAAGAATCGAAAAAGGTTCAAGAAATAACCATGAGTAACAATTCTACGTAACCACGATAACCCGATCTACGCTCTAATCAACTAAAAATCAACAAAACCCAACTTCTATAAACTTCAACAAAAAACTTCTCAAATCAACAAACCAAGAAAACCCATTCTTCTATAAGCTTGTATAAACCCTAGGATGTATTTGTTTTGTGCTAAATGTTCTTAAAATGGAGCTTCAAGAAATCAACAATGAAGGATTTGGTTATGGTGTTTGTGCCGTGTGTTTTATAGAGAGAAAGAGAGATGTGTGTTTTTTTTAGTGAAGTGAATGAGTGAAGTGAGATATGAGTTGAGGTAAATATGGTTAATAAGTTAAAAGGGTTTGAGGTGTGTATGGTTTAAGCTTATTTTGGCAAAGTGTAAGATTTTGGTTATGTTGCATGTGGTGGTGTTTTTGGCCGGTTATGGGGGGTCCCACATGGGTAAATATTTCAAAAAGTTTTACTATGGTAACTAGTTAGAAGGTTTAAGGTAAAAAGTTAGTTAGTTTTAGGTAAATATCGAAAAGTATATAGTTAAGTTTAAAATTACGTAAAACTTAAAAATTTGACGAAATGTATTAAATTTATGATTTTTCGACGAAAACTGATATTTTATAATTTATAAAGTATTTTATGCACGCTAACGACGGTTAAACGTAAAAACGACGTAAAATACGAAAACGCGATACGTTAATTAAATATTCACAGAAAATACGATTTATACTATAAATAGAAAAATACTAAAATACCGGCATATATAAACATATACAGAAATATTTAAATACGATGTTCATGAAAATACGATCAAACTTTTAAAAACTAAGCAGTTAAGCACATAATTCACATATAACGAATAATCTCATGGATTATCGTAAATTCATTGACCGTCTCAGCATTTTGGTCAGATTCACATAAAGTGTTCAAAATAATGACTGAGCACAGTGTCAAGTCATTACTCGTCATCAAACAGTTTTTCAAAAAACGCGGGATAACTTCTCGGTTCCAACACAGTTAAATCACATAGTTGACTAAATAAAAAGTCAAAGGGTAAAATAGTCATTTTACAAAGTAGGAAAATTACCAGGTGTTACATCATCCCCTTGATAGAGAAGCTTTGTCCTCAAAGCTTAGGAGTGTCACAGGTTCTAGAGTTGTCAAAGAGTTGCGGATATTTCTTGCGAAATTGATCCTCACCCTCCTAAGTGAATTCAGGTCCACGTTTAGAATTCCACCTCACCTTGATGATCGGAATACGACTCTATTTCAATCGTTTGACCTCACGGTCCATGATTTCAACAGGTTCTTCGACAAATTGCATTTTGTCGTCGATTCGGAGTTCCTCCAATGGTATAACGAGTGTCTCATCAGAAAGGCACTTCTTCAAGTTCGATACATGAAAAGTGCTGTGCACACGGCTCAACACTTGCGGTAGTTCGAGACGATAGGCTACGGTTCCAACCTTTGCAAAAATTTTGAAAGGTCCAATATAACGGGGGTTCAGCTTTCCTCACTTGAATTCGGCTCTTTATTTGAACAATCTTCTCAGTTGTTTCACGAATGAGTTCAGGGCCAGTGAGTTGACTATCCCCAACCTCACTCCAACACATTAGGCGAGCGACATTTACGACCATACAACGCTTCAAACGGTGCAGCCTTAATACTGGTATGATAACTATTGTTGTAAGAGAATTCCACTAGAGGCAAATGTCAGTCCCATTGCTTCCCAAAGTCAAGAACGCAAGCACGCAACATGTCCTCCAGCGTTTGAATAGTTCTCTCACTCTGTCCGTCAGTCTGCGGGTGAAAAGTAACACTCATGTCCAATTGCGTACCCAACGCTTTCTGAAGTGATTTCCAGAACTCTGAAGTGAATCTACCGTCTCTATCAGAAATTATCGAGATCGGTATCCCATGTTTTGCGACTACTTCCTTCAGGTAATGTCTCGTAAGCTTATCCATTGAATCATCTTCCTTCATAGCCAAAAAGTGTGCAGATTTTGTAAGTCTACCCACAATTACCCAAATTGTGTCGTATCCGTTTGTCGTTTTAGGTAGCTTAGTTATGAAATCCATGGTTATGTTTTCCCACTTCCACATAGGAATTATAGGTTGAACCAACAATCCAGATGGTTTTTGGTGTTCCGATTTCACTCTAGCACAAGTCAGACACTTCCCTACATAAGTAGCGATTTTAGCTTTCATATTTGGCCACCAATATAGCTTCTTCATATCCTGATACATTTTGTCAGATCCTGGGTGAATCGAATACTTAGATTTATGCGACTCGTGCATAATCACGTCCCTTAGTCCTCCAAACTGTGGTAACCAACTTCTACCATTCAGACATAGCGTTCCATTAGTGCTAGTCTCCAATTTCTTAGTGACCATTCCCCCTAGTTTCTCAACTTCAACATGTTCAGGCTTAAGGGCTTTGGTTTGTGCATCACGAATTTGTACAGGTAAGTTCGGATTGATAATCATAGCTAACGATCTAACTATACGTGTCATCAATTGCTTCTTTCTACTTAGCGCATCCGCCACTACGTTGGCCTTCCCAGGGTGGTAGCGGATTTCACAGTCATAATCATTGAGAAACTCGATCCATCGACGTTGTCTCATGTTCAGTTCCTTCTGGTCAAGAATATGTTGCAAACTCTTATGATCGGTATAGACGAAACACTTGGTTCCATACAAGTAGTGTCTCCACAATTTCAAGGCAAATACTACCGCTCCTAGCTCCAAGTCGTGCGTAGTGTAGTTTTTCTCGTGTGTTTTCAATTGACGAGACGTGTAGGCGATATCTTTCTTCCTTTGCATAAACACAGCTCCCAATCCTTTTGCTGATGCGTCACTGTAGACCACAAAGTCTTCCGATCCTTCTGGTAACGATAGAATAGGCGCACTACACAACATTTGTTTCAACTTCTGGAATGTTATTTCCTCTTTATCTCCCTATTCGTATTTCACCTTATTTTGAGTCAAGTTCTTTAATGGTTTCGCGATCTTCGAGAATCCCTCGATGAATCTTCGGTAATATCCGGTGAGTCCTAAGAATTGGCGAATTTCAGTCGGTGTCGTAGGAGCAGTCCCCTCCCTAATTGATTCAATCTTGGCGGGATCAACATGAATCCCCTTGCTATCAATAACGTGACTTAGAATTTGTACTCTTGGCAACCAAAAATCACACTTCGAGAACTTAGCGTACAATTCCTCCTTCTTAAGAAATTCCAATATTACCTTAAGACGTTCCTCATGTTCTTTCTCATTCCTTGAGTAAATCAGTATGTCATCAATGAACACAATGACAAACTTGTCCAAATACGGTTTACACACCCGGTTCATGAGGTCCATAAACACAGCATGTGCGTTTGTCAAACCGAATGGCATCACTTGGAACTCATAGTGTCCATACCTAGTCCTAAAAGCAGTCTTTGCAATATTTTCTTCACGGACTCTCAATTGGTGATAACCAGACCTAAGGTCAATCTTCGAGTATATGCTCGAACCTTGCAACTGATCAAACAGGTCATCTATCCTAGGTAACGGGTAACGGTTCTTAATGGTAAGTTTGTTCAACTCACGATAGTCGATACACATCTGAAAACTTCCATCCTTTTTCTTTACAAATAAGATTGGAGCTCCCCAAGGTGAAGAACTCGGTCTTATGAATCATTTATCAGTCAACTCTTGTAGTTGCGTCGCTAGTTCTTGCATTTCTGATGGTGCTAAACGGTAAGGCGCTCGAGCAACAGGTCCAACTCCCGGTATTAAATCGATCTGGAATTCAACTTGTCTGGCCGGCGGTAATCCAGGCAAATCTTCAGGAAAGACTTCCGGAAAATCCCGTACGATAGGTACATCTTCCAACCGTTTTTCTTCCGTCTGCTTTTCAGTAACACATGCCAAAAATACGTGGCAACCTTCTGACAAAAACTTCTGAGCCTTGATACGCGAGATAATGTTAAGTCGTGACTTCCCTTTTCCGTTACTTGTATCCCCTTGTACCTCCAAAACTTCATCACCGAATGGTAAACGAACGATCTTCTCGTCGCATACAATCGTAGCATGATATCTCGACAACCAATCCATTCCGATAATCACGTCAAAACTCCCTAACTCAACAGGCATAAGGTCTATTACGAAAGTTTAACCTAGAAGATTTAAAGTGCATCCGCGAAGTATAGTGTCGGCTTCTATCAACTTTCCATTAGCTAACTCAATAGTGTACTTAGTGTCTAAGGGCGAAGGGGTCACATCAAGTAAAACACTAAAACAGTCGACACAAAACTCCTATCGGCTCTAGTATCAAATAAAATAGAAGCATAACGACCATTGAGAAGGAACGTACCCGTCACGACGTCGGGGTTTTGTTGCGCTTCTCCTCCTCCTATCACATAGACCCTTCCACGAGCTTCCCCAGCTTTAGCAATCTTTCCTTGGTCCTTATTATTTTTCTTTGGGCACTCATTGTTGTAGTGTCCCTTTTGCTGACATTCAAAACAAGTGACGTTAGCTTTCAGGTTGGGTGGTGACTTACAGTCTCTAGCAATGTGTCCAGTTTTCTTACGTGACATTTTACATTACACGGTCCATTATGGTGACGCTTACATCGGTTGCACAAAGGTAACGTCCCATTGTATACTCCCTTTTCCCCAGTACCAGCAGTGTACGCCTTCACGGTTTCTTGCCTCTTATTCGGATAGTTCCCATGGTTGTTCCTTTGGTTATTCCCCCATTTTCTCTTGTTGTCCGCGACATTTCCAGCATTTGCTCGAACAACTTGGTCCATCAGACTGTGAGCCATCCTTATAGCATCACTAACTTTTGTCGGTCCAGACGATGTCACATTCCCTTGAACTCTACCAGGTAAACCCCAAATGTAGCGCTCAACCTTCTTTTCTTCATCTGGAACCATTCTGGGACATAGCAAACACAACTCTTGGAACCTCCTAGTGTACGCACCAAGGTCATTGTTCTTCACAGTCAGGTTCCACAATTCAATTTCCATTTTCTGAATCTCATTACGAGGACAGTATTCCTTAGTCAACAACTTCTTAAGTTCCTCCCAACTCATTCCATACGCCTCCTCGGCTCCAACCTTCTGCACATGGGTGTTCCACCATGTCAACGCTACAACAGCTAAAGTACAAGTAGAATAAGTCACTCGGTTTTCAACAGTACATCCACTGATACGGAACACAGATTCCATCTTTTCAACCCAACGAGCTAATCCAACAGCTCCTTCAGTACCATTAAAATTCAAGGGGTCACAACTCCTAAAGTCCTTGTAAGTACACGGATTAGGTGGTCGATTGTCAACATCGTTCGGCGGTGCTTGGTTCACGTTGTTGTTAGCTTGAATGTTTGCCAATGCAGCGGTCACTCGTTGTGTAATCAGTTCTTCCAATTGTTCGCCAGTCATTTCGTTACGTGTGTTCACCATTGTTTCTCTGCGTTTAGAAAACAATGCAAATAAGGTTCAAGCACGAATATACACGTTATATATTTCTTATGCTAAAATAAAATGCAGAATTTAACAGTACAACAAACATAGAAAAGATAGTCACTGGTCAAAGTCATAAAGTTAAATTCCCATTCATAATCAAAATATCGAGTACATAGTCATAAAATAAGAGTTTTGATTACATCTAGTCTACTCCAACTAACCGAGTACTACTCTAGTTTAGTAGATATAATGCCCAAAAGATACAAGATGTCAATCTACTCTAGAATTCAGCACAATAACGATGAAACTCTAAGTGCGACGACGACGATCACACTCAGCACATCTCAGTGAGTCACCCCTCGGGTCTCCATCTGCAGCTCGCTCTCCTCTACGAACTGACTCCAACTCACGCCTCATAACAACAATCTCCTCAAGTGCGGTCTCCAACAAGTCGCGGGTATCCCCGTTATCCTCTAACAATCCAAAAACCGCATCCTCAAGTCGACGGAAACGAACAGCATCTGAATCGCTAGCGGATCCTATCATAACAACACATGACTTAGATCTAGAGAGCTCTCCAACATGATGAGTAGGTGGTGTAGAAACAGTAGTAGCAGCTCGACTCCCATGAGTAGGCGATGTCTCAAGTGTAGCGTGTGAATCAGACATACGAACCTTCTTCCGTGGGCATGACGAATCAGAATCGGACAAGGCTCGAGATCTAACACCGAATGGTCCAGATCCATCAACAGGTGGTACAGTATCATCGGAATCAGTATAAACCTCATCTGGTGGCGTACCCCATAAAGCTTCCCTCTCCTCTCTAAACCGCTGACATGGAACAGTAGGCTTCTTCTTCAAGTTGGATGTCTTCCTAATCTCACTCCTCCTACTGGGCTCAACTCTCTCAGGTACAACAGTCAAAGCATCAACCCTACTATCATCATCAGCCTCAGCATCCTCGCTATCACTACTAGCCACAACCATCCTAACGGCAGTATCACTCTCAACCTCATCATCCATATCCTCATCATCCTCACGATCTACCTCATATCCATCCATATCATCATCACCCTCATGATCTACCTCAACACCATCCATATCATCCTCATGACCTACCTCATATCCATCCATACCCTCATCACCCTCGTGATCTACCTTAATACCATCCATATCATCCTCATCATCCTCATCATCCTCATCACCCTCACTACCACTAACCCACTCGATCAAAGTACGATGCACAACAGGTGGCATACCATCAACAACATCGGAAGTATCAGACAACACATCAGGCTCCCCCTCGTCATCCTCCTCCGGATCCTCGTCAGGGTCATACTCCGCACCTTCCTCCTCAGGATCAGCCTCCTCAGGAGCCTCCTCTGGGTCATTCTCCGGCTCGACATGACCTAGTATCAACTCAATCTCGTCTTCCCACTCTTCGTCAGCAGAGTCGGGCTGGTAAGTAATAGTAGATGATGACATAACCTGCAACAACCAAATGTTAGATATTCGCGCGAATGGTTGTAGGGTATGCATGAAATAATCATGTATAGAAATTAAAGTATGCAAATCAGCGAAATGCATATGTATATAATACATATTACGTATTACATAATATATATTACATATTACTTATAGTGTTATCCTACGTAATACATTACGTAGTACACATATGTATAAAGAGTAACAAGTAGCCACATCGGTTATAGTCTAGGCCTAAGATGCAAACCTAGTTATCTATAACCAAGGCTCTGATTACCAAATCTGTAACACCCCAAAATGTGATATGCGGAAGCGGTGAAGCTCGGGGCTGTTACGTCATTGTATCATAGTTCAAGGTACAAGAGAACGACTCTAAATGAGACGTTTTATAAAAATACCTCGTTGAATTTAATAAAAACATCAAAGTACAAAAGGTCTCAGTTTCAAAAGATAGCGTAGCGGAATATAAAAGTTTTAAACATCAACGAGATAACAGTTCAAAAGCATAAGTAGATAAATGTTCGAATATAGCCAAGAAATGCATGCGGACTCCAAGTACTTCATACAGCAGATACAAATCATCATCAATTACCTGAGATAAATGCTAAGTTGGGTCAACATAAAGTTGGTGAGAATATAGGTTTCAAGTAAAAGTTCATAGTAATCGATTTCAGATTTCATTTCATGTACACATGCAACTATAGGAGGTATAGTGCCAAGTGTAGGATAAATTGGGTGTTCACAGTATTTATGATAGCTAATCTCGTGACATCGAAACTAATGATCCAGTACATACAATAGATTGTATATATAAATTTTGCCCCAATAGAGTACCTAGCCAAGATAACTCCGTTCACACAAATGGTATACACTCGTCCGACGTCAGAATGCCCGAGTGGAGGTTGTCAACCCTCAGTAGATCCATCCATATCATAAGAGCTTACTCTAGCAGAGTAATTAACGATTCACGATAGTGGGGACTACGACTAAAGCAACTTAAGCTATCTCATAAACAATGTTCACAAAGCGTTCACAGAAATCTAGTTTTACTTGCGTCCAGAAGCAAGCATCGAAAGCATTTATCACATCCCAAAACATTAAACATATAAAACAGTTTAATAGGGATCTATAAACTCACCTCAAGCAACGATTCAAACCGCACAAGTATGATCAAATAGTAGCGAGCAACTCTAGCAACAACCTAAATATAATACTATAGTTTAGGCGCTAGCAAATAAGTCACAATAGTTCGTCACGGACGTTACACATCAATCATATATATATATATTTTGGTTTGTAGTTAAAATCGTGACTTGTAAATATCATATCGTTATAAGCATTATAGTATATATATACTTAGGCAAAAATATTTATTTTTGACTCGACGAAATTTCGACAGCCTTTCGGCGTAAATTTTAATTTACCCAAATTTATCTTAATAAATATTCCAACACGATTTCTATAGAAAATTCGGCAGCCTTTCGGCGTCACTTTAAAACTTGCCATTTTTAGTAAGTACCCAAATCTCGACCTAAAACCCCTAATTTCAACACTTCTCAATCACAATTATTTCAACAAGTCATTTTCCCGCAATAGTATCAATTTCCACTTTTAACGCTCAAACTTCTAACGATGCACCAAGTATTCATATTTCGCGCTTATACCCTTTTACAAAACGATCCCAACATTCATATACAACATTTAGTACCCATTCCGACACTTAAAATGACTCGGTTTAACTCGAAAACGTCGTTTCGACCACTTTAAAAATCTAGACAGCAAGCTAATTATAGTCTTTTTCGCAAACATTAAGTTTTCCGACAACAAAATTTAAACGACCATATCTTACTCATTTTAACTCCGTTTTGAGCCCATAATATATCGAAACGAAGGTAATAACTTATATTTTCATAATATCGTAGTAAACTAGTGTCAAAACAACTTTTACGACCCTCTATGCCTCTTATAAAATCGGACAGATTATATACTTTTCGTAAAAACTCGTTTTCGACCATTGTCAAGCGTACCCACTAGTAGTAACACTACTAGTTCCCCTCAATTGTTCATAAACACACTCAAAATACAAGATTTATCTTCAAGTCCATAATTCCAAAAATATACATTTTTATATTTTACAAGTCTTTCAATTAAAACATTTTCGTGCATGGATCTAATAGATCCACACATAATTTTCATAGATCTAAAATATTTCATGACCAAAAATAATTTTTATCTTTTTATTTCAAGAAAATAGTTGATGAGTAACATGCATGCATATATCTACATAGATTATGCATGAAAAAGAAAGAATCAAAAAAGGTTCATGCAATAACCTTGAGTAAAAATTCTACGTAACCACGATAACCCGGTCTACGCTCTAATCGACTAAAAATCAACAAAACCCAACTTCTATAAACTTCAACAAAAAACTTCTCAAATCAACAAACCAAGAAAACCCATTCTTCTATAAGTTTGTATAAACCCTAGGATGTATTTGTTTTGTGCTAAATGTTCTTAAAATGGAGCTTCAAGAAATCAACAATGGAGGATTTGGTTATGGTGTTTGTGCCGTGTGTTTTTTTAGAGAGAAAGAGAGATGTGTGTTTTTTTTGAGTGAAGTGAATGAGTGAAAGTGAGATATGAGTTGAGTAAATATGGTTAATAAGTTAAAAGGGTTTGATGTGTGTAAGGTTTAAGCTTATTTTGGCAAAGTGTAAGATTTTGGTTATCTTGCATGTGGTGATGTTTTTGGCCGGTTATGGGGGGTCCCACATGGGTAAATATTTCAAAAATTTTACTATGGTAACTAGTTAGAAGGTTTAAGGTAAAAAGTTAGTTAGTTTTAGATAAATATCGAAAAGTATATAGTTAAGTTTAAAATTACGTAAAACTTAAAAATTTGACCAAAATGTATTAAATTTATGATTTTTCGACGAAAACTGATATTTTATAATTTATAAAGTATTTTATGCACGCTAACGACGGTTAAACGTAAAAACGACGTAAAATACGAAAACGCGATACGTTAATTAAATATTCACAGAAAATACGATTTATTACTATAAATAGCAAAATACCAAAATACAGGCATATATAAACATATTCAGAAATATTTAAATACGCTGTTCAAGAAAATACGATCACACTGTTAAAAACTAAGCAGTTAAGCACATAATTCACAGATAACGAATAATCTCATGGATTATCATCAATTCATTGACCGTCTCAGCATTTTGGTCAGATTCACAGAAAGTGTTCAGAATAATGACTGAGCACAGTGTCAAGTCATTACTCGTCATCAAACAGTTTTTCAGAAAACGCGGGATAACTTCCCGGTTCCAACACAGTTAAATCACATAGTTGACTAAATAAAAAGTCAAAGGATAAACTAGTCATTTTACAAAGTAGGAAAATTACCAGGTGTTACACACTAGGGGTGGGGAGCTCCAACCCAGCGTGGAAACAGAGGATGACATGATCACCTCTACTGAGGAACAAAATATCAAGGATTACGTCAATCAGAAATTTGACGCTCTTATTCTGTTAGTCGTTGCGTGCATGAGGGCTGAACAAATCGTAAACCAAACCATGGTAGATATGGAGAAAGGGCAACTAGCCTCAGATTATTCAGGCAGATCTCAAGGATCCACAGGGATTCCCGTGGAAAAACATCTCACCCCGGAATCGCAAGATAAGAGACCCAAAAGGAACCACCGTGGTAAGTCCAGGAGGGGAAGGCGATTCCTGAGCGACGACTCACCTATCTCTGACTCCGATGAACATCACCCTAGACGCTGCAGACCAAGGTACCCTTTCTCAGGATCCTCAGACGGCGAATGGGAACACCAGAGACACTCCCATCAGCTTTTCCAGTGTAACGAGGAGGATCTATCTCTCCCATGATGTCGTAAAATGTGGATGCCTTTACACAACGCATCCGAAAGTACTCGTAATACAAAAAGCGATGCATGCCATCAAATGTCAAAACTTACGACGGCACTATGGTTCCGGACGATCACCTGAAGGTTTTTGAGTCGCAAGCAAGGATTTAGCGATGGTTGGAACCCATGTGGTGCTACATGTTCAATTTCACCTTAAATGGAAATGCGCAAAATTGGTTCGACAAACTACCACATCGAAGCATCGACGGATTCGAGGATTTGCAAAGAGCTTTCCGACGAAAGTATACGTAGCAGAAGAAGTGTGACAAGAGTCCTGTTTCACTCGCAAGGGTCAAACAAAAACAGGGAGAATCCTTGGAAGAATTCACATAATGCTTTAAGAGTGAATGCAATCACATCAGAGAATGCCCAGAAATCCTAAAGATTTCTGGTTTCAAGGCCGGAATAGTCAATCAGGACCTGATGAAGAAGCTAAATGATAGGACCCCTACTACCTTTGATGAGCTAATGCGACGGGTCACATCCTTTATCCAAGGAGAAGTAGCAGTTGCTGACAGTAGAAGAGGAAACTCGACCTACAGATCCCAATATCAGCCCAAGAGGCAGCCATACAACTAGAATAATAGCCAGATCTCTGATTATCGAGTGGTTCTAAAGGTAGTGAGTGACAAGTTCACCCCCTTAAAATGATGCCTAGTAAAATATTAGGCACAAAATTTCCCAAACCCCCGCCAATGACCACTCCGGTGGAAAGATGCATAGGCAATACGCACTGTGAATACCATGTCAAAAAGGGGCACGAAACGGATGAATGTATACAACTCAAAAGGCACAACTTGATAAAATGGGTAAGTTGAGCCATCTCGTCAAGGACGGGGAGAAACCCTAGAATAAGAAGGATAAGCCAAGGGATAAGCCCACAACAATATATATGGTACAGTCGTGGCAGCGCAGAACCAGGCAGAAAATTAGCCAAAAATTTTCTCGTGGAACAGAAATTTCATTCCCACCACTAAACGCAAGCAACATAGCCGAAGAACCTCTGACGATAGAGATAAACATGGGGGACCACGTCATTCGCCGCATGTATATTGATGGAGGCTCTTCAACAGAAAATCTATATGAGTTGTGCCATCGAGCGACCCTGAATTTAACAATGTAAACATGGGGGAACACGTCGTTTGCAAAAAATGGCATCATTGGGCGACTAGGAATTCTAGCAATGCGAGATGTGCTATCTACGGCCCACGGAATGCTCAAGTTTCCTATAGAAGGCAGTGTTGTCACAATATTTAGCACTGTACTCCCACATGCAGAATGTAACACAATAGCGGATCCTCCCCAACTGGCTGTGGAGACAAAGGTGCCATCACCATGAAACCCGAAAGTGGCAATTCACCCGAACTATCCAGAACAAGAGGCTATGATCGGAGGTACACTATCTGATAACACCTCATTTATACATGTTTATAATTATGCATTTGTCCAAGTTTGCTTTATAAATAAATAAAATATGTTATGAATTTGTACTAACTTGATGTATATTTGTGATAGGAAAGAAGAATAAACATTAGAGAAGAAATGTGAACAAAGAAGGAACATAAAGGAATAAATGGAAACAATGTCTAGAAAACGCCAATGTGTGGCGCACAATGCCAAATGTGTAGCGCACTTTAGTGATTATTTTTGAGTACTATCCAAAGTATGGCGCACAATTCCAAATGTGCGACGCACTTTGTGTTCTGTTACAAAGTTGAATTGCAATTATGCATGGCATTCATGTGCAAAACCTTTGGGATACATTACATTACTCCTACCTCTATTTTTTAGGTTATTTATAGGCTAGTATTCCCAGACCATCCATATAATTTTTATCCATTGTTACTAGGGTTGTGAAGTTTGGAGGAAATTGATAAAGGATTCCTTAATCCTTGATTCTTGCTAATGGGTTATATTAGTTGTAAGGTGAACTATACTTACTTCATGCTTGTGGTTGTTGTAGTGAAAATAGTTCTAGTGAAGTTTGATTGCTTGTAATTTGTGAGAATCAACACTTGCATTTTTGGACTAATACATTGATCACAATCATTTGGTATAATTCTCATCTTATTACTTGTTATGATTTTCGAATTCCAACTTATTAAGATGTGTATATTATTGTAATAATGGAGTAGTGCCTTATGTATTTGGTTGAGGCGCATGTAGAACTATGAGTAGATTGTATTAGCTTCGCAGGGGCGAAGTGCGGCGCACAATTAGGTTTGTGTGGCGCACTTTCCCACTGGTTTGTAATTATTAGCATGGTTGAGATGTTCTTGATGCTCGATACTATTATATTTGATACTTGTTATGTATTTGGTTCACTCTTGATTATAAGATGTTAGAAAATGCTTATATGATTGAATGGATTTCATGTCATCACGTAAATGAATCTTGATATTTGAATTGTAGAAAATTGGCGAATAAAATGCATGCCAACTCTTATATGATTTCGTTTAATGCTTTGTCATGGGTTCAAAAGAGTGTGGCTCAGCGAGCACTTGAATTATCTTAACCAACGTAAACCGATCTCAATACGTTTGATATAACATGATCTACAAGTCGAAAGGATTTCTTGTTATATTGAATAGTTGTTGCTTGTGAGACTAGTCATCCACTTGTATTCATTCCTTGTTTATGTGCTTGTAATTCATCTTTGTTATCTATATTTTCTATGTTTTAGCCTCAAGCAAACACACATTTTAATCATTTGATAAGTATAATCTTTAGAGCTTGTGACTGTAACACCCTCCTTTTACCTTTACGCAGCGGAACATTGATCTAGGGTATTACTTCATAGAACACAAGTCATAATAATAGAAAACAACTCATAAGAGTGATTAAATCAACTTTCTTTATATATCATTAAAAATTCTGAGTTTTACAATATAAGGTTCCTAAAATTTAAGATAATAATTTCAAGCTTGTGCCTCTTCATGCGATCCTCGTGCTGCTCCATACTATCAGTCACTGTTTCCTGAAATATATGCTTAAGGTGAACATAAAATTTGAGTGAATTCATAGGTTTAAACATATTTTAAATACAAGTATAAGCTCCGGGCTATAGTGTTATACGACCACATAAAATAGTCATCATACTGCACTATGCTCATGACCTCGCTGCTAGACAATATCATAACCAACAAACTGCCCTTATAAGAAGAAAGCCTGCCGGACTTTCCTTAGTTTAGCAAAATAAAGTGTATCTGTTAGCCAAGGTAGGAACCTTCAGCTGTTGGCAAGCGTAACTTGCCCAGATAGGGGATGTCAACCCCCAAATAGTACTATTCACAATATTAGCGCTCATTTTAAAGAAATGATTAGCGGTTCACTATTAAAAAAGGACTTAACGACAGAAGTATACATAGTGTCAATAATCATACCATACAATTTTAAAATCACTTGTATTCCAGTTTTATCATATATCCCTCACACGAGTTTTCAAATCATTTATAAATCATTTAAAAGTGAGGCTATGAACTCACCTTATGTCCATAGAATCCAAGCTATAACCAGATATATTTCATTCACAGATAAACATCTTGATCATATAAACCATAACTTGGTCTCATAAATAACAACTTGATCTCACACAAACCTGGATTAATACATTGTGTATAGTATCAAGTCTTTAATCGTTTGTTCAATATTTCTAAGTATTTGGTTATATATTCTTTAATTATTATTTGGTGGTAATTCTAGCACCATTGTCCGGGCCATCATACTTAGAAGTAATTCTATAAACGTTTGAGGAACTAGGGCACTTTAAATCGTAAACCCAACCACTCAGTCAGAACGTAATATCAAGATGGAACATCTTTGTACAAAGCTCCCTACTAACATGATACTTTTCATTACTTCCTCATATTCATAATTAATCTTCCTTAATTTCAAAATTGGCAAAAATGGCCCTTTTTGTTATACTTTGGTATAATTACACTTTTAACCCCTAAAGTATATAGTTTTAGTATTTGCATTTTAAACCCTCAATATTTAACCTTAGGACCTCAAACTTTCCAAAATTTATTCTTATAGCTTATACTTTCATAAAATGACACTTTTGGCCTAAAATATTAAATAGTTTCAAAAATGATAGTTTTACTCCCTATACTTGTAAAAACCACATAAGAACCTCAAAAATGGACCAAATGATCTAGGATTTTAAAACAAAGTTTCTTTTAGACATCTTTAACTTATAACTTCCATTTAAATTGATCAAATGACTTAATTTCTTTTAGATTATCTTTCTAACATTAGTTTGGCATTATAACAACTCTAGTAATTTATTATAACAAGATCAAAGCATAGCTAACATAGAAATTACCCTAGGATGCTCCAAAATGGCCCCTAATGGCTTCCTATGAAAACTACTTGCTATCAAAGCTTCAAGAGCTTCAATGGCTACCTTCTAGACCTGGTTTCTGGTCTTGGGGGATGTCCTAGGACGTTTATAAAAGTGTAAATGGAGAATGGGTAGGGGGAAAAAGAGAAACAGGGTGCAAGTTTCTAAGTGTGCATTTTGCCCCTATTTATAGTTTTTCCAAAACTTAGGCTCCAAGTAAATGGTGTAAACGTGTGATATATGTAGCTTAGTGACTAAGGGTGCCTATAAGAGATCTATGCAAGTTCCTAGACCTTAGCTTCAATCTAATCTTGGTCTTGTGGTCCAAATTAACTCACGGCTAGAAATGATAAGAACAAGTAAGTGTCATTTACAAGTAGGTGATGCACCTACTTGTAAAGTATCTATAAAATATCTATATGATTTTATCCTATGTTTAAATTTAGGAGGCAAAGGTTTTTGAATGTATTTTGGAGGGAAAAACCTAGTCGGGTTCATTTTCTAGGGCTTGTAACTTCATACTTTGTAATTTTGGTAATTAAGGGTTTAGGAATATGATTAGTGATGGTTTAGGGTATAATTAGGGTATAAACATTGTATTTAAGAAGTTTAGGTCTTTGGTTTGAAGTTTAACAAAGGTTTGGGGTGAAAATTGGAAGAAAACTTAGGTGGGTTAAGGTTTCAAATGATTTATGGTTAAGTCTTAGTAAAAGTGATTATCCTTCAATTATATACTAATTTAAACTCAATTTATACATCCTACATTGTCCTCAATGCGTTCATGAAGTCCCTACATTGGTTTTATTAACTTATTCTAAGTAAACATGTCTAAAGGGTGAAAATACCTATTTTGACCTAATTTACAAGCCATGCATTAAAATCTTGTACCTTGTGCTTTAGGGTACTTTCACAATTTCTTAATATAATCTTATAACCTTAAAAGTGCTACAAGTATTTGTAGACTTGTCCTAAAAGACTAGGTAGTGATTCTATGTAGATTTCTTAATATAAGGGTTTTTAGGTCATTAAGCCTAATGACTTTCTATCTTGGGTAATTAGGGTTTATATCTAATGTATGCGTATTCTAGGGATTATATAGTATGTTTATGACTTCTAGAGTTTTTACATTCTTAGTTTAAGGGTTTAAATAGGTTGATCATATTCTAGGTATAATTATGGGTGCTTAAGATCCTATGCTTTATAACTTGTACCTTATGCTTTATTAACTTATAACTTACCTTGAAATAAATTTATAACCTAAATATGCTACTTAGTTGAGTTTTATAACTAGTGGCAAAATATTAGACTCTAATTCAATATGAAATGGATTTTATATGTTAATCTTGGTTATAGGTCATTTACTTGTAATTAGCTTTGGATTAGTGAATATTAGCATTTTGTGATCATTTACCTTTCTTTTAGATAGTAAATTATACTTAGTACATTGTATTTGATACTTGTACATAGATATTATGTAGTTATATTGCTTAATTAAAATATTGTTTACCAAAGGTTTCTAGGTGGTGATCTAGACTATTATATACATTTACTTATACTTCGCTTTATATAATTTGTTCTTACCATTCTTATGTATTATTATGTTTTCATGGTGTAGTTTATTACTTGTTTATAATCCATAATGACTTATTCATATGTATTCTCCATTCATGGTTTACCATTCTTGAGTTTATAACTCATTTAAAGGGATTCTAGGGTTTCTAAGGGAATTTAGGGCATCAAAGTTATATTTGAGATGTTCTTTTCATAATGTACTTATTAAATTACTTTTAGATCTTAGACTTGATATATATACATTGTATTTCCAACATATAGAAATATGTTGAAGTGGCAGTTCAGGTTGTGAGAAACAATTCATCTTACCAAGTAAGGTATAAAAAGCAAAAATTTCTAGACAAATTTTCATAGTGAGACAATTATAGCACATAATACATATATGAAATTTGAGGATTGTCATAGTCTCTCCTCCTTAAAGAAATCTCATCCCGAGATTTAAATAAAGAGCGATGTCATAAGACAAAGAAGTGTATAATCCTCGCGTTTCCAAACATATTCATACCCTCTCTCAGGGTTTCAATAATTCAATAGTTAGAAATATAACATTATACCACATAATTTAGTTTATCACTGGAAACTTGATGAGATGGCATTTATACATGATCTCATCGTTCTTTTAGGGCATTAAATGCATAAAATGTCATAAAAATACCATATATATGCTTGTGTTTGTTTACTTGTGTATTTTAGGTATGAATATCGTGAAAAAGACAAAAGATCACAAAAAACAAGGAAAAACGAACACGAGAAACGAAGCCCGCACAATGAACCGGGCCCTAGTTATGATTTTTCAAAAGAAAAGACCTTGAAGTATTTAAGATGTTCAAGAATGATCACTATTTAAAGAAGAAATGATACTTAATACCCTTGTATATTCATAATTACAAGTTTGGTCCCTTAAGTATGTCAAAATTACAAAAAGGACCCTCAACTTTGAAGATTAGGCAAAATTAGTCCCTCATAAATAAAGAATTGTCAACAATAGTCCTCCATAATTTAAAACATACTTAGAAGACCTTCAAAGTTCAAGAATGTGCAAGATCAGCCCTTGAAATATCCAAAAATGGTAAAAACAAGTCCTTGTTATCCTTATTACAAAGTTTTAGGGCAAAAGTGTGAAAATGGAAAGTTTAATAACAAAGGAAATGAGTTTAGTGGGTTAAAAACATGTTATATAACTTTTCCCAAAGAACAAGGACCAAATGTGTACACTGAAACTTTCAAATACACAAACACGCGCCAAACATTTCCCTTCCACCTTTTTCGGATCAAAACATGTTACTATTCACCGTATGAACCCAGTTACCACCTTACTTAAAACAAAGGGTAAATACAAATTACCCTAACCCAAAGCTAATTCACCTTCACACAAATGATTCCCACACTTAACATTCCCCATCACATCATTCATGGACCCCACCCATTCACACCTCAGCCAATGAATGAACAACTTAACCTCCAAGGAATGCCAGTGGCTCAATCAACAGCCCACACCTCATGCTTTCTCCATACGTACAAAAGGAACGATCAAGATTAAATGGGAAAACTCACAACACCAATAACGTCTAGAAGAGTTCAAGGGCATTTTAGAGATTGCTTAGCTAGGGTTTCTAGTTTTTCATTGTAAACTCAGCCTTCTAAAGGCCTATATAAGGAACCCCAACCTGTGGTGAGGCCTTTGTTCCAGTTTTACTCTTTAAACATTGTAATTCCTTTTTAAAATTTATAAAAGTTTGGTATTTTGAAAAATTGTAATTCTTTTTTATGTTTTTGAAAGTTGGTGTTGTTTAAGAGTGAAGCCGAGTTCCATTTATTGATTTTAAGGTGTTTTGATCTTTAGATTGAAGCACGTTTGGTTTTGAAAAGGTTTTCAAGTATGAAAAAGTTTCAAATCCTAGGTTTCTGATTTGTATTTTTAACTGTCCTAACCCCAACCAAAAGCTATAAGCTCTTGCAATCTTTTTGACACCAAGCTTGTGAAGGTTTATCAACCTTTGGTTGATTTGTTTGTTGCATGTGTTGAAGAATCAAAGGCCTTGAGGTTCTGCTTTGAACCATCAGCCAAGGTTTCATATCTCTTTCTTGTCCAAGTACCCTATGTGTGATCTAGTTGTTGATCTACACTCTAGGGAGCATTGCTGACCTTCCCTAGGAAGTAAGGAGAAGGAGGTTCACTCTCTTTACCTTTTCTCTCTTTTATTTTTGTTATAAGTCTGCTATGTGATTTGCCATGTGAATTTGTGGTTTTGTGTTTATGCTTTGAATTTTATTGTTTAGATCTGCTAGCTGTCACCTAGTTAAGGTATTGGAAGCATAAAATCAGTAGGTTGTTTGTAAAAATAAAAAGTTTGTTTGAAAAAGGACTAAAACAAGGTTGTTTGGATTTTGGGATCAAAAGGCCTTGTGGCCTTGTTCCCTTGGTTCTTGGCGTTTTTCTACACTAAACAAGTCATTTGTTACCTGTTTTGGTCATTGGTTAAGTCTCATAAGGTTTGGAAAATAGTTTACAAGTTTTGGAAAAATCTGCTATAATTGGTTTGAATTTGGTCAAACACATCAGAAGCTATAAAATATTTTTTTGTTGGAATCAGAGTCTGATTTTTGGTTTGGGAAGATTTTTTGTGATAAGCTATCTTTGCTATATCCGTTTGTTGAATTTGGTGGCTTATTGAGTGAGCTAGGGCCTATAGAAGTTGGCTGAAGTGGTCATTTGCATCAGCAAAGTGACCACCTCTATTGTGCTTGCATTTGATTATCTAGTGCTTGCCCTGCTATCTATTTGCTTGCTACTTATTATTTTGCTGCTTGTGAGTGTAGATACTTGGTTTGATTATTTGTTGGCTGATAAGCTAACTGGCTTATTGGCTAATTTGTGCCAAAACTGAAATCAATTAGGCTAACAGGCCTCTTGATTCAAAAGGATTCAGCCTTGATTCCTTCACAAAAGTTGCTCAAAACAAGCTCATTAACAAGTCCTAGCAATTTGGTAACTGATGTGTCGTGGAATGTATATTAATTAGATACGTTATAGGGTAAACTTAGAAAATAACCTTTAGGAAAAAGTAATAGACTAAATTCACCAAAGACGGATTTAATTAAACACGTTGATGAACCAAGTTCGTTGTACACGAAGATCGAGTGAATTTGAGACGTTTTGTTTCGATTTGGACAATTGATTCGAATGAGTTTTTGGTTTTAAAACTAAAATTACTCCTACAAATTAAAATCCTAAAGTTCATGAATCGTTTCCCATTTAATCTAAAAACAATTATTTAAAATTAAAACTTTTAAACTTATTAGAAATTAAACTATTTAAAAATCTATTTAAAACTAATTTAAAACTTAACTATTTAATTAAGACGAATTTTACACTATTTAAATAAAACTATTTAAACAAATTTAAAAATTATTTTAAATCTAAAAATTAATAAAACATTTTTTTTATATTATTTATTTTGAAATTAGATTTTAAACTAATATTAAGTTTAATAAAACTATTTATATCAAGTATCTAAATTTTATAGAAACAAATGAATCGTTTTATTTTTACTAAAAGTTATTAAACGAACAGTAGTATAATTATTTCCAAAACATATTTTAAACTAAATTGAGCATGCAGCTCAATGGTTAGTATGTATGGCCTATAACAAACAGGTCACATGTTCGACTCCTAGGAAGGACTTTTTTGTTAATATTATTTTTGGAATTATTTTTGGTATATAAACAGACCAAACAAAACGTCTGGTCTGCTGAAATGTATCAATACAATACTTAAAGTAAACCAACAGAATAAACGTTTAAAACTCAGCAAATAAATACGACAAGAACTCAGTAACAATTTCTCAATTAAACCTATGCTTTTACTATGACATTAGCAGTAACAGTTACCACTTGCAACATAAAACGCAACAGAATAAAAACGCTTATAAACAAAAGCTTATCCAGATTTAAAACAGCTCCGATAACGAACGAAAAACACAAAAATGATTAAGGCGTAAATTCAGTTAGCAAGCTACTATAAAATAAGCATCTATACTAAAACAACAATCCTACCATTAATATTCTAAAGTCCAAACACGACTAATTAGCAGCTTACTTAAGTGAATAGTCCACATCGGCTTTTATTATCAGAAACATACATAACACAGTCATAACAGGAGTAATGAATCGAGATCTCAGCAAACAACGTTCATCAATGTTAGACCAATGAAAACCACTACTATAAATGTGACTCGGTAACAGCAGATCTAATTACACCAGACGACGACTTTAATTCATAACGCATTTAGCATCGAACTACATCAGCAATCACAAAGATCAATTACTACGAGATTAACAACAAAGTAAAATAGGCAGAACTTCAGCATACTCAAATCCTAAGCGAAAATTACAAACGTAGATTGTTTACAGCTTAATAACAACAAAAACAGATTAAATTAACAACTGATTTAATCAATTAAGTATTCAATACCACGATTAACAAAACTAACTTAGACTATTAAACTTGAAACTAAGCAGAATCTTAACAAAATAAATACTGAAAGTATGTAAGCTAAATCAGAAACAACTAGTAATCATAAGCAAGCATATATATAGCTCAACAATTAGCAGATTTAATAAGAACACTCAATAACATATCACTAACATATTATTAACATCAAAACAAAACTTAATTAAAAATAAAAGGAATCGAAGTACCTCGACCTTCTACGAAAACGAAGGTCTCAGTTCTTGCTCGATAGAGCTTGTCTTTCTGCCCGTAGCTGACGAGCCACGAGCTAACACTCCAATAGCCTATCTAAACCTAGCGCCGACCCTCGACACTAAAACCACGCCATAAAAACATCAACAAACACGATTTTCAGTAGCTTTTATCACCTGTTTTTAAGCTTAACCAGTGGGGTTGAGCTTTATCCCTTTACCTAACTTAGTCATTCACATAAGCTATTATTTGAGCTTATATCTATAACACACAGTTATAACGAATTTATAGATGTAGAATGTAAGTAATTCAATGAAATGTTAAACGAGATAATTGAAGAGAATGAAACTGAAACTGAGTTTTATTAAGATCAAAATAGCATTACAATATTTCTAAAAAGAAATTACAAGTCTAACTAAAAATTAACATTATAACATTAAGAAGAAAAAGGGATGATAAATTAAAATGAAATAGGAGGTATTTATACTAGGACCCGAGGGTGAGGGGTGAGTAGTTGGTGATGATTAGCTCGATTTTCAGCCCTTTGATCAGCATCAATCTTCTCTCTTTCCTGTTTGTTTTGATCAAACGGTTGATAGTCATTCACCTTCACTCGGATTGCCAGAGTGGACAATACTTGTGCTAGTTTGCATCTGATGTGGCAAAAGATTACTGGCCTCTTGTCAGATTAGCTGGAAATCTACCAATAGGAATCCTTTGGTGACGAATCCAAGCTCCACGTGGAGCTTGGTACTTGGAATATTCGTGGTTTCCACGCTCCATTTATTCCTCTTTATTCTGATTACTCGCGCGTACCTTTCACTTGATGATTTAATTGTGATCCCCCTTTTTAGGGTTCATAAGTTGCGTTTGTGTTTATCCTCAATTTCACTTCTATCGTTTTTTCTTTCTTTTCTTTATTTACTTTTTTCTTTTGACCAAGACTGTTGACCAAGAAAGTATATACATATGATATGAGCTTAAACTCATATCCTTTTATCAACAAATAACCCTAAAACATGAAGCAAAATACCAATTTATTTGGCAAAAACAGTGTTATGTGGTATGTTTGTGTTTGTGTGCACTTGTGTAGGAAAAAAGATACATTTTCAAGCAAACAAGGAAAAATCAAGCTCAAATGGATGAAAAAGACAAAAGAGGATCAAAAGTGACAAGACTTTGAAGTATAAGGACCTATCTTGACAAGTTATGAAAGTTGAAGGACTTAAAGTGCAAATATTGTAAAGTCAAGATTCAAGTCAAACTTGGTCAACTCTCAAGTCAACTCAGTCAAAGGACCATTTTGTACAAGTTATGGAAGTTGAAGGACCAAATATGTCAAAAGAATGAAGATTGTAGCTTAAAACAACATTCTGCCAAGTTAAGGGGCTTGTTCTGCCAACTTTTGAAAGTTATTTGAGTTTAATCCATGTGATAACTAGTTCAACCAATGGGAGGAGAGAGAATGAGTCACACGGATTGCCACTTCATCATAATTAATATCCACTACCGCCGCCTCACATTTATTACCAAATCCAAACAGTTTGATCCGTGTGACACATTTTAAACCAATCAGAATTCAACACGTGTCATCTTCAAGAATAAGAAATTTTCCAGGATCGCATTTGAGATAGAAGCAATTTCATGGAAAGATATAAACACCAAAGTTGATCGATTTGAAGAGACGAATTCAATGGTGCAACTCAATTAACATATCATCCATCCAATCAAGAAACCCCAAATTCCTTGTTCATACCTTCCAAGTGCAAAATGCAGAATTTGCCACGTGGAGCTCAGAGATTGGTTCTGACACGTCACCAACCCCAACTAACTTCTCCTTTGTGCCTATAAATAGCTAGATTGTACTTCATTTTCAGTTGTAGCTTAATTTTGTAAAAACACCTAGTTAAACTTTCCCTTTCCTTTTTCCCTCATTCTTACCCTAACTACTCAAGAGTCTGACAAACTCTTGAGTCAGTTAGTTAGTTACTACCTTTGTAACAGCTTTGTAACCGTTTTTTCAGCAATAAAATTCAAATTCACTTTTTCCCGCCAATTCTGTTCTTATCATTCCAGTCAAATTCTTGCTGCATTTGGATATTGTTGTTGCTGTTGAGTGTTTGTTATGATCAATCATTGATCATAACTGACATTTGTGAAGTTTGCCAGCTTGTTGATCACAATTCAGCCATTGCATAGTTCTATGGAGTTTTCAAGTAGATTGATGGATTCTAGTTGATTTGTTGATTGATTCTTGTTGATTTCTAGTGATAGGTGGTGGTTATCACTAGGGCAAGAGAGCTCAGCGCTCCTCTTCTTCTCAGTGGTTACTTCAATAGGTGCAAAAGTTTCTAGTTTTAAATTCCTCTCAATTGCAAGTGCATGCTCAATTCCTAGCTAATTCTTTGTGATTGCATGATTAAATGTGTGTAGTTGTTGATTGATTGATCTTTGTGGATTTGAAGCTTAATCCTGCCTGATTGTGTTTTGATTTAGATTTAGTTTAAGTTTTCTGCATCATTTCAGTCATTTTAAGCCTTGCAATTCAATTGAAGTTCTTGTTGTGTTAATTGACTGCATTTAGTTCTTATACCTTTCATTTTGTCCATTGAAGTTAGACTGTTATAGCATTTGAATCAGCTTAAGTCAGTTCTTAATAAGTCTTTGTTAAAAGTTTGTTAAAAGCAGTTAAAGGAGTGTTTGGTAATAGATCAAAATTAGATTTCAAGCATTGAAATTTGGTGTTTTAGAGTTCATTTCCAGTCTTTAAGTGATAACAAGTTGTTTTAAGCCTTTTACAAGTCAAGCTCAAAGTCAAACAGGCAAATGGCTTCAAAAATGTTTGGGTCAGTTTTCATTCAGCTTTGGATTTAAAAACTTGCCACTTTCAATTGCTTAGTTCTCATTCATTACTTGAAGAAATTCAACCAAATTTGCTTTCAGTCTTAGCTTATATCATATAGTTTTAGATTCTAAAAGGAATTTCTACAGTATTAGTTAATAAGCTGGGAAATAGCTTTTTGGTCCAAGGCTGAGCAAAGCTCATTCTCTGTGAAAAAGCATACTTCTGTTTTCCTAGATCTTCATATCTACTTCACAAATCTTGTGATTTTCTTTCATAAAATCAGTTAGTAAGTGTTCCTAGTTAATTTCTGAAAGTTTGAGCTTTTTGCAAATTCTGGTCAACGCTTGGTCAACATAAGCTCTTTTTAGCTTATTTCAGATTTAGAGCTTATTACTGGATGAAATTTGTTCTGGTTTGATTTCCCAATCTTCAAATCATTTGCTTAATCAGTTTCAAGAGAAAAATCCAGTTGTGGTTGATTAGATTTGGCTAGGCTTATTTTGAGCTTATCAATAAGCACTCATTTGCTTATTTTTGATCTTTAGCTTAATTCCTTGAATACACGTAGCTTAAATTAGATTTTAAGCATTTTGCAAGTTGTTTCATTGATTTTGGTTGAGTAATAAGCCAGAACGAGCTTATTGACTCACTTGTCCCGTTTTTAGTTAAAAAGTTCTCTTAATTGCACTTTGGTCCTTTCATTTCTATCAGTGTTATAAATTTGGCTAATCTTCCAAGAATTTAGGGTTTGCATTGTTTAGGTCCTTGCAATTTGAAAGTTGTTTAAATTCAGTTAGTAGTTTGTTGGTTTGTTACATTTTCGGCAAGGTTGTTATAGTTGTTGCATTTTTAATCCTTTTAGTTAACAGTTTTACATTTTTAGTCCCTATAATTGTTAGAATTTACATTTCAAGCATTTACTTTTCATAGAATTTACAATTTCAGTCCCTTTAGTTTCATATTTTGCATTTTAAGTTTTTACTTGAATAAAAACGTGGTATTTGCAATTTGTTTTACATATACATAGGTATTATTTTTCCTTTTGGCAAGCATTTGTTGAATTAGCAATAGATTACCAAGCAAGCTTAACAACCAAGAACAATTAAAAATCCGATATTGGTTGGACTTTCTATTGGTTAAGAACTGAGAAAACGAACTACATTATACTCAATTTCAAATGGCGCCGCTGCCGGTTCTTTGACTACACGAGAGACTATCGATTGACGGTTTTCATTGGCTTTTGGGATCCGTTCACTTTGTGAACGTTATTTTTACGTATCATAAATCAAAAACAAATAAAAAATCAAAAATATAAAAATATATAAAAACTAAAAAATAACAAAACAATTCTTTTCCTAAAGAATTGACCAAAAAAAATTAAAAAATGCAAAAAGCAATCTTTTTCCTAAGAGATTGCACCCAAAAAAATATATATTATTGGATTCTCTCGGTTTTTATGTACATATAGTATTTTCCCTTAAAAACTCATAAATACAAAAATATTTTCCATATATTATTATAAGTAAATACGTATACGTATAAGAACAATCAATCTACATATCTTCCATAAGTATTGCCGAGGCAATACACCGTGTTGAGGGGCGCTTCGGTCCTTGACACGTGTATCGATCAAACAAAATAAAGCAAGAATAGATAAATACTCTCAATAAGCAACAATTCGAAGAATACGAACATTTAAGTGAATAGAAAGGCGATGTGCTATAAAATGCCATCTAAGGGTCAATAGGTACTTAAGTGCTTCGCGCCACCTAACCCCCCGTTCACTTGGGAGTATTCTAAGAAGGAAGGCTTCATTGAGGGTCTTGCACCCAAAGTAGTAAATACATATATTGTTATTTTCTTGTAGATATTTAATATTGAAACTCGAAGAGGATAATCCATTTCTCTTCAAAGTCACACGAGAGCTTCTCTCTCATTCCTCGTATTGAGTTGCATGCTCACTCGCGGGCGTGCACAAATACCGATTGGTGTACAACCTCTTCCTCCGAAAAGGAAGAAAAAGAGAAAGAGTAAGACCACCACCGTCCACCAAGCCGATCACGAGAATCGTGCTTTGTCACCACCACAAGAAGCCATGGCTATTGATAATCGTACTTTGTATGAACGTATGCAATCCAACATTCATGGATATTCTAGTGCCATTAAGATTCCCGACTTTCCCGCTAACACATTTGAGCTACATACATCTATGATCAATATGGTTGCTTTATCACCTTTCTTAGGAAAACAAAATGAGGATCCTCATGCTCACCTTAAGAGATTCCTTTCACTTTGCAATACCATTAAGCATAATGGGGTTCCACATGAGGTCATTAGGTTGATGTTAGTGTCATTTTCCTTGGAGGGGAGTGCTAAGCATTGGTTAGACACCCAACCACCTGATAGTATCACCACATGGGAGGGTTTTACCACTAAGTTTTTGAACAAGTTCTTTCCTCCACAAAAGACTATGGCTTTGAGGAATTTAATTATGGGCTTTCAACAAAAACCTAGTCAATCCTTTAGTGATGCTTGGGAAGAGTATAGTGAGTTGTTGAGGCGATGCCCTAATCATGGATTGGATCAAGTTCACCAAATAAGTTCCTTTTATGATGGCCTTAAACCTCACCACCAAGATTCACTTAATGCTTCCGCGGGAGGAAATATTCTTCTTAAGACCTACCAAGAGGCTTTGGACATCATTGAGACTAAGGCAATGGTTCAAACAAACAATCCATTTGAAGAAAAGGTTCATGTGATCCAAAACAATTCTCAAATCCCTTGTGACAACCAACTCCTCAAGTTTCAAGAAGACATTTTTCAAAGGATGGATAGAGATAGTGAGAGGAATTTGCAAGTACAACAAGAAATGCTTCAAACTTTTAAGAACTTTTCATTGAACAATTCCTCAAATAATGTGAATGCCATCACCATTTCTTGTGTTACTTGTGGAGGTCCCCATTCTTATGAACAATGTGATAAGGTGCAAGGGTATCAAGGGGAATGCTATGCTTACCAAGAGGAACACCGTGAACACTTCAAGCCTAATATCAATCCAAATAACCTTTCTTACAAATCCCAAAATTACCTTTCTCCACCCGGCTTCCCACCCCAACCACCCACCCAAATTCCAACACATACTCCTCAAATTTTACCAAGGAATCAAGGGCAAAGACCACCATATCAAGGAAATAACTACAAAGCACCCAATCAATTTCAACCTCAAGCAAGTACCTTTTATCCACCAAATCAAGGATTTAACTCCCAACCTTTACCTTTCCAACCTTAAGGTTTTCAAGGTTATGTGCCACAAGAGTTTAACACAATGGATCTCTTGCAAAAGATGAATCAAGAGAATGAAAGGAAATTCCAAGCTATGGAAAAGAAAATGAATGACCAATTCAATAAGGTTTTAGTGGCGGTAACTCAAAGACCACAAGGGGCTTTACCTTCTAACACACAAACAAACCCTAGGGCCAATGTCAATGCTATTACAACAAGGAGTGGAACAACAACAAAGGATCCTTCACCTCCTAAACCTACTATTGTTCAACCCACTTGTGCTCCTACTTGTGACAAGCCCTCTACTTCTACTTCACCACCTTAAAATGCTCCCATTTCTCCGATTTCAAACCCTATTCATGAAACACTCCATAAGGAAAATCCTTCATCCACACCTCAATCACAACCAAAACCAAATCTTCCTTATCCCTCAAGATTGAGAAAAGAAAAGCTTAAGAACAAGGATGATATCCAAGTTTCTAACTTTTTGAGGATGTTCAAGCAACTTAACATCAATATATCTTTTGCGGAGGCCTTAGCCAATATGCCTAAGTTTGCTAAGATGATTAAGGACTTGCTTTCTAACAAGGAAAGATTGGTGGATTTGCCTAATGCTTCTTTGAATGAAAATTGTTCCGCGGTGTTACTTAAGAAGTTACCTACTAAGCTTGGAGATCCGGGGCGATTTTTGATTCCTTGCAATTTTCCGGGGGTGGAAAATTGTATGGCTTTAGCGGATTTAGGAGCAAGCATAAATCTTATGCCATTATCGGTTTGGAAGAGACTTTCACTTCCCGAGCTCACTCCTACTAAGATGACTCTTGAGTTGGCTAACCGTACTATAGCTTATCCGGTGGGAATTGCGGAAGATGTTTTTGTTGGGGTTGATAGATTTACATTTCCCGCGGATTTTGTGGTAGTTGATTATGATGTGGATCCTAGAGTGCCTTTGATTGTTGGTAGGCCATTTTTGAGAACGGGTCGTACTTTAATCGATGTGGCGGAAGGAGAACTTACAATGCGGGTAGGAGATGAGAGAGTTGTGTTTAACATGGGAAAGTTGTCCAAAAAGTCTAATGAACCCGAAGCGGTAAAACATATTGATGTTGTACATGAGGAGGAAACACAAGATGATCTTCTTGATGAAGTTTGTGAAGAGTACTTTTATGAAGCTTGCTCAAGTGGAGACTTTGATTACCCTCATATTGAGACCATTGCTTCCATTACTTCCTCCTTGGATTTTCATGAACCTCAAGAATTAAACTTTAGTGAAATTCCATATGACACCCCACTTTTTCACCATACTAATCACTTTGATGAGGACTTAAGTAATGAGGGATCTTTTCTTTGTGATTCACCAACATATGATGACTATTGTGATGATGAGCTTTCTACTTGTGACTCTCCATTTGTTGATGATCATACTTCCTTTGGTTTTGAGGGATCACCCATCTTTGATAGACCAATCTATGATGTTTATGGTGATGAGGAGGATTCTATCATTGATGAGAGTGATGAGTTTTTAGTGGAGGATATATCTTTTGAGTATACTCTTGGTTACCTTGATGAGGAGGGGGACATACTCTATCTAGAATCTTTATTGCTTGAAGATCCTTTACCTTCTTTGTCCACCCCAACCTTTTTACAACCAATCACTCTACAACCTTTCTCTCACCATGTGAACTACAAAGGAGAATCTTCTAAGGCAACCAACACTTGCTGTTTTCCCATCAAGGAACGGATTTTTGATCCTGGCATAGAGCTTGCTAAACCATCTCAGTATCCACCTGATGCAATAAAAGGAAACCTTGTGAAAGATTTGAGAGCTTTACCCTATCACCTTGGGAAGAACATATGGGAAACCATTTTAGAGAATTACACCTCATTCTTTTCACCATTGCTTGGGAAGCTAGTTGTTGAATTGTGGGAGGGTAATTATGTATTTGATCTTGGTGGATATTTATGGAGTTTTGATAAATGAACACTTGTTTTACCTCATCATGGAGATTTTTCTTAAAAAGGGCAAAAAATTTTCTCCATGATAGGTTTTTGACACTTTTGAGTGTGGGATGATTCGAGCTAGAGACTCTTTAAATCAAGCTTGAATAACTAGGATTAGATCATCTTGTATAGAGTGTGATAGGATAGGAATCATAAAAAGGCATAGACTTGGAGATAAGTGTAGGGGGTGCCTTCTTTTGTCTTCATGCTTGTTTGTAGGGTTGCTCACTCATCTCATGCTTTGGAGCTTATGGAGGAGGCCCTTGTATCCGGTTCACTTCGTTACTTTAGTGAATTTTCATTGACACCTTGTGCTTAAACATGATTTCACTAATAGTTGTCCTTTCCTTAACTTGGGTTAAGCAACGTCTATTCATTGTCATAAGTGTAGGGGAAGTTTTTATACTTCCATGCTCTTAAACATTGAGGACAATGTTTAGCTTAAGTGTAGGGGGGTCTTCTATCGAAGTGACCTTACCTAGAACTTGTCATTGTCTTGCATGATAACATGGAAAATTGATTTTTCAACATTTTTCAAATTTTTGATCTACTTTGGCCACCAAAAATATGCATTCATAATTTTTGCATCAATCAATTTTTCATTTGCATATCACATTTGCATTGTATATATCTTTTCTTTTGTTTTTCATCAAAAATATATAAAAAGGAAAAATATAATAAAACATGGTTTTAACAAGTTTAGATTTCTTTGACATATTAGGCCCGCCATGGATATTTTGACTCAACCCGAGTTTGCTTATCTTAGCATTCTCTAGATAGTATCCTTAACCATGTAGTCCTTCATTGGTCTATTAGGCTAAGCTTCCACCAATCTCATTATTTGAGATTTTAAATTTGTGGAGAATGGGAAATGATAGAGTTGAAGCAAGTGTAAAAGGGCTAGATAGACTTCATGGCAATTACTTATGGCTAAACCCTTCTCTTCTTTACCTCTATTTCTTCGCATGTATATAATTGTTAATAAATAATCAAGTACGGTTTTAATTGGTTCGTAATCTCTTATGCATTTTTGGCTAATCATTTATGGTTGATATGAGTACGTCTTAAGATTCTAAGTTAGCACGTTTTATGTGTACTAGACTTATGTCATGCTCCATATTTAGCGGGTGTTTTTCCTTTTCTTCTTTTCAAATTTCTTTGTGAGGAATAAAGAAAAATAAGAGCGGCTTATGAAAAAAAAATGAGTGGCTAGAAAAAAAAAAGAGAAAAAGAAAAAAAATAATGCAAGACTCCCAAGAGGGACAGTGTGGTGTTAATTATAGTGACGATTGAGTTCCAATATTACCTTGACGGGTTGCGGGGATTCAATAGATTGCTCCAATCCAATATTACCTTGACGGGTTGCGGGGTTGAAGATCCAAAATCTCAAAAAGATGCGGATGTAAATTATTGCGTGAGTTTTATTTTTCTTTCCTTAGCGAGTGTGTAGCTACTTATGAAAGCATGACATGAGGATTTTACACATAAGGCGAATGACTTATTACTCTTAATACGGACTTATATTAATTGTGAGCGGTTTTTCAAGTAATGGATGAGAAGATTACTTAGGATTAAAACCGTGCTTCCTTATTTTTGGATTTTACACTTCTTATACTTCACGCTTGAATAATGACAAATTTGCCCACAAGCAATTTGCTCAAATAATAACCGGTTCCACATTTAATTGTCATGAATAAGTTGATGCACTTTTTACTTGTGAAAGCAATGATCCCATTCTTAAGCTTGGTATGGGGAAAGTGAAACTTGAGGGTGATAAATGTCCATGGTACCCAAGCCCTAATCTAAGTCATTGAATTCTTTATGAGTTATTTCCATCAAAACCATTTCAAGAAAAATCAAAAAGATATAGATAGAATTGTATTTTGATTCATTGCATTATTAAAAGTCAAAATCATGCATCATCTAGTTTAGAGTAGTGTAGATGCATCTCATATGGCCAAGGTGGATTAATTAAGAGGGAAATGTAAATTTTTGAGCCTTAAAATATAATATTGCATAAGGACATGGCAATGTTCAAGTGTAGGGGAATTTGATATGAGCTTAAACTCATATCCTTTTTTCAACAAATAACCCTAAAACATGAAGCAAAATACCAATTTATTTGGCAAAAACAGTGTTATGTGGTATGTTTGTGTTTGTGTGCACTTGTGTAGGTAAAAAGATACATTTTCAAGCAAACAAGGAAAAATCAAGCTCAAATGGATGAAAAAGACAAAAGAGGATCAAAAGTGACAAGACTTTGAAGTATAAGGACCTATCTTGACAAGTTATGAAAGTTGAAGGACTTAAAGTGCAAATATTGTAAAGTCAAGATTCAAGTCAAACTTGGTCAACTCTCAAGTCAACTCAGTCAAAGGACCATTTTGTACAAGTTATGGAAGTTGAAGGACCAAATATGTCAAAAGAATGAAGATTGTAGCTTAAAACAACATTCTGCCAAGTTAAGGGGCTTGTTCTGCCAACTTTTGAAAGTTATTTGAGTTTAATCCATGTGATAACTAGTTCAACCAATGGGAGGAGAGAGAATGAGTCACACGGATTGCCACTTCATCATAATTAATATCCACTACCGCCGCCTCACATTTATTACCAAATCCAAACAGTTTGATCCGTGTGACACATTTTAAACCAATCAGAATTCAACACGTGTCATCTTCAAGAATAAGAAATTTTCCAGGATCGCGTTTGAGATAGAAGCAATTTCATGGAAAGATATAAACACCAAAGTTGATCGATTTGAAGAGACGAATTCAATGGTGCAACTCAATTAACATATCATCCATCCAATCAAGAAACCCCAAATTCCTTGTTCATACCTTCAAAGTGCAAAATGCAGAATTTGCCACGTGGAGCTCAGAGATTGGTTCTGACACGTCACCAACCCCAACTAACTTCTCCTTTGTGCCTATAAATAGCTAGATTGTACTTCATTTTCAGTTGTAGCTTAATTTTGTAAAAACACCTAGTTAAACTTTCCCTTTCCTTTTTCCCTCATTCTTACCCTAACTACTCAAGAGTCTGACAAACTCTTGAGTCAGTTAGTTAGTTACTACCTTTGTAACAGCTTTGTAACCGTTTTTCAGCAATAAAATTCAAATTCACTTTTTCCCGCCAATTCTGTTCTTATCATTCCAGTCAAATTCTTGCTGCATTTGGATATTGTTGTTGCTGTTGAGTGTTTGTTATGATCAATCATTGATCATAACTGACATTTGTGAAGTTTGCCAGCTTGTTGATCATAATTCAGCCATTGCATAGTTCTATGGAGTTTTCAAGTAGATTGATGGATTCCAGTTGATTTGTTGATTGATTCTTGTTGATTTCTAGTAATAGGTGGTGGTTATCACTAGGGCAAGAGAGCTCAGCGCTCCTCTTCTTCTCAGTGGTTACTTCAATAGGTGCAAAAGTTTCTAGTTTTAAATTCCTCTCAATTGCAAGTGCATGCTCAATTCCTAGCTAATTCTTTGTGATTGCATGATTAAATGTGTGTAGTTGTTGATTGATTGATCTTTGTGGATTTGATGCTTAATCCTGCCTGATTGTGTTTTGATTTAGATTTAGTTTAAGTTTTCTGCATCATTTCAGTCATTTTAAGCCTTGCAATTCAATTGAAGTTCTTGTTGTGTTAATTGACTGCATTTAGTTCTTATACCTTTCATTTTGTCCATTGAAGTTAGACTGCTATAGCATTTGAATCAGCTTAAGTCAGTTCTTAATAAGTCTTTGTTAAAAGTTTGTTAAAAGCAGTTAAAGGAGTGTTTGGTAATAGATCAAAATTAGATTTCAAGCATTGAAATTTGGTGTTTTAGAGTTCATTTCCAGTCTTTAAGTGATAACAAGTTGTTTTAAGCCTTTTACAAGTCAAGTGATAGGTGTGTAAACACCCATCCTTTTACCACTTAATTCGGGCTAAAACAAGACCAAAACACGTATTTAATATCAATTGTTTGGAATTATGCGTGGTTTTTGTGTTTATTGTGTTTTCAGAGCTAACCGGATAAATATTGAAGAAAACACGGGATTGCACGGGATTTATCAAGGAAAAAGACTCAAGATAAAGTCTATTGTCCAAGAGATGCAAAAGATTTGAAGTCACTAGGCCTATTCGAAGATTTATCGAAGAAAAGGACTAAAGACGGAAGATTTTCTTAAGTCGAAGAAACTCAAGTCTATTTAACGAAGAAATTAAAAGACGAGTTGGATTTAATCGACGACAAATCCCGAATCAGAATCGAAAACGTCAACTTTTCTGAAAAGACGAGAAGACAAGAAGAAAGGGAGAAAGCCCACTCACCAACCAACCACTAGGAGTATAAATAGACACTCCCTTCACACCATTAGGGAGTTAGTTCAATTTTTCTTTCTTTCCCATGCTTTGTTCGTTCCATCACCAACTCCATTAGGGAGTTTGGTGATTTTCATCTTTTTCTTTCAATCTTGTAATCCTTAATCATTAACCTTGTTACCTTTACATTAATTAATCTATTCCATCTTTCTATTCATCTTGTTCTTCATCATTTTTGTTGCAAGTTTGTAAGTTTTTCTTTGATTCTAGTTTGATCTTAAAAAGTTGTTGATTTAGTGTTTTTATTGGTGGGATTTGTTTCTTATGGTATGTTAATGATTATTGGTTAGTTTGGTAAAACCTTTTTGAGTATTTGGTTAGATTTTGGTTATAATTCGTATCCCCTGTTCCGTCTCTACTGTTACTGTTCTTTCATCTCAAAACTTTCCGAACAGACCCAATATTCCGAATAGGCGAGACTTCCATTTGCCTTATTCGGAATTTTGGGTATTCCGAATGGAGTTTTTAACTTTCTTTTACTCGGAATATTTGAAATATTCCGAATGGTGTTGATTTCCGCTTAGGGTTCATTTTTCCGAATAGGGTAGTTTTTCCGAATAGCCACATTTTCCGCATAGAGCATTTTTATTCCGCATAAGCTTGTTTTTCCGCATAGAACTTTATTTTCCGAATGGACATATTTTTCCGCATAGAACCTACTTTCCGCATAGCCTTACATTCCGCATAGGATTATTTTCCGAATAGGCCATATATTCCGCATAGGACTTTTTATTCCGCGTAGGGATTCATTCCGAGTAGAGCATCTTTCCGCATAAGGCTTACTTTCCGAATGGTGTTACATTCCGCATAGACTCATTTTCAGTAAGAGTTATTTTTCTGCTTTGTCATTTAATTGTTTTTATCTACTGTTTCCGGCTTTAATCTTTATTCACTTCAATTATTTAGAATAGAAAACCAAATCCACTTTTTGTCACCAAGAACAAATCATTCCACTTTTAACTGAGATCAATTCGAGAGGATTCCGAGAAATATTTTGAACCCTAGCAAAAGGCCTGTATCAAATGGCGCCGCTGCCGGCTCCTCTCGTTAAGATCAAAAGTTTTTTGTGAGTACTTGGATTTTGGGATCCGTTCCCCGTGAACGTTACTTTTTCATAAAAATTTTCAAAAACACTAAAAAATATAAAATTTTCAAAAATCCTAAAAATAATAAAAAACAATAAAAACCAAAAATATTTTTGCTTTGCTTTTCTTTGTTCGTTCTTTTGCAGGTGTATGCGCACTCGATCCACGTCTTATCAAGAGCCCGAGCCTCTCGATAACTTAGACATGGCTGGTGTCCAAAACAACAATAACATTCCACCTCCGAACAACAATAATAACAACAACAACCCGCCTTTCAACAACATGAATAACAACAACAATGAACCACTTCCGGATAACCGCCCCATGATTGAATTGCTCCAAGCTCATGTTGATGGCAACACGGATCCAATTGTTATACCACCAATTGCCGCCAACAATTTCGAGCTCAAGTCATGCTTTATCCAGATGGTCTCAGCTCAACCATTCTTGGGACGCACCATTGATGATCCACACGACCACATCAAGAGATTTCTACAACTCACCAACACGGTCAAGTTCAATAGGGTTCCACAGGAGGTTATAAGGTTACAACTTTTTCCCTTTTCTTTAGAGGGACAAGCCCGGCATTGGCTTGCTAAAGAACCGCCACAGAGTATTCTCTCGTGGACGGATTTGGAAACAAAGTTCATCAATTACTTTTTTCCACCCTCTCGTACTACCGCTTTGCGGAATGAGATTATAAACTTTGAACAAAAGTACGATGAGTCATTCAGTGAATCTTGGGATCGTTTTAAAGATCTTTTAAGAAAATGCCCACAACATGGTTTTACCAAAGTACATCAAATTAATACTTTTTACAATGGTTTAAGCATGAGTGACCAAGATTCACTGAATAGTGCCTCAGGGGGTAATTTATTGGCTAAGACTTCCAATGCTGCTTGGGATATCATTGAGAACAAATCTCGTGTGCATACCAAGAGTGTTAGGACAAATGTTGCTAGTGCTAGCACTAATGACAGCGACAAGCGATTAGACAAAATCACTACGCTTCTTGAATCGCTTGTCACCCACACCGTCAGCAACAACAACAGCAACAACGCCAAAAACGCACAAGTGAACGCTGTCAGCCAACCTTGTGAGATATGCGGTGGTCCCCACTCCTACACAACTTGTACCGCCACCCAAGATTACCCTGCTGAGAATGTGAATGCGGCATATGGCACCTACCAACAACCTGCTTATCAAGCTAGACCTCAAGGTGACCGTAACTTGCTTAGCTATAGATCAAACAACTATCTTTCACCACCTGGTTTTCCTCCTACCAACCCAAACCAACAACAAAACCTTAACCGTCCTCCTCAACAACAACAACAATCTCGACAACCTTACATCCCTCCTCACAAGCAACAACAACCACCTCAAAGAAACAATCAAGTCTACCAACAACCTGCTTACCAACCACCTGCATACAATGCTCCTTCCAACCAAACCACCACTGCTTTACACCAAGAGGTTGCAACCTACATGAGGACCAATGATGTGATAGTGGGAAATCTCCAAGAGGAAGTGCGCAATTTGAAGGCAGATTTGGTAAAGCAAGGAAATGATTTGAGAGCAGATATGAGAAATACGTTGGATAGCCAGACTAATGATCTGAGGAACATGATGGCTAGTTTCTTCCAAAGTAGTCAACCCTCTTCTTCGGGTACTCTTCCGAGTAACACCGTTGCGAACCCAAGAGGGGAGATGAAAGCAATCACCACTCGAAGTGGTAAAGGTACCAAGGAACCCGAGATTCCTATACCTCCACCGGTGGTTGTGACTAAGGAGAACGAGTCGCCTGCTACTATTCCTCCTCCTTCTCCTTCCCCAATTTCTCCACCTCTTCTTTCTACCCCTCCTCCACCCGTGGTTGTGAGTGATCCTATTCCTCTAAAGCCTTCCTCTTCTTCCAATATACCTTATCCATCTAGGTTGAGGAAAGAGAAGCAAAAGAGCAAGGATGATATTCAGGTTTCGAATTTCCTTAAAATGTTCAAACAACTGAATTTCAATATCTCCTTCGCTGAGGCTCTCGCTCACATGCCCAAGTATGCTAAAATGTTTAAAGATCTTTTGAGCGACAAGGAAAAGCTCCTCGATATTGCCAACACCCAACTTAATGAGAACTGTTCCGCAGTGCTCTTAAGGAAATTGCCAACCAAGCTTGGTGATCCGGGTCATTTTCTTATCCCTTGCAATTTCCCGGGAGTAGAGAATTGCATGGCCCTAGCCGATCTAGGTGCCAGTATTAATCTCATGCCTCTAAGTGTTTGGAAGCAATTATCTCTCCCAGAGCTAGTCCCCACTAAAATGACTTTGGAATTAGCCAACCGTACGGTTGCTTATCCAGTGGGGATAGCCGAAGACGTTATTGTAGGAGTCGACAAATTCACTTTTCCTGCTGATTTTGTTGTCGTCGACTACGAGATGGACCCCCGTGTGCCACTTATTGTTGGTCGTCCATTCTTGAGGACCGGTCGCACTCTCATCGATGTTGAAGCCGGTGAGCTTATCATGAGAGTGGGTGACGACAAAGTAGTCTTCAACATGGGAAAGTTGTCTAAACAACCTTATTCATATAAGAGCGTTAATTGTATTGACGTTCTTGATGAGGCTTGTGAAGAACACTTTAATGATGCTTGCAAAAGTATTCCTACCTCTCTTCCCACTGTTGAGACCGTGTCCTCTATTGATTCATCGTTGTCTCTATTTGGAGATAGTGATTTATTCTGGAACAATCTTGAAGCTACCATGGGAGATGCGAATTTAGCTACTAATGATTCTCCCACCGAGGGGGATGAAGACATGAGTTTCTTTGACAATCTTCTCACCGAAGACAATCCTTCGCCTCCATCTCCCACGGTCATTTCTATCGATACTCCGACCTTGAAAACGCCTCCCGTCGAAAATCCTCCGGATTTGGAATTTAAGGAGTTGCCGCCACATCTCGAGTACGTGTTCCTTGACGACAACAAGAAGTCACCCGTCATTATTGCAACGGATTTGAAAGATGAAGAGAAGACTCGCCTCGTTGCTGTGTTGAAAGCTCACAAGAAAGCTATTGCGTGGAAAATCTCGGATATTCGTGGAATTGATCCTCACTTCTGCACACACAAAATTCTCATGGAGAACGACTATAAACCCACTATTCAAAGCCAACGAAGTGAATCCAAAAATTCATGAAGTCATCAAAACAGAGGTTATCAAACTTCTTGATGCGGGTATGATTTACCCTATTTCGGATTCCCCGTGGGTTAGTCCAATCCATTGTGTGCCCAAGAAGGGCGGAATAACCGTTGTTCCCAATGAACACAACGAGTTAATTCCCACTCGTCTCGTTACTGGGTGGAGAGTTTGTATAGACTACCGCAAACTCAATGATGCCACGAGAAAGGATCATTTCCCTCTACCTTTTATGGACCAAATGCTTGAACGATTAGCCGGTAATGAATATTACTGCTTTCTTGATGGTTTCTCGGGTTATTTTCAAATACCCATCGATCCCCAAGATCAAGAGAAGACTACATTCACTTGTCCCTATGGCACTTTTGCTTACAAAAGAATGCCTTTCGGCTTATGTAATGCGCCAGGGACTTTCCAAAGATGTATGTTAGCTATCTTCCATGACATGGTTGAACAAACCATGGAAGTCTTCATGGATGATTTCTCGGTCTTCGGAGATTCCTTCTCTGCTTGCCTTGCCAATTTAGAACGTATGCTAAAGAGGTGCGAAGACACTCGCCTTGTTCTAAATTGGGAAAAATGCCATTTTATGGTAAAAGAAGGCGTCGTGCTTGGACATAAGATTTCGAAAGCCGGTCTTGAAGTAGACCGTGCTAAAGTCGATGTAATCGCTAAGTTGCCTCCACCTTCAACTGTGAAGGGTGTGAGAAGTTTCTTGGGTCATGCGGGCTTCTACCGTCGATTCATCAAAGATTTTTCCCAAATCGCTCGCCCGATGACCCATCTCTTGGAAAAAGATACTCCTTTTATCTTTTCCAAAGAGTGCCTTGAAGCCTTCAACTCGCTTAAGGATAAGCTAACTAAGGCACCCGTCTTGGTTACCCCTAATTGGGAGCTTCCTTTTGAGTTGATGTGCGATGCTAGCGATTTTGCTATTGGAGCGGTTCTTGGACAAAGAGTGCACAAACACTTCCAACCGATCCATTACGCTAGCAAGACAATGACTGGGGCACAATTGCATTATACGACAACCGAAAAAGAGCTTTTAGCTGTTGTCTATGCTTTTGAAAAATTCCGCCCCTATCTTGTCCTTTCTACCACCATCGTGTATACCGATCATTCCGCGTTGAAGTACTTGTTGACAAAGCAAGATTCCAAACCAAGACTTCTTCGCTGGGTTTTGCTGCTCCAGGAATTTAAAATCGACATCCGCGATAAAAAAGGAGCAGAAAACCTAGCCGCGGACCATCTTAGTAGACTTGAGGATCCATACCAAGGGGATCATCCGACCAAGGAAATCAATGATTCTTTTCCCTTGGAGACCTTAATGTCTATAAACTCGAAGCCGAATGAAACCCCGTGGTTTGCGGACTTTGCAAACTACTTGGCGGGTGGAATTCTCAAGGAAGGGTTGACGTCCCAACAAAAGAAGAAGTTCTTTACCGACATCAAGACTTACTTTTGGGACGACCCTTACCTATTCAAACAATGTGCTGACCTGATTATTCGCCGATGTGTTGATGGACCGGCAGCGTCGGACATCCTTGATGCTTGCCACAAAGGACCTACCGGTGGTCACTTTGGTCCCAACTACACCGCAAAGAAAGTGTTTGATTCGGGATTTTATTGGCCCTCCATATACCGTGACGCTCACGATATGGTCAAACGATGTGATGTTTGCCAAAAGCAAGGCAAAATCACACATAAAGACGAGATGCCTCAGAATTTCATTCAAGAGTGTGAAATTTTTGATGTTTGGGGTATCGACTTTATGGGGCCATTCCCTTCGTCTAAAGGAAACAAATACATCCTTGTAGCCGTTGACTACGTTTCAAAGTGGGTTGAAGCCAAAGCTTTGCTTACTAATGACGCAAGGGTGGTTTGTAACTTTTTGAAAGCTCTTTTCGCTAGATTCGGTGTGCCTCGCGCCATTATTAGTGATCGTGGGACTCATTTCTGCAATGACCAATTTGCTCGAGTCATGGCTAAGTACGGTGTAAATCATCGTCTTTCCACAGCCTACCACCCACAAACTAATGGCCAGGCTGAAATATCCAACCGAGGGTTGAAGAGAATTCTTGAAAGAACTGTGGGAGAGCATCGTGCCGCATGGGCTGATAAACTTGATGATGCTTTATGGGCTTTCCGTACTGCTTACAAGACCCCGATTGGCTGTACGCCTTATCGTCTTGTGTACGGGAAAGCGTGCCACCTCCCCATTGAGTTGGAGCACAAGGCTTATTGGGCCTTGAAGTGGGCTAATTTTGATATTAACAAAGCCGGTGACCTACGCAAGATCCAACTCAATGAGCTGAATGAACTTCGGAATGAGGCTTATGAAAATTCTTTGATCTATAAGGAAAGAACTAAGCTCATTCACGACTCCAAGATCAAAAACCGAGAGTTCCATGTTGGAGACAAAGTCTTACTTTTTAACTCTCGGTTGAAAATCTTTTCGGGCAAGCTCAAATCTCGTTGGTCCGGCCCATTCACCATTGCCCAAATTTTTCCATATGGTACTCTCGAGCTCGCTCAACCTAATGGACCAAATTTTAAGGTGAATGGCCAACGAGTGAAGTTGTACTTTGGTGAGGACACCTCTAAGGAGGTGATTCCATCCCTCACCACGTTCCCCATGAACTAATTTTGGGTCGAGTCAGGCTCGTGACTCGGTTATCAAAAACAAGCGCTCCTCGGGAGGCAGCCCGAGTATCTATCCCTTTAACCCCCTAAGTGTAGGGGAGGACCTATTTTGGTCGTTTGTGTTTGTGTGGTGATGTGCTAACAGGGATAACTGCAATCTTGGAAATCTTTGAAGAACCGTGCTCCCGTGTTATCCGAAATCCGGTTCTATCTCTCAACTATCGTGATTCAATTTTCTTCATACTCACATTTGAAATTGATCACTTTAGTCGTCTCTTCCTTAACTTGAGTTAACCAACGTGCACAATGTCATAAGTGTAGGGGAGACTTTTCCCACATGCTTAAACATTGAGGACAATGTTTATCTTAAGTGTAGGGGAGACTTCTATCGAAGTTTTAAGTGGACTTTTCCATGAAAATGCCTTCAATTAACCGGAAAATCCTATTTTTCAGCATTTTTCAAATTTTTTATTAACTTTGGCCATTTAGTTGTAATTTTTAAATTTTTATCGTTGCTTTCATATGTATATATTCCGCAATAAAGTCAAAAATATTAATAAAGTGGTGTAGCTAGTTTAGGAATCTTTGACATATTAGGCCCGTTGCGTTTATTTTGACTCAACCCGAATAGACTTACCCAAGTTTATTCTAGCTAGTATCCTTAACCATATAGACCTTAATTGGTTTATTAGGCTAAGTGTCCACGAGTCTCATTACTTGAGATTTTAAATTGTGGAGGACGAGAAATGATAGAGTCAATTATAAGTCGGTATTCTTGCGCAAGCTCACTTGGTGTAATTATTTGCCTATTCTCCCATCACTTGCTAATAATTTATCTGCAATAAGTAAGGTCTTACGATTTGAAAAGTTACTTAGCTTCTAGCCCAAGATCGTTTAAAAGTTGCTCGGTAATGATAAGAGTTCATAGCCAAGGCATAACTTATGAAGCGGGGCGCGAAGATTGGTGAGTCCGAAAAGGCCCTAACAAGGCATGAGGATTCAATTTTATTGCTGAATATCCAAAGTGATGTGAAAAGCATTATTCCTAAAGTCTATATGAAGGATCAAGACTCACGACGAAAAGCAATCAACTCCCATAAAGATCATGGAGAAGTCTATCCGAAAAGACCCTAACAAGGTATGAGGATAAATAGATCCAAGTCCGAAAAGGAGGCGGATCGTTGTATCTCAAAATCCCAATTAGAGATTGAAGAAATAATTATGAAGTCGTGGTCAACAAAGTTGGAGTACCCCTCAAAAGTCTCCAAGTGAAGAAACTCTATTATGATGAGAAGACATTTATCTCAAGAACGTCTCTCGAAGATATGAAGTATGAAGTACATGCCAAATATCGGCCCGAGAAAGGTCTCAAATCGTGAACCAAGTTATGCCAAGATATGAACTTTTTGATATCCCGAGAAGCAGTTTTAAGAGATTTTGTCCTTTAGCTAACTATTGATCAAATCGTCCTACTTTGCTTTCAGCCTTAATAAACTATCGAAATAAGTCCAAAAATGCATCTTCATGATCATTCTGAGACAAAAATAAAATATAAGAGATACGCCTAGGAATAAGGGAGTTTAAGCATTTAATTAAGCCATGTGTGTAAGTGTTTGATTTACTAACTTATAATAACAATGATCTCGTTTTTAAGCTTAGTTTGGGGAACGTGAAACTTGAGGGTGATAAATCTTCGCAACACCAAAGCCCTAATGTAAGTCTTTGATTTCTTTACAAGTTATTTCCATCCTTTTGTTTATTTTAAAAGTTTTAAGTTCTCTTAGTATTTTAATTGTTGTTTAGTAGAATTTAAATAAGGCCAAGGTTGATTGATTATGAGAAAAATGTAAAAATTGCTTTATCACTAAGCATTGCATGAGGGCATGGCAATGGTTAAGTGTAGGGGATTTGATAGGTGTGTAAACACCCATCCTTTTACCACTTAATTCGGGCTAAAACAAGACCAAAACACGTATTTAATATCAATTGTTTGGAATTATGCGTGGTTTTTGTGTTTATTGTGTTTTCAGAGCTAACCGGATAAATATTGAAGAAAACACGGGATTGCACGGGATTTATCAAGGAAAAAGACTCAAGATAAAGTCTATTGTCCAAGAGATGCAAAAGATTTGAAGTCACTAGGCCTATTCGAAGATTTATCGAAGAAAAGGACTAAAGACGGAAGATTTTCTTAAGTAGAAGAAACTCAAGTCTATTTAACGAAGAAATTAAAAGACGAGTTGGATTTAATCGACGACAAATCCCGAATCAGAATCGAAAACGTCAACTTTTCTGAAAAGACGAGAAGACAAGAAGAAAGGGAGAAAGCCCACTCACCAACCAACCACTAGGAGTATAAATAGACACTCCCTTCACACCATTAGGGAGTTAGTTCAATTTTTCTTTCTTTCCCAGGCTTTGTTCGTTCCATCACCAACTCCATTAGGGAGTTTGGTGATTTTCATCTTTTTCTTTCAATCTTGTAATCCTTAATCATTAACCTTGTTACCTTTACATTAATTAATCTATTCCATCTTTCTATTCATCTTGTTCTTCATCATTTTTGTTGCAAGTTTTTAAGTTTTTCTTTGATTCTAGTTTGATCTTAAAAAGTTGTTGATTTAGTGTTTTTACTGGTGGGATTTGTTTCTTATGGTATGTTAATGATTATTGGTTAGTTTGGTAAAACCTTTTTGAGTATTTGGTTAGATTTTGGTTATAATTCGTATCCCCTGTTCCGTCTCTACTGTTACTGTTCTTTCATCTCAAAACTTTCCGAACAGACCCAATATTCCGAATAGGCGAGACTTCCATTTGCCTTATTCGGAATTTTGGGTATTCCGAATGGAGTTTTTAACTTTCTTTTACTCGGAATATTTGAAATATTCCGAATGGTGTTGATTTTCCGCATAGGGTTCATTTTTCCGAATAGGGTAGTTTTTCCGAATAGCCACATTTTCCGCATAGAGCATTTTTATTCCGCATAAGCTTGTTTTTCCGCATAGAACTTTATTTTCCGAATGGACATATTTTTCCGCATAGAACCTACTTTCCGCATAGCCTTACATTCCGCATAGGATTATTTTCCGAATAGGCCATATATTCCGCATAGGACTTTTTATTCCGCGTAGGGATTCATTCCAAGTAGAGCATCTTTCCGCATAAGGCTTACTTTCCGAATGGTGTTACATTCCGCATAGACTCATTTTCAGTAAGAGTTATTTTTCTGCTTTGTCATTTAATTGTTTTTATCTACTGTTTCCGGCTTTAATCTTAATTCACTTCAATTATTTAGAATAGAAAACCAAATCCACTTTTTGTCACCAAGAACAAATCATTCCACTTTTAACTGAGATCAATTCGAGAGGATTCCGAGAAATATTTTGAACCCTAGCAAAAGGCCTGTATCATCAAGCTCAAAGTCAAACAGGCAAATGGCTTCAAAAATGTTTGGGTCAGTTTTCATTCAGCTTTGGATTTAAAAACTTGCCACTTTCAATTGCTTAGTTCTCATTCATTACTTGAAGAAATTCAACCAAATTTGCTTTCAGTCTTAGCTTATATCATATAGTTTTAGATTCTAAAAGGAATTTCTACAGTATTAGTTAATAAGCTGGGAAATAGCTTTTTGGTCCAAGGCTGAGCAAAGCTCATTCTCTGTGAAAAAGCATACTTCTGTTTTCCTAGATCTTCATATCTACTTCACAAATCTTGTGATTTTCTTTCATAAAATCAGTTAGTAAGTGTTCCTAGTTAATTTCTGAAAGTTTGAGCTTTTTGCAAATTCTGGTCAACGCTTGGTCAACATAAGCTCTTTTTAGCTTATTTCAGATTTAGAGCTTATTACTGGATGAAATTTGTTCTGGTTTGATTTCCCAATCTTAAAATCATTTGCTTAATCAGTTTCAAGAGAAAAATCCAGTTGTGGTTGATTAGATTTGGCTAGAGCTTATTTTGAGCTTATCAATAAGCACTCATTTGCTTATTTTTGATCTTTAGCTTAATTCCTTGAATACACGTAGCTTAAATTAGATATTAAGCATTTTGCAAGTTGTTTCATTGATTTTGGTTGAGTAATAAGCCAGAACGAGCTTATTGACTCACTTGTCCCGTTTTTAGTTAAAAAGTTCTCTTAATTGCACTTTGGTCCTTTCATTTCTATCAGTGTTATAAATTTGGCTAATCTTCCAAGAATTTAGGGTTTGCATTGTTTAGGTCCTTGCAATTTGAAAGTTGTTTAAATTCAGTTAGTAGTTTGTTGGTTTGTTACATTTTCGGAAAGGTTGTTATAGTTGTTGCATTTTTAATCCTTTTAGTTAACAGTTTTACATTTTTAGTCCCTATAATTGTTAGAATTTACATTTCAAGCATTTACTTTTCATAGAATTTACAATTTCAGTCCCTTTAGTTTCATATTTTGCATTTTAAGTTTTTACTTGAATAAAAACGTGGTATTTGCAATTTGTTTTACATATACATAGGTATTATTTTTCCTTTTGGCAAGCATTTGTTGAATTAGCAATAGATTACCAAGCAAGCTTAACAACCAAGAACAATTAAAAATCCGATATTGGTTGGACTTTCTATTGGTTAAGAACTGAGAAAACGAACTACATTATACTCAATTTCAACATACATACTGTTTTCTACCGTCCCATTATTTATTCTGATGGGCTTTGACCCAAAATTGAAATCATTCCATCCATTGCATAATTTTGGTTTATTGGGCCTTTGACCAAAAATGTTAAACATCTTTATCCGTTCCATTATTTTTTTGCTTTGGGATTTTGATCCAATGGACCCAAATTAATTCTTCCATTAGCCCAATAATTTGGACCATTAGTGTGAATGTGGGACCCACTTTACTTCTAACTCTTGATAAATTCGTGAATAAAACGAACCCGATTTTTGGCCTTGATATTTCTTCAATCTTGTGTCGGTTTTGCCGGTTTTGTAAACTTGGTACCTACACACACGAAACAACAAAACAATGCAAATACAATACAATATTCATATGTTTTATGCATTATAAGTCCATTTAATGATATAAATGATATGAGTAATTACACTCATATCAAACTCCCCCTTGCTAAGCAATTACCGTGTCCTCACACAATGATAAAATAAAACACTAACTACACTTTTATTTGACTTTTTGACACTTTATTTTGCATAGACATAATGTATTGCTTTCATTATTAGAAAAATAACTTTTAGGATCACAAAACTCAAATAGATTCATCCTCCTCGACTTTTCACTTTTCCATGCCAAGTGTATAAACAAGATCATTGTCAATCATATGTCCCAAAATTAAAACAACTCATACAAGTAATTTGTGTTAAACTCAATCTCCTATTATTACTAATTGTATCTCTAGATTTTATTTATCATTCACCCAAAGACTCATTTGACTTATTTGATATTTATTAATCCAAAAATGAAGGCAAGAACGGTGTAAACTCAACACTAAAAACCTAACCTCGACTTCAAAAACAGTTGTCACTAAAGAAAGCCCACATCAAGGATAACTTAACACGATTTGAGGGATAAATCCATGGATCCAAAATTTGGCTAATAGGTCTACTTAAACGCAACAATAAATACCTTCAAATTCAATTATGACCTTATTAATGGAGTTAGCAACAACTACATCATATCACCTTGTGGCTCTTTAAGATGCAATTGTGCTCCTTATTTAAAATCCACACCCGAAGGCTCCTTGGACAAAAATAACGGAATTGACATTCACCATCCCACCTTATGGATCATGATGATGAAGCAATTTTTATTAAACACGTCCCCATGCCATACACCCTAAGGCTCTAATGACAAGGTTAGTGCTACATGACTCCCACCCGAAGGCTCATAGAGAACATATTTTTATTTATTCTTCTTATTATATGATATTTATAGTAAGCCAAATTTCCGCAATCCCATGATCAAAAGTCCATGACGTTGACACCCTTAATGTGTTCTTACTTTAATTACAAGGGAAGAAAAAGAAGGAGTTACGAGTTAACATATTAAGCCTAAACCGCTAATAACTTCATTTATTAAGCAATTATTATTCAAGCGTGAAAAATAAATACGAGGAGATTAAATCAAACAAAAAAATACTTACACAAAGAAGAATTAATCATAGAAACTTATGATTAAACTATATCATCTCTTGTTCTCCATATTGTAAAATTTCAAAAATTTGAAATCAATGGATACTTGGCCTATTAAATCAAAGTTTTGGGTTTTCAAGTCATCTATAGGATCTTGCATCTTCTTATACTTTTTCAAGTTTTAGAATTTGCGTTTTAAAGTTCCATTGATAAACGACTTTCTAGGATCAATTATAGGAACTTGCGAAAAGTTCTCGTTCTTAAACCCGTATGAGTTAAGACTTTCGCAGTTTAAAGTTCCCTATATAAAAGCCTAGCAAAACTTGATTCAAATACGTTAAAGAAAAGCTAAGGTAAAAACTGAGTCGAGTTAAAAACTATTTTTATTTTCACCAACAGAAAGCCTACATTTGTGTCAAAAGCACTTATTTTCTTTATTAAAACTTAAAAATAACACTGAAAATTTAAAAATTTTATGAAAAATGAGAAAAACGATTACGTTTAGACATTACAAAAGCAAATGCAAGCGATTATATCGATTGACTCCCCCATGCTAAAACCAAACATTGTCCTCAATGTTTTTTTAGCTCAAGAATAACACCCTCTTGCTAAAACACGAAGAGGCTAATGCAAAATCCTAACATGGAAAGAGCACGCAAATCTATAAGCCGTTTATTAATTATGCCTCAAGATAAAACGTTAGTCGATAAAAATCAAAGGATAGAGAGTGTGCCCCTTTTGACAATCAAAGTAAGGAAGATCAAGTGGACCGGCAAAAACCGAACACGAGAGTCTTCATTGATTAGGGTCATACCTAAGATTCACAACACAACAAAACACGAGCACAAGCTTGAAAGATCAAGCCTTATTAGTGTTAAAAAAAATAGAAAGAAGATAGAATGTATGGGACTCCCCCACAAGGCACCTCGTTTTTGTTAACCGAGTCATGAGCTCGACTCGATCCCCGCATTCATTGGTCCTTAGAGAAAGTTTGAAGATCCGGAACAACCTCCGTAAGTATGTCCCCTCCAAAGTAGTGTTTCACATGATGACCATTCACCTTAAAGTTAGGCCCGTCTTTTTGAGCAAGCTCAACGGTGCCATAAGGGAAAACTTGTGAAATGGTGAATGGTCCGGACCAACGGGATTTAAGCTTGCCATAGAGAAAATCTTAAGTCTAGAGTTGAATAAGAGGACTTGATCACCAACATTGAAAATGCGGTTTCTGATCTTAGAGTCATGAATCTTCTTAGTCTTCTCTTTATAGATCAAAGAATTTTCATAAGCTTGATCCCTTAATTCACTTAGTTCATTCAATTGAACCTTGTGATGATCACCCACGGTCCTCAAATCAAAGTTACAATGCTTAAGAGCCCAATACGCCTTATGTTCGAGTTCAATTGGCAAGTGGCATGCCTTTCCGTAGACCAACATAAATGGTGTACAACCAATTGGCGTCTTGTAAACCGTACGAAAAGCCCACAATGCATCATCCAATTTATCCGACCATGAAGTGCGATTTTCTCCAATAGAACGCTCCAATATCCTCTTAAGAGCTCGGTTTGAAACCTCCACTTGACCACTCGTTTGAGGGTGATAAGCCGTCGAAAGTCGATGAGTGACACCATATTTCTTTAGAACTTTTTCAAATTTTTCATTACAAAAATGGGTCCCACGATCACTTATTATAGCCCGTGGAGTTCCAAACCTAGCGAAGAGTTGTTTAATAAATTTCACCACAACTCGAGCATCATTTGTTGGCAAAGCCTTAGCTTCAACCCATTTAGACAAATAGTCCACAGCTACGAGAACATACTTATTTCCTTTCGATGATGGAAATGGCCCCATAAAATCGATCCCCCAAATGTCAAAGATTTCACAAACTTTGATAATGTTTTGAGGCATTTTGTAAAACCCGCATGCTTTTACCATGAATATTACCCTTAAGATCGCACGTAATAGATTAAAACTTTCCTATTATAGTATGATTACGTTCACGTGTTAGAATTTTATGTATTACGTACGTGTTAGAACACGATAAGTATTTATTACGTACGAACATACAATAATTATTTAACAATAATTAATCACGAACATGCGATCATGAAATCATGAACGTAACTAAATCACGAACTAATATTAATTACGTATATATATTTATTACGAGAACGAATAAATATATTAATTCACGGTTAATATTTAACGAGAACACATAAAACACGAACACAAATAAACACGAACGAACACTTAAATAACGAGACACGGAAAATGGTACGGTTACCCCATGTGGGGCCCCCTACCCGCGGCTACATCAAGGAAGATGGGCCAAGCCCATCAAATTTTTAACTAACAAGGGTTAATGTGAAATCTTGTTTTCACTTTTCACTTTATAGTAAAACAAATCAAAGACCTAAAAAGTCTTCTCCTTCTCCTTCTTGCTCTCTTGTGGCCGCCACATATAACACACCAAAGGGGGGTGTTTATTTGATTTTGATCTTGGTTTTTGTACGTGTGTTCGTGTGTGTTCATCCTCGTTAGATCCACGCATTCGGTATACCTTTTTAATCCTTTTTCTTTTTGATTTTATTTAATAAAATTAATAAAGAACGTGATGTTTTTAAAAACCTAATTAAAAACATAAACTAAACATGAAAAAGGTTATGGGGTAAATAAAAAAGGAGGTTTCAGGGGTGTTTTGTTTGGCTGGCGCCTAAACCGAACCCCAAGGGGGTCTCGGTTTGGCTCATAGACCACCACCGAGACCATAAGGTCCCGGTTTGGTGGTGTGGGTCCCATGGCAGCAACAAACAAGGGGGAACCCCAAAGTAGTTCGGGGTATGGTGTTGATTTCGAGTCCGGTTCATGGTTTCTAGTCACGATCCGGTTCATGGTTTATGTCACGGTTATGTTTTTATAAATCATATGTTATAAATTAAATTAATAAAATATGACATGATTAATTTAATAAAACATGACTTAGGTTATAATTTAATTATTATATCATGGAATTTTTAACCTAAGTATTTATATTTTCTAAACCTTATAATTAATTAATTATTAAAAACCATGGTTATAATTAATTAATTAACATGACTTAGGCTATTTTATTAATAGTTAATAATACATGTTTTAACCTAAGTATTTAACTTTATTTAATTAAAAACATGATATATTTAATTAAATACTTTTAACCTATAGTTTATTTAAATTACATGTAATAATTAATAAACTATACCTTATATCATTATGACTTAGAAAAATAATCAGAAAACACTTAATCTTATATACTTAGCTTATTTAACCAGCTTATATCTAATTATGGAAACTTTCTATTTTTAGAAACTTATTTAATTAGGGCAGCTAATCTATTTATGGAAACTTTCTATTTTTAGAAACTTATCTATTTTAAGCAGTATTTCTATTTTTGGAAAATTTCTATTTTTGGAAACTTTCTATTTTTGGAAACTTCCTATTTTTGATAACTTTCTATTTTTAGAAACTTTCTATTTTAGGAAACCTGCTATTTTTAGAAAGCTACTTATTATTACACAGTTTAAGGCTTAAAACAGTAAAACATGACATGAACGTATAAAATAAGCTATGACATGATATAAAACCAGTTACGTATTTAGTAATCAGATACTTATTCACGTATGTATTTATGTAGCATTAGTGATACCGAAGTAGGATTCTCCTCAGTTCGTCTTCTTCGATCACTGGACATAAGGTACGGATTCCCGTCCTTTTAGTATGGACATTCTTTCCTTATTAGGATTCCCCGTATGCAGCCAACTGTTTTCCCGTAGTATAAGTTATATGTTTGATTTGCTTATGTTTAATTTAGAATACCTATAGCCATATACATGCATGACCATTTTCACCTAGTTATGGAGGTACCATAACCATAACATTTGAGGCACTGATGTTATGACTTCACCACGGCGGAGTGATTGCTCGTGGCGTCCTTTCAGCTTTTGGCCATATTATTATATTTATCATGTGGGGCGTATGGGTGCATCCTAGTTACTTGTTTTTCAGCAGATTACTCAGTGTGAATGTGGTGTGTGCCTTGCATCCTTCACAAGGAGCTGATCCCTCCTACCCAAACCAGTATATTAAATTAGAGGCAGCCCCTCTAATTTGCATGATGAGGTCACCCCTCCAAGTATTCATGCACGATGGATTTTCATGACCTATATTGGCTAATGGTAGAATATGTTAAAAAGTTTTTATAAGATAAACATAAGGCCTTTCAAACTATAAAACCAGTTTTACCAAGACTTAACCAGGTTATTCGGGACTTAGTTTCTTCCGCTATTATATGTTATATGCTTATCCTATTCATGCTTTATTGTACATCCGTGCACTAAGCGTATTGCTCAGCCGTTTTCCTTTTCTATGTTCCTAAAACGACAGGTACTCAGGGACGCTCGTAGACTTTAAGCGTACGTGCATATGGACTGGAATCTTTCTAGCCTTTCTTTACTTTATGCATTATCTTGACTTTGATACTCTTGCTATGGACATTGTTTATTCCTTTCCTTTACAGTACTTATGTTTGTGTGTGATGAGCTTTACTTATGGACTACCGATGTTTGATTCAGTTATTTTCCTTTTATGGTCATGTAATGTTTAGACATTTTTCCTTGTATGCTTTGATGACACGCCATAATTACGTGTGACATTCCATTATCAAAATGGGGTGTTACAATTATGGTATCAGAGCCAAGGCCTCGACCTGTAGGCTCTCAAAATATGACCAGTGATTAGTGGGTAGTCACTATGTTCTTCCTAGAACTGATAGTCGTTTACATGCATTCATCATTTTTATGCATACACATATATGTCATTGTCGCAGGTTTATGACTAAGTAATGGTTGGTACAGGACTGGCCCTATTTAGTCGCATGTGTTTAATGTTTAGATTTTGCTAGGTTCAATTGTTGTTCTCGGTATCTAATCGAATTGATCTAGGCTCTCTATGTGACTCAGTCGTTCTTTGGTGAAACAAATATTTTTGGTTGTTTTTAAATAAAAGTGCGGAACAATTAAAGTAAAGGTGCTCTTAAAGTAAATCTAAGACTAATTAAAATAATAGTGCAAGTATTTAAAAGCGTGACTAAAATTAAAGGGCACTAAAGTAAATGACGCAAATTTAAATCTATCTAAGGCAATCTTAAAACGCAACTAAAACTTAAACTAAGGCAAGACTAAAATTAAGCTAAGACAAATAATCTTAAAGTGCAATTAAAATAAAAAGGCGGGAAAAATAAGCTTTTAAAATAAAAGACAGAAATTTAAAAAGAAAACCAAAAAGAACCTGACAAGAAACCCTTGATTCGGAAGTTTAAAACTTCCGAATGAACTAGCTTGACTCAGAACTTTTTAAGTTCCGAATGAAACAGGCTTGGTTCGGAAGTTTTTGCTGATCCAGAACTTTTTCCTTCCCTTGATCCGGAACTTCGTTCGGAAGATATTGATCCGGAACTTTTCCCCTTGGTTCGGAACTTTCGAATTGATCCGGAACTTTTGAGAAGTTCCGAATGAAGCCCTTGGTTCGGAACTTTGGAGTTCCGAATGAACACTCTTGACTCGGAAGTTTTGGAGTTCCGAATGAAATGCTTGACTCGGAACTTTTAAAGTTCCGAATGAACACTTGCTGATCCGGAACTTTCCCTTCGTTCGGAAGTTTGAGACTTCCGAATGAGTAATGCTTGAGTCGGAAGATTTCCTTCGTTCGGAACTTTGAATGTTCCGGATGAAGAAGCTTGATACTGAACTTTAAGACTTCCGAATGAACACTCCTTCCCTTGAGTCGGAAGATTTCCTGGGAACAAAGAAACAGAAACAACTTTCCCGAAGAACAAGGAAATCGAGGTAAAGACGATCTAACACAAATTTAACCAAAATCAACCAAACGATTTAATAAAACCAATAACAAAACATCAATTAATCATAAACAAACAATCAATATCAAGAAATCTAACAACTTTAACCACAATAATCAAAAACCCCTTTGGATCAAAATAAAAGCATGAACATGAACATAAACATAAACACAAAAATCAAAGATTTAGAAAGGTAGATGAGAGATTAACAAGATAAAGTAAAGATTGACAAAGATTAAATGAAAACTTACTTGAAATTAAATGAACTTAAGGTGCAAGACAAGGTATTTAAATTGGACAAGAAATTAAATGACAAGATAATTAAATGGTGGAAGACTAATTGTCACACTTAGCCAACAAGAAAAAATGATTACAACTAATGACTATTTATAGGGGATGATTAAGGAAGCTTCCTCCCCTCCTTCATTTCTTGTTAATTGCGAGATTAAGTCCCTCCTTCTTTTAATCTTCATTAATTGCATACTTAGTCCTTTTCTTCTAATATTCTTTAAACTTGGACTTAAGGGACTTTTGGCTTCGGGATTTCTTTGAACTCGTCTTTAAATTCTTCAATAAAATAGACTTGAATTCTTCGGCCTTTGATAAACTTCCGTCTTTTGACTTTTTCTTCGATAAATCTTCAGAATTGGTCTTGGACTTCCGTTCTTTTTGCACTCTTGACTTCTTGACTTAGTCTTTCATCTTTTTCTTCAATAAAATTCCGTAAATGCCCGTGAATTCCCGTGTTTTCTCCACTTTTCACCTTTTCGTCCTAAATCACAACAAAAACACAAACCACGCATAATTCCGAGATAAAAGACATAAAATACACGTTTTGGTCCGGTTATTATTGTAATTAAGTGGTAGAAAAGATGGGTGTTTACACACCTATCAAATCCCCTACACTTGACCATTGCAATGTCCTCATGCAATGCATTAGTTACAAAGCACGTTTACACTTTTCATCAATATCAATCCATAGTGGCCTTTATTAAAGAAATAGAAAAATTAAAAACATACAAAATAAAGAAATCAAAAGCATACCTTGGGTTTTGGAAATGTTATGAATGATCATCATCCTCAAGTTTTCACTTTCTCCAAACCAAGCTTAAAAACGAGATCATTGTTATTATAAGTTAGTAAACTATCACGAACTCATGTGGGCCAATTACTCACTTAGACTCCCTTATTCCTAGGTGTATCTCTTATATTTTATTATTGTCTTGAATGATCACGAGGATGCATTTTTGACTTATTTCGATAGTTATTAAGTCTGAAAATAAAGTGAACGATTTAATCAATAGTTAGCTAAAGGACAAAATCTTTTAAAACTGCTTCTCGGGACCTCATAAAGTTCATATCTTGGCATAACTCGTTTCACGATTTGAGACCTTTCTCGGACCGATATTTGGCAGCGACTTCATACTTCAAACCTTGAGAGACGTTCATGAAATAATGGTCTTCTCTTCATAATGGAATTTCTTCACTTAAAGTTTTGAGAGATTCATACTTGGACCACGACTTCTTCATTTTTCTCCAATCTTTATTTTGGACTTTGATTTACAACGATCCGCCTCCTTTTATGACTTGGATCTATTTATCCTCATACCTTGTTAGGGTCTTTTCGGATACACTTCTCCATGACTTTTGGGGAGTTTTTGCTTTACGTCGTGTGTCTCGATCCTTGATATGGTAGTTTTCACACACCTTTAGGAAAAGGAGGTAAAATAGTGGTAAGCGTTAACGAGTGATTTAGGAAAACCACAAGTTACGACCCTTAATGAGTGAGTTCGTTCTCGAGGAGGCACGTGCGTTGTGAATTGAATTGATTTGATTTTTGTTTTTGATTATTAATGAGAAGAAAGGAGAAGAGAAAATGACGAAGACGAAAAAATAGAAGAAATAGGCAAAAACACTACTAGAAAGTTAAGACGTAGAAACGTAAAAAACGACAAAATTTAAAATTTTAACCTAAAAATTCCTAAAAATTACTAAAAATCCACAATAATATTCTAAGAGTTTACAAAAAATCCAAACTTGCCAAAACCTTTTAATTAATTTAATAATGACTTTTTAATGCTAATTAAAGCCCTAAAAATCACTTTTAAATATTAAAAAGCCCTAAACAAGATTTAATAGTTTGTAAACCTCAAAAATGACCTAATTAAGCTAAAAACTATTTTTAAAAATTTTAAAACCAAATTAAACTATTTTTAAACTCCTAAAAGCTATTAAAATCTATTAAATCTTAAATTAATTCTAAAAATTAATTGAAAAGCCTAAAAATTATTTGGAAAGTGAAAAGTTCCAAATTTAATGTCTATAATCTAGGAAAAATGAAAAAAAGTTAAAAATTAAACTTTGAATTTTTCTTAATAAAATAATATTAAAATAATCAAAAAAATAAAAAGTTTAAAAATAAATTCTAAAAAATTCTCAAAAATCCTAAATATTCTAACTAAGACAAAAATGTAAGTTAAAGTTTCTAAAACCTTTTAATTTATTTTATATTAATTTTTAAAGTTTAATAAAAAACCTAAAATCAAATAAAATTAAAAATTAAAGTTTTTGAAAACTTTTTGATATGTAAACCTCAAAAATACAAATTGAAACCTAAAAACTATTTTTTTGGATTTTTTAATTACTGTTTACTATTTTTAAATTACTTTCTAAATTTAAAACTAAAAATAATCCTAATAATTAAAAGAATAATGGGAAAAATAATATTTTTAAACAGAAAAATCCTAAAGCCTATAAATATCCTAGGAAAAATCAAATAAGCTAAAAACACTTATCCAATAAGCCACAAATAAGCCAAAAGGCCACGGCTTATTTAAACAAGCACAAATCAAAAAGGGGTTAAGAAGGTAATGAAATGAAATGCTAACGTAAAAAGCTATCTAGATCACTAGTAAACACGTTACTCCTCCAAACGGGAGGTCGCGTGTTCGAGTCCAGGCGGGGTATGCTTTTTACAAAAATTTTCCTTTTTTTTATATTTTTTAACACTTGAACAGTAACCTTTAATAAGCACTAAAACAAAAACACAAACCTAAAATGACCAAGATTAAGCTATTTATGATCAAAAACGTGGCCAGGTCTGCTTTGGTGACTGATGAACAAGTGAAGTTCTCACTTGTGCTAATAGAAACCAAGAGGAGCTTGGTGTTGCTTTGTTTGTGGTGTTTGTTGATGGACAAAGGCACCCTTGTGCTCTTTGGAGCACAAGGAGTCAACAATAAGCAGAAAACAAATAAGTCACTTCACACAAACAAGCCCAAAATCCACAAAAACAGGCACACAAGGTTGCTGATGCAATTGGCTAGGTCTGAGATGATTTAGCTGATTTTAAAGGCTCAAACATGAATTTTAAGCTTCAAGATTTGGCATACAATCCAACTAGATGATACACAAGCAATTACAAACCCTTCCTAAGCCTATAAACAAGCAGATTTTCAAGAATCAAGCACAAGTTTCACAAAAACAATCACTTAAGGCAGTTTACTGATTTTTTATGCTATTGACCCTTTTTAGCTTGCAAATTGGTTCAAAACTTTTCCAAAACTGAAATACAACTAGCATACAACCTAAATATCACCTATGTAAGAGATTAAACCAGTTTACAAGCAACAATCAAGACATTTAACCACTTTTTCACACTGATCCAAACACTCCTTTAAAAACAGTTATGCACTTTTTTCAAACAAAATCCTTTTCAAACACAATCAAACTGATTCATTAATCATCTAGCATGCATACAAATACCTAAGAACTCAAATCCAGTCAACTAAAACAACTAGCATGCAGTTTCACCAAATTCACTTAGATCATCATCAAAACTAAAAAATTAAAAGGGAAACTGATTTTTTTACCTAAGGGACTTACATCCAAGTCCCTTGTGACAGCTTTGTCACCTCCTTTCAGGCTGGGGCCTGAGCTGAACTTAATCAACAAAAACAAGCTCAACAATCCTGCAAATCAAGAACAAACACAAAGAAAATGCACTTTCTGATTTTCTCTTAAAAACTTCCTTAAAAAAATCTTGCAACCACTTTGAAACCTTAAACAAGTTTTAAAAACAAGTTGACATTCAGAACATAAGCACTTTTGGTCCACTTTCACTTCTCAAAAGTGCTTAAAACTTCTGAAAAATCTCAACTCTTTCTAAAACTTTTTGAAAAACTTGAACTCACAAAATCTTTCACAAATTTAAAATGGAACTCAGCTTAAGCTTTTACACAACACACAACCTTTAAAAAAGATAAAAAGGAATTACACTTGATTAACACAAACACCAAACTTTTATTTTCTTAAAAAGGAATTACAAGTGAAAAAGCTTAAAAACTGGAACAAAGGGAATGAACATGCCTCATCCTCCTTTTATAAACTTAAACAGAACATTCTAGGCCTAGGAATAAAAAATTAATAAACTTAAACCCTAATAGATGGAATTCCAGAAAAGCCCTTTGGTCAATGAGTCAAAAAGTTGCCATCTTGTGATTCTGCCAAGCATGTGATCCTTCCAGCTGTTAGCAAGTGATCTTGGACGTTTATTAGTTCTTGGGGACAAAGGAATGGATGTGGGGCGTTCATTTGGTCGGGTTGGGGGTTTGGGAAGAAAGGGACGTTGCAGGGGTGGCCCTACACCCACATGGGTTGGTCTTGGTTCACGTTTTGGGTGTGGGATGGGGTGAGGGTGCAATGAATTAGTGATCTGGATAATTACAGCAAAAACTCCTTTGATTATAGGTTAATTGTACCTGGGATTTTTAGGGTTTGTGAGTGGATTAAGGAGAAAGTTTAATCTGATTTGGGGATTAAAATTTTTTAAATATATGTTAAGGAGGGAAAGAATAAACTGATTAATATAATCAGTTTTAAATTGTGAGTGGGGTGTGACGTGGGAGGGGGAGTGAGGTGGTGTGATGTGGTTGGCTGGTGGAGGTGACATGGCAAAATGATAGGTGGTGGTGAGTTTGAGTGTCTGGCCAAAATAGTCCCCAAGTTTTCTTGTTGTCTTCACTTTGTAAATAAATGCCATCAGCTCTTGTTTTTCACTTGACAACTTTGGCCAAGTTGTCAAATATGGCACAAATTCTTCCAAAAACTTTTCCAAGGGTATTTAATGTATATTCTTGATTCTCCAAGGACTGTTCTTGTACAATCTTCAAACATTAAGGACCATACTTGTACAATTAATATTTGGAGGGTCAATTGTGACAAGTTCTTCAAAGATGAGGGACTAAACTTGATAATCTTCAATTCTTCAAGGGTCATTTTGCAAAATTCCAAACTTGGGCCCGGTTCATTGTGCGGCTTCGTTTCCCGTGTTCGTTTTTGAATGATTCTTGTGATCTTTTGCCATTTCCTCAATATCCGTACCTAAAAATACACAAGTAACAAACACGAGCATATATTTGGCATATTTTATGATATTTAATTGATTTTAAGCCCGATTTGGACGATGAGACCATGTATAAAAGCAATCTCATCACTCCCCATACTAAACCATTACCGTGCCCTCACGCAATGCTAAAATAAAGTATCAAAGCATCTCCAAAATTTAATTTTATTCTCCTTATTGAATGATAAACTAGCTACATTAATTCTACTACTACTTGTGTTATAGACATAATGTATGATTTTCATCGCAAAATGGGACGTTTAGGTTCATAGAATAAGAACACGTGAATGCTTTGTTAGAAATAATTTCGTCGTCCTCGATTTTCACCTCAATTCCATGCTAAGCGTGCAACGAGATCATTGTCATTATAAGTTAGTAATGCTAACACAACTCATATGCCCTAATCACGTACTTATTCTCCCATTATTCCTAAGTTGTATCTATTATATTTTATTATGTCTTAATGATCACGAGGATACATCATTGACTTATGCGATAATAGAGATTTAGGTCTAAAAATAGATTCCTAACGGTGTAACTAAGACCATCAAATCAATAACCCCTCCTAATAGACAATGATGTTAAAAAATTAAGTTGACAAGAAGAATCGATAAACACGGTTTTATAACGGTTTTGAACATGAGACTTATTACCAAGACTTTTATACGCCCCCTAACGGAAGGACATTATTATCTTTGGTTTACCTCCATCTTTTATTCAACTTCGCCATGAAGCTTTTATTATGACTTCGGTCTTGCCTTGCCTTTTATTATCCGCCATCATCGGTGGTTTTATTAGCCAAAGACGTATATCCTCACGCTAAAGCGAATTTTTATCTTTAAAGCTTCGAAGATTAAGGCTTGATTCACTTTCAATTTTGCATAGATTTTAGGCCTTGTGGGGCTTCAAATTGTTTGCTTGATTTAGGTGAGCACTTGAAATCTTATTATTAGGTGAAGCTTTCGATTATTGGGGTGCCAATACTTCAAAACCGTGACGCTGGCGATACCTTAATGTCTTCCCAATTTAATTACACGGAAGCTACTAGAAAAGACTAGAAACCCAACAATCCTAACTAAACCGCTAAGTCAATATTTATTAAGCAAAAAATATTTACAAGCGAAGGGAGAATAAGCAAACAACGAGAACACATGAGTTTTTGAAAGAATACAAGTACTCTACGTTTAGCATAGTAACTTATAATTAACTCTATCATTTCGCGTCCTCATTTAAGAGACTTAGCCTAATGTGTAGTTAAGGAATCAAAGCTAAGTGCTCAACACGCACGGTCGAGTCAAAAATTACTCTTATTCTCGCCATCGGAAAATCTACATTCGTGTCTTCAAACACTTATAAATTATGAGAAAAATTTTAAAATTTGGCCATTTTTAGCCTTATTTTGCAACAAAACGATAAACTTTGGAAAGCGTGAAGGTTTGGCAAGGCAAGTATCTATTCACCCCCCCCCCCCATACTAAAGTTAAACATTGTCCTCAATGTTTCGAGTCTAGGGGTGCAAACACCCCCATACTAGAGACGTAGTCGAATGCCTAATCTAGCATGGAAAGGGTGTAACCATTAAATTAATAGCCGTTTATGAAGTGTGCTAAAAACCTAAGGTTAGAACATAAAAGGATATATCATATGGATATTGGGAAAGGCCTCCAAAGCAAACGATCGAGTGCTCCCATAAAACGAAACACGAGAGGCTCCAATCGTGAAGATCATGATCTAAAAACCACAATGCACAAACAACCACGGAACAAAGGTTGGAAGGGCACAAATCCCCTCACATTAAACTACATTAGAAAGCAATAATATGTACATGGATAAGCATGGGTCTCCCCCACGAGGCACCTTGTTTTTGATAACCGAGTCAAAAGCTCGACTCGAATCCCCATAAATGTGATCATTTAGGGATAATCATGGTTTGGTCAATTTTTGGTGGGGCTTACATGATAAACAAGGCCCAAAAGCACGTGGAGTACTTTAAAAACCCGATAAACGTATACCAGGGTCAAAGATAGCGTCTTCGTTTTCGGATGAAAGACGAGACAACGCTACTCCAACACAAACCCCAATGGGGTAGAAGAAAATAGGAGAGAAGAAATAGAAGGGTGGGACAATGGGTAAGTCATAACATTGAGCTACTCGAGGTAAACTCGCACCAATCAAATGAAAAGATTTTCCATTTATTGCATCGGTGGAAGACCGAGATTTCCCTATATAAGCAATTCCAGGATCAAATATCTCGTCCTCGGTGGAGAAAGGGAAGGGAACATAAGGGGCTTCCCCCACTCTAAGTCCACACAAAGCATCGTCAAAAGGAGAGGACGAGCTTGTAGTACTCAAGAAACGCGGTGATGACGGAGTTAGAATTGTAGAAAAATCTTTTAAATTCAAGTTAAAATCTTTTCCTTTTTCATCTTTAACACTCTCCTTGTGAAAACCCGATTTAATTATGTCAAAAATATTTGGTGTATCTAAAACAATGTTAGTCACACTAAAAATTCTCACATTTTGAAATCTTTTTGGCTGTGGTGGTAAGTTTTCAAATCTTTTGTCAACAAAGAAAACCTCCCCATCGGGATCAACGTATTCATCATCGAAAGAATCACTCGAGATTGGAATCATAGGCTTAACACTCTTAACCTCCACCGGCGGAGGGGACGGAACTTCATTTTTCTCAACAACTCCTAAAACTCTATTGGAAATCTTTTTGCAAATGCTTTTGATGGGATTGACATTGTTCAAAGATGTGATGGAATACACATGAGAAAGAGTGGAGTTTTGGGTTGCATTAATGACGAGTTCTTCCTCATTGAAACGAAGAGTGATTTTTCTTGCATGCACATCGATAAATGCTCTCGAGGTATCCAAAAAAGATCGACCTAAAATTAACGGAACTTTAGGATCGATGGGAATATCAACAACAATGAAGTCTACAGGATAGTAGAACTTTCCAACTTTCACAAAGACGTCCTCGGCAACTCCACAAGCTAGAATCGTAGAATGATCGGCCATTTCGATTGACATTCTTGAAGGAGTGAGATTTGGAAGATTGAGCGATTTAAAAATCTCAAGAGGCATCAAATTAATACTAGCACAAAGATTGGCCAAGGCGTAGCATTCTTCTATGTCTTGGATAGCACATGGGATTAAAAACTTTCCAGGATCACCGACTTTTTGAGGTATGCGGCTTAGAAAAACCGAAGAACAACTAGACGATTTTTGCAATTTCTCTTTGTTGTTTAACATACTTTTGAAGTTCGCGGCAAATCGAGGCATCATGACTAAGGCGTCGGCAAAACTTATATTAAAATGCAAGTCACGAAACATTTTCATAAAAAGTTCAAATTGATAATTATTTCGTTCTTGTGCCTTTTCCTTGTCTCGTCTTGAAGGGTAGGGTAAAGGTGGTGTGGGTTGGGGCAAAGTAGGCATAGGCATAGGCCTTGGAATCTCGGGTTCCATGATTGGTATAGGTTCAACCGTAGGTGTGGTTTGAGCGGTACTTCGTGGGCTTGCAATTTGCTCCTTTTCAACCACAACCTCGGGTTCTTTCTCTTTTTCCTTCTCCATAGATGTACTTGGACGAGAAATGGGTTCTTTGAAAGTTTTACCACTACGAGTAGCAACAACCTTCAATTCTCCTTTCGGGTTCACGATGGTATCACTAGGAAGACCACCCGAAGAAGAGGGCTTACACATGATAGCTTCAAACATTTTAGCCATACGGTCTTCAAACTTAGATTGCCTAGCATCCGCTTTTAACAACTCTTGCTTAATCTCATGTTGTCCTTGCTCCATTTTTTGTTGATTTTGTTGGAGTCGTGTGACATTTCCTTCCATTTTATTAGCATGAGTTTTTAGTTCATTAGCAAGTTCGTTTTAAGCTCGTTTTTCAACTCGGATCTTAAGCTAACCATTTCACGTTGCATGTTGTCAAACTTAGCATCATTAGCCTTTGCATAATTCAAAAATTCTCCTTGAAGATTTTTGGTGTGATCGTTTTGAAAACCTTGGGCATTGTTTTGAAAATCACGGTTTTGGTTAGAAATTTGCCCATTTCCACTTTAGTAATTACCTTTGTTATAATTTCTTTGATTTCCTTGGTAATTTCCACCTTGGTTGTTGTTGCGATAATTATTAGCATTTTGATTGGGTGGAGCTTGATTTGAACGAGAACCTTGACCGATTTGGTTATAAGTTCCCGTGGCTACAAAAGCATTCGAAGTGTCACCATCCGCGGTAATGCACTCGGAAAGATCATGAGCTCCCCCACACGACAAACAACTTTTAGAAACCGCTTTAACCGAAGCGGAATTGGAAGCTTCTTGAGCCTTCCAATGGGACATAAGGTTAGAGAATCTATCGAAAAATCGGTTTTCTTCATTTGCTTCATCATGTAATGCATTGATACTTTGAGACGATGATGAGCCCCTTTTTGCAACACTCGGTGTGTGACGAGGGCTATAAACCTTAGACCTATTCTCGATTATGACCAAAGCTTCTTCAACCGTTTTACACAAAAGATTACCACCCGCGGCGGCATTTAAATAATCTCTTTCATGATCGTTAAGTCCATTGTAAAACGTGTCGATTTGGTGCAAATCGGAAAAACCGTGATGAGGACATTCATGTAACATCTCCTTAAACCTATTCCAAGCCGTAGAAAAACTTTCATTTGATTCTTGTGAAAATTTAGAAATCTCATTTTTCAAATGCGTAGTCTTAGAGGGCGGAAAAAATTGGTTCACAAATTTTGAAACGAGATCCTTCCACGTCAATATAGAATTGGGTGGCTCTTTCTCTAACCAAATTTTAGCGGGCCCCGCTAAGGAATACGGAAAAAGCATCATCTTAATCGAGTCATTCGAGACATCCTTGAATTTGCACGTGGCGGTAAGACGATTAAATTGGCGGATATGGTTGTGGGGATTGTCCTTCTCATCACCACGGAATTTGTTGTTTTGGATCATCGACAACAAACCCGTTTTCACCTCAAAATTCTCCGCAAGGATTGCGGGAATCACAATAGCTTCTCCATAACCCTCGGTGGGTGCTTGAAGTAACTCCATCATAGTTCGATTCGCCATGGTTGGTTCTTCTCGTACAATGGGTTCGTCAATAGGAGACTCCTCACTAGAATGAGTTGGAGTGGGAGTTTTGTTCTTGCGTTTACGTGCACGTTTTGCTTGATTACGAGTGAGGATAAACGTCACGTACAACGTGGAGACGAGCAAAGAAGATTCTTTTTGGTATTTTGTGTTTTTCAATTTTTTTGTGGTTTTTGATTGTATTAACCTTTTTGGAATTTGGTAAATATATTAAGTAGACAAAAAGTCCACAAATCTCCTCCTTAATCAAATCTCTTGATTAAAAAGGCCTCAAGGAATGAAAACGATCACGTGGAGTGAACGCCTTCGATGACTTTAGAACGATGGTGGAACACCAAATCGTTCAAGAGGGTTTAATCAAATAGAAACCAAGAAAATATATATGATATGTAATAATACTTTGGGCGGCAAAACCCTCGATTCACTCTCAAAATCAAATATGCACAAGCAAGCGGAGGAAACGAGGCGGCGCGAAGCACTTAAGAGCCTTTTTCCTTTAGGTTGTGAAATACAACCGCCTTATACCCACCTTATAGTTTGTATTATCAAGATTAAGCTTCACGAAAGTATTTATCTATTTTTGCCTTTTTTCTTTGGTTTGAGATTCGAATACAATGATCGAGTGATGAAATCCCGAATCAAGGTTGTGATTGCTCACGTATTTGGAGTACTTGTGTATTTATTGTTCTACGTATACTATATAGTAATAATATTCACACAAAAACCGAAAAACGATAATACGTATTAATAGAGTGCTATTAATACAATTACTATTATGGCTAATATAGAAAACAACAATTGTCAATCAAAACACAACACGCCTCCCCGGCAGCGGCGACAAAATGATATGGTAGTTTTCACACACCTTTAGGAAAAGGAGGTAAAATAGTGGTAAGCGTTAACGAGTGATTTAGGAAAACCACAAGTTACGACCCTTAATGAGTGAGTTCGTTCTCGAGGAGGCACGTGCGTTGTGAATTGAATTGATTTGATTTTTGTTTTTGATTATTAATGAGAAGAAAGGAGAAGAGAAAATGACGAAGACGAAAAAATAGAAGAAATAGGCAAAAACACAATTAGAAAGTTAAGACGTAGAAACGTAAAAACGACAAAATTTAAAATTTTAACCTAAAAATTCCTAAAAATTACTAAAAATCCACAATAATATTCTAAGAGTTTACAAAAAATCCAAACTTGCCAAAACCTTTTAATTAATTTAATAATGACTTTTTAATGCTAATTAAAGCCCTACAAATCACTTTTAAATATTAAGAAGCCCTAAACAAGATTTAATATTTTGTAAACCTCAAAAATGACCTAATTAAGCTAAAAACTATTTTTAAAAATTTTAAAACCAAATTAACCTATTTTTAAACTCCTAAAAACTATTAAAATCTATTAAATCTTAAATTAATTCTAAAAATTAATTGAAAAACCTAAAAATTATTTGGAAAGTGAAAAAGTTCCTAATTTAATGTCTATAATCTAGGAAAAATGAAAAAAGGTTAAAAATTAAACTTTGAATTTTTCTTAATAAAATAATATTAAAATAATAAAAAAATAAAAAGTTTAAAAATAAATTCTAAAAAATTCTCAAAAATCCTAAATATTCTAACTAAGACAAAAATGTAAGTTAAAGTTTCTAAAACCTTTTAATTTATTTTATATTAATTTTTAAAGTTTAATAAAAAACCTAAAATCAAATAAAATTAAAAATTAAAGTTTTTGAAAACTTTTTGATATGTAAACCTCAAAAATACAAATTGAAACCTAAAAACTATTTTTTTTGGATTTTTTATTTACTGTTTACTATTTTTAAATTACTTTCTAAATTTAAAACTAAAAATAATCCTAATAATTAAAAGAATAATGGGAAAAATAATATTTTTAAACAGAAAAATCCTAAAGCCTATAAATATCCTAGGAAAAATCAAATAAGCTAAAAACACTTATCCAATAAGCCACAAATAAGCCAAAAGGCCACGGCTTATTTAAACAAGCACAAATCAAAAAGGGGTTAAGAAGGTAATGAAATGAAATGCTAACGTAAAAAGCTATCTAGATCACTGGTAAACACGTTACTCCTCCAAACGGGAGGTCGCGTGTTCGAGTCCAGGCGGGGTATGCTTTTTACAAAAAATTTCCTTTTTTTATATTTTTTAACACTTGAACAGTAACCTTTAATAAGCACTAAAACAAAAACACAAACCTAAAATGACCAAGATTAAGCTATTTATGATCAAAAATGTGGCCAGGTCTGCTTTGCTGACTGATGAACAAGTGAAGTTCTCACTTGTGCTAATAGAAACCAAGAGGAGCTTGGTGTTGCTTTGTTTGTGGTGTTTGTTGATGGACAAAGGCACCCTTGTGCTCTTTGGAGCACAAGGAGTCAACAATAAGCAGAAAACAAATAAGTCACTTCACACAAACAAGCCCAAAATCCACAAAAACAGGCACACAAGGTTGCTGATGCAATTGGCTAGGTCTGAGATGATTTAGCTGATTTTAAAGGCTCAAACATGAATTTTAAGCTTCAAGATTTGGCATACAATACAACTAGATGATACACAAGCAATTGCAAACCCTTCCTAAGCCTATAAACAAGCAGATTTTCAAGAATCAAGCACAAGTTTCACAAAAACAATCACTTAAGGCAGTTTACTGATTTTTTATGCTATTGACCCTTTTTAGCTTGCAAATTGGTTCAAAACTTTTCCAAAACTGAAATACAACTAGCATACAACCTAAATATCACCTATGTAAGAGATTAAACCAGTTTACAAGCAACAATCAAGACATTTAACCACTTTTTCACACTGATCCAAACACTCCTTTAAAAACAGTTATGCACTTTTTTCAAACAAAATCCTTTTCAAACACAATCAAACTGATTCATTAATCATCTAGCATGCATACAAATACCTAAGAACTCAAATCCAGTCAACTAAAACAACTAGCATGCAGTTTCACCAAATTCACTTAGATCATCATCAAAACTGAAAAATTAAAAGGGAAACTGATTTTTTTACCTAAGGGACTTACATCCAAGTCCCTTGTGACAGCTTTGTCACCTCCTTTCAGGCTGGGGCCTGAGCTGAACTTAATCAACAAAAACAAGCTCAACAATCCTGCAAATCAAGAACAAACACAAAGAAAATGCACTTTCTGATTTTCTCTTAAAAACTTCCTTAAAAAAAATCTTGCAACCACTTTGAAACCTTAAACAAGTTTTAAAAACAAGTTGACATTCAGAACTTAAGCACTTTTGGTCCACTTTCACTTCTCAAAAGTGCTTAAAACTTCTGAAAAATCTCAACTCTTTCTAAAACTTTTTGAAAAACTTGAACTCACAAAATCTTTCACAAATTTAAAATGGAACTCAGCTTAAGCTTTTACACAACACACAACTTTTAAAAAAGATAAAAAGGAATTACACTTGATTAACACAAACACCAAACTTTTATTTTCTTAAAAAGGAATTACAAGTGAAAAAGCTTAAAAACTAGAACAAAGGGAATGAACATGCCTCATCCTCCTTTTATAAACTTAAACAGAACATTCTAGGCCTAGGAATAAAAAATTAATAAACTTAAACCCTAATAGATGGAATTCCAGAAAAGCCCTTTGGTCAATGAGTCAAAAAGTTGCCATCTTGTGATTCTGCCAAGCATGTGATCCTTCCAGCTGTTAGCAAGTGATCTTGGACGTTTATTAGTTCTTGGGGACAAAGGAATGGATGTGGGGCGTTCATTTGGTCGGGTTGGGGGTTTGGGAAGAAAGGGACGTTGCAGGGGTGGCCCTACACCTACATGGGTTGGTCTTGGTTCACGTTTTGGGTGTGGGATGGGGTGAGGGTGCAATGAATTAGTGATCTGGATAATTACAGCAAAAACCCCTTTGATTATAGGTTAATTGTACCTGGGATTTTTAGGGTTTGTGAGTGGATTAAGGAGAAAGTTTTATCTGATTTGGGGATTAAAATTTTTTAAATATATGTTAAGGAGGGAAAGAATAAACTGATTAATATAATCAGTTTTAAATTGTGAGTGGGGTGTGACGTGGGAGGGGGAGTGAGGTGGTGTGATGTGGTTGGCTGGTGGAGGTGACATGGCAAAATGATAGGTGGTGGTGAGTTTGAGTGTCTGGCCAAAATAGTCCCCAAGTTTTCTTGTTGTCTTCACTTTGTAAATAAATGCCATCAACTCTTGTTTTTCACTTGACAACTTTGGCCAAGTTGTCAAATATGGCACAAATTCTTCCAAAAACTTTTCCAAGGGTCTTTAATGTATATTCTTGATTCTCCAAGGACTGTTCTTGTACAATCTTCAAACATTAAGGACCATACTTGTACAATTAATATTTGGAGGGTCAATTGTGACAAGTTCTTCAAAGATGAGGGACTAAACTTGATAATCTTCAATTCTTCAAGGGTCATTTTGCAAAATTCCAAACTTGGGCCCGGTTCATTGTGCGGCTTCGTTTCCCGTGTTCGTTTTTGAATGATTCTTGTGATCTTTTGCCATTTCCTCAATATCCGTACCTAAAAATACACAAGTAACAAACACGAGCATATATTTGGCATATTTTATGATATTTAATTGAATTTAAGCCCGATTTGGACGATGAGACCATGTATAAAAGCAGTCTCATCAATCCTTCATATTGATTTTCCATAAATGATTCTTCACATCACTTTGGATCTTTAGCAACAAAATATAGCCCTCATGCCTTGTTAGGGCCTTTTCGGACTCGCCAATCTTCGCATCCCGCTTCAATAAGTTATGCATTGGCTATGAACTCTAATCCATACCGAGCAACTTTTAAACGATCTTGGGCTAGAAGCTAAGTAACTTTTCAGATCGTACAACCTTATTTATTAGCAAATAAATTTATTAGCAAGCGATGGGAGAATAGGCTTATAATTAACTCACATAAATTCACGAAAGAATACCGAACTTATAATTGGCTCTATCATCTCTCGTTCTCCACAGTTTAAAATCTCAAGTAATGAGACTCGTGGATGCTTAGCCTATTAAATCAAAGTTTTGGGTTTTCGAGTCGCCTATAGGATCTTGCAAATTCTTAGACTTTTTCAAGTTTAGAAATCGCGTTTTAAAGTTCCCTTGATAAACGACTCTCTAGGATCAATTATAGGAACTTGCGAAAAGTTCTTGTTCTTAACCCGTGAGAGTTAAGACTTTCGCGTTTTATAGCTCCTTATATAAAAGCCTAGCAAAACTTGACTTAAACACGTTAAGGATACTAGCTAGAGTAACTTAAGATAAGTAAACTCGGGTTGAGTCAAAAGATTCATAACTCTTAAAAATTAAAACCACTTTATTAAACATTTATTCTAATAAGGACAGAAAATAACTCTACAAAGGGAAAAACTAATAGGCCAAAATAGATCAAAAATTTCGAAAAATGTCGAAAAATTGATTTTCTGGTTTAATTGAGGACAAATACAATGTTTAAGCATGTGGGAGTAAACTCCCCTACACTTAGGACATTGTGCACTTTGTTTAAATCTCGCTAAGGAAATGACAACTAAAGAGATTCCTATTTTAATATTGAGAAAATATATAAAATAGTGAATCGAAAAGAGTTTAGGATAGAACCGGGAAGAAGTAGAACACGGAATCACGGGTCGTCAAGAATCATGAAGAGTGGATCATTGAAGCTCGAATCCCCGATTAAGAAGTGAGGAGAGGAAATAGCAAACCAACGGGTCTCCCCTACACGATAAAGAAAGCGAAAAGATAGATGCATGGGTTGCCTCCCAAGAAGCGCTTGATTTTTGTTAACCGAGTCGTGAGCCTGACTCGACCTTGATCATCAACGGAAGAAGCATGAAACATATCCACCAGGATCAAAGACATAGTTTTCCTCCATGAATAAGCACAAGCTTAAGGCGAACAAGGCAAGCCAAATAAGAAGTGGCAAGGTTCCCTTAAGCAGTGACGGAGCACGGTGGAAGCAAGGTTGAAGTGGTGCAAGCATGTCTTCAAAATTTCCAAAGATTTTTCCTTTTATTTCATCAGGTGGATACTGAGATGGCTTAAAGACTTCAATACCAGGGTCGAACACCTTTTCCTTTAAGGGAAAATAGCACTCAGGCTCAGCCGAGTGTGAAGACGATCCGCAAAGAAGCGCAACCTCGTCCTCAGAAGGAGGACAAAGAGGTGTCAAATCATATGTGCAACGGATATTGGTGTCGACCGGTTTCTTCTCCTTTGACAGAATGTTCTTCAAATCCAAAGTAGGATCAAGACGATAATCTTCAAAGTCATAAGGAGGAGCATCACTCTCATGAGGGAAGTAAGTGTTGAGAAATTCAGAGAAGTCTTCCTCAAATGAGTAATCGTCAAAAGTAGGATCGAGTGATGGCGGAGGATCTTCATCATGTGAAGAATCGCTCGAGAGAGTATCAGCCTCATCAAAATCATCGAAAGTGGGCAGCTCGGGATACTCAGAAGTACAATCAAAATCATCCGAATCTGAGCTAGAATCATTATCATCATAAGCATCGAAGACCGGTGGAGAATAAAAAATGGGAGAAGGTTCCAAAGTGGAGCGAGAATCATCCACATTATCTTCAAAGAGTGGATTATCGATGGAAGAATCAAATAGAGGATTGTCATAGACGGTAAAGTCATCGAGCACATTAATCGTATTCACTGATTCTCGGCCTCCAAAGGATTTGCCGGTAAGCTTCCCCATTTTAAAAACTTTTGAATCATCCCCGACTCGTAAGATTAACTCACCTTCGGCCACATCTACTAAAGCTCGTCTGGTTCTCAAGAATGGCCGACCAAGTATTAAAGGAATACGAGGGTCCATTTCATAATCAACTACGACAAAATCGACCGGGAAAGTAAATGTGCCAACTTTGATAAACACGTCTTCGGCTATACCAACGGGGTAAGCGAGAGTGCGATTTGCAAGTTCGAGAGTCATCTTTGTTGGAATGAGGTCGGGTAATGATAGTGTTTTCCAAACACTCAAAGGCATAAGATTAATACTAGCCCCGAGATCAACAAGGGCAGTAAATTCTTCAGTTTTGTTGAACACGCAAGGCAACACAAAACAACCGGGATCTCCATGCTTTTCCGGTAATTCTTTAAGAATAACTGCTGAGCAGTTTTCATTTAAGCGTGTGTTGGCGAGTTCAATCAGCTTCTCCTTCTTGCTAAGCAATTCCTTGAATGTTTTGACAAATTTCGGCATGTGGCAAAGTGCTTCAACAAGGCTAATGTTGATGGTCATTTGAGATAGCATATTCACATATTTCGATACTTGACAGTCATTCTTGGTTAGCTGTTGGTCTTGCCTATGCGAGAAGGGTATGGGATTCTAGGTTTAGATTTTAATGTTTAGATTTTGCTAGGTTCAATTGTTGTTCTCGGTATCTAATCGAATTGATCTAGGCTCTCTATGTGACTCAGTCGTTCTTTGGTGAAACAAATATTTTTGGTTGTTTTTAAATAAAAGTGCGGAACAATTAAAGTAAAGGTGCTCTTAAAGTAAATCTAAGACTAATTAAAATAATAGTGCAAGTATTTAAAAGCGTGACTAAAATTAAAGGGCACTAAAGTAAATGACGCAAATTTAAATCTATCTAAGTCAATCTTAAAACGCAACTAAAACTTAAACTAAGGCAAGACTAAAATTAAGCTAAGACAAATAATCTTAAAGTGAAATTAAAATAAAAAGGCGGGAAAAATAAGCTTTTAAAATAAAAGACAGAAATTTAAAAAGAAAACCAAAAAGAACCTGACAAGAAACCCTTGATTCGAAAGTTTAAAACTTCCGAATGAACTAGCTTGACTCGGAACTTTTTAAGTTCCGAATGAAACAGGCTTGGTTCGGAAGTTTTTGCTGATCCGGAACTTTTTCCTTCCCTTGATCCGGAACTTCGTTCGGAAGATATTGATCCGGAACTTTTCCCCTTGGTTCAGAACTTTCGAATTGATCCGGAACTTTTGAGAAGTTCCGAATGAAGCCCTTGGTTTGGAACTTTGGTGTTCCGAATGAACACTCTTGACTCGGAAGTTTTGGAGTTCCGAATGAAATGCTTGACTCGGAACTTTTAAAGTTCCGAATGAACACTTGCTGATCCGGAACTTTCCCTTCGTTCAGAAGTTTGAGACTTCTGAATGAGTAATGCTTGAGTCGGAAGATTTCCTTCGTTCGGAACTTTGAATGTTCCGGATGAAGAAGCTTGATACTGAACTTTAAGACTTCCGAATGAACACTCCTTCCCTTGAGTCGGAAGATTTCCTGGGAACAAAGAAACAGAAACAACTTTCCCGAAGAACAAGGAAATCGAGGTAAAGACGATCTAACACAAATTTAACCAAAATCAACCAAACGATTTAATAAAACCAATAACAAAACATCAATTAATCATAAACAAACAATCAATATCAAGAAATCTAACAACTTTAACCACAATAATCAAAAACCCATTTGGATCAAAATAAAAGCATGAACATGAACATAAACATAAACACAAAAATCAAAGATTTAGAAAGGTAGATGAGAGATTAACAAGATAAAGTAAAGATTGACAAAGATTAAATGAAAACTTACTTGAAATTAAATGAATTTAAGGTGCAAGACAAGGTATTTAAATTGGACAAGAAATTAAATGACAAGATAATTAAATGGTGGAAGACTAATTGTCACACTTAGCCAACAAGAAAAAACGATTACAACTAATGACTAATTGTAGGGGAGGATTAAGGAAGCTTCCTCCCCTCCTTCATTTCTTGTTAATTGTGAGATTAAGTCCCTCCTTCTTTTAATCTTCATTAATTGCATACTTAGTCCTTTTCTTCTAATCTTCTTTAAACTTGGACTTAAGGGACTTTTGGCTTCGGGATTTCTTTGAACTCGTCTTTAAATTCTTCAATAAAATAGACTTGAATTCTTCGGCTTTTGATAAACTTCCGTCTTTTGACTTTTTCTTCGATAAATCTCCAGAATTGGTCTTGGACTTCCGTTCTTTTTGCACTCTTGACTTCTTGACTTAGTCTTTCATCTTTTTCTTCAATAAAATTCCGTAAATGCCCGTGAATTCCCGTATTTTCTCCACTTTTCACCTTTTCATCCTAAATCACAACAAAAACACAAACCACGCATAATTCCGAGATAAAAGACATAAAATACACGTTTTGGTCCAGTTATTATTGTAATTAAGTGGTAGAAAAGATGGGTGTTTACACACCTATCAGTGTTTTATCGAAACTTTTTAATTTGGGACCGACCATAGGCGTCCCCTCGCCATGTCTTTTATTTTGGGTGAACTGACCATAGGCGTTCACTCTCGAGCATACAAAAGTTTTCATAAAACTGCATCATGCATTCATACACAAAATTTCCTTGCATAAAATTGTTCTCTTGAATTTTGGTATAATTTTTTTTCATGTATATATATTTTATGTTTTGATCTGTTTAATCATATGTTTTATGTTATACTGTCAGATGGTTCTCACACGCGAAAAGGAAAAACTCAATGCTGCAATCCAAGCTGCAATGCAAGCTTTGCTTCCTCAACTGAGGAATGACATCATGGCTGAGGTTCAAGATGCCAACAATCAGCAGCATAACCAGGCACCTCCTCCTCCTCCTCCAGTGACATTAGCAGTATGGCTGGAGAGATTCAACAAGCTCCGTCCTCGAGCTTTTGAGAAAACAGATAGCCCCAGTGATGCTAAAAGCTGGTTGGCTCACATCGAGAATATTTTCAATGCTATGGGTTATGACCCCGCGTACAAGGCGAGGTTGGAATGCTATCGGTTCGAAGGCGATGTGCTAAATTGGTGGTTAGCGTTGATGCAGTCTGGGGGAGGTGACGAGTGGGTTGCTGGTTTGACTTGGGCTCAGTTCAAGGACAGGGTGATGGAGCAGTTCTTTCCCAAGGCTGAGCAAGACAAGCTCAAGAGGGAGTACTATGGGATCCGACAGAGAGCTCGGGAGAATAGCAACGAGTTTATGCAGCGCTTTCTTCGCTTAGCTGGTTTCCTTGGTGCAGCAGCAGGTACTCCTGAAGAGCAGGCACACCACTTTAGGTGGGCTCTTTGCACATCGGTCGCAAACAATCTGGTGTGTGCTATGTTCAACACTGTAGCACAAGTGGCCGATTCAGCACGTAAGCTGTAGATGCTGCAGGAGAGAGATGAGTTCGTGGAAGCTGAGAGACCAGACAAGAGGCAGAAAAATGGGGACCGGTCTCAGCCGGCTACTCAGCAGCAGCCTCATCAGCCCAAGGGAAACGGTCAGACTAACGACCGTTCTGCTACGGATAGGCGTGGAGGTAATGATATGTTAATCCCATTCAATCCATAACACAAGATTTAAAAGAGATATTTAGAGAGAGAAAGAGAGAGAAAGAGAAGAAAGTAGAGAGAGAAACAAGAGAGAATTTGGAAGGTTAATGTTTACTAGAGAGAGAAAATAAAATGAACCAACACCCTCTTCCACACATGGAAGAGGGTATATATACCCTTGGCTTATGGGCCGTGGGTTTAAGTGACTTGGGTCGGGCTTGGCTTTGTTTTGGGCTTACACCCCTAACTTATACAATATTAGCTTAAAGTCCAAGCCCGGTTTTCCCGACTAACCTATTACAATACAAGACCTTTAACGATTTAGATGACCTATTACATTCTTGTTCGACTATATAAAATATAGGGCTAACAATCTCCCCCAATGTATCGGTCATCTTAAAAAGCTTAAAAAGTCTAAGATGGTTGAGTGAATACATTCTTGTAGAAGAGATCTTCCTGCTTTGGTCTTGTATCTTGGTCTTGATCTTGTTTGTAACAGCTTTGTTCCTTCATGCTTTCGTGATCTTTATCTTGAGCCTTTGTCATTTGACTTTAAGTGCTTGAGATCTTCATCTGTGCTCCTTGTAACTAAGATGACCTATTACATTCTTACATTCTTAGGTATCTTGATTATCGCCATCTTGTGCTCTTGTGACTTCTGAATCGACATCGGTTGCACAGCTACGCCACCTTCTTGATATGCAACAACATATATAGACACGGATAAAATGGCTTTGAACATTTCATCGTAACTCGGTAGCGTTTTACCTCCGGTCGGTGAAGACCGTTTAGACGGTATTAGATACCGTACCTGTGATCGGGTAGATTCGATTAAGAATCTCCTTGACAGGGTTTCCCGGCGGTAGTAGCCAGTTCTCTTTACTCGACCGTCTTAAAGCAGACTGCGAACGTAAAGAGTGAATCAAAAAGGATACGGTTATCCGTTTGATTAGAGTCGTCAATTCAGAATTCCTGGAACAAGTTTGATTCTATAAGAATCGCACCATTGTTGCTTTCCAGTTTGCCACAAGCTCGATTCATAAGAATCTTGCATGTTACCTACCGCAGTGCTTTTGATATTGACACTGGAAGGATTTCCATTCGTCACTGTGAACACTAAAGAGTGTCACTCTGAATGTTCTGGCAGGATCACATGGATTTTGCGAAGAAACCTGGAATCAAGTTTGAATCAATTAAGAATCTAAACTTAGTTGCTTTCCAGTTCTCACTAGTTTGATTCGTGTAGAATCGCACAAGTTACCTACCATGAGTTTGTTTAATGCTGGCTCAAGCAGGATTTCCATCTTCATTGTGAATCGTATCACTCAGATGTTCTGGCAATATCACAAGGATAATGCGTAGGACTCGATTATGTCCTAATGAGATGATAGATTGATCTCGTTTGGCTCTAGACTCAATAAGTGCATTTTGTAATCGGAGGCTGGAGCAGACTGCCACCTTTTCAATATTAACTGACTCAGAGTGAGAAAGTCAATAGATACGTGTTGATCTCCGTGACAATGAGACAAGTTTCTTTTGAGAGAAACTCGAATGGCTGGGAAGGGTTGTGCATTTCATCACTGGGTCCATGATGACTTGTCTTCAATAGATGTATTGACCCGGTTTCTGCCTAAGTCGCATAGAATATTCAACTCCTTCAATGCTTACCAATACGTCATCATTAGCACCTTGTTGTGATTGTTCCAGCGCTAACTTAAGTACTTGGTCCGCATTCAGCTTCATTCCACTCCATCTTTCCTAAGGAAAACTATTTCTAGCTATGGAATGTCCTTGGGTAGATAACTCCGGTTCTGGTTGGATCATAGGACTTACTTTCCTATCCTAAACCACCTTTTGACTCCATCGTTCCGTCGTGGATATTAGGTTGTTTTGGGTATAGATCGTAACCATAAACCATTGAAAACCATTCAAAGTGTTTGTTAAAAATCAAAACTTTTAACACTTGAAAGTTTTACATTTACGAAAAGCTCCCCCTACACACATGCATCGATATACGAAATAGTTTGGCATGTGAAGGAAAGAGTTGCACTTGAGTCTTTAAGATCACATGTTGCGATATATTACATTTTAATCACATTTCTCCCCTATCTCTAATATAAAAATATAATGTTAGAGATACCAATTGATTAAAATTTGACATTTTCTGAAAAATCGACTGGAGAGAAACATGTGTGCACGCATGAATCATGGAACATTTTCATTCGGGTCGCTCCCCCTCAACAATATATGTGTGTCTTGAGACAAAATTTGACAAAATTTTAGAAAAACGACACCACAAAATATGTTGAGGTACGGAGTTGAGATGCCTTTTCCGATATAATATATTACATTTGACAATTTCATATCATTTTCGGAATGTGTTGGATACATAAAATATGACAATTTTAGAGATGTACCCGACAACATTAAAAGGCTTGATTTTAAAACGCTCCCCCTCAAAAATTTATCAAAATAACATATGACAATTTTGAGATATAAAAAGCACTTATGAGGAAGGGAGTGTTGAACACACAATTTTGAAAGATTTAGAAAAACCTTTTGAGAAATTCTTGAAAAATTGTGTTCAACGGTTTTAAAATAATCAGAATAGAAGACTTCTCTTCTATTGATTAGGGAAAGCGTACTGAAACGTACCCTCCCCTTTCGGGTCCGTTTTTCATGAGCTCAAAACTTTGATTGTTTTGTGACTAGCTCATGACCGAGAAAAATAAATTTCCCGTTGTGAAGGATAAGTTATCATCCGTGATAAACTTTCCTTAAGTTGAAGTTCGAGTTCTAAGCTGACATTTACTTAGAAATCGTTTTTCATGAACTTAAAAACTTTGAATGTTTTTATGAGAAGCTCATGACCGAGAAGTATGAATTTCTCGTTGAGAAGGATAAGTTATCGTCCGAGATAGACTTTCCTTAGTTGAGGTCCGAGTCCTAAGCTGTGATGCGCTTAGAAGTCGTTGTGCGAGAATATCAAGCAGCTTCATTTGCCAAAACCTTCAAGTCTTCTGGAGTCATATACTTCATACCAAGACGGCCAACAAGATACGCAAACCTATCTTTCGAGAGAGCTTTTGTAAACAAGTCTGCCAGCTGGTACTCAGTTCCGACAAAGTATAATTCCACGATGCCGCGTTCCACTTGTTCCTTGATGAAGTGATATCTGACATCGATGTGCTTGGTGCGGGAGTGCTGAAGCGGATTGCAAGATATGGCTATGGCCGACTTGAGTCACAATACATAGGTATTTTATCAAAGTGGAAACCATAATCCGTGAGTTGAGTTCTCATCCAGAGGACTTGAGCACAACACGAGAATAGAGCCACATATTCTGCTTCAGCCGATGAGAGCGAAGTGCAATCCTGCTTCTTTGACGACCAGCTGACAAGCTTGTCTTCCCCTAGAAATTGTATGCTACCAGAAGTGCTTTTTCGACTATCAAGGCAACTTGTGTGATCAGAATCTAAAAAAGTTGTTAGATGAAAACCGGTTCCCTTCGGCTACCAGAGTCCTATGTGAATGGTATTCCTAAGGTACCGAAAGATCCGTTTAACCTCTTTGAGGTGATTTTGAGTAGGTCTGGCTTGATAGCGTGCACAATAGCATGTGGCATGATGAATATCAGGCCTGCTGGCTGTAAGGTACATAAGTGACCCGATCATACTGCGATATCACGTTTGATCTACGGGATATGTGTACAAGTCAGCGTCTAGGGATGTGGTCGACAATGGTGTACCAACGCGAGCACATGAGGTCATACCATGCTTTTTAAGTATCTCTTGAGCATACTTAGCTTGGTTTATGAAGATACCACGTGGGGATTGATGAATCTGGAGGCCTAAAAAGAATTTTAACTCCCCCATCATTGACATTTCAAATCTGCTGTGCATTAATTTTTCAAAATGTTTTGAAAGTTTTGGGTTCGTAGAACCAAAAATAATATCATCAACATAAACTTGCACCAGCAGTATGTCATCCCCATATTTATTAATAAAAAGTGTAGGATCAATAGAACCTTTGGAGAATCCTTTCGAGACCAAGAAGTTAGATAGTTCTTCGTACCATGCCCTTGGAGCTTGTTTAAGTCCATATACAGCCTTATTGAGACGATAGACTTTGTCAGGGTGATGAGGATCGATGAAACCTTCCGGCTGATTCACATACACTTCTTCCTTCAAATGACCGTTGAGAAAAGCAGTTTTAACGTCCATCTGAAAAACCATGAAGCCCTTATGTGCAGCATAAGCAAGGAATATCCTGACAGCTTCCAAACGAGCAACTGGAGCGAATGATTCATCGAAATCTATCCCTTCTTGTTGACGATACCCCTTAACCACAAGACGAGATTTGTTTTTGATGATGGTTTGTTCTTCATCCAGTTTGTTTTTCCAGATCCATTTGAAATCTAAAATTGACATTCCATAGGGTCGGTCAACAAGTTCCCAAACATTTAGGCGTTTAAACTGATGAATTTCGTCTTGCATTGATTCAATCCACGCATGATCAGTCATGGCTTGTTTGATGTTTGTAGGTACAGTTGAACTCACGGTGAGTGCATACATACACACATCGCCATCGGTTTCGAGTTGTCTGCGTGTTCGAACCGGTTGTGAAGGATTTCCAATGACTTGCTCCAATGGATGATCACGTGTCCAATGGTGAGTGGATGGATATGGTTGGTAGAATGTATGCATGTTGGACGGATCAACATGTTGAGTAGAAGACTCTCCGACTTCGTGTACCGGTGTACCAAACGGGTTGATAAATTCTTCTTCGTCAGGTTGTGCATCGACTGCTTGATTGTTGTTACCTCCTTCAGCATTGACGGTTGGTGATGTTGGTTGTATGACTGTTTCTGGAGTTTGTTGAGTATCCAATGGAATATTCTCTTGAGCAACGGTTGCTGAAGTAGATGCAGTTGTGTCTTTTTGACTTTGTTCGGGTGCATCAGAGTGGTGCAGCAGAAGCGTGGTGGGCCCATAACCCACAGGTCACAGGATCGTAACCTGTCTCTAATACCAATTGTTAACTTAGATTCACTAAGAACACGGGTAAAAGATCCGGAGGTCGGGGAGGATAGAAGTGGTGTTTAGCCATGGTTAGTGAGAGAAAGAGTTGCTCTAATAAATGTGTGTTTTTTAGAGAGAGAAAGACAAGAAAGAAATGAACAACCTCACCCCTCCATGGAAGTATGGAGGGGTATATATAGCACGGGACTTGGACTATTACATATGACAATATTAGTCCCTGCAAGTCCCGGCTATGAACTAATGTAATTCCGTTAGTCGCACACATTTTAAGGCTAACAATGTTCCCCCAATGTGGTGACATACGGAATTACTTACAATGTTCCTAACAAATGCAAATACAACAAAAATATGACAATATTAAGTTTGCTTCAAATGCTAAGGATGAGACGGTTGTCTTCAAGTCTTCTAGAAAAACTTATACCCCAGTTTGAATCCTCTTTGTTCTTGCTTGTTGAGGAACCATTGTATCATGTATGAACTGGATTAACTTCCCCCCAATTCATACCACATGTCTTGAAAAGCTTTCTTCATAGACTTCTTTTTGATGAAGCTTCTGAATCAGCTTCCTCCCAAACCAATATCCCTGTCTTGAGCAGAATCTGTAGCTTGAGCAATCTTCTTTCTTTGACATTTAAAGTGCACAGCGGAATTTTGTAGAAGAAGAAGTAAACCCCACCAAGTAACTGCTACCTTGACATTTTTGGTCTTCATAATTATGTGTTTGGGGGAACATGTAAGAAATCAGCAACAAATCTTCTCACGCTTGTAGAATGCTTCCCCCTTGGAAGTTGAACTAAGTACTCCAGAGTGGGAACTAAGTCTCCAAAGTACACGTTCTTCCCCCATGATGGTGACGAACTCTCGGAAGCATCATCTGACGTGTACGGTCAAAATCGTGAGATGTTCTTGTCGAAAGTACGATGGTGACGAACACTCAGAAGCATCATCTGACGTGTACGCTCAGAATCGCGAGATGTTCTTATCAGGAGTAAGAAGGTTAAGAACACTCGGAAGCATCATCTGTCGTGTACGCACAGAATCATGAGATGTTCTTGTCAAGAGTATGGTGGTTAAGAACACTCGGGAGCATCATCTGACAAGTACAATCAGAATCGCGAGATGTTCGTGTCTTAAGTAGAAATCTTTGTTGACATTTTGTAGCTCAAGTTGCTCGTGAGAATTTTTTGCTGATCACATCTCTACTCTTGTACTCTCTGGCTAAACTTACCGACCTCATATTCTTTCGGCTATCTGTAGTGACCACTGGTGAAGTAAACCTGATATTCCAAACTTGAAACTGAAGTACAATCTCCCAAATTTGTTACTTACGCTTAGCACTTGTGTTGATTGACGAACGGTGCAGAGAAACGTCTCTTAGTACCTTATACATAAAAGAAGAGAGAAGTATAAGATGTAAAACACCTCTTGAAATACCCACAACTACAGATGAGTGTGACACTGAGCACTACAACGTAACTCCTTAAGTGATACTTGTCCATGTCGTCGACCATCCACCTCTTGACAGTGGAAACTAGATAAATCAAGTCTCAATCATAAATGCTGAAGCGAATCATCAATCGATAGAGGGGGTGAAAAGGCTCGATGATGAATTAAGTAGACGCTTTCGTGATATTCTACTTCACCTTTAAATAATAAATACCAAATCCACTTCGTAATCACTTGACATTACTTTGCTCGAATACTAGCCGTTTTGACAATTTAGTGAATCTTAAAGGATCGGTTTGGTGTTTGTTTGTTTTTGTTGTGTGTTTGTCGTGTTTGTTGTGTGTTGTTTGAGTGTCGTTAACTAGAGATCCAATCAATGACTAAAGAATGAGAAGTCGTCAATGTGGTCTAGCTAACTCTACTTTTGAAGCCCAAATCAATCATATACCCAACTGATGCGCGGTGAGGTCGTCGAAAATATTTTTCGAGAAATAAGGTTTCAAAACGAGCATTTTCTTTAGTTGGAATGAACCCGTAATCACCATATCCCTATAATCCTCACATCCATCATACCCGGTTCTGACCCGTATACACTTGGTCCAATAAGCAAAATAACCGAATCCAATATTTGATGAAAAAAAAACGCAGCCCATAATCTTTTTCAGCCCGAAGCTTTGTATAAGCAAAACCAATATTCGACCAATATTAACCAATATTTGACCAATATTAACATTTTGGGCCAAGGAGTTATAGGCAAAACAATTCCATTCAATAACCAACCCATGATTAGTTATACTCGGTCCATGATGTGATATAAATAACTAAATTCTAGAAATTAGGTCAAATGCATCACACTCATAGAATTGTCCGCCCCCAACTCCTTCCATCATTCTCTGCTTCCCATCTCACAACTCATTCCACCATTTATCATTTTACAAATCTGCCCATTAAAACCCATCTCTCCCATCTTCAAACAATCAAACCAATTCAAACCAAGTCACCACGAATCATATTGATTCGGATCAAACAGGTCACCCCGCTAAACCATGCAATCTTATCAGTTGATAAATCAATCGAACCATAAAGACCAATCAATTATTCAACTTCATTATCTTATATAGGCCACGGGTAAGGTGTGTTGTTTAATTTGTGATTTGTTTTGGGTTTAATTCGAAAGAGAGAATGACTCTAACAGTTCTTGTTAATAGTCATATCTTTAAGTTCGAAAATCAAATAGAATAAGATTCTCACAGATCAATGATGAGATCAAATTCGTGGGTTTAGATCTTAAAAAGATCTTGGCATGCATGTCTATTAATCACGAGATTAAATCTGAGATCCTTTTTTTTGTTTAGTTTCGAGTCTAGATGGGGTTTAGGTGTTGATGGGTTAGGTAGTATTGAGAAGTTGTTGTTGGAGTGAAAAGGCTGAATCCTGTTTGGTGTTAAACTCGACTCACTGAGTTGACCTGGTCAACTCGGTAATTACAGAGTTGACTCGGTGTGGAGTAGTTGAGAGTTTTTGGACAGATTAAATTTATTTATCGGAATGTGTCATTTAGAAATATTTTCTGAGTCAAAGCAAATTTTTTTTTCCTTTTGAGATTTCCATCAGAATATCAAAATTGTTTCCATCGGAATATCAATATAGAGTCCATCGGAAAAACAAAATAGAGTCCATCGGAATGACTATCTAAAAACTCATCGGAATAAGCTGTCGGAAAACCTATCGGAATCACCATCGGAAAACACATTGGAATAAGTTGTCGGAAAACCCATCGGAATGCTTTATCGGAAAAACAGTCGGAAAAGGGTTTTAAAACCGAAAATGGTGGATCTGATATCTTTTTATCTTTTTGTCCTTTTCCCAATAAATTGGGATAATAAAAAAACAAAGATCGAGATGGAAAAGATAACAAAGAAACATAAAAAAATGATAAAGATGGACCAGAAAACGAGATACAAGTGATGACTGATAATTTAAGACTCAGATAAAACAAATGACACAAATGATTTGGACATATTTAGAGAATGAAAAAGAAATCAAACCGAGAACGCATCAAACACAAACACGAACAAAACAAAAACATGAAACACCCCCGGTTAGCTCTGATGCCAATTGTTAATCCCATTCAATCCATAACACAAGATTTAGAAGAGATATTTAGAGAGAGAAAGAGAGAAATAAGAGAGATTTTGGAAGGTTAATGTTTACTAGAGAGAGAAAGTAAAATGAACCAACACCTTCTTCCACACATGGAAGAGGGTATATATACCCTTGGCTTATGGGTCGTGGGTTTAAGTGACTTGGGCCGGGCTTGGCTTTGTTTTGGGCTTACGCCCCTAACTTATACAATATTAGCTTCAAGTCCAAGCCCGGTTTTCCCGACTAACCTATTACAATACAAGACCTTTAACGACTTAGATGACCTATTACATTCTTGTTCGACTATATAAAATATAGGGCTAACATGATAATTACCGTAACAACGCTGGACACTCCAACAGCAGCAGGAACCATGGAAACGGTAGGGACCAGAACCAGAGAGGTTCACAGCCTAGCCGTCCAGCTATCACTGGTTCTCAGCCAGCCAGAGAACCTGCTGGAGGATATACTCATCCTCTTTGCTCTACTTGCCACCGTAGGCACCCAGGGCCATGTCGTCGTAACACTGACGCATACTTCAAGTGTGGTCTTCCTGGCCATATCATGAAGGATTGCCGTAAGGGCGAGATGGAGGGCACATCGGGACATGCTGATTCCAAGCCGCCTCCTACCATCGGGCGTGTCTACACGACATCTCGAGACCAGGCCAACAAGTCTACATGTACCATCACTGGAATCTTGTATATGTATGGTCAAGCTGCGTGTGTTCTTTTCGATACGGGTGCTACTCACTCGGTCATTTCTTCTGCTTATGCTAAGAACATTAGGATGCTCCCCATGCCACTAGAGAATAGGCTTACTATTTCCACGCCTTTGAGGGACTCTGTATTAATCACCCATGTATACGAGGGTCTTCCCCTAGAATTTGACGATAAGGTTCGACCTGTTGACGCACTTCCGCTGGACATGAATGACTTCGACATGATTTTGGGCATGGATTCGCTATCCAAGCATCATGCTACCATAGATTTCCATTCATATCGAGTTATCTTCGTTGATGTAAATGCACCAGAGTACATTCATAACGGGTTCGTACCCGGACGGTCTGTACAAATCATATCTACCCTGCAAGCGCGTGCATTACTGTCACATGGCTGCGAGGGTTATCTAGCTACGGTTCACAACATGGATGCTGATTCTCCATCAATTCAGGATCAACCAATAGTGTCGGAATTCTAAGATGTATATCCAGCAGAACTTCCAGGCATACCACCTGCACGAGAAGTGGAATTCAATATTGAGCTTATTCCAGGAGCTGAACCAATCTCCAAGGCTCCTTATCGCATGGCTCCCATAGAGCTGAAGGAGCTGAAGGATCAACTGCAAGAACTTCTTGAACGAGGTTTCATTCGACCGAGCGTATCTCCATAGGGCGTGCCAGTCTTATTTGTTAAGAAGAAGGACGACAGTAAGCGTCTTTGCATAGACTATCACGAGCTCAACAAGATTACTATCCGGAATAGGTATCCACTGCCGCGTATAGAAGATCTGTTTGACCAAATCCAAGGGGCCAAACACTTCTCCAAGATTGATCTTAGGTCAGGCTACCATCAGCTACGGGTTAAGGAGCAGGGCATCGCCAATACTGCTTTTCGTACCCGCTATGGCCTTCGAGTTTGTAGTTATGCCATTCGGTCTGACAAATGCTCCAGCAGTGTTCATGGACTTGATGAACAGAATCTTCCATGAATTTCTGGACAAGTTCGTCATTGTCTTCATCGATAACATCTTGATTTTCTCAAAGTCCAAGGAGGAACACGAAGACCACCTTCGTACAGTACTACAGATTCTTCGCCAGAAGCAGCTGTATGCTAAATTCTCCAAATGTGAGTTCTGGTTAGACAAGGTGGCATTCTTAGGTCACATTGTATCAGCAGAAGGAAACACTATGGATCCAGCGAAGGTTGAGGCCATTACTAAGTGGCCGAGGCCGACATCAGCGACGGAAGTCCGCAGTTTCTTAGGCTTAGTTGGCTATTACCGTAGGTTCGTGGAGAACTTTTCCCGCTTAGCACTACCATTGACCAAACGGATGCGGAAAGGAGAGAAATTTTGTCTGGACTGAAGAACGAGAGAAGAGCTTTGAAGACCTGAAGCAGAAGCTAGTATCTGCACCTATTCTTACTCTCCCATCTGGTATGGGTGGATTTCAAATCTACAGTGATGCATCGGGGAAGGGACTTGGATGTGTTCTCATGCAACATGGGAAAGTGATCGCGTACGCTTCACGGCAACTTAAGCCTTATGAAGAAAATTACCCCACGCATGACTTGGAACTTGCTGCAGTCATGTTTGCATTGAAGATATGGAGGCACTACTTATATGGAGAATCATGTGATATTTTCACGGACCACAAGAGCTTGAAGTATATCTTCACTCAACGTGAATTGAACATGAGGCAGAGGAGATGGTTAGAACTGTTGAAGGATTATGACATTAATCTACAGTATCATCCCGGAAAGGTAAATGTAGTAGCAGATGCTCTTAGCACGAAGTCCGGAATGATCAACGACATTAAAATTGAGGAGGAAATCATAAGAGACTTGGAGCGACTAGACATCGAGATCATGGTACGTGGACAACACTGTTACTGGGCTAATATTAGAGTAGAACCCGAGTTGCTCTCTAAGATCAAGGAAGCTCAGAAAGATGATGGAGAAATCTGGGCGATAGTACAGAATTTGGAGAAACAGATGGAATTCAGAGTAGATGCAGATGGTATCGTATGGCAGGACACGAGACTTTGTGTTCCTGATGACCAAGAACTCCGAGAAGCCTTGTTAGCTGAAGCTCATAGCTCCCCATTCTCTATACATCCTGGTTCGACTAAGATGTACCATGACATCTAGCAATACTTTTGGTGGAGTGGTATGAAAGAGGATGTGGCCACTTACGTCTCCAAATGTCTTACCTGCCAGCAGGTTAAGATCGAGCATCAGCGATCTGGCGGTCTCCTTCAACCGTTATATATTCCATAGTGGAAGTGGGACAAATTCACCATGGATTTTGTTACTGGTCTTCCGCCTACCAAGAGGAAGCACGATGCAATTTGGGTTATCGTAGATCGACTTACCAAATCAGCTCATTTCTTACCGATCCGCAAGGAAGATCCGTTTAGTAAACTCGCCGATACGTATAGAAGAGAGATCATGAGACTCCACGGTGCTCCATCCAGCATCGTCTCAGACAGAGATCCTCGTTTCACTTCGCGATTTTGGAAGAGTTTGCAGAAAGCTTGGGGTACACAACTTAAGCTTAGCACGACTTTTCATCCTCAAAAGGACGGATAGTCGGAGCGAACGATTCAGACATTAGAAGACATGTTGAGGTCATGTGCGTTGGAATGGATGGGTGATTGGGACGATTACATCTGTTTGGTGGAGTTTGCCTACAACAACAGTTGGCACGCAAGTATCAAGTGTGCTCCTTTCGAGATGTTGTATGGCAGAAAGTGTCGCGCCCCAATCTGCTGGGATCAGGTTGGCGAGCGAACACTTGAAGGACCAGAAATCATAGAGATGACCAATGAAAAGATCGCAGTAGCTAAGCAGAAACTTCAAGAGGCACGGTCACGTCAGAAGAGTTACGCAGATAAGCATCGTAGGGACATTCATTTTAACGTAGGAGATCACGTCTTCCTTAAGGTTTCGCCGGCACGTGGTGTTAGACGCTTCGGGATTAAAGGGAAGCTCAGTCCTCGTTTCATCGGACCGTTTGATATCATTGAACGAGTCGATGAAGTATCTTACCGGTTAGCGTTACCTCCGAAGATTTCGCATGTACACAATGTGTTTCATGTGTCCTTACTCAGAGGGTACCAGTATCATCCCCTTCACATGGTTCAGTATCCACTGGAACAGATACGTGAAGATCTCACTTTCATAGAAGAACCTGAACGAGTTCTTGACAGACAAGAACGAGTCATGAGAAGGAAGACGATCCATTTGTCAAAATCCTTTGGAGGGATCATACCGAGCGGGAAGCCACTTGGGAAACAGAGGAGTCTATCCGGGCTTCTTACCCTCATTTTATATTTTTAATTCGGGTATGTTCTTCTTTTCAAGTTTACTTTATCTATAATTCGGGGACGAATTATTCTTTTTAGGGGGGAAGAGTTGTAAAACCCGCATGCTTTTACCATGAATAGTACCCTTAAGATCGTACGTACTAGATTAAAACTTTCCTATTATAGTATGATTACGTTCACGTGTTAGAATTTTACGTATTACGTACGTGTTAGAACACGATAAGTATTTATTACGTACGAACATACAATAACTATTTAACAATAATTAATCACGAACATGCGATCATGAAATCATGAACGTAATTAAATCACGAACTAATATTAATTACGTATATATATTTATTACGAGCACGAATAAATATATTAAGTCATGGTTAATATTTAACGAGAACAGATAACACATGAACACAAATAAACACGAACGAACACTTAAATAACGAGACACGGAAAACGGTACGGATACCCCATGTGGGGACCCCTACCCGCGGCTACATCAAGGAAGATGGGCCAAGCCCATCAAATTTTTAACTAACAAGGGTTAATGTGAAATCTTGTTTTCACTTTTCACTTTACAGTAAAACAAATCAAAAACCTAAAAAGTTTTCTCCTTCTCGTTCTTGCTCTCTTGTGGCCGCCACATATAACACACCAAAGGGGGGTGTTTATTTGATTTTGATCTTGGGTTTTGTACGTGTGTTCGTGTGTGGTCATCCTCGTTAGATCCACGCATTCGGTATACCTTTTTAATCCTTTTTCTTTTTGATTTTATTTAATAAAATTAATTAAGAACATGATGTTTTTAAAAACCTAATTAAAAACATAAACTAAACATGAAAAAGGTTATGGGGTAAATCAAAAAGGAGGTTTTAGGGATGTTTTGTTTGGCCGACGCCTAAACCGAACCCGAAGGGGGTCTCGGTTTGGCTAAAAGACCACCACCGAGACCATAAGGTCCCGGTTTGGTGGTGTGGGTCCCACGGCAGCAGCAAACAAGGGGGAACCCCAAAGTAGTTCGGGGTATGGTGTTGATTTCGAGTCCGGTTCATGGTTTCTAGTCACGATCCGGTTCATGGTTTATGTCAAGGTTATGTTTTTATAAATCATATGTTATAAATTAAATTAATAAAATATAACATGATTAATTTAATAAAACATGACTTAGGTTATAATTTAATTATTAGATCATGGAATTTTTAACCTAAGTATTTATATTTCCTAAACCTTATAATTAATTAATTATTAAAAACCATGGTTATAATTAATTAATTAACATGACTTAGGTTATCTATTAATAGTTAATAATACATGTTTTAACCTAAGTATTTAACTTTATTTAATTAAAAACATGATATATTTAATTAAATACATTTAACCTATAGTTTATTTAAATTACATGTAATAATTAATAAACTATACCTTATATCATTATGACTTAGAAAAACACTTAAGCTTATATACTTAGCTTATTTAACCAGCTTATATCTAATTATGGAAACTTTCTATTTTTAGAAACTTTTTAATTCAGGCAGCTAATCTATTTATGGAAACTTTCTATTTTTAGAAACTTCTTTAATTAAGGCAGCTAATCTATTTATGGAAACTTTCTATTTTTAGAAACTTATCTATTTTAAGCAGTAATTCTATTTTTGGAAACTTTCTATTTTTGGAAACTTTCTATTTTTGGAAACTTCCTATTTTTGGTAACTTTCTATTTTTGGAAACTTTCTATTTTAGGAAACCTGTTATTTTTAGAAAGTTACTTATTATTACACAGTAAGTATAATAATACATGAAATACAAGTAATACTTAATCAGAATAGATAGAATATAAGATAAACACAGTTTAAGGCTTAAAACAGTAAAACATGACATGAACGTATAAAATAAGCTAAGACATGATATAAAACCAGTTACGTATTTAGTAATCAGATACTTATTCACGTATGTATTTATGTAGCATTAGTGATACTGAAGTAGGATTCTCCTCAGTTCGTCTTCTTCGTTCACTGGACATAAGGTACGGATTCTCGTCCTTTCAGTATAGACATTCTTTCCTTATTAGGATTCCTCGTATGTAGCCAACTGTTTTCCCGTAGTATAAGTTATATGTTTGATTTGCTTATGTTTAATTTAGAATACCTATAGCCATAAACATGCATGACCAGTTTCACCTAGTTATGGAGGTACCATAACCATAACATTTGAGGCACTGATGTTATGACTTCACCACGGCAGAGTGATTGCTCGTGGCGTCCCTACAACTTTTGGCCATATTATAATATTTATCATGTGGGGCGTATGGGTGCATCCTAGTTACATGTTTTTCAACAGATTACTCAGTGTGAATGTGGTGTGTGCCTTGCATCCTTCACAAGGAGTTTATCCCTCCTACCCAAACCAGTATATTAAATTAGAGGCAGCCCCTCTAATTTGCATGATGAGGTCACCCCTCCAAGTATTCATGCACGGTCGATTTTCATGACCGATATTGGCTAATGGTAGAATATGTTAAACAGTTTTTATAAGATAAACATAAGGCCTTTCAAACTATAAAACCAGTTTTACCAAGACTTAACCAGGTTATTCGGGACTTAGTTTCTTCCGCTGTTATATGTTATATGCTTATCCTATTCATGCTTTATTGTACATCCGTGCACTGAGCGTATTGCTCAGCCGTTTTCCTTTTCTATGTTCCCAAAACGGCAGGTACTCAGGGACGCTCGTAGACTTTAAGCGTACGTGCATATGGACTGGAAGCTTTCTAGCCTTTCTTTACTTTATGCATTATCTTGACTTTGATACTCTTGCTATGGACATTGTTTAGTCCTTTCCTTTATAGTACTTATGTTTGTGTGTGATGAGCTTTACTTATGGACTACCAATGTTTGATTCTGGTATTTTCCTTTTATGGTCATGTAATGTTTAGACATTTTTCCTTGTATGCTTTGATGACACGCCATAATTACGCGTGACATTCCATTATCAAAATGGGGTGTTACACATTTCATTCCTTTGTGATTTTTTTCCTTGACGTTGACAAGAATCACAAGTCTTAATCAAGTCTTGGGCATCACGATATATGGAAGGCCAAAAGAAGACGACATCAAAGACTTTCTTCGCGGTGGCGTTAGCACCATGATGTCCCCCTGTGGGTCCCTCATGACAAGATTTAAGGATATCTTGAGCTTCCTCTGCCAAACACGCACCTACGAATCACTTGATCCGCGCATATACGAAACAAATAGGGGTCGTCCCAAAAGTAATATGATATATCCTTGAAACACTTTCGTTTTTGTTGGGACGACATACCCTTGATCACAAATTTCCCAGCATGGTAATTTGCAATGTCCGCAAACCATGGGGTACTATCATCACCATGAAAAGCAATCATACCAAGCGTCTCGAGAGGAAATGTTTCATTGATTTCCTTGTTCTCTCGATCACTTTGGTGAGGATTCTCAAGTCGAGATAAATGATCGGCCGCGAGATTCTCGGCTCCTTTTTTTGTCTAGAATTTTGTAATTAAATTCTTGAAGGAGGAGAATCCACCAGAGCAACCTCGGCTTAGCAACTAAAAATATATTTGATTGCCGAGTGGTCCATATACACTATGGTTTGAGACAAGACGAGATATGGTCTAAACTTTTCAAAAGCATACACAACGGCAAGTAACTCCTTTTTCGTTGTGGTGTACTTAGTTTGAGCATCCGTCATAGTCTTACTTGCATAGTATATAGGCAAGAAATGTTTTGACTTACGTTGTCCTAAAACCGCACCTACCGCGTAATTACTAGCATGACGCATAATTTCAAAAGGTAGGTCCCAATCCGGAGCAACTAAAATCGGCGATTCGGTTAATTTCCTTTTAAGCATATCAAAGGCTTGAATACAGTCATCCGAAAAGAGGAATGGAGTCTGTTTTTCCAAAAGATGGGTCATAGGCCGAGCTATCTTAGAGAAGTCTTGGATAAAACGTCTGTAGAAGCCGGCTTGGCCGAGAAAACTCCTAACTCCCTTAACGGTGGTGGGTGGAGGTAATTTGGCAATCACTTCGATTTTAGCCCTATCAACCTCAATACCAGCCTTAGAGATCTTATGCCTTAACACAATCCCTTCTTTTCACAATTCGTTTCCTCACAACGTTGCAACATTCTTTCCAAGTTAGAAAGACATGAAGTGAAAGACTCCCTAAAAACCGAGAAATCATCCATGAATACTTCCATGGTTTTTTCGATCATATCATGGAAAATGGCCATCATACACCTTTGGAACGTCCCCGGAGCATTGCATAATCCAAAAGGCATTCTACGATAAGCAAATGCTCCATAAGGACAAGTGAATGTGGTCTTTTCTTGATCACGAGGGTCAATGGGAATTTGGAAATAGCCGGAAAATCCATCCAAAAAGCAATAGAATTTATTTCCCGCTAGTCTCTCTAACATCTGATTCATAAAAGGTAATGGAAAATGATCCTTCCTAGTGGCATCATTAAGCTTCTTATAGTCAATACAAACACGCCAACCGGGTACAAGTCTAGTAGGAATCAATTCATTATCCTCATTAGTAACAACCGTCATTCTTCCTTTCTTTGGAACACAATGCACGGGACTAACCCATGGACTATCCGAGATAGGATAGATCATTCCGGCATCTAGAAGTTTAGTAACTTCCTTTTTTATCACCTCATGAATCTTTGGTGTTGTCCCATTATTTGTGATGATTAAGCAATGAAGAAAGAGAGAAAATAGATGAAGAAGAGATGAATTCCTAGAGAGAGAAAGTAGTGAGAGAAAGTAGAGAGGAGATGATTAACTTGGTGAGATTAGATTAGAGAAAAGTGAGAAATACAAATGACCATCCACCCTCCTAACATGCTAGGAGGGTAGTATATATAGTCCACCCACATGCGGGCTTTAATGGACTATATATTGGGTCGGGCTTGTCTTTTGGACTTTAATTAGTTTAAATCCAAGCCCGTGAATCACGACTAAATAACTACTTATTACAACGTTCTAATAAATATTACAATAGAAACCTATGACCGAACATTCTTGTTTGACTCAATATTTTGAGGCTAACAATCTCCCCCAATGTGAGGTCATTCCTCTTTGATATCTTGGATTCCAATGGAGTTTTATGAATTTAGTCATAAATGAGTCTTGAACGTGTAACAGTAGTTTTGTTCCTTCATGCTGTGATCTTTGAGCCTTTGTCGTTGTCTTTCGACTTTGTCTTTAAGTCTTGAGATCTTCAAATCATCCTTGACTTGTTATTGCCATCTTGCGATCTTGTGTCTTTATCCACATGCTCACACTATCAATTGTTAGATAAGTCTTTGGGCATGAATATGTGGTTGTGAATCTTTGACTTTGCTGAGTACACCGTGACGCCACCTTCTCGAGACAAAACATAGACACGGACTGAATGGCTTTGACATTCGTCCTAAATCGGTAGCGTTTTACCTCCGGTCGGTGAAGACCGTTATACGATATTAAATATCGTACCTGTGATCAGGTAGATTCAATTAAGAATCTCCTTGACAGGGTTTCGCGGCTGTACTAGCCGTTCTCTTTACTCGACCGTCTCAAAGCAAGACTGCGAACATGAAGAGTGAATCAATTGGATAAATATCCGCTTGATTAAAGTCGTCAATTCAAATTCCTGGAACAAGTTTGATTCATTAAGAATCTTACCATTGTTGCTTTCCAGTTGACACAAGTTTGATTCATAAGAATCTCACAAGTCACCTACCGTAGCGCTGTTTGATGTTGACGCTAGAAGGATTTCCATTCGTCACTGTGAATATTAATAAATATCACTCTGAATGTTCTGGCAAGACCATAAAGATATTGCGTAGAAACCTGAAACGAGTTTGAATCAATTCAGAATCAAACCACTGTTGCTTTTCAGTTGTACATATGTTCAATTCATAAAGAATCTTACATATGACCTACCGCAGTGCTGTTTGATGTTAACACTGGAAGGATTTCCACTCATCATTGTGAATACTAAGTAGTATCACTCTGAGTGTTCTAGCAATA